>BSBM01001430.1:1200000-2400000 GCA_027924585.1 Larix kaempferi | reverse complement strand
ACTGCAGAATTGAATGACATAGGATTTTATAAGGTATATCCCTATCATTAGGTTGTTTCTCAACATCATTACCACTGGATACATCATCGTCACTCCAAAAGTCAATTTTTGCAAGTCTATATAATTTCCGTGACTTTTGTCGTTATATAGACAATTGTTGCTTCATTTCTCTCCTCTTTTCTTGTCCAACGTCCTCTTTAGCAAGTATTCGAAAATATTTTTCCACAACCTCTGGAGGCAATGCCTTCCGTCCTTTATGTTGCAATGGATCAAGGTCTGTATTGAACATGATCAAATTTATAAGAAGTAAAATTCTGCAATCACGACAGGAAGCCAAAATGGCCTACACACACTACACATGATCTCTTAATTGGAAAGGAAGACTGAAAAAATAGAGTCTTTATAAAGGCATAATATAAATACTACATAAATTCTAACCTTTGGTAAAAACCTTCGATTTCTTTTCTCCTTCCAACCAAGCTTTTAGATTCGCGTCCAGATGGTCCAAACTGATATCTGCATCAAATAATAAAGGGTAAATTTAATTACTCTACATATACAGTATCTGATAAATCATTTTATAGATTGCTTAAATACAAAAATTGTAGGGTAAGAATGCAACTTTTTAAGCACAAAAAAGTGAAAAAAAAATTCTTACCAGTCGTATCACTACACCATCGATTTTGCTCAAAGGATTTCAACGTGATCAAATTTTGTTTAATTAGAGAATTGATGCATTGAATCAATTGGCCGATAAGCAGTCCATGACTACACCAGTCGATTAACAAAAAAGGTAAAAAAAATATTGTCAGTCGATCACAATACCATCAATTGTTTTCATCAGATTTCAACACAATCAATTTTGGTTTGATCACAGACCTGTTGATGGGTTTGTAGGTTTGTTCAAGCAGGGTAAGAATGTAAAAAATTTTAAGCACAAAAACCGGAAAAAAGTACCTACGAGTCGTATCACTATATCATCGATTTTCCTCAAAGGATATGAATGCAATCCAATTTGGTTTGATCAGAGAGCTGATGCATTGACAATTCAAGTAGGGTTAGATCTAAAACAAGACACGAGTTCAAATATTTTGTTCAGGGTAAGATATAAAACAAAATATGTAATTTTTTTAAGCAATAGAGGGTTCCTCTAGAATGCATATTTTCTAAGCAATAGAATGTTCCTCTGTACTTAAAATCAGCTCTGAAACAAAAAAACATCTTTTAAAATATACAACCGAGGGCATAAAAATCTGGAAAAAACATATTATTACTAATCGATCACGATAGCATCAATTTTCTTTAGAGGATTTCAACAAAATCCAATTTGGTTTGATCATAGACCTAGTGTGTTGACAGGTTCATAGATTTCGTTCAAGCAGGGTATATTCAATATAGACACATATTTGGTTTGGAAACATATTTTGGGTCTGGGTAAATCGAATATTTTGGGGAAAATAAAAAAATATGAAAATTTTCCATTGATACCCGCTTTCGCAAATTTTGAATTAACCCCACATCGAATCGTGTGCCAAAATCCACATTGTTTCTTGTGCAACCAGAAAAAATTTCAGTGGGAAATAGGGGTTTGACTAAATACTTGATTAGTGATGTTAATTAACTTTTAATTAACTTTTAATTAATTTTTAATACATTTCTTATTTAGGATACATTTTGTGGGTGGTAATATCTTATGTACCCCGTAACCCCATATGAATTGGTATACAGTAAGCAAGTTCTTCTTCACACTGAATTTCAAACCAAAACCTTTAAGATTGCAACAAAACTTTCAATGGATCCATCAGAAGCACACAGACAATAGATTGTACAACTAAATGAATTTGTTGAAATTCACCAAGATGCCTTCCAACAATATACTACTCTTCTACAACACCATAGGGGAAAATGGCATGATAGATTTATAAAAAAGAAGCAATTAAAAGCAATTGATTGGGAACTTCTCTTTCATTCTAGGTTCAATAATTTTAAGGGTAAGTTCACCACTCATTGGCTTGGTCCTTATGAAGTAGAGACCGTGTTTGATAATGGTTTTGTGAATATAAAGACTATTGATGAGGAAGATGCTTATTTTATGGTTAATGGCCATAGACTGAAACTGTACCAGATTCACAAATCCAGAGAAGAATTAACTGAATATATTTTGAAGCAGACGGAGATGGAGGTTGTAAGAAGGGGATTTCTTCCATCTGCTGCTCCCTCATTTTGAATTTTATTCTTTCTATTTTTCAATAAAAAAAAAAAAAAAATAGAAAAGATAAAAATAATGTCTAGTTGTGAAAACCAGATCTATGGTGCAGCTGGACTTGAACTTTGTTTGAAAAACATGTCACTGGAAAGCAAAGTTCAAAATTCGTTTCTGTTTAAATTCCAGAAATTTGATTTCCATAATTTTACATTTGTTACAGGATCTCTAAGATCTTGTAAATAATTACAAATTTTCATGTTTTTTAGTTTTTTTATAAATTCATTTCAAGAAGGTGTTAGTAGGATACAAGGATTAGGCTCTTGAAAGTAAGATCACAAGAGGATTGATTAAAAAATGTTCTAGATTTCAAATTACATAGAGATGAAAAGTTTGAATGATTACAAAACTCTTTGCTATGTATGAAGGAATGCTAATTTTGTTGAGTACGGGAAAAAAATAAAGTCTCGGGGTTTTGGGGAATCATCGCTTAACATTGGTTGAGTGTTAGTTCAAAATTAGGCAAACACCATCCCTCATTTAATTACATGAAATATATGAAGTGCAACCTTGTGTTCCGATTGTCTACCTTTGTTAGTTGGAAAATCCTTATAGATGAGGTAAAGGCCTCAAAGCCTCTTCCCTATAATGGTAAGGATTGCATCATTGTCATTATCAACATCATCATCATTATCAACATCGTCATCATATAATTATCATTATTTTCATCATATATTCACATTGTCATCATCAACATTATTAATGTCATTTCCATCATTGGCATCTTCATTGTCATCATCATCATTGTTGTCATAATCACATAATCTATCATCATCATTATCACCAACACCAACACCATTGTCATTATCATTTTCAATGTCATCATGATCGTCATTTCCATTGTTATAATTGTCATCATCAACAACAACAGTAGCATCATCATTGTTGTCATCCTCATCATTGTCATCGTCATCATCATTGTCATTGTCATTTCCATAATTATCAATGATGATGGCAATCATGATGATAATGATGACCCATATTGATGATGATGGTGATTATAACAATGACCAATATTAATGATGGTGATGAATATCATCAAGGTCATGATTCATCATCATCATCATCAACATAGTGGTCATTGTCATAATCATTTTCATCATCATTAGAATAGTCATTGTTGTCATCATCTTCATATAATCACATCATTGACATTGTCTTCATCTTCATCATCATCATCATTGTCATCAACATCATAAACATTATCATCATCACCATAGTCATTGTGAATCTCATCATCATTATCCTTATCGTCATCTTCAAAATCTGAGCACAAAATGGATGCAAAACTAGATATGAATCTGGATGCAAAAGTGGATGCAAATTGTGGATGTAGAAGTGGAAGCAAAAGTGGGTGCAAACGTAGGTGTGAAAGTGGGTGCAAAATGGGATGCAACAAAAGTGCATGCAAAAGTGGACATAACAAGGGATGCAAAAAAGGACACAATCATGGGCGAAAAATGGGATGCAAAAAGGGATGCAAAAGTGGACATAAACATGGGTGCAAAAGTGGACACAAATGTGGGTGCAAAAGTGGATGTAAATTTGGATGCAACAAAAATATAAGAACAATTAGATGCAACACCCGACGTAAAACCCGACACAAAAGTGGATGCAAAAGGGGATGCATAAAGCGATGCAATAGTCAATGCAAAACTAGACGAAAAAAGGATGCAAATGTGGAAGCAAAAGCGGGTGCAAAAATAGGTGTAAAAATGGGCAGAAATTAGGGAAAAACAAAAGTGGATGCAAAAACAGACACAACAGTGGGAGAAAAAATAGATGCAAATGTGGATGCAAAATGGGATGCAAAAAAGGATGCAAAAGTGGAGGCAAACGTGTATGCAAAAGGGGGTGGAACAATAGAAGATGTAAAAAATAAGTAATAAAAAAGGCGCAAAACCCGATGAAAACTCAGTGCTAAGTACAAAAAAATTCTCAACACTAAATCCGATGCTATTCCTGGTGCTAAACTCAACACTAAACTCGATGCAAATTGCACTAGATTCAACATCGATTTTAGCAGAAGGACACAAAAAATGCCTAAATATTTCCCACCCATGAAATAACTAGACTTGGCCCAGGAAATGGATAAAAATACATTTAAAGGGGCTCCAAATGCAAAACAGGAAGCAAAAAGGGACACTAATCATAGGTTTTTGTTGTAGTGAAGTCGTGCGGTTGTCCAAAATAGTTGGCTTCAATTATTCTAAGGTTCAATTCTCATTGTGAATTTGATCAGGATGACATTAATGAGCTACATATTATATGTTGATGGTGTCCTTATACAATGATGGCCGATATGTTGCATATGTATGAGATTTAGGCAATAGGAAGTGGATTTTATCTCTGAATTTTAGTGAATGTTTGGACATAATGTTTGTAATACTTGTTCTAGTTCCTCACAGTGTAGTTCGTTACCATTTAGTTGAGAAACTCTTATAAGAATTGTTCATTCTCTATTATCACGCGAGAGAGTATATTCTTTATGGTAGTGTGTCTTTTATTTTTTAGGGAGTGCTTCATTATTTTAACTATTTACTCCAATCTCACACATTGTTCACCGCTTGAGCACTTTTTCCTTTCAAAACATGACTTTTGGAACCAATTTGGAAGAAACGTTTCTTAATGGCATGGCCTTTGAATCCCTAGCTTGCGACGGTCCTCAGAGATGAAATTGGGAAATGCAACATGTTTCCCACATGATATTGCTGCACCATATTCTTATTTCCAATTGATCTAAATTTGTGCCCCTCAATCAAAGTCATTATAACCATCCACCACTTAAGGGTAGTAAAAGGTAGATCACACACTATAAGCGCCTACATAATGGGATAAATACTAGTAATACTAGGGGAACCCATAATCCCCGCTAGAACTATAGTTCAACCAAGCATAAACATACCAATCCTACATGGGATAAACACCATTGCCTCTTTTGTGAGCTTTATGGTATCCAACTCTATCAATGCCCTGATCTCACCCCAAAAATAGTACAAGCCATTCATTTATAGAATGCATAATGAAATAAACCCCATGGTACTTATTCTACTTCCTCACAATTCCCCCTCCCTCAGCATGAACCCGATGTTTTGTTAGGTGAAATCCCCAAAACCTCAACCTTGGAGGTTACCCCTCAAGAGGGTAACACCTTCTCCCACCATATCTACTCCTAGGTCGATGCCCAGTCATATATATTAGGGGGTACACCTTCCACATCTAGTTCCATAATATTAATAGACCTTCTCCTTGTTAGGACAATGGAAATTCTTACTAACATTTGTCATAGGTCATCACCCTTGATTGGGACTGACATATCTAGGCATGTCTCCCATCTTCTACTCCATTTCAAATATGGGTAATGGTTAAAACATTTATAGTTCAGTGATGTATTATAGATGATGGAGCCTCCTCATTTTCTATATCCTACTCATCTTGGAAACACCTAGGCTCTCCCCTTACCATTCCATCAATGATCAAGTTACGATCCTTTGATGGAAGAATATGTCCCTCCGTAGGGATCCTTGTTGATCTCTCCATTGATTTAGGTGGTAAGATTGTTATGGTCAATGCTGCTATAATGATTAGTCCAATGGATTATAACATCCTATTGGGGCATGATTGCATCAATTCCATGAGTGCAATGATTTCTTCACTCTTTTGGGTTATGATCATATTCCCTTAGAAGGGACACATTGTCTCCATTGACAAACTCTCATACTATGATTCCCCATTTAATACTTCACAAGATGGAAGTTTTCCTTTTGTCCCTCACATCAATTCCATGTTCTATATGTTCACCTCCATTAATTATGCAACACCCAATCCCATAACATTTGGATACATGGCTCTGAAACTACCTTCTCTCCACTTTAACTGAGAAGCTAAGCGAATTCACTCACCCTTGAGAAAATCCACACATATTTAATCCCCCATTAACAAAATAATCCATATCTCCTCATTTGCTTTTTTTTGTAGAAGATGAAGAATTATTTGAGGCCATCAATTATTTCACTAGTCTTAGTGATAAACCCCATCTATGATCTCCTAGAAACTATACAAGGGTCTTAATCATTCAATCGATACACCCTCTAATTCCACCTCCCTCGGTGCTATCATTCTTCCCTCTCAAATAAGATCCTATCTTAAGACTAATAGGGATTATGTGGAATCTAATTCCATGGGTACTGATAATGCCCCCATCCAGGATGTTGACCAGAAGTTTATGGAACCAACCTCTCCCATGCCCCATTATACCTCTAGCGAATCTGATACACTATTTTAAATCCTCTTGTGTGGATGCTCATTATTAAAGGGCAAATTAAGGTTGATCAATGGCATTATGTGTTGAGGGTGAGATACTTTGACTTACTAAGGTGGTAAATTTAAGTTGTCTTCTCATTGGTGTGAGATTTTAGTTTGGTTTCCATTGGATTCTATTGGTAAGCTCTTTGTGAACTAATTTTATCATCATAAAAAATTTTGGTTTTTTAGAAATTAGATAGATACCGGAGTAACAAGCATCGGCCTGAAATGTACTATTGTTAATTGCCAGACTTACATTGACCAGTGGATATGGGCTTTGGGAGTGGAAATTGAGAAATGCTCATTCTGCATAGGATAACATTATAGGAAAAAAATAACCATCATAGAAAATGTGTATTGTGCAAATTCTATATTTACAAAGGAAATGCAAGGCGGTCAGCACATACATGAAACACGTGGTGAAATAAACAATAATATTTTTAGATATGAAGTTATAAATTTGCTATGTATGCTAAGAATTGACTTCAATTGTTTGAAGCGAAGAATCCTTACTTACATTCAAGTAAAGTAAGTGTTCGAAGCATTTGATCCGATGGTGCCTGCAATATTGTTCTTGTTTTTCTTTGTTAATTCACTGCCCGCAGCGACATAAATGCAATGGAAGCTTCGAACAGAAGTAGAATCGGATCTTCTGTTCAAGAACGCAAGCGCAACTTATGATGCAGAATGGGAGTTTATGATCAAGAATGCAAAGGAAACTGTTGATAAAGAACGAGGTGGGAAATGGATGGTTTAGATAAAGAAATCAGGTGTCTCCGCCATGCACATGGCCCTCCTCCCCAACAGCAAGATCATCATCTTTGACTAGTCTGATTTCGGTCCATCCAACGTCTCTTTAACGTTGGGGAAATGCCAGATCGATGTTCTCCAGAGGGACTGCTGGGGTCATTCGATCGAGTATGACGTTGATAAGAACAAGGTCCTCCCTCTTAAACTTGAGACGGACAAATGGTATTCCTCCGGGGCGATTGCGCCCGACGACACCTGATCCAGACCGGTGGCATCAACAATGGAGATCAAGAGATAAGAACATTCATCCCATGTGATTTCTGTGATTGGACCGAAGACCTAGATGCCCTCGCTAAGAGGCGACGGCGTGCCATGGATCAGATTCTTCTCGACGGGAGAATAATCATCTTTGGCAGGCAGTGGCAGTTTAACTATGAGTTTGTCCCAAGAAACCAAGGAAACTCGTTCTACGAGTTCCCATTTCTGCAAGAATCATTGCATTCAGACGAGAACAATCTTTATCCGTTCGTCCACCTCACACCGGATCGAAATCTTTTCATTTTCGCCAACAAGAAATTGATTCTCTTTGAGTATGCCAACAACTGCGTGTTGCATCTTTACTAGAACATGCCCGACAACTCCAGGAACTATCCAAACTATGGCTCCTCCATTCTCCTCCCTCTAGATCCAGGATCTGTAGACGCGGAAGTGTTGATATGCAGCGATGGGGGAGCCGCGTTTTCCTATTCGGAGGCGAAATGGGGAAATTTCCTCAAAGCTTCCAACACCTGCGGGCATCTGAGATTCACGGAGCCCGATGATCCCCAGTGATAGATGGAGGACATGCCAATGCCTAGGGTAATGGGGGACATGGTACTTCTGGAAACCGATGACGTGCTCATCATCAATGAAGCTTCTAAGGGCTCCACCGGATGGAAGTATTTTTACCTAAAAATGGGTGAGTATCTTCCTCTTAACATAATGCTGATGCTCCTCAAAACTCAAATTCATCTGATGCATGGATCTCGAGATATAGGCAAAATTCCTGTAGGTGATGATGGCCATTTTCTCAAAAATCATGCATTGGATTGGGCTGAAACTTACCAGATCTGTTCTTCTTGATGTTATGCATTCCCTGTCCATGTTTCATGAGAATCTTGTTCATGGTTTGTGAGATATGCTCAATTGCGATTCTCCATTTTTGTAGACAAACATGAATAAAGATGTGAGCTTGAATTTAAGTTGTCATTATTAGCCTGATATATGAGATCCCATGGAATGCATCTTATTCTCCCCTAGATTGAGGATACATCATGTCCTCATGCTTTGATGAAACTATTCAAAGAATAAAACAAGTTTTGATTTACACATCAATCCTCCCTCAAACTGAATTCTCAAAATGATGAACACTAAATGACATATGAAGGCATGAAAAAAACCTGAAGGGTGAACCTGAAAATGATGTTCGATACACAGTGGTCTCTTAACTCAAATTTGATCACAGTGTTATTCATAAAAACCCAAAAATTTCTTCCACTAATTTCATTTGATTTTTCTTTGTGACTTGAGATGTATTGCGCAATATGTCCAAGCATGAACCAATGAACCATCAAAGCAATTCACATACCTCTGTTTGAGACCTTGATATATGGAAGTATGTGCTTGTTTCACAACAAAAGGCTCGAATCATGTTGAAGATTGTGTGTCCAAATCTGAATATAAAGTGGAGATCAAGAGGTTGTTACATGATTGTTGGAGTAAACTTCAGATTAGATCTTGAAAAGTTGTTATAGAGATATTATAACAGGATGAAACCACTTCATTTGTGTTGATCCTCATGGTTGGTAACAGACAAACCAAAGTGTATGACAAAATTTCCCATTCAAAATTCTTCAAAGCGAGCTTTAACTTGATTCCCAATAAGACTATGAACTCTTAATTTTTGTAATCCATGACTAGAATGTAATTATTAAATCAACAGTTCACAACTTTAGCAAGGAAACTTCTTCAATTTGTTGAGAGAGCATACATTGAATCTGGAAAATGAAAGAGTTGTGGCAAACATAGTGAGATTTTCTAAGACCAACAAGAATATGTGCATCAAAGTCCCTTGTTTATTTGATTTTCCAAGAAATTTGGAAAATTAAAATGCATGAGAAGATCTTTCCAAACGAAAAATAGGGATGGAGGACTATGACATATACTCATATCCATGAAAATAAATCTTTGTCCTTACCACGCTTACCCCCATCATATTTGAATTTATATGAACTTATCGTTCTCCATGAAGGTTGTTCTAAGTACCTGTAAATTTGGAGCTTCAAAATGAGACCTTGAACCAAATGTTAGACACTTTCAAAATACTTCCCTTACCCATGCAATTCCTTGGATTTGAAGATTTCAATGTATAAGAGAGTGCTGCCACAAATTGCTAAAAGAGGGAAAGATTTTCCTTTGAGCACTGCAGGTAGAAGAATGAAAATGCTTTAATATGCTCAAACCTCTATAATTGACTCTGCTCAATGCTTCTAAAAATACCATACTCAGAAATATATTGTAACCACATGTATATAGGCTCAAAAATGAATTTTCCTTCTTATTATACGATAATGTAATAAATATCAGCATGATTTCTATTCATAGAAGCCTTTCAAGATGTGAATAAACTCATACCTTTGCATGTACTCTCTGTTATATGGCAGCATAGAATTCTTCCACTGTAAGTTCTCATGAAGCAACAACAATGCCTTATGTTCCCACTGTTGGTTCTTCTGTGGCAGTAGTAGATCATTTTTTCATACTTGGATGTTGGGAAGGACTTAGATGTTGGGAAGGACTTGAATTGGGTGTGCATGAATTGGAATGATGAAGTGCTAGAATTGACTGGGAAAGGATGGGATGGATGGTCAGAAAATGCTATATAGAAGATGGAAATGGATAATGCTTAGTGGTTCCTCGTGACATATTCCTAAATCTTTAATAAATAAAAAACTCATGTTATTTTACCTCAAGTGTTACCTCTATGGAAGCCTTGGTTAACTATTGCTGAGAGGTGTAGCGGGAGGATGAAACTTATGAAGGTTGAATCTGATCCATGATGAGGAACTGTGCAAGCTGACTGAAAACAAATGCTTCCAACTGAATGAAAAGAATATTGCTGAACTACTGGAACAAAAAAATCTAGTCTTCACCCAATATTCGTGCTTTTGTACAAGTTAATCCATGTGAATGAATGTTCTTGAATTCAAACATGGATAAACTTCGTTGGATTACCAATCAATAATGAAAATTGATAACCAACACGAGACAACTCACCAGTGATGACAATGAGCTATCAAGGTATAGTAGTACAACCTGTCAGGTATGAATGTATGTGTTGAGGTCGAGTCACCTACAGGATCTGTTAAACAAGAGACATTGATGTATTCCCTTGATCATCAACGAGGAAATTTACCATTGATGCATGTAAAATTCCAAGGTACTATACATAACTCAAGTCTTGTTTCCCAGATAGTGTGTTGAGGTCGATGGGACAAGACTATTGGAAGGTGGACCTTAATGAATTCCACATCATCCAATATGAGTACACAACAAATTATTGTGAAGAACTAGAGATGAAATATTTTCTCCAACAAGTAGGCTTTATTGGTAAAATGAAAAGGATAGGGGATAACTCATCATGTAAGAGAGATGAGAGACATTATTCGTGGGTTAGGTGTGAGTGGAGTGGATAGTATGGGAGTGATGAAATGGATCAGACGGTCATGGAAGTGATGGAATGGTGGAGGCAAGAAGGAAATGTATGGGCATAACATGGTGTTGGTGAATGAGCATGATGGGCGAAAGGTCTTTTGGGAGGCTTCTTTAGTAGCAATTCATGTAGCAATGGAACTTGAATTATGGAACATTGGTATTCATATGGTTTTCACATCAATCTCTCCATTTTTTTATGTTCTCAATCCATTTGCAAATTGAGAAAAAATCTTCAAGAGTCACTCGTGCATGCATTGACCTTCTTCTTCTAAGGACCTGCAAAAACCTAGCACTTGCCTGCAATAAAACATGAGATGATGGAAGAAGAGAGGTGATTGGTCTCTCTTCACCCAACACATATGAAAAAAACAACAAGCAATTACTTATAAAACAAATCCAAAGAAAAATGAGCGAAGCAAATTCAATTTATACCTATGGGAGAGCGATGTCCATCTAGACTCACCAATAGTATTCCGATCATAAATTATTTGTTCCTTGTCCAATTTCAGTGATTAAAAATCCAAATGAAATTAAATTCATATGTCTATTTCCATTAGAAACAAGTTTTCAAAATTCTATGTGATGATATTCAAATTTGCTCAATAACAGCCTGCATGACAAGGTGTTTTTCGAATTCTGGACTAGACCAACAATCATGGTTTTAGGCATAAATTTTTTGTTTGATAATGGATTGATGTGATTCATATTGGAGATGAAAGTAGATTCATGTAGGTATATCCAATAGAAACAGGTTTTGAATCCAATGAGAATACATGGGTCAAATAGGCCAATGAATAGTCTAGGAAATTGAGTTTTTAAAAATGTTGATTTGTGATAGGCAGTCGGTATTTTGATCATAAAATTTTCGTACGATATCAGAATTGAGTATGAAAGTAAGGAAATACAGGGATAGAGTTTTGAACCATACATGTAGGCCACAGTTTCCATGACTGTTGCAATGAGTTTGTTGCAAATCCTAGATCTCTTTGATATGTTTCTTTCATCCTTGGTAAGGAGGGGCAACAATCTGTTGAATGATTCAAGTCACATATACCACAACTTTCAAGACTATCCAAAGGGAAATCCCTTGATTCTCTTATCTCCTCTTGCTTTTCCTTAACCTGCAAAGCATCCAATTGTGAATTAGCTTTAGAAATTTCAAATAAATTGTTGATTTCAGCTCCTATAACTCTTGTTCTTGCAACAGATTTCAAAGATTGAAAAGAAGGATTACTAGAATTCTTACCAATCTTGAATTTTCCTCTTGAATACCTTCTACATAACTCACAAATATCATATTCTAACTGAAATACATCACTTGTTCCCATCATATTTAATATTTCTAAATATTCAGCTTGGATTCCTTTAAGTAGGAGTGCTTTCAAGGTCTCTTTCCCCAGTTTCCTTTGTTTGGATATTTGAAGATTGTATTGAAAGCGTTCAATGTAATCCTCCAAACTCTCTTCTTCCACTTGTGTCATTTTGGAGATAACTTCATTGACCCTGCAATAATCTTGGTACCTTTTCAAGAATACATGTTTCATGTCTTCCCAAGTTTGTATATAATTTCCACTGAGGCTCATGAACCATCGAAGGGTTGTTCCTTTCAGAGTAAGGGGAAACACATTCAAATTTTGGTCATTAGCACAATAACCATATCCTCTACAAACTATTTCGAATTCAAATAAAAATACATAAGGGTCTTCATTTTCCAAACCGTGAAAATTTGGTAGAACATGTGGGGGAATTCTTTTCATTGGTGCCACTCCTCCTGAATCTCTGATGGGAAATTCGAAGGTAACAACTTATGCATCTCTCTTACATTCCATCTCTTCATTAGATTCTTCATGTGCTTTCTTGAGGCTCCTCCTTCTAATGTTCCTGCCAACATGTTAGTATAATGCGTAGTGCTTACAACACCACTAAGGGGAATGATAAGATTTATGCTCCAAAAGTTGAAAATAAAATAAAACTGAATGCAAAGAAAGAAGAAAAAAACACACTCAAAGCAAATTCAATAAATTGAAAAGTAATCATGCAACCTACATGCCCTACTTTAACAATGCATCTACAAAACAATGTCATATGTACTTTTGCACCATTGATAACTTCCCCGGAAATGGTTCCAAAATGTTGGTCGGATTAATTGTCTAATTAAATAAACAATTGAAACTCCCAAAACATAAATTTTCAACCTGAGGAAGTCTTTTATTTCAAAGCTATCGTGCAATATCTATGCAAGTACAATTTCTACCTGACACTGTTGATCTATTGGTATGAAATCAAAACTCATTATAAACTAGATCACACCTTCTTGAAAATAAATTAAACCCTAATCCTATTCATAAAATCACACTGTAAACCTAATCACACTTCAAACATTGCAATAAAAAACAACTCTTACAAAGCAAGATCTAACTACATAAATCTGAAAGCAATGTTATGTTAGCCAACGATCTATCAAAAGAAATTAACATGAAAACAACTATGATAAATCTAATGAATGAAAGCATGAACTGAATAATAAACAAATCTACAAAATAACACACTTACAATCAACACTATTAGCATCTTGTCAGGGAAGAGGGCCCTTCCTCCACTGAGGAGAGATGGATCTCCACAATGAAAGTCTATAACTCCAAAATTAAGAAACTGCCAACATGTATTATCATAATGAGATTATTACAACAGAGTCTGGATCAAAATAATTCTACAGGATAACATTGATTGCTCTCCCCCCGCCTCATGAGATTGATTACATATTTATACATAAAATTCTCTCAGAAGAATGAGAAACCGAATCCCCAACTTGTGATATGTTTCAACAAATTTGCTAATTTGGAAACCGGCTGCAACAGTAAATCTGGGAATTACACGTTTAGAGAACCAGTTGTATATCTCAAACCATGGATTTGTTTGGCGATTTCCTCAAGAGTCGGGTAATTGAGGCCGTTACGCACAAAACACATGTCCCATATTTTCAAGATTCTTCTTCACCTGCCCGAAAATCGCGATGCAAATCAATGTGTTCTTATCTGGCACACGTTTTTGGTTAAGGCCGTTTGATCATGAGCTGGAGGATACCATGCTGGACTTGGGCACAAATTGAAATCACAAGTCTACATAATCAGTCCTTGAAATGAAACCATGTTGTGAATCTTCATGCCATCTTTGCAGGCTTGAACCATGAGTGCTGCTACTATTAATATGAAAAATCACTCCATAAACCCTCATCAGTAAAATTATGAATAATAGTCTTCAATTCATCAAAAATAAAGGAAAATAGTCATGATTAACCACTAAAGCATCAATGGAAGTAATATGGTATTTTACGAGCAGTTAGAGTAAAACAATGGAAAATGGAATGATAAATGGATAATAATATGAAGAAGAGGGATGAAATATATGTCGATAGGTGATGAAAATATGGACAAATTCGTGACCCAACAATCATCATCATCATATAATTATCATTATTTTCATCATATATTCACATTTTCATCATCATCATCATCATCAACATTATTAATGTCATTTACATCATTGGCACTTTCATTGTCATCATCATCATTGTCGTCATCATCAAAAAATTTATCATCATCATTATCACCACCACCATCATTGTCATTATCATTTTCAATGTCATCATCATCATCATTTCCATTGTTATAATTGTCATCATCATCAACACCAGTAGCATCATCATTGTTGTCATCCTCATCATTGTCATCGTCATCATCATTGTCATTGTCATTGCCATAATTATCAATGACAATGACAATGATGATGATAACAATGAACCATATTGATGACGATGATGATGATAAAAATGACCAATATTGATGATGATGATCAATATAATCAAGGTCATGATTCATCATCATCATCATCAACATAGTGGTCATTGTCAAAATCATTTTAACCATCATTAGAATAGTTATTGTTGTCATCATCTTCATATAATCACATCATTGTCATCATCATGGACATCATCATCATCATCATTGACATTGTATTCATCTTCATCATCGTCATCATTGTCATCACCATCATCAACATTATCATCATCATCATAGTCATTGTGAATCTCATCATCATTATCCTCATCGTCATCTTCAACATCCGAGCACAAAATGGATGCAAAAATAGATGTGAATCTGGATGCAAAAGTGGATGCAAACGTGGATGTAGAAGTGGAAGCAAAAGTGGGTGTAAAAGTAGGTGCGGAAGTGGCTGCAAAACGGGATGCAACAAAAGTAGATGCAAAAGTGGACGTAACAAGGGATGCAAAAGAGGACACAATCATGGGTGCAAAATGGGATGCAAAAAGGGATGCAAAAGTGGACATAAACATGGGTGCAAAAGTGGACACAAACATGGGTGCAAAAGTGGACTCAAATTTGGATGCAACAAAAATATGTGAACAATTAGATGTAACACCCGACGTAAAACCTGACACAAAAGTGGATGCAAAAGGGGATGCATAAAGGGATGCAATAGTCAATGCAAACCTAGATGAAAAAAGGATTCAAAAGTGGAAGCAAACGAGGGTGCAAAGAGAGGTGTAAAAATGGGCACAAATTAGGGAATGACAAAAGTGGATGCAAAAGCAGACACAACAGTGGGAACAAAAATAGATGCAAATGTGGATGCAAAATGGGATGCAAAAATGGATGCAAAAGTGGAGGCAAACGTGTATGCAAAAGGGGGTGCAACAATAGTAGATGTAAAAAATAAGTAATAAAAAGGCGCAAAACCCGATGAAAACTCAGTGCTAAATACAAAAAAATTCTCGGCGCTAAATATGGTGCTATTCGTGGTGCTAAACTCAACACTAAATTCAATGCAAATTGCACTAGATTTAAGGTTGATTTTAGCAGAAGGACACAAAAAATGCCTAAAATATTTCCCACCCATGAAATAGCCTGACTTGGCCCAGGAAATGGAGAAAAATACATTTAAAGGGGCTCTAAACGCAAAACATGAAGCAAAAAGGGACACTCGTCATAGGTTTTTGTTGTAGTGAAGTCGCGTGGTTGTCCAAAATAGTTGGCTTCAATTATTCTAAGGTTCAATTATCATTGTGAATTTGATCAGGATGATATTAATGAGCTACATATTGTATGTTGATGGTTTCCTTATACAATGATGGCCGATATGTTGCATATGTACAAGATTTAGGTGATAGCAAGTGGATTTTATCTCTGAATTTTAGTGAATGTTTGGACATAATGTTTGCAATACTTGTTCTAGTTCCTCACAGTGTAGTTCGTTACCATTTAGTTGAGAAACTCTTATAATAATTGTTCATTTTCTATTATCGCATGAGAGAGTATATTCTTTATGATAGTGGGTCTTTTATTTTTTATGGAGTGCTTCATTATTTTAACTATTTACTCCAATATCACACATTGTTCACCGCTTGAGCACTTTTTCCTTTCAAAACATGACTTTTGGAACAAAATTTTCTTAGTGGCATGGTCTTTGAATCCCTAGCCTACGACGGTCCTCAGAGATGAAATTGGGAAATGCAACATGTTTCCCACATGATATTGCTGCACCATATTCCTATTTCCAATTGATCTAAATTTGTGCCCCTCAATCAAAGTCATTATAACCATCCACCACATAAGGGTAGTAAAAGGTAGATCACACACTATAAGTACCTACATAATGGGATAAATACTAGTAATACTAGGGGAACCCATAATCCCCACTAGAACTATCGTTGAACCAAGCATAAATATACCAATCCTACTTGGGCTAAACACCATTGCCTCCTTTGTGAGCTTTATGGTCTCCAACTCTATCAATGCCCTGATCTCACCCCAAAAATAGTCCAAGCCATTCATTTAGAGAATGAATAATGAAATAAACCTCATGGTACTTATTCTACTTCCTCACAATGCCCCCTCCCTCAGCATGAACCTGATGTTTTGTTATGTGAAATCCCCAAACCCTCAACCTTGGAGGTTACCTATGAAGAGGGTAAAATCTTCTCCCACCATATGTACTCCTAGGTCAATACCCAGTCATATATATTAGGGGGTACACCTTCCACATCTAGTGCCATAATATTATTAATAGACCTTCTCCTTGTAAGGACAATGGAAATTCTTACTAACATTCATCATAGGTCATCACCCTTGATTGGGACTGACATATCTAGGCATGTCTCCCATCTTCTACCCCATTTCAAATATGGGTAATGGTTAAAACATTTATAGTTCAGTGATGTATTATAGATGATGGAGCCTCCTCATTTTCTATATCCTACTCATCTTGGAATCACCTAGGCTCTCCCCTTACCATTCCATCAATGATCAAGTTACGATCCTTTGATGGAAGAATATGTCCCTCCGTAGGGATCCTTCTTGATCTTTCCATTGAGTTAGGTGGTAATATTTTTATGGTAAATGTTGCTATAATGATTAGTCCAATGGATCATAACATCCTATTGGGGCATGATTGCATCAATGCCATGAGTGCAACGATTTCTTCACTCTTTTGGGTTATGGTCATATTCCCTTATAAAGGGACACATTGTCTCCATTGACAAACTCTCATACTATGATTCCCCATTTAGTACTTCACAAGATAAAAGTTTTCCTTTTGTCCCTCACATCAATTCCATGTGCTATATGTTCACCTCCATTAATTATGAAACACCCAATCCCATAACATTTGGATCCATGGTTTTGAAACTACCTTCTCTCCACTTTAACTGAGAGGCTAAGCGAATTCACTCACCCTCGAGAAAATCCACACATATTTCATCCCCCGTTAACAAAATAATATATATTTCCTCATTTGCATTTTTTGTAGAAGATGAAGAATTATTTGAGGCCATCAATTATTTCACTAGTCGTAGTGATAAACCCCATCTATGTTCTCCTAGCGACTATACAAGGGTCATAATCACTCAATCAATACACCCTTTGATTCCACCTCCCTCGGTGCTATCATTATTCTCTCTCAAATAAGATCCTCTCTTAAGACTAATAGGGATTATGTGGAATCTAATTCCATGGGTACTGATAATGACCCCATCCAGGATGTTGACCAGAAGTTTATGGAACCAACCTCTCCCATGCCCCATTATACCACCTAACGAATCTGATGCGCTATTTTAAATCCTCTTGTGTGGATGCTCATTATTATACAAAATTATATTTTACCTTTGTTCCATATATTGGTTATTTGGGACCAACCTTTCCCTCAATCTCCACATAATAGTGCTAATGAAAATACCATTGCGCACCCTAGTCCCATACGTCATAGACTATGACACAACATAGACCCACTTTGCATTCTTTGTGGGAACCATTGTTACATCTCCTATATTGTGTTCCCAAACACCATCCCATTATAAGCCACATGGTCTAATTGAAATAATTCAGAACCTAGCTTCATTGCATCATGCAAGGAAGCCCCTTCTACTTCTATCTCTTCAACCACCCCACCATACAGTTGTTGTAGCCCTGTTTAAGGTGTGACTATCAATATCATAATAATTTATTAAAATAAATAAAATATTAAATTCTTTATCTTTTCATATTATATATAAAAGACCTTAAAAAAATATAAACTAAAACTTCATGTAGAATTAAAAAATGGAGTTTTATCTTGAAAACAAAACTTAAAATATTCTTAATAGTGTTTCTTTATTTATTAATTGTTCAATAAATAAATATTAATTTTTATGTTTTCATAGATATATATATATATATATATATATATAGATATAGATATAGATATTAATATAGATATAGATATATTTGTTAGAAGTGTATAACATGAACGGGTTAGATGAGGTTTATGGTCAACTAGAATGGACAACCAAAAAAACAGATATCTATCCTATAACTAAGGAAAAGTCTTTGCTTATATGAAAGAATGTTAATTTTTTTGAGTAGGAAAAAAGAATATCTAGGGTTTTGGTGAATTATCCTTTAACATTAGTTGAGTTGTAGTCCAAAATTAGGGCAACACCATCCCTCATTTAATTCCATGAAATATATAGGAAGTGCAACCTTGGGTTCCTCTCGCAAATGCTTAGAAATGAAATATCCTATACCTTCCTTATCCTATACCCCTCGCACATTTACATATCCTTGATGTAAAGGGCATAAACAATTCGGGTTTTTTTATAAATTAGATAGATATCGGAGTAACAAGCATCGGCCTGAAATGTACTATTGTTAATTTCCAGACTTACATTGACCAGTGGATATGGGCTTTGGGAGTGGAAATTGACAAATACTCATTCTGCATAGGATAACATTATAGGAAAAAAATAACCATCATAGAAAATGTATTTTGTGCAAAATTCTAGATTTACAAAGGAAAGGCAAGGCGGTAAGCACATACATGAAACACGTGCGAAATAAACGGTAATATTTTTAGATATGAAGTTATCAATTCGCCATGTATGCTGAGAATTGAGTTCGATTGTTTGAAGCGAAGGATTCTTACTTACATGCAAGTAAGTGTTAGAAGCGTTTGATCTGAATCGTTCTCATACATTCTTTCTTTGAAGCGTTTGATCTGAATCGTTCTCCTAAGGTCTTTCTTTGATTTTGGGAGATAAAGATTTGGGATTGGTTGAATATCCACAGCAGTGAAAGCAAGCCAGATCTCTTTCTTGCCAAGACATGACAGAATGTCATTTGGGTTTTCTGATGGTGCCTGCAATTTTGTTATTGTTTTTCTTCATTAATTCACTATCTGCAGTGGTAGAAACGCAACGGAAGCTTCTAACAAAAGTAGAATCGGAGCTTCTGTTCAAGAACACAAGCACAGCTTATGATGCAGAATGGGAGCTTATGATAAAGAACGCAAAGGTAGCTGTTGATAAAGAATGAGGTCGGAAATGGGCGGTTCAGATAAAGAACTCGGGTGTCTCCGCCATGCACATGTCCCTCCTCCCCAACAACAAGATCATCATCTTTGACCGCTCTCATTTCGGTACATCCAACGTCTATTTACCGTTTGGGAAATGCCGGATCGATGTTCTCTAGAGGGACTGCTGTGGTCATTCGATCGAGTATGATGTGGATAAGAACAAGGTCTGCCCTCTTAAACTTGAGACGGACACATGGTCTTCCTCCGGGGCGATGTTGCCCGACGGGCACCTGATCCAGAATGGTGGCATCAACGACGGAGATCAAGCGATAAGAACATTCATCCCCTGCGATTGATACAATTGGACCGAAGACCTAGATGCCCTGGCTAAGAGGCGATGGCATGCCACAGATCAGATTCTACCCGACGGGAGAATAATCATCTTTGGCATGCAACGGCAGTTTAACTACGATTTTGTCCCAAAGAACCAAGGAAACTCATTCTACGAGTTCCCATTCCTACAAGAATCGTTGGATTCGGATGAGAACAATCTTTATCCGTTCGTCCAGCTCACGCTGGATGGTAATATTTTCATTTTTGCCAACAAGAAATCTATTCTCTTTGACTATGGCAACAACCGCGTGTTGCGGAGTTACCTGGACATGAGACAACTCCAGAAACTACCCAAACTCTGGCTCCTCCATTCTCCTCCCACTATATCTAGGAGTCGTAGACGTGGAAGTGCTGATCTGCGGTGGCGGGGGAGCTGCGTCTGCCTATTCGGAGGCGAAACGGGGAAATTTCCTCAACGCTTCCAACACCGGCGGGCTTCTGAGATTCAGGGAGCTCGATGATCCCTAGTGGCAGATGGAGGACATGCCAATGCCTAGGGTAATGGGGGAGATGGTACTTCTGGCAACCAGCGACGTGCTCATCATCAACGAAGCTTCTAAGGGATCCACCAGTTGGGGAAAGGCCTGCGATCCCGTTCTTCATCCTCTTCTTTACAAGCCATCTAAATCTGGTCCAGATCAGTTTGAGGTGATCAACCCCTCGGTCACCCCCAGGCTCTACCAGTCCACTTTCCATGTGCTCCCAGATGGCCGTGTTCTCG
Organism: Larix kaempferi; assembly: GCA_027924585.1. Classification (NCBI taxonomy): domain Eukaryota; kingdom Viridiplantae; phylum Streptophyta; class Pinopsida; order Pinales; family Pinaceae; genus Larix; species Larix kaempferi. Next base: position 2,378,971 of record BSBM01001430.1, on the reverse strand, counting down.
TGGGTGGGATTAATCCCAACCTCTACTACAACTTTACCGACGTGCTTTATCCCATAGACCTCAGCCTGGAGACCTTTTCTCCCTCGTATTTGGCAGCCGAGAATGACTCTTATCGGCCCTTAATCGCCTACCTCATGTCTAATGTCATGGCTTATGTCCATTTGTTCACCTTCAACTTTCTCGTGGAAACCTTGGTTGTTAAAGATAATGAAATCTTGTCTGTTACACTTCTGGTGCCGTCTTTTAACACTCACAGTTATTCAATGAATCAGAGGATGCTGAGGCTGCAAATTGTTTACGTTCTGAAATATATTTTTGACTTCGGCTTGTATGAGATCACGGTAATGGCTCCGTCCCATGCAGCATTGGCTCCTCCCGGTTATTATCTTCTATTCGTTGTGCATGCCGGAATTCCCAGCTATGGGAAATGGGTGAAACTTTCCGTGGCTGAAACTTTTTATTGAGCGACTGTGCCCGAAAGTATTCATGAAGCCGGTATTAAATTATAGATGTGTTCGAATGACGCATCTTTTCAGTATATTTATATCCATCTTCTTAGATGTGTGTTTAAGATTCGGCATGAAATCAATTCAATGTCGGATAAAACATTTATATATAAATGAAAGTATCAATATATTTTTTTCTCTTTGTAAACATATACTAGTTTCTCCCAGTGACAATCGGTTGAATCCACACTAATTAAATTTTAAAACCCTACTTCACTTTAGAAGCAGAAATGAGAGATAGAGTGGCTGCAATTTTCCTAAGATTCATGAGCGATATAAATTACATTTGAACAGCTGAAGAAGAATGGTTTTTTTATACATCTTCCCAGTTGTCTTCCCAAGTTATTACGTTTCAAAGGTAACTCGACTTGCAAGACCCTATCCCCATTGGAACGGAAATCAAAAGCTCCCAACCAAACTTAACATAAATGGAAGAAACAAAGTATAAACGGTTCAAAATTCCACACTAAAAAGGATGCAAAGTTTCATCATTAACTACATACACACAAGTGACCAGGCAGACGTGCTTCCCAGGTATCTATTTAATTTTGTGAATATGAATGCTCAAAGATTGAAGATGCAAAGAAAGGTAAGGTAAAGATACTCTCACGTAGTATAGTAAAATAAGAAAGACACTAATAGAATCAAAATTGTTTGCCGACATTGGAGAATATGTGTATATTACAATCCGAACTTAAATGTTAAAATCTCATAATAACACCGTTGAATAGGGACATTGTACATATCTAGTGTATGACTAATTCATAACACTAATGGGAAGAATCGAGTTGCGTTCTTCGTGGAGGTCAAATTTATCGTTTAAGACTCTCCTTCGCTTCCCATTATTATCTCCCCGAAGGGGATCATCTATGGATGGGCATAATCCTATTAATCTCAGCCTTACTCGGTTTTAATTTTTTTATTTCTAAAGTTTTACATGATTACAATTTTATTTATTAAATTAGTTTTTATAAAAAATTATTTATCTTAAATATAATTGGTTCTGAAACAGTGACATAACTCTTGAAATTAGTGCTCCAGGAGGAGGCAGCCCAATATCGTCAACATTTTATAGTACATATACATTGTGCAGAGAGCATACACTGCATTGTTTCAGGCGATGCACTGCATGCAGCGAGTGTGGCAATCTGCATGCATCCTATGCTACTATGCTGGGTGAGTGGCCGTTGTACACCAATTCTAGGTAACCTAGGGATTTTGATCCAGAACCGACGTATAAACCAAGCATTGAAGTCTAGTAATTTCATCTGTCCAATATTCTCCGTAATTTTAACCTTGATTCGATCCGTTCGCATTCTTTAGGGTGGTGTAGGTAGGTTTTTAGAAGAACTTTGTTTTTCTCCGGAAGCTGCAGAGGCCTCGGTGAGATCTAATTAACTCCAAGATAATTAGTTATGGTGGATATGGGGATTTGACAAGATGCATCAAGCTTTTCCCCGGGTAAATCTTACTAGTTAAGCTTTTTCATTTTTTTATTAGGAACACAACATGTAATCCAAGTGTTTCTTGTCGTTTTATCCCATTATCTATCATATTTGGGGAGAAAATCATCGTGCTCAACCAAATGTGGAGTCCTCTTTTTATCAGAGCCTTCATTTTGGTGAAGCTTTGCATGTGAGCTTTAAATAGCAGTTGTGTTTTGTATGAACAAAATGGCGTATTCATTCTCTTTGCCGTAAATGTTGCAGTTCTCAAAATGAAGAATGCATCGGCCAGTATTTTGTCCCTAAAATAGCTTTAATTGGAGCCTCTGTGAGGTTTCCTCTAATTCTTATCAATTCACTGTACTGTTAGCATCTGCGTAGATATAGTACAGTCAGCATGTAAACTCTTAAAGTTGGAAATCCATCCTGAGTATCTGTGTTCTTAAGTATGTAGTTCGAAACTCTCGGCTCATGCTAATTCCTTATCAACGCTTTCTAAAAATATGGATTTAAATAAATTCATTCCATTTTCTGCAAGTCCGAGTCCATAGACAATACAATGTTTTTAAAGGATTATACTCGTTAACATTCTCCTACTATTTCCGGGCTCCATCTATGGGGTTTAAGTAGTGAGACAATTCTTTCCAGCTCAAGCTGGGACTTTAGTTAGTAATTTTTATTTTTTATTAAGTCTTTGGCTCCAATGGGCTGTATTGCATTTTTTTGTTTCAAATTATCAGGTTTGGAGGCACATACAAGTATTTTTTCCTCGTTTGAGGCTTTTTTTATGCTAAGCATCCGGAGATAGATTTCACAAACTAAATAAATCATGGCAAGTTAGCCCTGCCATTGGAAATGCTCGACTCCTATAGTTTTTTTTAGATTAAGCATTCGATACATTGGGAATAATTTAGCCCTATTATCCGAATGCTCGACTCCATATTTTTTTCCTCTGTTTCTTTTTCTTTGCTTTGAATTAGCCATAGTGGAAATTCAGATATGTTACAATGAATAGTGGAGATCCATAATTTATCCTTTTAATCCGACATTAAGCCGTGTAAATGTAAACGTTCCACTTCGTATTCCTTTTATGCATAGTTTACCTTCTCCTCCCCATTCCACAATTTTGTTTCCAAAGGGAGATTATATAGCACTTCTGTGCAAGTTTCCACCAATCTATTCATGGAGGAGACTTCTGTGCGATTCCGAGGAATCAAGAATGATCTAAAGGGAAGGTTGTTTTGTTACAAATAAGATTGGATTGGTGGTTTCAATGCAGGATTCAAGTATTTCCTTCCACATGACCTTGCACACATTTTGAGAGTTGGAAACTTCATTGTGGAATTGAGGTTGAATAGTCTGGCATCTGCTACTGAGTTAATTACTGTGTCTAGCTCCTTTGTTTAATTATTGCAAAATTGTTCATCATTTGAAACAAAATTATTTGAATGTTTTTCTCTGTTGTAAAAATAATTGTGATCATAAATTTGTGTACTAGATGTACTACTCCATTAGGCATGTGTATAGGACATGAGGTATGCTATGCACTTTGTGTACAGGAACTTAAATCTTTACAATGCCCGACAGATATTAATTTCTATTTGGCTTTGCATATTTTATGATGTTTGAATCACAATGTCACCTTCAGTATAGTGTTGTCGGTCTTAGATTGTACAGAGTTATTTATTCACAATTTTCTTTTGGCATAATAGATTGGGAAGAGAAAACATAAAATAAATAAAGAAAAGAAGAGAGGAGGTGCTTGTGCCAATAAGATATGCTGATAGGAGAGAACACTAGAGTTAGGGGACATTATAGAATAATTTAAGTAAGTCAAGATTACAAAAGTGGCCTATGAGAGTTTTTTTCTTGCATAATCATGAATTTATTTTGTTTTTGCCACTCAACAATTGATTTTTGTTGTATTTTCAGCATCTCTTATGTTTGCAAGCCCAACACAATCATATACATGGACCCTAGAAATATACTGATGTCTAGTTATTGGTTTGGCACACAGGAACTTAAACCTTTATAATATCTGGGCAGTTGTTAGTTGTGAATTGTCTTGCATATTTTAATGTTGTTTGAATTAGAATGTCACCTTCAACTATTATAGTGTTGTTGGGCTTAGATTGTATAGTGTTATTTAGTGACATTGTTTGGCATAATCAAATGTTGAAAGAAAACATATAATAAAATAAAACATAGTGATGTTAGGCTTAGATTGTATAGTGCTTTTTAGTGACATTGTTTGGCATAATTTAATGGTGAAAAAAAATAGAAAAGAAAAAAGAAAAAGAAAAGAGGCTATCATTGTAACCATTTCTTGAGTAAAACAAAATCTCAAGTTAATGGTTGTTTTTGCATTTGGGTGTCTAAAGATAAAATTTAATGTTTAGGGTGTATTAAATTTGATTAGCGATTTCTTGCCTATACAAAGGTTTAATTATTGTTGTTATGGTTATGCTTATGAATTAATGGAGCTATTGATTAAAAAACTAGTCAATGAGTCATATATTTCTACACATCACAATAAATTGAATCCCTTGTTGGATTGGGACTTCGTGGGTCTTGTTGAATCCTTGGATTGATTCATGGTTGTGAGTCAACGTGCTCTTCTTCATAACTCTGAAGACGATGATCTGTTGGAATAATGTGTGAGATGGCCTATTGGAATAATATATGACAGCACATGGAGAATAGGTGCAGTTGATTCCCAAAATTCATTTAAATTGTTGGTGGAATCACAGGGATTGGAAATTAAATAAATACTTGAGTTATTGAGTGAGTATTGTTATTGACTGATTTGTAGACTGGTGTAAACCACATTCAATCACAATTCCTAACTTAGTATCTCCACCGTTCTCAGCTTGACTAAATCGTCGGCTTCAATTATTTATTTGTTTATTCACTGGCATAAGAATTGTGGTCCAAATGGTATGAAACTTACATGTTACAACAGTTTTTCCCATTAGCCTGATAATTGGCAAGTAGTTAATTATCTAAAGTCTATTTAACCACATTCTACAATATCTCATTGGACACTCTGTTGATAGTTGGCCAATTGGTTGGATAATGAGTGTGTCAATTCCTTTATTCACTGAGGAAGTTCCCTGGTTCAAATCACTAGTTTGCAGCACTTAATGGGAGATCTCTGTTCTAAATCATTTGAATAAACCATCGTCTACATAAAGTTAATTGATATTGGATTGGGCTAAGGCTAAATCATGGGTTTCATTTCCACCCACCTTGTGTTTTAACTAAACCTTTGCGTGTTTGAATGCCAACCATTCATTAAGTGTATATTTAATTGCCTGGGCATTGACTGACCATATTCCTTAACCTGAAGTTGCAACAATATTGGATAAGTATAATATATGTATGCATTATAGTAACATAATTAAGAGGATAAATGCACCATGAACAAGCCATTGTTGTCTTATTGAATTTTCCATTGGACTTGGCCGTTAAAATAGAGCATGTATTAGACTGTGCTGGCCTTTGAAATTTGCATGTAAATATTTGTTGTTTTTTTGGCATTAATTTTGGTCAGTTGGAGCAATATCAATATAACTTTGACAGGTCCAGAGGAGTTGGATTTTGGTTGTTAGAGAAATTGTGGAAAATAAGAAACTTTGCACACAGTTTAAAATTCAAATTAATAACTGATTGTTTAATTGCAGATAGTGACGTGATTTTATTTCATAGGGTAAAGTGGCTTGTAGAGAAGCCCAAGACAGGAGGAGCATCGATAGGGTTGTCGATCTCATCTTTTTTGCAACAAGTTGTTATGAAATTGAGCCAATTATTAGCTCTATATGGAGGAACTGGTCGACTATGGCTGATTGGGATTGCGACGTGTGAAACATACCACCGTTGTCAAGTATATCATCCTTCTATGGAAAATGATTGGGACCTGCAACCTCTACCTATTATTTCCAAGCCAACTCCAGGAGTGTTTCCTAGATAACTCTCCCTCGTTTCTTCCTTCTGCTTTCCAGGTTCTATCATTATTTTAGTGTTTAGATGATCCGTCTTGAAATGTATTTAATATGCCATTATTTTAGATTTGGTGGTCATAATCAACATATTGAATTTTGGTTTCTATTTTTTTATTTATTGATATACATATTTTAGAAGTGCAATAATGACCTAAACATTGCTCATCCACCTTTTGATGCACTTGAGCTGAGGGCTGATTTGCATTTTTGGTTTTGTTTAAAAAATAATGTATGGTATTCGATGTCCAATTTACGAATGTATTTGTCTAGCATTTATTATTATTATTATTATTATTATAATGAATTCGTTGAATCCTTCGGAAGAATCCATGACCACCTACAACGTCATCTTATGACATCATTTAAGGTTAGATCCAACAAATTATCTTTCAATACATAAAAATGGTTATGAATTATAAATAGCTTGTTGCATGCAAACACAAAATATGACGCGACAAAGCATCATAATTAAAATATGATCAAGGATGTTAATTTATAAATCATTATTTTATAATTCAGATTTAATGTTTTATTGTTAAAGTACAACAACTACACTTACACAAGAGAATACTTCACTTTGTCATGCAAAACAAATCCTACGTGGTGTAGTCTTTTGTTCCCTTCCACTCAATCTTGTACTTTAAAAAGTTGGTTTTCATAATAAACTTCTCCAAGTTTTTGTTTTACTTTATGTGGCTCATAAAAGTTATTGTTCATTATCTTCTCAACTTTTTGTTTGTTTTTTTATGGGTTAACATTTCTTCTATTACTTCCCAATCAATGGTTTGATTAAGCAATGGTAGCAGTTTTTTTGTTTTATTTATCAAATTCATGGCATTAACTACATCAATAACGTTGCATCAATCTTGTGGCACTCATGTCATCATTTTAGCATCATCAAACCTGTAGCTTTCTGGAGATGTGGCATCTTTATAATGTATTAGCGTTCCTTTTTTAGATATGGGATCACTCTAATAACGTGGTGAACTGTTACTTTACCAATGAACTCGTGGTGATCTCTCTTCATTGATTCGGCATCCTAATATTACAACTCAGTCTCCTCCTTTGATTTGATAGCTGAGATGTGGTATTCTTTCCATCTATTGTGTTAACCTCTTGGTTGCATTAAAACTTACACAGTTTCCTCTGCTATTGTTAGAACAGTAACCACACTTAGTACCATAATCCATAAATTTTTAATTGCCCATGTGCTTAATTAAACCATGTTTTGGATTAAGTGACTATAGTTGGTCAAAAACCCACTTTGAGAGTGTTCACACCCACTTCTGAGCAAACCAGTTCACCCAGCCTCCAGTTTTGTCCACAAGTGCACCCTCATTTATTGCTGGTGCGCCCTCTCTCCTTGTTTTGGGGAATTTAGTTGACCAGGGGCGCTAGGGTGGATTTTTGCCCACTTTTGGCTAGATTTGGAGCATTTAATGCTCCCTTGGGCCCCCAAACCTCCTCTATTTGCTCACCCACGCCTGCCTTGAGCTAATTAATGACTCAGAATGCTTCAGCCACCTCCACACTAGAATTCGTAGCTGTTTGGGGTGATTGGGATTGAGTTGGACCCACCTAGGGGGGATTGAGGCCAATTTGGCATTGATGACTTGTACACTCAGCTTGAGCCACCTAATGCTCTCGATTTTCTCATGGATGTAATAAAAACCTGTTACTAACATTTTCACATGTTAGACAGTCAGTTAATCAAAGGTTTCAGCATACATTGTGTGTAAATTTATCTCTTTTTTTCAAGTTTCTCCACAGTTTTTGCAAATTAATTCGATTTTGTGAGGTTCTCCATAGCTCCTCGATCTTCTGTGATCAAAATACTCACAGCTATCAATGTGTTCACATGATGAGATTGTAACTTGGATTATCTATCATGCCATGTAAATGCATTCAAATGGTTTTTATACAATCAAATGGTATATGCAATTTCATCTTCCATAGCCTCACAAATACTTGAAGAATTTGATCGGTTAAGAATAAAAACTCATTGTAAATGTTTTGATCAGAAATAGTTGAAGCAAATCATTTAAAGATGTTGTGTTCAAGTCGTAATCATGTGATTGTGCACTCGAACCATATGCATAGGTCGAGTTATACCATAGGCATATGTCAAGTTATACTGGAAAGCGGAAGATGTAGAAAATGGTTGGCATGCAGAAGATAGGAGAATAGTTGCAATTGGGGTTGGCATAAGATTTATTGATGTGAAGAAAAACAAAGTTCCATAATGTAACATTAAATGACGGCCAACATTGCAACTATTACAACTAGAATATCGAAGCCTTTGGAACATGCTAGAACACTCTGAAATGATCTGCATTATTCTTGTATGCCTTTCTGTGATTCGTTTGGCTTGTAATCCAAATCCACGGATATTTAATTCTTCTCCTCTTCCATTCAATCGTTGAAATCCTAAAATTTAAGTGGCTTTCTCTCATTTGGCAATTTTCATACATTGAAGCGGAAGAATCTGCGTTGCAAGCAGACTATTTTATGAAATTTTTTATCAGAGATGTGCAGAGCCTTTTGTTATGGATTTAGAGGTTTTCAATTTAAATTCTAGCTTCAGGAAAATAGAGCAGGTGGCAATGTCGGGGACATTGCCACCTCGTGGCTCTTGTGTTCATTTTAGAATCTGTAAAGATTGAGAGTGAATGAGAATTCTATTTTTTGCTCAGATTTTGTAAGGTGTGAGAGTGAACGTTAGTTCTTTTTTTTGCTATTTTGAGGAAGCAAACTTTAGGTGCCTCCTTATCATGGCATTTGTTTCCTTGTAAATAGAGTACTGAAAGCGAAGAGTAGGGGATATTTTTATGGAGAAAATAAGAGTAGTGAAAGGGAAGACGAGGGGATATCTTTGTGAAAGAGAGTATTAATGCGAGGAATGCCCCTGTCCCATAAATCCTGTAATACATAAGTAGAATAATTAAGCACCAAAATTAGAGTAGGTTCAATAATAAAATGCTATTATAAATAAAAATGAGTTGATTACTTTCATCTACTTTTCTACTCGTACCTAAAGAACATGATTTCCATTATTTTTAATGAATAAAAATTTCAATTTTTTTCCATTGGGAAAAAAAAGAGAACCAAATAGAAATCATACCTCACGATCCTCAAGGGTTAAACATCTATTCTAAGATTGTGCATCCTTCCTCTTTAAAGCATATTGGGCCCAAACACATTGAGAGTCTATGAATTCACTCTCTCTAGGATGCCATAGACAATATTTTCATCCCAACACATGACTTTGAAATTGCATACTTAAACATCTTCAACTAGAAATAAATCACCCACACTTATCAATACAGATTCATAACAAGTTGATATTCCCCATGTCTCATACAACTACAGAAGTGTGTAACTCTAACATAGGTCACTTTGTGGAATTAAAATAGGCCCATAGATAGCATTCCATGTCCTCCAATTTCCTTAGGTGTACAGAAGATAACAAGAAGAAATACGAACATAAATTATCAGAATAATATTCAAATCTAAGTTGGAAATTTGAATTTAACATGTATTTCCTTTGTACCTATTGATGTCCTTTTCCTAGGAAGAAACACAAAATACATGCCTACTAGGCATCTTGGAGTTCAAACCAATCTTGATACATGTTTGAATTTAATTTTCACATTTGACAAGGAGATCAAGAAGCTCCTGCATATGCACTATTGCTTCATTGAAATAGGTCATGCTCCCTGCACTAATCAAAGAACATAGAGTGACATGTAATAAATATCTAAAATAAGAAAACATACTAAAAATAGTCTTTATACACTAAAATATCTTGGAGTATTATGCAAGAAGAGGCAAGAAATACTAGTACAATTCATACTACAATAAGCAAAAGAACTTACCTATTAGTGGAGTATTCCACTTGTTTACAATTTTTGTGAACATTTTTAACCTTGATGACATGAGTATCTTCCTAACAGGATTCTTAAATGCCTTCATGTGTTCATCATCAACATGCAAGAAAGCAACAAGAATGCGCTCTTTAGTTTGCTCATTTTGCAAATTCCAGAATCTGTCCATTATATTGCTATATGCTTCTTGAGACATTCTTATCTTTGGTAATATTCGAACTGCAAATCCTCACCTGCACATTAAAAAATAGATACATAGTTTATATTTTGATTTTTCAAAGAAAACATACAACTTATCAACACATGGAAATAAATGAGCTAGTTGAGTAAGGAGGGCATACATGCAGAAAAAACCCATCATCTAAAAATAGTAAATTTCTCAATTCTGTTAAGTCGCCATGAATTTGGATCACCAGCATAGTCTTGAGTCTTGATTTTTTTAGAACCTACAAAAGAATAAAGCATATTTCAGCAGCATTAAAAAATCAAAAGGTGCTTCCATGACCTCTGACTATCGCATACTTCAATTTTGGGTTGGAATTCCTGCTTTCTATTTTGTGGTTAGATCAAGGAACAAAATAGGTTCAATTTTGAACATTCAATGGAAAGCTGTTGTTTAGAATGCTCCCTTTAAGGGCAATGTTCTGACTTAATAGAAAGATCCCACTAAACGAGTTCCATAGACTATAATGAAATTATGTGATTGTTTTGAATTATCTCCTTAAACATTGTAATTTAGCACATGGCACCCAAAAAATTACCAATATGTTTTCAAAATTCATCAATTCAAAAATCCTTTTCTTTCACGGAATAAATATCGGGGGAAACCCAAGAAAAACCAGATTCTTCAGATCTTAATGGAGATACAACAATATATCATTAAGACCTCAACATGTCACTTGAGGAAATTGATCCTAGGTGGGGACAACAACAATCGTTCCACCCAACCACCTGAACTAGACCCAATTGACATTGATTCAAGAATCGTATAGTCAAAGTCAATACAATTCAAACTCAATAGAAAGATTCCATTAAAATAATTATACATACTATAATAACTTTCTATGGTTGTTCTGAATTTTTCCTTGAACATTTTAATTTAAAACATGGACCCCAAAAGTTTACCAATGTGTTGTAAAAAATGCAACAATTCTAGAATCCTACTGTCAAAGTTAATACAATTCATTTCAGGCCTTCATATATAATAGAAAAAAGGGGGAAATAAAACATGTTGGTCGTAAAATCTTGACGGAAATGCATAAGAAGCAACCATATTTGGATTATTACGGGTATAGTTTAATGTAGTAGGACCAACAACTACCTGAAAAATGCAAACAAGCATAAATAAGGAAGCAATACCCTTCAAAGATAGAAAATATATTAAAACATATATAACTATAATACCATGTCAATGTATCTAGGAAACAAAGCAAATTTCACATTATACTTAATAAAATAAAGAGAAAAAGTTTGAATCAAAAGAAAAAGGAGGAAGAAAACTTGCATCTCTAACATGAAACCTTAATACTCTGGGGCATGGAAGTATCTACAAGAATCACCCTCACACTTCCTGCGTAAGTGATCCGAGGATACCTTCAAAATGCATAGATAATTCAACTAGAACAGGACTTCAAAATGCATAGATAAATCAATGAGGGAACCATGTTATCAAATAAATTCGTGAAGTAATTAGTTCTCATCCTCTAAATACTCCTAATGATACCAACTAATCTGCATTCGAAGGATCCCACAACATGATATGACTTTAGGAAAACCATCGTATAGTGTGCGACTATGAGTGGTTGTGTATAAGATTGAGAGTGGGTATAATCATGCCAAGGACATTGAGAACATGGGTGCAGCCAAGAAGAATACATGTTCTCAATTCTACATTGAGATTGAGATTTGGAAAAGGAGTATAATCTGAAATCATTAGGTTTCCAACCAGATAACTATAGCCAAGGTGAATTGTAACTTTATTAAGCTTATTTGCAGATCGTAACAACCAAGGAAATAGCTACAACCAAGGGTTTAACTTTTAAAGTCTTAGATTTTTGTTGCAAACCATGACACTATATTATGTTAAAGCTACAGTCAAGGGTGGTTGATTTTGTTTCAAGATCATACTTCCATTTATTATTGATTTCTATTGTCTAGTGGTTGGGAAGTAGGGCCAAATCACCTATGTTTTTGTATTTCTCCTCTATTTTTTTCATTTTTATTTCACGTTTATCATTTCCATCTTTAAGCCTCTCGACAAAGCATCAACTTGGAAAATTCCAAAAAAAAAACTTGCCAGTGTAGGGAACCATAACAACTACATATGAGAAATGTCGCTGTGATAGAATACCAATGGACTCGCTTTGAAAGTTTGCACTTTTTTTTAAGCAAATAGATTAGTCACAGTCAAAATATACCCTGTTGTACATAAGTCACTCAAAATAATAGATTTGTTGAATAGACTCAAAACTAATGGCTTAGTGTTGGACTAGAACCAACACATAAATGCTCCACTGCTTTCTTCACCAGGTTCGTTGATGATCTATATGTGAGGCTGACCGGATTGCCAGTGGATATTATAAAATCTTCCAACCTTCTAGATTCAAGAGACTATAGAGAGAGGTGGCAATCCCCAAACAAAGAATTAGTCCTACCCCTACCCAATCGAGACTCAATGAAATAGGATTTGGGCCCCTACTGATATGGAGATAGCTAACACCCCATCGAAATATATAAGGCCAAAATTGCAGTGAAAAAATATTAAATAGAAACCCTTCCTACATGTTGCAAAAAAAAAAAAAAAAAATGTACATTTAAAACAAACCTAGCAACATCAATCAATCCATCGATAACAATAGCATCCACAGTGAATATGAAGTTGGGGTAGGAGGTCACGTTGGGGAATAGGTCGAAACTGAGACTGGAACATCACCATGGTTAAGTGAAACCTAAATCAAGATCTTTCCACAAATGCATTCTCAATATACCCACACCCAAATTTTCCATACATATGAAGGAGAGCACTGCCCACAAATATCTTTGACTCTGATCTACTTTTAATTTTTTGGGTATGTATCTACTTACCTCCTTCAATTCCTGCTATGCATGTACACGCATTGATAACTGTGGAGAAAATGAATGGGGTTGGATTTATTTCTCCTACTCCCATTTGGTGGAAGAGCTAGAAGGATTCGTCCCCATGTCCAAGCTAGGCATATGTTGCAATTGTTGAATTCCATACAACTCCATTTCCTTCATGAATATTTTCAAATACCCTTCTCTCATACCCACGTCTCCATTAAAGTGAGGCTACAGAAACAAAGAAGCAAAGTGATGCCACTCGGTTCCAATATGTGGCTTCTATTTGGCTTTCTGGCCATGTAATGGTCTGGGGAATGAGGGATGGTTTTAGAATATGTTATAAGAACAAAACCATCAGCATTACAAAAACTAGAGTTTCCAGTATATCTTTCAACACTTTTTTCAAGAAATTTGTATGCGAGCTTTATGGTCATTATGGTTTTGTGTATATTCAACAGTGAGTTTTGTGTATATTCAACAGTGAGTTTTGTGCATATGAGATGCCTAATTTCATGTTTTTGTTTTGTAATTATAATTCATTTTTTTTATTTATATTTTTTATATTATAATATATAATATATACTTATATTTAATATAATTTATATATTATATATTGATTTATATTGTATTTAAGTTATAGATTATAATATACAATATATAATATAAATACATCACAATATATAAAATAAAGAGGGTTAGGGAAAGAATACCCTCTTCCTATTTTATTTTGATCATTTTAATTGTAAAGGGGATTAGGCATTAGAGAAATGTCACTTTTTTCAATTAAAAGGGGGAATAGGAAATTTAGGATAATACAAAAGGAGCTCAAAGGGAGGAGACCTTTGGAATGGTAAGGTAAAGGGGTTTGGGATTTAAAGGTGTTTTATTTTTTTATCTAAATGAAAATGGGAAGGGGTGAGGATTTTAGAGAGAAAAGGGTTTAAAAGCTAGGATAAGGGAAACAATTAAAAGGGGGAAGCGCTCATTTTTTTTTATAAAATAGGGGACACTGGATTTTTTTTCTATAAGACTCAGGTGGGGATATTTTTCAACTTTACAAGCATAGATGTAATGAGAAGAATCACATTCAGATGCATCATGCAAATTAATTCAATACCCAAAAATGACAAAATTCAATTGTCATAACACGAAACTTTGACTTGCTGACATTTCAACTAAGTGCCGATAAGATCAAACGGTGATGAATTTTGTCAAATGAAAAATATACATGACCAATGTGACAAGTTGAAGACAATGACATTGACTTCACGACATGACAATGTAATTGATAAGAAACGACCAAATGCCAAATCTTACTTAACCACAACACGACCGCACATGAGGCGCAAACTCGTAAGACGTCTGTTGAAGGGGTCAAACGGAACTGAAAAGGATTAAACAAGATATGCAGTGCATGACAAGCACTTCAAACTGGACATGCTGGTGTGATAAGAACGAGTGTATGACAAAATTTGATAGGTGCGTCTGAGTCACTTGTTCTGAGTACACTTCAAAATCATATCGATGTTGAGAATCAACACTAGCTAGAATGGTTCAAGCAGATTTAGAGACCTATGAATCCATCTGCAGTGTTAAAATTAATTAGTAAATTGTAAAAATTCATTGTCAAAATTTCAATTTTCCATTGCCGAGTGACCTAGGGGGCCTTTGAATACATTTGTAGTGGTACAATTTGCTAAATTTTAACACTGCAAATGGATTCATATAACCTCATTGGATGATTTGAAAGAAGAAAATGTTGCCGAGTGACACAGGGAGGGTCTCTCAGGAATCCATTTGCAGTGTTAAAATTTAGTAAATTGTAATAATAGTAAATCGTAACAATTCATTGTCAAAATTGTAATTTTCCATTGCCGAGTGACACAATTAACGTCACTCGAGTCTCTAAAACTATCTACAATGTTACAATTTACTAAATTTTAACATTGCATATGGATTCAAAGACCTCCTTTAACAGGTCTCTGAATCCATCTACATGTTAAAATTTAGTACATTGTACAAATTCATTGTCAAAATTGCAATTTTCCATTGTCGTAGTGACACTAGTAAAAATAATGAACATAAATGACTAATTCATATTCTTAGTCATTGTTATCTAGTCATATTTTTATTCATGTGACTAAATTAGTCATTTACAGTTGGCTCACTTAAAATTTCTCAATTTTAGTCATTTATCCCTTGAAAAAACTGCGGTGACTAAATTTTTTAGTCACCTAGTCACTTAGCTCTCATTTTGTACTAGTGATATATTGGTTATTTGGGATCAACCTTTCCCTCAATCTCCACATAATAGTTCTAATGAAAATACCATTGCGCAACCTAGTCCCATACGTCATAGACTATGACACAACATAGACCCACTTTGCATTCTTTGTGGGAACCATTGTTACATCTCCTATCTTGTGTTCCCAAACACCATCCCATTATAAGCCACATGGTCTAATTGAAATAATTCACAACCTAGCTTCATTGCATCATGCAAGGAAGCCCCTTCTACTTCTATCTCTTCAACCACCCCACCATACAGTTGTTGTAGCCCTGCTTAAGGAGTGACTATCAATAATAATTAATTAAAATAAATAAAATATTATTCTTTATATTTTTATATTATATATAAAAGACCTTAAAAAAATATCAACTAAAACTTTATGTAGAATTAAAAAATGGAGTTTTATCTCGAAAACAAAACTTAAAATATTCTTAATAGTGTTTCTTTATTTATTAATTGTTCAATAAATAAATATTTATTTTTATTTTTTCACAGATATATATATATAGATATAGATATAGATATATTTGTTAGAAGTGTATAACATGAATGGGTTAGATGAGGTTTATGGTCAACTAGAATGGACAGCCAAAAAAATAGATATCTATCCTATAACTAAGGAAAAGTCTTTGCTTATATGAAGGAATGTAATTTTTTTGAGTAGGAAAAAGAATATCTTGGGTTTTGGTGAATTATCCTTTAACATTAGTTGAGCTGTAGTCCAAAATTAGTGCAACACCATCCCTCATTTAATTCCATGAAATATATAGGAAGTTCAACCTTGGGTTCCTCTCGCAAATGCTTAGAAATGAGATATCCTATACCTTCCTTATCCTATACCCCTCACACATTTACATATCCTTGATGTAAAGGGCATAAAAAATTCGGGTTTTTTTAGAAATTAGATAGATATTAGAGTAACAAGCATCGGCCTGAAATGTACTATTGTTAATTGCCAGACTTACATTGACCAGTGGATATGGGCTTTGGGAGTGGAAATTGACAAATACTCATTCTGCATAGGATAACATTATAGGAAAAAAATAACCATCATAGAAAATGTATATTGTGCAAAATTCTAGATTTACAAAGGAAAGGCAAGGCGGTAAGCACATACATGAAACACGTGCGAAATAAACAGTAATATTTTTAGATATGAAGTTATCAATTCGCCACGTATGCTAAGAATTGATTTCAATTGTTTGAAGCAAAGGATTCTTACTTACATGCAAGTAAGCGTTAGAAGCGTTTGATCTGAATCGTTCTCATACAGTCTTTCTTTGAAGCGTTTGATCTAAATCGTTCTCCTAAGGTCTTTCTTTGATTTTGGGAGATAAAGATTTGGGATTGGTTGAATATCCACAGCAGCCACAACAAGCCAGATCTCTTTCTTACCAAGACATGACAGAACGTCATTTGTGTTTTCTGATGGTGCCTACAATATTGTTATTGTTTTTCTTCATTAATTCACTACCCACAGTGGCAGAAACGCAACGGAAGCTTCTAACAGAAGCAGAATCAGAGCTTCTGTTCAAGAACGCAAGCATAGCTTATGATGCAGAACGGGCGCTTATGATAAAGAACGCAAAGGCAACTATTGATAAAGAATGAGGTCAGAAATGGGCGGTTCAGATAAAGAACTCGGGTGTCTCCACCATGCACATGGCCCTCCTCCACAACAACAAGATCATCATCTTTGACCGCTCTCATTTCGGTCCATCCAACGTCTGTTTACCGTTTAGGAAATGCCGGATCGATGTTCTCTAGAGGGATTGTTGGGGTCATTCAATCGAGTATGATGTGGATAAGAACAAGGTCTGCCCTCTTAAACTTGAGATGGACACATGGTCTTCCTCTGGGGAAATGTCGCCCAACGGGCACCTGATCCAGAACGGTGGCATCAACGACGGAGATCAACCGATAAGAACATTCATCCCCTGCGATTTCTGCGATTGGAACGAAGACCTAGATGCCCTGGCTAAGAGGCGATGGCGTGCCATGGATCAGATTCTGCTCGACGGGAGAATAATCATCTTTGGTGTGCGACGGAAATTTAACTACAAGTTTGTCCCAAAGAACCAAGGAAACTCATTCTACGAGTTCCCATTCCTGCAAGAATCGTTGGATTCGAACGAGAACAATCTTTATCCGTTCGTCCAGCTCACGCTGGATGGTAATCTTTTCATTTTTTCCAACAATAAATCTATTCTCTTTGACTATGCCAACAACCGCATGTTGCGGCGTTACCTAGAAATGCCCAGCAACTCCAGGAACTACCCAAACTCTGGCTCCTCCATTCTCCTCCCACTGGATCTAGGAGCCGTAGACGTGGAAATGATGATCTGTGGCGGCGGGGGAGCTGTGTCTGCCTATTCGGAGGCAAAACGGGGAAATTTCCTCAATGCTTCAAACACCGGCCGACGTCTGAGATTCAGGGAGCTCGATGATCCCTAGTGGCAGATGGAGGACATGCCAATGCCTAGGGTAATGGGGGAGATGGTACTTCTGGAAACCAACGACCTGCTCATCATCAACGAAGCTTCTAAGGGATTTGTCGGTTGGGGAAAGGTGTGCGATCCCATTCTTCATCCTCTTCTTTACAAGCCATCTAAATCTGGTCCAGATCAGTTTGAGGTGATCAACCCCTCGGTCACCCCCACGCTCTACCAGTCCACTTTCCATGTGCTCCCAGATGGTCGTGTTCTTGTGGGCGGGAGTAATCCCAACCTCTACTACAACATTACGGACATGCTCTATCCCACAAACCTCAGCCTGGATGCCTTTTCTCCCCCGTATCTGACATCCAAGAACGACGAGCATCGACCCTTAATCGCCTACCTGGTGTCTAATGTCATGGCTTATGGCCATTTGTTCGCCTTCATCTTTCTCGTGGAAACCTTGGTTGGTAAAGATAATGAAAGCTTGTATGTTACACTTATGGCGCAGTCTTTTAACACTCACAGTTATTCAATGAATCAGAGGCTGCTAAGGCTACAAATTGTTCACGTTCTGAAATATATTGTTGACTTCGGCTTGTATGAGATCATGGCAATGGCTCCGCCCCATGTAGCATTGGCTCGTCCCAGTTATTATCTTTTGTTTGTCGTGCATGCTGGAATTCCTAGCTATGGGAAATGGGTGAAACTTTCCATGGCTAAAACTTTTTATTGAGTGACTGTGCCTGAAAGTATTCATGAAGCCGGTATTAAATTACATATGTGTTTGAACAACACATCTTTTCAGTATATTTATATCCATCTTCTTAGATGTGTGTTTAAGATTCAACATGAAATCAATTCAGTGTCGGATAAAAAATTTATATATAAACGAAAGTATCAATATGTTTTTTTCTCTTTGTAAACATATACTAGTTTCTACCAGTGACAATCGGTTGAATCCACAATAATTAAATTTTAAAACCCAGCTTCACTTTAGAAGCAGAAATGAGAGATAGAGTGGCTGCAATTTTCCTAATACTCATGAGCGATATAAATTACATTTGAACAACTGAAGAAGAATGGTTTTTTTGATACATATTCCAAGTTGTTTACCCAAGTTATTATGTTTCAAAGGTAACTTGACTTGGAGGACCCTATCCCCATTGGAACAGAAATCAGAAGCTCCCAACCAAACTTAACATAAACGGAAGAAACAAAGTATAAACGGTTCAAAATTCCACACTAAAAAGGATGCAAAGTGTCATCATTAACTACATACACACAAGTGACAATGCAGACGTGCTTCGCAGGTATCTATTTAATTTTGTGAATATGAATGCTCAACGATTGAAGATGCAAAGAAAGTTAAGGGAAAGATACTCTCACGTAGTATAGTAAAATAAGAAAGACACTAACATAATCAAAATTGTTTGCGGACATTGGAGAAGAAGTGTATATTACAATCCGAACTTAAATGTTAAAATCTCATAATAACACCCTTGAATAGGGACGTTGTACATATCTAATGTATGACTAATTCATAACACTAATGGGAAGAATCGAGCTGCATTCCTCGTGGAGGTCAACTTTATGGTTTAAGACTCTTATTCGCTTCCCATTTTGTTCATTTTAGAATCTGTAAAGACTGAGAGTGAATGAGAGTTCTATTTTTTGCTCAGATTTTGTAAGGAGTGAGAGTGTGTGCGAGTTCTATTTTTCGCTATTTTGAGGAAGCAAACTTTAGGTGCCTCCTTATCATGGCACTCGTTTCCTCGTAAATAGAATACTGAAAGCGAAGAGTAGGGGATATTTTTGTGGAGAAAATAAGAGTAGTGAAAGGGAAGACGAGGGGATATTTTTATGGATAAAAGAAGATAAGTGTTGGAAGGGGTTTGAAGAACCCTAAGAAAATAAAACATGTGATTATTTAGTCATATAGATAGGTGCATCATTATAATATTGGAAGTCATGGGCATGAAGGGACAAGAACAAGAATCTGAAAGGTTTCTTGGAGCTAGGATGTTGGCAAGATAGAAGTATTCATCCTCACCTCCATCTTAATGGCCATTGATCCATGGCTTAACACCCAATTGGTCTATGTAACATTTCTTTTCCTTTGCATAATATACTTCCTCAAGTAGCTATTCGGTTGTACCTGTTGTATTCAAGCAGATAGAAGTATTATACACACATTAACCATCAAGAAAGAGCACATATTGGGCCAAGCACTTAACCGTTGTATTCATTCAATAGATGGTATACTTATACATGAAGAGAGAGGTTGGAGCGGTTGCACCCACTCCAACCATTCATTTGTTAATATTATCTAATCATATTATTTAATACCCCCCTCCTTTTTCTTTGATGGATATAGTGGCATTAAAATCCCCCCCAATAAAAAAACTATTACCTCCAAGAGAGCTTAGAGATCTCTAGAATTATTGTTTAAGGTTGGAAATGACAGGACCATATACAGTACAAATATTGGTCCTATATTTATGCTCCTTTGATTCGAATTCGGCCATGATCCAATGTTTCCCCTCTTTCTGATTGATTAGATTGAATTTTCCACTGTTCCAAAACACAACTAAACTCCAAAAGCTCCCAAAGAGATTTTGGCCAAGCCAACCGGGCATTCTTCCAAAAAGATTGAAAAATATGAGTTACTTCTATGGAATCCATTTTGGTCTCCTAGAGTAGCAGAATATAAAGGTGATCTTTATAAATTATTTGCTTCACTGATTCAATTATCCTTTTTCCTCCTAAACCCCTACAATTCCATGAGACTATTTTGATTATTTTTTCGATTGTGAGCGAGATTTATTTCCAGCATCTCCTTTTTTCCCCTTTTTACTACAAACAATACCTTTCAATATGGAATCCAAGGAAACTTGTTTACCTAGTTGTTTTTCTCTATCTGCTTCATCTTCCATCATAGTTTTTTTTACCTTCTTCCTATTTTTATGTTTGTTGCTCTGTCCTCCTTTATTTTCTCATAAGATTCTCCTTGGGAAAAAGAAGAAGGCTGGCATGTCTCATCATTCGAACCACCCTGAGGATCATTTGCTTGATGATGGTTAATTTCTATCATGGGAAAATCTGTTAGTCCTATGTTATATCCTTCTACTCCGAGTTCTTCTAAAATGGGGGAAGGCTTCATCTAAATTCTTGCAGTTGCTGCTCGTACCTCTTGAACCTCGGATTCACTTGGAGTGACATTAAATAGGGCTGGAAACTTATTGCACGTTTCTGGAGGTGTAGGAACCATCGAGGTTTCTTGAGCCTTACCTTTCTTTTATACGTTCTTCCATTCTTTATTAGTTGCCTTATTTGTTTCCGTACCTTCATTTTTTGGATAGTTTCTAGAAAAATGTCCATATTAATAGCACTTCTTACACTTAAAAGGAAATTGATCATAATCCACTTTTTGCTCATGATTCCAACTATCCATTACAAGATTTACCACCTCCGGAAGGCACTTCTCCATATCTAAATCAACACAAATTTTTTCACAAGAGAACATAGGATATTTAGGCTCACCTTTGTCAATATATCGGCCAAGGGTGTTCCCAATAAAGGCTAAAACTTCATCAGACCAACAACGTAATGGAAGGTGTGGTGACTTTACTCAAACTATAATTGTTGAAGGTATATCTTTCTTTGGATCAAATGATAAATTCCAGCTCTTTAGATACATACCTGTAGGTCCCATTAAATGAGCCCCATTACGGAAAATCATATCTCGATTAGCTTTAAATTAAAAAAGAACGACATAGTAACCTTTCCCACAAAAATAACACTGCATTCTATCGGTTAAAAGAGGTTGCCAATTTTTATTGATCCATATCTCCATTTCCCTTTGTGAGGGCCAGAGTCCTATAAAAAAACCGACCAAACCTTTCTTAGACAACCCAATGGCTTTCTTCTTTGTTGAGTTGTAGGAGATATTGATTTCAGCGGCATCTGTTCCCTTCACAAAGCGAGCAGAGGGTTATGATAAGTTATTTTCCTTCAATTCGGGTGCAAGAAGATGAAAGACCTCGTCTAGGCTTGGATCTGAGTCAGGATCGAGGGGATCCATATCACAGGGTCGAGAACGATAATCAAGCTGCAGAGCTTCGTCTCAAAGCGCGAAAATTGTCTTCACCAACATCATATGTAATCACTTTTTATTATTAAAACAAAGATAACTTAACCATTTCGAATCTTCTAATTCACTATTTAATAAATAAGCTTTTTAAAGCAATAGAATTATCTATCCTACTATATTTATTTATATTTTGTTAAATATATCATTATGATTAAAAAATTTAGATTAACACGGTTGTATAAATTATTTTCGACAAGGATCAAAACTACTCCTTTGTATATTTAAATGAATTATTTTTGCAATAAATGAATTCTAAACAAATCACTTTGGTAGAAGACTAATAATCAATTAGTTTGCTCACTAAACAACACAAAAGACATACACTGCATGCAATTAGCAAATGTATGCTAATTATCTTTAGCCCACCAATAGTGTTGTAAAAGAGCACGTGCATACTATTTATTCAACAAACCTGTGTAGTTTAGTGAAAATAAGTTTTTTTCACACCGAGTATAAAATGCAAGGCAATAACAATAATTTCTAACTTTTATAAAATGCAAGGCAATAACAATAATTTCTAACTTTTATAAAATGCAAGGCAATAACAATCATTTCTAACTTTTATAATGGATGGTAATGAGATCTTAATAATGTGTATGATTATGATTAATTACGATTATTTTACATGTAGCATTTAAAATACCAAAGAATAATTTTTTTATGTTGATTTTTATATAATTATTTTTAAATATTATTTTTTCTTAAATATTTAAATTTAAATTTTTTTTTATTTTTTAATATTAAAATTTATAATATAAATTATTATTTATTTATTTATTTCATTTTAAAATATTAAAAAAAAATTAAAATTTTAGAATGCAAGTTTCCATATTAAACTTTACCTAGAAGTAGTTTTAAATCATTCAAATTTCTAAACTTTAACATAAAATACTTAAAATATTAAATTTTTTTGAGTGTTGGTCTCTATATAATTATTTTAATATATTAATTGTTTTTGAATTTTTAAATTTACAATTTTTTATTTTTATTTTTAATATTAAGATCTATTACATAAAATATTGATTTATTTTATTTTGGAATTATTTTTTTACACCAAGTGTTAAGCCTTTTTTTGCATTAAATGTTGCGCCATTTGGTGCCATTTTACCATGCAACTTTTTGTACCAAGCTTTGTGCCATTGTTTGCACCAAAATTTGCACCATTTGTTGTGCCATAATTGGAACCTTGATTTGTGCTCACTTTTGTCTCTACTTTTGTGCCTAGGGCTTTTTGCTAGTTGTTGCACCTAGTTTTTTTTCCTAGTTATGCACATAGCATATCATGATGTGGGTGATGATGATGTCAGTGATAATGACGATGATGATGATGATGAAAATGAATATGATGACAATGATAATGGCAACGATGGTGATGAAAATGAAGATGATGATGATGAAGAATGCGAGATGGTTAAGATGATGATGACAATGATTATGTTGTGATTATATGATGGTGATGATGAAAATGTTGATGAGTAGGATGGTGATGATGACAATGACAATGCCATTGATTATGAAATTGCAATGACATAGGTTATCCAATAGTATTGAAAAAGGCAAATTGAATGAAGCTCATGTGCCTTTTCGTCATGCATCTACGATTCTTTCCATTTGCAAGTCACCCCTTCTCCTGAGCTGGAGTTTGAGATACAGATTTTGTCTTTTTCTTGGTCGTCTACAATTATAAAGTTATGGATTCATTTCATGGGTCATATTCCAAGTTTCATTTCCATCTTCAAGTTTAAGGGAGGTTGTTCAAAGTAGCGAGGTAGAGGCCTTCGGATATTTGTTTAACAATTTATGTTAAAGGAGACATTTTTGGTCTCTTCTAATGGTCTTATTGTGGATGAGCATAATTTGCACCTCTCTTTACATAAATAAGCTACCACCATTATAACCAATTTGTATGGCTTTGCACATTACAATCTTTTCTTATTTTTCTAATTAATAGAACTTGACTTTCAATGTATCATATTTATGCTTTCATTTCATTTTCTATATAATGCATTTTTTTTTAAACCGTGCGAATTGGTAACTCACCAAGATTGCATGTAGGGTGAGGCCTAGTTTCAAAAATAGCAACTTCCATTGGAACCCAAGAGTATATCCAACAAACTGCAAGGCATATATACCAATAACTCATGACTTAGTAATGGTTGAGATGCCTATAGACACACCTAATGTGGGGTCCCATTCTAGGGGGTGCCTACCCTTATAGCCTCATTACAACATGCCAATGTCTCATTGGGGATTTGAACCCAGGTGGGGAGAGAGTGAAACTTACCTCCTCACCATACGATTTGTTGACCCCTCGACTTACATACGTCAAATCATTATGCAGAGGGGGTCCCTTATACCATAAATAAAGGGCTCTCATAGTTTGGAAAAGCCATGACCTTAAAATTTTATTACTATTATTATAAAATCATTTCTCTCAAAAAAAAACCAAACATCATCGAATTTACCTTTCAGCTAATCAAATATTAAAAAAATGGTAGTAAAACCAAATTTGAATTAAACATATATATATATAAGCTATCTTTATAGATATATTTTAAAGCATATTGTAAGAGCTAACCCAACCCACAAAACAAAAGCATAGGCAACATGGAATAACAATATGAGCAAGTTTCGAGGTGTATGTGATGACGAAGTGGAATTGTTGGATACATGAAGTGAAACCCATTTGAAATGTTGTTGTTGTTAGATCTCGGATTGGGAGTTTATAAATATGAGTGGATAATGGTATGTATGCAATATTATTGTTTAATTCCACAAGATATAATGTCACCATTATTTTAATGTTTGGATATGTGCATAAAACTCCTTTTCATATGTATTATAATTCATCTTGGCTATTAGAGAGTCTCCTCCGGTTCCACCATCATCCGCAGTTCCACCTTCATCATCCGCTTGGAAATAAAGTTAGTTTTCACTTTCAGCATTGATCAGATCCCTAGTAAATGGAAACCGAATGCACATACATGCAACACGTGGTGAAATAAACGGTATTCTAAAATCGTGGTAAAATTATAAATTCGCTGTGTATGCTGAGAATTGAGTTCAATTGTTCGAAGCGAATTCTTACTTACATGCAAGTAAGCGTTAGAAGCGTTTGATCTGAATCGTTCTCCTACGGTTTTTATTTTATTTTGGGAGATAAAGATTGGTTCAACTTCCACAGCGGTGAGCACGCAACAAGATCTCTTTCTTGCCAAGACATGACAGAACGTCATTTGGGTTTTCTGATGGTGCCAGCTGCAATATTGTTATTGTTTTTCTTCATTAATTCACTGCCCGCAGCGGCAGAAACGCAACGGAAGCTTCTAACAGAAGCAGAGTCGGAGCTTCTGTTCAAGAACGCAAGCGCAGCTTATGATGCAGAACGGGAGCTTATGATAAAGAACGCAAAGGCAGCTGCTGATAAAGAACGAGGTGGGCAATGGGCGGTTCAGATAAAGAACTCGGGTGTCTCCGCCATGCACATGGCCCTCCTCCCCAACAGCAAGATCATCATCTTTGACCGCTCTCATTTCGGTCCATCCAACATCTCTTTACCGTTTGGGAAATGCCGTTCGAGGGACTGCTGGGGTCATTCGATCGAGTATGATGTCGATAAGAACAAGGTCCGCCCTCTGAAACTTGAGACGGACACATGGTCTTCCTCCGGGGCGATGTCGCCCGACGGGCACCTGATCCAGACCGGTGGCATCAACGACGGAGATCAAGCGATAAGAACATTCATCCCCTGCGATTTCTGCGATTGGACCGAAGACCTAGATGCCCTCGCTAAGAGGCGATGGCGTGCCACGGATCAGATTTTGCCAGACGGGAGAATAATCATCTTCGGCGGGCGGCGGCAGTTTAACTACGAGTTTGTTCCAAGGAACCAAGGCAACTCGTTCTACGACTTCCCATTCCTGCAAGAATCGTTGGATTCGGACGAGAACAATCTTTATCCGTTCGTCCACCTCTCGCCGGATGGTAATCTTTTCATTTTCGCCAACAAGAAATCGATTCTCTTCGACTATGCCAACAACCGCGTGTTGCGGCGTTACCCGGACATGCCCGGCAACTCCAGAAACTACCCCAACTCTGGCTCCTCCGTTCTCCTCCCGCTGGATCCGGGAGCCGTAGGCGCGGAAGTGCTGATCTGCGGCGGCGGGGGAGCTGCGTCTGCCTATTCGGAGGCGAAACGGGGAAATTTCCTCAACGCTTCCAACACCTGCGGGCGTCTGAGATTCACCGAGCCCGATGATCCCCAGTGGCAGATGGAGGACATGCCCATGCCTAGGGTAATGGGGGACATGGTACTTCTGGCAACCGGAGACGTGCTCATCATCAACGGAGCTTCTAAGGGCTCCGCCGGTTTGGGCAATGCCCGCGATCCCGTTCTTCATCCTCTTCTTTACAAACCCAGATCTAAATCTGGTCCAGATCGGTTTGAGGTGCTCAACCCCTCGGTCACCCCCAGGCTCTACCAGTCCACTTGCCATGTGCTCCCGGATGGCCGTGTTCTCGTAGGCGGGAGTAATCCCAACCTCTACAGCTACAACTTTACGGACGTGCTCTATCCCACAGACCTCAGCCTGGAGGCCTTTTCTCCCCCGTATCTGGCGGCCGAGAACGACGAGCATCGGCCCTTAATCGCCTACCTGGTGTCTAATGTCATGGGTTATGGCCATTTGTTCACCTTCAGCTTTCTCGTGGAAACCTTGGTTGGTAAAGATGATGAAAGCTTGTCTGTTACACTTCTGGCGCCCTCTTTTAACACTCACAGTTATTCGATGAATCAGAGGCTGCTGAGGCTGCAGATTGTTCACGTTCTGAAATATATTGTTGACTTCGGCTTCTATGAGATCACGGTAATGGCTCCGCCCCATGCAGCATTGGCTCCTCCCGGTTATTATCTTCTGTTCGTCGTGCATGCCGGAATTCCCAGCTATGGGAAATGGGTGAAACTTTCAGTGGCTGAAACTTTTTATTGAACGACTGTGCCTAAAAGTATTCATGAAGCCTGTATTAAATTATAGATGTGTTTGAACGACACATCTTTTCAGTAGATTTATATCCATCTTCTTAGATGTGTGTTTAAGATTCGGAATGAAATCAATTCAGTGCCGGATAAAACATTTATATATAAACGAAAGTGAAGAGTTGCTACATCATTTGGTTTTTTGAGTACTTCTGAATGAGAGGGTGCAAATGAAAAAGTTTGGGGAGGATGATCGCTTCATCATGTCATTTTATTTTGTCTCGCCATGATCACCAAGGCCCTTGTAACCACGAGTTATGAGTGAAACTTGGTGTGTAATATTTGATAAATTTGATTATTGTACAAGCAAGGCTGCTCCATAGCAAAGCTTTTTTAAGTATGAAAATATGAAGTCTATCGAATAAATAATCTGTTCTAATTGCAAGAATTTGCTTAGTGGGAACATATCTCTATTCATTTATAACTCGATAGGATCCTCATGGTATATTGTTGATATTCCACTCCTCATGGTATATTATTGATATTCCACTCCTCATGATATATTATTGATATTCCACCAACGCCTTTCGACCAACCTAAAAACCATGAACGAACTAGGTCTATTACAGAAGGGGAAAAAATGAATGATATAGCTATTCTTCTATGTTGTTGATCTTGGCTTGCTCCAAGAAATACTCTGTGTGTATTGTGCATGTGCACTTTCTTTTCTCTTGTACACATTCTCTATATGCAATAAGGTTGTAGTGATGAGAAGCAAGGAGAAGCTCGACTCGTCTGTTGGAACAATTCAAACATTCATCTTCCAAGGTTGATGACCACTCCCTTGCCAAGCTCAATGTTCTGCAAAGTCTTCACATAAGGGGATGCATTTTTTTCTTTTACTGCTTGCCGATGGCACTTTCATTTGGCGTTCCCCCTGCTTTTCATTTGATCGTTTCTCTACCTCTGTCTCCTTGGTGATAGATGCCCATGCGTACAGTGCAAGAAGAAACCATCACGAATTAGTTCTATAAGTAAGCACGTTAACTTAGATTGACTACGACATGAAAAAGACTTGATTTGTAAAATACGATTTTATTATCCAAAATCATTATTCACTATAACGATACGCAATATAAATTACCTAACTAACGGATAAATGATAAACTCTGTTGATAAGTATCCTCTCACGAGTCCATATAATCAAATGCAACGTGTATAGCAATAACCAATGGATTAGAAACATTAACCATATACAATATAATTTCGAATAAATGATGATCACAAGTAATACAACTACGTCAAGGAACAATCCCATAGAATATAAATCACGTAATTCAAACTAAGAATATAATTATGGTGATAACACCAACACCTCGCAGCTCCAGGAAGATCCGACGGACAATACTTTAAGGATGCTCAAGCAACGTAGCCAATGATATCTTGCCTCCTTCATGAGAGAAGGGTTAATGATATCTTCTTCAAGGATGGTAATGAATACTCACTAGGATTGATGATGTGGGTGCTTGTGAAATTAATGGATTGTTTAGTGACTCGTAGAGCTTGGAAGATGCTGATCATTGATGGTATGGTGGTCATGATCAGACTTCTATTCGTAATGAAGAAGTTGGGGATTTGGAATTTTGGGAGATGGGAGGAGATTTCAATGGTTAAGACCATTGAGACAGTCAACTACTTCTTCTTCAGAGATGTGGATTGAATTATATGTCTGCTTCTTCTTTAGAGATGTGATTGAATTATATGTTGTTAAAATTAAAAGCCAGGTTTATCAATTAAGGCCGCAAATCACACTCATCTTTTTAAGAAAAACTATAGATTAGGCCCAGAATAACTCCGCACCGATGGTGTAGTCATTCAATTTAAAAGATGCATTCAACTTTTAATCAGCAATCGAATCAAAATTAGTCTCGGCTTTATTTTTCCTTTCAACTCACATTAAAAATTCCTCTCTCTAGATATAAACAAATAAACGAAAACAACCAAGGAAAACAATCATGCCAACCTGAAAATCCTTGTCGCCGACTGCCGAAGGTTATGGAGAGTTGTCAAAGTCCTGTCACAAGTCTACTCCTCGATTCTCAACTATTGAGTGTCTACCAAAAAGCACCCTACCAACTCCTGAACGATACTCTTCTTCCCCAAGGAACCCCGAGTCGCAATGGAGCTGCATGCGAAGAATACTGGTATGAGATTCATACTCTCCTCCACTTTTTATAGCTTTGAGAACATTGCCATGTGGTTTTCACATGCATAATTAGGAATTAAATATTTACCTTTTCTTTTATTATTCACCACGGGTGTCTCACTTTGCTCATTTATTAAGATTAACCCTCACTTCCTTCCTAGATTTTCTCGTTGATGTTTCCTTAGATTTCTCCATTTCACATATTTGTGTGTGTGTTTGGTGTTCACTAAGTCTTAGTTTAATAATTTAATTGTTTTCTTTATGCACAAATTTATTTCATTTTAATTTTTATAATTCATGACTTTCACATTTGCTCATAATTATTTAAACCTTTTTCTATTTTTCTTTTAAAATAAACATTATTAACCCATGGTATTTTTATTTTATCGAGGCATTGCGTTTCAACGGGCATATCAAGGGTGCCATGAATTCCTTCATGCCCTTCAAATATCCATTTTTTGTGGTGGAGATTGGTGTGACGGATGAGACTATGTTAACTCACTCCGATCGACCCTACTGAGAGGTTCATGGTTCCTAGGGAATAAGGTTGTGTCCTTATTATGTGCCCCCTAGTAGATCCTCATGAGTGACCAAGTCCGCGACCTACCCTCATGGAAACATGCACATGATGGAAAAAATCCTCTCTCGCTTTTCAACCCGTTGAATGGAGTACATCACTAGTCTTACTGTCATCTCTTCCCCATTCAACCCCATTACCATTATATGGACCGATTGGCAATTGTGATCATGCGCCTGCACGTGAAAACACCATGCACATAAAATTAATCTAAGCATAAATATAATATATCGAATTATACCATGTTAACATCACCTGGTGTGGATACCTGACTCAATCTGGAGTTTGTGCGGTATCGACGTAACCTTGCATCATATGTACCTATCTTTCCCTGTCACATTTAACAACCCGTCAAAGCACGTGATACATAATGCATAAACGTAAATGTATTCATTAACCATCATTTTAAATCCATTTCATGGAAACATAAACATCTAACTGTCATCATTCATAAACATTAACTTTTAAACATTCAATTTATGTGCAATTTATTCATAAAGATATTAGTTTTTCAATTCCAATGCCAAGGTGTTTCCACTGTCAACCAGATCATTCATAATTGAATTCCCTCAAATAATAACATATTATAACAATAACATATTATAATAGTCAATGTTTGAATCCACACACACTATCGGGTCATTCATAATCGAACTCCCTCAAATAATAGCATAACATAATAGTCATTGTTTGAAGTCAAAGCATGGCACTACATTAAAGATCATAACGGGTCGAAATAATTGTTTGATCAACGACAATTGGATGCCAAAAAATCTTGGTTTTTGGCCTTCTTGAGTGGATATCATTTTGAAATAAAGCACATAAAAGGAAATAAAATACAGTAGCATATGCAACCAATATAAGTATGCAAGTGATACATATGTTAACTATCAACACTTATGTATTTGATTTGAAACTTGGAATGAAGGAAGCTCTCATGAGTGATGAAGATTTCATCCACGTAAGAAATGGTTTGTAACAAGAGAAACCTAGATAGAAGTATGCAAATTATCAAATGACTAAAGATGGATTGTTGGTTTAAAAAGATAGCTTTGATACATTCCTAACTCATTAGAGGTACTCATCCTGAAATAATTTCATAAGACTCACGGCATCCATGTTACCAAAAGATGATTTCTACAGCAAGGAAGCAATACTTTTGTCCTATAATGAAAACATATGTTACAAATTATATTTGTAAGGTGCCTTGAATTCCAATAGGTAAAAGTTGAACATAAACATCTAGTTGGTTTGTTCCAACCTTCACCATTTCCAATGTGGAAATGGGAAGTGATCACTATGGACTTTATCATTAGGATGCCAAAACTAGTTAAGAAACATGATGTCATTATGGTTGTAGTTGATAAACTAAGAAAGGATGCCTATTTTATCCCTATAAAGTTCACATATAAAGCAGTGAATATTGCAAAAAAATATAGAAGAGAATTTTTCAAATTGCAATGGAAGCCTACTACAATCATACTAGACAAATATCC
Organism: Larix kaempferi; assembly: GCA_027924585.1. Taxonomy (NCBI): domain Eukaryota; kingdom Viridiplantae; phylum Streptophyta; class Pinopsida; order Pinales; family Pinaceae; genus Larix; species Larix kaempferi. The sequence goes on along the minus strand of BSBM01001430.1, from coordinate 2,347,922 downwards.
AAAGTTTACTTTTAATTTTTTGAAGGGGTTGTTTGAAGGGTTGGGTACAAAGTTAAACTTTAGTACTACTATCACCCATACATAGATGGACAATCTGAGAGGAATATTTACATCTTGTAGAGTTCGCTTATAATAATGGATGTCAGACATCATTGAAGATGCAGCTATTTGATGTTCTTTATGGAAGAATATGTAGTTCTCAAATAAGTTGGGATAATTCAGTGAATAAAATCATGCTTGGGCATGATATGCTCAATAATATTGAACAAGAAGTTGTTAGGATTTAGGAAAATTTGTAGACGACTCAAGATAGACAAAAGCGTTATGCAGGAAATAATAGGGTGCATAGATATTTTAAAATTGGGGAATTGTTTACCTCAAATTTAAATTACAGATTTTCACGAAACTTGGAAAATATGCCAAGTTTGCACCTACATACTATGGGCCATTTGAAATCCTAGATAGGATAGGGCTAGTAGCATATAAGCTTGCATTGCCTGATAAGATTAAAGCATATAACGATTTCATGTTTCATTCATTAAAAAATATGTACATGACCATAACCATGCAATTGATTGGGTTCAGTAATCTAGGTAAAACTAGAGAGAGAATTGCAACCCCAATGTATTGTAGAGAAGAAATTTCCATCCAAGAATGGATGAGCACAAAAAAGTAATGTGAATAGGATTGGTTCATCCTTTAAGGGGCTACAACATCCAAGGACCTAAAACAAAATATTGATTTATTTTCAACACTCATAGAATATATGCCACCTTCATCTTTAAATGTAGGATATGGATAACAAGGAGGAGAGAAAGATTAAACCATAAAAAAACATTAAAAATTGAAATATTTATTGATAAAATCAAGATTTATTTGCAAGTACAAGAGACATTGAAAAAATAAATTAAAAAATATTACAAAACTTGGAACAATCAACACAATTAAAAAACATTCAAACTATGAAATTGTCTCAAAATGATATGGTGCATTGATATCAACAACGATAATTCAATACAAATTTATTTTAAAAAATATATTTGATTCATTGATTTGAACAAATCCAATCAAACGATTGAAGTAAAAATATACAAACAATCTAGTCAAATAACTTCAACAATAATATATGCAAATCAATTTTATAATACATAGTAGAATGATGCAAAAGAGGTTCCTTTGTTGCAAGCTCAAGTTCCTTCGTTGCTTTGCTTTGTGAAATGTGATTTCATATTGCATTATTAGAATTTGCCATTTAAAATCAGTATATTTTCCATAGCTTTCTATTATAATGTTTATGCATTGCATTGATTACAACAACAGAGAATCAATAGGTATAATTGCATAGTATATATAAGATGTTGAATTTATTTTTAAAATATATAATAAAAAGTTTTGATGTGGCAAAAAAAACAGATTATTTAATTATATAAATAATAATTGAAAAAATTTAAATTATCTAATTTTAAAATAATTTTTAATCTAAAATAAAGATATTATTGTTTATTTAAACACATTATAAATAAAATATAATGTTAATAAAAATAAAAATAAATTACATTATATATACAATTATAAATAATATATAATAAAATATAGAAAATATAGAAAATATATAATAAAATATAATATTAAATATATATTTAAGTCAATTATAATTCATCTATATTGAAACCAACGTATTTCCATCTTAATTCCAACGTGATTTCTTAAAAGCTTAGGAAGCTTAAGAAAATAATAAATAATCTTTTATCCCTTTTGATATCAGTCAATGATCAACAAATACTGAGTTCAAATTAATAAATTAATCAACTACTATTATTAAAAATTATTTTTCCCGATTATCTATCACGTTTATGTCTTATATTTTTTTCTGTCATAATCTACCAGAAATAGCTAAAAAAAATTAGTGAAAATAATAAAATGCCTTATTACAGGACAATGAATTATTACTCCCTTGTCCATTTTAGTAACAAATTGTCCGGAAATCCCTCAAATCCTCATTATCGAATGACACTGTTTGCACTACCAAAACTGACTTTGCCTGTTCTTGCTCCTGCCGCGTCCTCCACTTTGTGGGACTGCTTTGCTTTCGTCGGCCATCCAAAAACTTGCCAGAATTGTAACGATTCATCATTTGAGGCCGAAGCCACTCTATATCCATCTGGACTCTGTGAACAAGGTCCACCAAATTATATATATATAACCGTAGATCTAGATTTATGGAATAGAGAGAATACAGCTCTGATCCAGAAACTGATCATAGAATTAGAAATAGAGTTCAAAACTTAAAACCAACCTGCGCCAAGTGCAAAACTCTTGAAGAATGAGTTACGAGTTTTTTCATTGGATTCATGGAAGGGTAGTCCCACAGAGTAAGATTATAATCCCAAAATCCATGTGAGCTCAGAAGCTCACGCTCATGCCGATTCCACTGCAAGGCACAGACTTGAGATGTTGTTTTCCTGCTTTTCAAACAAACTCCGGTGCTGCTATTCCACAGTTTAATGCATGAATCCTCCGATCCTCCGCCAGAGGCCAGCAACGAGGAGTCGTGAGGAGACCACGCCAAGGCTTTCACCGCAGTCTTGTGATCATTCTTCCGGAAAAGATACTTATTCGAAGCAGCATGTGCAGCGTCCCAAATGCACAATGTCTGCTCATACCCGCCACTGGCCAGAAGTTTTCCAGATTCCGACCACTTCAACGCACATATCCCTTCTCCTTGGGCATTCAATCTGCACACAATATGCTCCCTTGCCCTTACTGCCAATGCAAGATTAACTGTAACTTGTCAATATAACTGTAACCAGAGAGAATCTAGAAACATATCAAAAATGGATAATGGAATCTAAGCATCGTTTGGATTTTCACTGTGTTGAAAGACTACATGAAATGGATACTCTAGTACCCATCTTCAAGAAAAATACTGAACATTTGGATGTAACATCTAAAACTTAAAATGAATTTATACCAATAATTATGCAATGTGTACATACCATCATGGTTGTAAATTTTGCAATCTTTACTACCAGAACTTAAACAACAACCATTCCATGCCAAACTTCCAACCAGATCTGAATGACCCTTCATAGTCCTCACCTGATTTTGGGGACACAAATAAATGAGTGGGCCTATAAACTAAAATGAGATAATCAAAGTAGTCGATCAGGACTGTTGGGACCAGATCATGTCAGAGTAGTTCAGCTTTAAATTTCTATGGGAATAGATTTAGGTTTAGGTTTAAGTTGTTTGAGAAACTAAGTTGATATTGAACTCACTTGTTTCATGCAAGAAGCATCCCAGAGCTCAATGTTGCCGCTTTGCAAACCCAGTGCAATATGCTTTCCATCGAATGCCCAAGCAAGGCTTGTGACACATCCATCAAGATCATTGTTAACTTGCATCAGCTGTACGCGCGTTGAGGTGGTGTCATCCCATAAGTGAACAGACGTTGAAAGGCCAATTGCTAGTATATTGGTGGCACTCCAATCCAGTATATTCAGATAATAATCATTCAAAATGCCTGGACAATACAGTGACCTAATGGGGGTCTGCAGAGACGGTAAGAAAGAAAAAAAGTTCATCAAACTTATAATTAAAAACATTCGTCAGCATTGGAGACCATTGATTTGTAATAATAAATCGATCGGCAGGAGAAGCTGATTATAATCATAACTTACGTTTGGGATTACACGGAAAGGTTTTCGACTTCTGCGATATGGCAATGAATTCTCCATAAACTGAGATGGTGGAGAATTTTCTCGCTTCAGAGAAGGCTTATACTTGTAAGATAAAAGCCTTGCATTGTCTGCTAAAACGTTGGGGTGATTGAAAAGATTGGTAGATAACCGTTCTGAGTAATTGTTCTGATCATAAGCATAAATGTGTTTAGTAAAACTCAATTGAAAATGCTGGCAACCTTCATATTGTATGGAGTATTCAGAGTAGGAGGAATCATACAGAGGAGGATACAGTAGATTTCTTCCTAATCGCATAGCGCATGGCATCCAAATTTAGACTGCCTCGATCTGGCACTGACCGATCTCCTATCTTGAATATCGATCCAAGAAAAAATTAACGAAGAAGTGAAAACACATTTAATCATTTGTTGGTTTTTGAATGGAGAATTTCCTCACAGTTATGTGTCTCAAACAAAAATCTATAACATTGAAAATGAGATTCACTTACTGTAGAGATCTTTCTGAGCTTTGTTTGGTCATTGTCTAATGGAGATTGAGTCATCGCCCTCGATTTTTTCAAATATGGTGTAGTTAATTCTCTGTTAATGTCGCAGTTACAGGGGAAGGCAAGTTGGTGAAGGGAATACTATCTCGGCTCGCCGATGGCCGATGTTTGGATGTGGATGAGTTGGGATTTATATCGAAAAAGGAGAGGGTGAAAGTGAAGAGTCAACCATGGATGGATACATCCATAGCTTTTCATTAGAGAGTGGCGCTTCGTCCCTAAATGAATCATTCTTGTTTGTTTGCTGACAAAAAAATTGAATTTGAATTTAGGTTATAAAGAAAAAGAAAAACAAATAAATGGTGATGGAGGTAATTTAGTTATATTATTTACTAGTATAACTACTTCGATAAGTGGTTTGTCAATATTTTATAGATCATAAATTAAGTGCTATGAACAAGTTATTAAATCTATTGTTTATATTTTAACTATATGTTACTTTTTATTTAAATGGGTTGTTACTACTTGTTATCCATGTATGAGCTATTTAGCTACCATAAAAAAGGGTCACAGGGGTTTGATGACTAGAGCCTTAGTGGGGAAATTGGTTTATTGAAAACTGAAAAAAAAAGGAATTATTGGAATGGATAAATGTTAATTGGAAATCGTTATTAGGTTACTTTCATCAAGTCTTTATTTTGTTGAATAATTGGTTATGTTTCAAGTTTTTGATGGAGAAGAATGCTATCAAGATCTTGGAGAAGCCATGGGTGCTTGGTATTAGCTCCTTGATGTTGAAGCGATGTCATCCAGATTTTAATCCCTTCAAGGATAATTTTCAGAGTAAACACATACGGTTTCTTTCATTGGGTTTCCCTCTACAACTATGGTCAAAGAACATATTTGTAGCCATAGGAAATAGTGTGGGAAATTTTATATTTTTTGATGAAAAATATTTGTTTTGGGAGGATAAGCGTATGGCCTGGGTTTTAGTGGAATTGGATACTTCCTTGGGTCTACCACTAACATTGAAATTCAGTCGGGCGAGAAAGTAATTTCTCACCATTTGGATTATTGCAGAATGCCTTGCAGATGTCATACTTGTAGAGAATAGGGACATGTAAGAAAATTTTGCTTGGGTCTTTCTTCTAAGGGTTTGTCATCATCAGGTCTGTGGATATTTAAAGATATCATCTCCTGAGGTCCTCGTGGAATCAAATTCACAAGGTGAAATATGTGAGACGGAAGTGGGTTTGGGTTGTGGCCACTCTTCACCGATTGAAGGATCTTCTTTCACACGTAAGCTGAAATATCTTCTTCCCTCCTTCTTTGACTCACTTAGTGAACTGGAAGTCAAGTTTTTAATTGAAGTTGAAAAGAATTTTATTTATGAAAATTCACTTAATGGAAATGAATCTAGACCAATTGCAACTTCTTTCCTCTATTGGTAACTCAAATGGAGGTCTTATTGTTTCCTCAAATTCTCTTGAGAATTGTGTTGAATTGGGAAGAAGGGTAATTGAGTCAGATTTTGTCCTCTTCCTCGATGAAAGAGGTAGGATTTGTTGTATGAAGGATGCAGGAGAAGAAAATCCTATTTCTATAGGGGTGAAAATAGAGACCGAGCCTAATTCTTCTTCCTATCCCATATCTTGTAAACCTCAAAATGTAATTTGTTCTCAAGATGTTAATAAGAAGGAAATTGGAGGGGACAATGTCCATTGGTTGTAGCTTGGGTGGTTGGGAGGAATGATTGTTTCCCTCCCCACCAAGGTTCAATTCTTGTAAGTGGCATGCTGCTCTTGTTGAGCTCCTATTGTAATGATTGTATTTCTAGCCATACCTTGATTCTCTAGCTAGAATAGCAGGTGTTTTCTTCGCTTCTTCCCCAATGTCTAGGGAAGGTGAATCTGGCCCTCAAGCTCAACTTTCAAATGTTACAATGAGGAATAAAAATCAGGGGAAAGGTAATAAACATAAGGAAGGGATTATGCAAGGGAGTTTTTCTTTGAATAAATCCAAGAAACCTTCACTTTTTTCTATTGAAGATGGTTCTAGTGAAGCTTCACCATCATAATTTCTGGTAGTTGATTTTAGGGCCCTTAGACCTAATAATCCTTTTGAGAGTAGTCTGAAATTATTGTTATGTCTTTCAATGTGAGAGGAGCAAGGGGCACTACTGAATTTCTTTCCCTTAAAAGGATTTTTGATGTCACGAAACTAGATATCCTCCTTAAATACAAGAAACAATGATACTTGGTTCAAAAGCAAGGGATGTTTTTTTGAAACTCCTTCATGGTTGGGAGTGTTTTTTAGTGGATGCAATTGGGAAGTAAGGGGGATTGCTATCATTCTGGAACCCTAATATTATTAATTTAAATCCCTATTTGACTTATGCAGGGATTCTATTGGAGGGTCATATTAGAGATTTGGCTCATATTTTAAAGATTTTTAATTGTTATGGCCCTTATTCTAGGAGACAATCTTTTTGGGAAGAATAGTGGGCAGTGACCTTTTGAAGGACTCAGATTTTATTCTAGGGGGTTATCTAAATCTCACTATGTCTACAAGGGCCATTAGAGCAAATTTGGGGTCTAAAATGGGCCTTATCAGAAAACAAGCCATTGATGTATTGGAATTCGAGGACCAATAGAATTTCAAGAAAATGATTCAACCATAATGGTTGACTTGGTATATTTGTCATAAAAAAACTAATTTTTTAATTCACATTTTCAATTTATCGCCATGTGGTCTTACTCAATTTCGAGTGGGAGCACTCTTTAGATGCGAAATTGAATTCTGCATCCAAATATTGCTCTCGCTCGAAATTTGAGTACAACCATAGGGAGATAAGTTGAAAATACAAAGAAAAAAAAGTATTTTTTGTCTTTTTTCCTTCAAAACTTAAAACTATTATTTTATTATTTTATTATTTTCCTTAAGAGGCCCATTTTAGACCTCAAATTTGCTCTAATGAGTCTAGGGTGTCAATCCTAGGGTGGATCCTTCATTGGGTATGTTCAATCATATTTTTCAAGAAGCAAATAGCATTGATGTGATGCATCTTCCTTTGTCTCCCACTTGGAGGAATGGAATAATAGGTTCAGCTGGAGTAGCTAATATTTTATATCATTTTCTAATGGAAAAATATTTAACTAATAAAATGGATAGCTACAGATCCTGGTCTATAAATGTGGGTATCTATGATCATATAGCTATTTGTCTCAAATTGGAGGTTGGTGCAAACAAACTCAATTTTCCTTTCAAGTTTAACCAGTCATGGATTGAAGAGGAATCTTTTAAATATTTAGTCAGAAACAAGTGGATATCATTGTCACAACTCTCATGGTTCTTCGATGCAACAATTGACCTTTAAGCTAAAAGAAATTAAATATAAATTTTGTTAGTGGGAGAGGAAGAAAAAACTTGAAATGAAACAAGAGCTATTCAATATTTAAGAGGAGATCCACTCCATATATAATAATAACAATACATGGATATTCTCTCAGGTGGATAAAGATCATCTCAATCATCTAGAGGTCATGAAAGCAAGGATTATGAGGTTTGAGGAGGAAACTTGGAGACTTAAAAGCAATGCTATCTGGTTTTCGCAAGGGGATCATAATACAAATTTATTCATAAGTATGTTGAGCAACAAAGAAATTTAAATGCTAATTGGGATATTGTGGACCATAATGGAAGCATAGTCTCTTCAAAACAAGGACTCGAAGAAGTTGTTGTTGATCACTTTAGTACTATGTTTCAAGACCTAGGTTTGAATAATATTAGTTCAGAGATGCAAGTTATCCATTGTTTCCCTAGGTTCTTCTCAAATGAAGAAGGCGAACAAGTTGGAGACTCTATTTCTCTAAAAGAAATTGAGGATATTCTAAAGAATTTTACTAAATCAAAAAGTCCAGGTCCAGATGCTTGAATTGTAAAGTCTTTTTTGAAGTTTCTTTTACTTACTTGGAGATGAAAGTGGTGGAAGTCCAGGACCCAAGCATATGCTTCAGGTTCCTTAAATTCCACTTTAATTTCTCTTATACCAAAGAACACTAACACTATCTCTTTTAATGAATATATACCTATCTCTCTTTGTAAGTTGATCTACAAGGTTATTGCAAATAGGCTCAAGACAAGATTGTTTGAAGGTATGTCCAAAAAACAATTTGGATTCTTGAATAACAAGCATATTTTTTATGCAATTGGTATGGCTCAAGGGAGTCTGCATTCTAATAAGGTCAAGAAACTACAATCTTTGATTCTAAAGATAGATCTGATTAAGGAATATGACAAAGTGAAATGGACTTTTTTAAGGTTAATCCTTTTATAAATTGGCTTAAGTATTGAAGCTATTGAATGGATCATGGGATGTGTGTACTCTGCAAATTTCATTTTTTTTATCAATGGTTATCCCTACAGGTTTTTGAACTATCATAGAGGCCTTAGACAAGGCTTCCCTTTATCTCCAATTCTTTTTATGTTAATTGTGGAAGGGCTAAGTAGAGTAATTGGAAAGGCTAGAAGAGAAGGAAGAATAAAAGGGGTAAAAATAACAAATCTACATCATATTACTCATTTATTGTTTGTAGATGATGTTTGATCCATATGGACATTGATGGCCACCCACCTAGTTCACTCGCTATTAGACAATTTTTTGTTTTGGCAGTTTCTAACGGTTTTTTGGGTCCTGAAATTTCGGGGTGGTTTTGATTCCCTACACAAAATATTTTTGGCTCAGAAGCACCTAGCAGATAGAAAAATGCATCTATTGGGATGAAAACACTGATTCCTTCTTGGCTATACCTTTATGACGAGATATTGAGTGCCCCAGATGGAGATTGTGTGCAAAATTTGTGCCCCCTGGAAGTTGACATATCAACTAACCACATCGAAGCCCACAAACCTTTTGGCGTTTTCATCTTTTGGGGTTAAGGTTTTTTAGATTTAGGGTTTTCTCATTGATTCTTTATGTTAAAATCCATTTATGGCCTCATTGTAACTCAATTATTGTGAATGAGCGTAGCCAGCGCATCTCTTTTCAAAGATAACTGCTACCATCTAGGGCTAGTTTGTATTGCTTTGCAATTTACAATTTTTTTCCATTCTAGTCATTAATAGAATTTGGGATTGATTGTACTGATGTTTTTTCTACAAACTATTTGTGTTTATTTCCATTGTATATTGTTTCCTTCATTTTGTTCTCCAAATAATCCATATCAATGGTATCAGAGCAATTTGCTCTTGTTGTTTCTCAATGCATGTCCCCAACGAGATCTGAATATCAAGAGTTGGGTCTCGAACTAGTTGAGCTTGGGGAAAACCACTCTCATCGGCCCAAGAAACCTCACATGGTGGGATAAGAAAAGATAGATGATGAAGCAGGAGATCCTATTAATTTTTTGTTTGCTTAAGGAAGCCCTTGGGCGATAGAGGAATGAGATGATGGATAATTTCACCTAGATCCTTTGACGAATGCCGACGGTGGTGGATGCACCTTCAACAAGAAATCGTTTTGGAGGTTTGAATCTCTTCAAGGTATAAGTTAACTTTGACAGTCCCTTATTTGAAGGATAGATAAATGCAGATGATTTGGAAAAATGGTTAAATCTAATAAAGGGTTACTTCTTTGTTCAAAAATTTTCTAACAACAAAAAGATCACCTTCACGCTCCTTAAGTTGCTCCCCCATGTCAAATATTGGGAGAATGATTACTGAGAGAGGAATCCAAGCAATGAGTCTGAAATATACAGGACACAACCCACTTGGGCATATTTTGTTGATGTTGTTAAGGAGTAATTCTACCTTGTCGGAAACTAGGATGATCGGTGCACGAGATGGACGACTTTGTGTCAGGAGAGAGACCAGACAGTGCCAAAGTTCACCAATATATTCCATACATTGTGCTCAAAGTTGGGTATTAGAGACTCTATGTGGAACTTGGTCGTAAAGTACTGCAGTGTCCTGCATAGGTAGATTCAGACAAATATGGATTTCCTAGGCATTTCCTCATTGGTAGATGCTTATCAGTACGCTGTCAAGATTGAGAAAAAGTTTAAGCAAACGAATAAGTGGGAGTTTGGGTTTGCAAATAAACAATAGCAGAATCCTAGCAAAGGAAACCCTAACTCATGATAGAACAAAGGAAAGTGCAAGGACATCCAAAATCATTACAACCATTCCAAGCCATAGGAAAATAAGGGTGATGGGAAATCAAAGGAGGACACCGGCAAGTGCTGTGAGTTCCACAAAATCCCTTGGCACAACACTGATGAATGCCTCTAGGAACAATCATTTTTGGTTGAGACGAAATCCCTAGATCCAAACTCTCCCTCGGACTCTGATGCAGAGAAACCTGAAGGGTACAGTTGACTATGGGCTCAAGTATGATGCAAATCAAAAGTTTAACCTGCAGGGTTATGTTGATTCAGATTGGGCAGGTAGTGCTACAGATATGAAGAGCACTTCTAGGTGCTGCTTCAGTATGGGATCAGGTGTGATCTCTTGGTTTAGCAGGAAGGATTCCTATGTAGCACTAAGTACAGTCAAAACATGGTATGTTGCGACAGATGAGCAGGTTGCAGATGTATTGACCAAGCCGTTGGCCAGAGTGCAGTTTGAATACTTCAAAGAGAGGCTTCGTGCACTTCAAATCGATGTCCCTTCCATAGGGAAGGTATGAGTCCGGAAGATGTAGATGCACATGAGATTTTCTAACATGGTTGATATGTTCTCCCATGGTCGTGATGTAATTGCTGAGCCATTCTCACATGGTGGTAGATGTGTTCTCCCATGGTGTAGATGTAAGGGCTGAAGCCATTTTTCACATGGTGGTAGATGTGTTCTCCCATGGTGAAAAAGTAAGGGTTGGATCCTTCCTCGAATGGTGGTAGATGTGTTCTCCCATGTCGGTGGTGTAAGTGTTGGATGATGTGCATTTGGGTTGTGCTTCGTGGACGATGAGATGATCTAAAGAGGATGATGCTGTGATGATCAGGAGGATCATGGATGATGAGCATCAGGATGATGTTCTAGTTTCCACTCTGTATGATTAGTTGGATCATTTATGTATGTATGCATCATGTTGATGCTGGATATGATCAGTTGGATCATTTATGTATGTATGCATCATGTTGGATGTTGGATATGATCAGTTGGATCATTTATGTATGTATGCATCACGTTGGATGTTGGATATGATCAGGTAGATCATGTATGTTGATGGATACATTATGTGGATCATGTATCTTTGTATGATCAGGTAGATCATGTATGCTGATGGATACATTGTGTGGAGCATGTATCTATTTATGTATCAGGTAGATACATTGTATATGTTGATATGTATCAAGTAGATACTTGGTATGCATCAAGTAGATGCATTGTATGATCAGGATGATCATGGATGACGAGCTTCTCCAGTTGACATGCATCAGGATGATGCAGTGATGATGATAAGGATGATCATGTGTACATAGGGATGATGTATGGAGAGTATCAGGTTGACACTCTGTGGCCGTGGACAGGTTGTGCAGATGAGCATGTCTGGGAGATCCTAGAGGTTGGATTTGTGTACCCGTAACAACTTGGGATGCTCTTTCGAGACATTGCTCTGGGAGGACATATAATAGTGCCCTAGGAGATCCTTTAGGTCGGAGTTGTGTACCCATAACATCCTGGGATGCTCTTTCAAGGTTTTGTCCTATGGCATTTAATTTTCTCCTGGGAGATCTAGACAGGATGAAAAAGGCCTCAGATGCTTCAGCCAAGTTTTGCCATGACCACATGTAATTTTCTCTTGGGAGATCTGGACAGGATGAAAAAGGCCTCAGATGCTTCAGCCAGGTTTTGCCATGACCACATGTAATTTGCTCCTGGGAGATCTGGACAGGATAAAAAAGGCCTCAGATGCTTTAGCCAATTTTTGTGGTGAGATCACATGTAATGTGCTCCTGGGAGATCTGACAGGTAGAGTTGTGTGCTCGTAACATCCTGGGATGCTTCAGCCAGGTTTTGTGATGGGTCACATGTAATGTGCTCCTAGGAGATCCGACAGGTAGAGCTGTGTGCTCGTAACAGCTTGGGATGCTACCGCCAGGTTTTGTGACGCACATAATAAGTCCTGAGGTTTCCACAGTATGGCCAGTGATGATGAAGACCTGTAGGTGGTGGGCCTACATCCAGTATGAAAAAGGACTAGCTCTATAGAACTTCATATGACGAGTAGATTCAGATATTGATTGAGATAGTAGCAGTAGTGACGATGACAATGCATCGATGATGATGATCCAGAGAAGAAGACTTGTGCTAGAAGACCTGTGTCGAAAAATACCTTCCTAGTTAAGAGGGAGTGTTGATGTATATGTAACTTCGGAATGTATTTCATATACGTATATTGTATTCCTATAGAGATGTTATTATTCCTCTATACTAAAGTGTTTGCATTCCTATAGAGATGTTATTATTCCTCTATACGGAAGTGTCGTCATTTATATTGTAAGTGTCGTAACTTATACTTGATGGGTTATTAGACCACCTTGTTGGGGTCGGCCCTGTATAAGTCATGTGGGTCAAAGGGTTATTAGACCACCCTATTAGGGGTCGGCCCAGTCAGCATTATGTTATGTGGTTAAGTTAAGGCCGACCTAGTAAAGGTTATTAGGCAAGTCAAGTCAAGTATAAATAGAGTGAGGGAGGCACTCTATTTGATCACTCACTTCTCACTCACACACTCTTTGGAGAGTGGCGCACTTGTGGAGGAGGAGAAGCTGCTACTAGGAGATGTCTATCTCTTATGCCTGGGTTGTATCATTTCTATATCTATCTCTGAGGAAGTTATTGGGGTTTTTCACCTTTATGGTTTTCCCCAAGTAAACTCTGTGTCTCTTGTGTGCTTGCATTATTGTGTCCATGATTGATATGTTGTAGATATGATGTACATGTTTTTCTCTCAGTTAAGATCCTAGATCATATTGAAGTAAATTATGAAAAACTAACACCGATCACATTTTAATTTCCATCCATTTCCTACAATCGTTTAACAATTGATCTAGTCTAGTGTATAACTAGCAACAACGTCTCACACATCAATATAGCAACTTGGAACACGATGTTAGTGATGGAGATGCTAACGACATCGGCGTCGATGACAATCATCATCATCACCATCAACACCATTCTGATCATCATCATAATCATTGTGATCATTATCATCAGCATCATCAAGAACATCATCATAAGCATCATCGTCATCGTAAGTAATCATCATCATCAAAAACAACACCGACATCGTCATCATTATCATCATCATCATCATCACCATCACCATCAGTGAGGATGATGATGATGGTGATGATGTTGATAGTTAAATCATTGCCATTGTAATCAATACAACCATCATCGTAGATTTCAACACTATATAATTAGATTTAAATAGCCCCCTCATAGATAACCAATGCGACCACAAAGGTGTATCATTTCAACCTTTGATAGTCACTTCTACTAAAGTCAAAGTTTCTAAAAACAAAACTACACAGTATATGGAATCCTTGGGAGGCCATTAATCCGTTCTATCATAGAGCGAGATCTCTCCATTTGAATGGGCTTGTCCTTCACTAGTGTGTTTCCCATCCAATTCCTTTGTAAATGGAATCAACACTATACCATGAATACATCAAATTGTTATGCACTTAATAATTGTAACACCCTTCCGGGATGACACAAAATTTTAAAAAAAAAATTATGACTACTTGGGTGGGTCTACATCTATATTCATAATCCCATATCACAATATCATTAGAATGTGTTGAAACCTTTACTAATTAGATTTCTCACTTTCCATGTCACGTCCTTTAATTTTCTGTATCCTTTAATATATATATACTATATTCAATTTACTTATATATTGGTTGAGTTTTCTTTGTTCTTATAGGCTATCAGAATGTCAAATGAATATACTTGGGAAGAAAATAATAAGAGGTATGTTGAGTTTACGGCATCATTGGAGGCGAAGGGTGATAGAAAGTGTTATTGCCCTTGCAATGATTGCAGAGGCTTGCAAATGAGAAGAATTTTAAGAACAACAACTGAAAAAAATTGTAAGGATAAGGGACATGCTGAAGGGGGGTATGAATATCATCCCTTGGTAAGATGTTATTCATTACATAATGTATTTCCTGTAACAGTACTGATCATGTATTCACAAAAAAATTTATCATTTTAAATATATGTGTTTTATATTATACACTAATGTTATTGCATTATTTGTAAATATAAATACAATGCCCCCTAAATGTCGACTACCAGAGAGCTATTTGCCACATAATAATAGAAATACTACTTTACAAGGTGAGGACCATGGAGATCAAGATATTGAAGATCGATTTCTTAATGATCCTATGGACGAAGATGACGTTATTGATACAAATGGCGAAGATGAGAAAAATAGATTTCTCCATGACATATTTTCTCCATTGGATCAGGACAACCTCAATGATATTCATGATGTTCCTCTACTCAGGAAGTCCCAAGAACCTCTTTATGAAGGCTCAACAACCAATATTCTATCTGCTATAATGTTGTTGGTGAACTTGAAGGTTTTGAATGGTCTATCAAACACTTGTTTCACACATCTCCTAAGGTATGGAAAGTTGACTATTTTCCTCTATTTTTAGTGTTAATTAATTCATAAATTAGGGATATGCAATATTTATGACGTATATTGTTTACATTTCATTTTTTTGTCAATGTTGCAGATTGTTGGGTGAATTTCTATTACCACCATGAAATAATTTACCACGCACATGTCGAGAGGTATTCTTGATTATGAAAGAAATTGGAATGGAGTATCAAGCTATTGATGTATGCCCTAATGATCATATTATATATTATGGATAGTATGCATCAGAAAGAAAAAAAATGCCCACAATGTGAAATTAGTAGATATCGAACTGATCAAGTAACACAAAAGGTGCCTCGCAAAGTTCTTCGTTATATTCCCATAATTCCATATTTCCAACGACTATTCAAGTACCAAAGTATAGCACAGTTTATGGATTACCATGCAAAGAACAAAAGTGAAGATGGTGTTCTTCGAAATCCTGCAGATGGTTCTGCATTGAAGAACATCAAAGAAAAATGGCCAATTTTTAAAGATGAACCTCGTAATGTTAGACTTTCATTGGCAGCTGATGGTTTCAATCCATTTGGTGAGATTCATTCTACTTACTCAATGTGGCTTGTTTTCGTCATAAAAAATAACCTACATCCTTGGATGACGATAAAGAGAGAGCACACAATGTTGGCAATGATTATTCCAGTTATGTTTTTGAAAGTAATTATTTTATTTCATTAATTTATTTGTTTATTTGTTGCATGAGAACACCTTTTATATATTGAGACACATAACTAAATAGCAATATTGTATGTTGAATGATCAATTAGGTAAGTACCAAGTTAAAGATATGAATGTATATATTGAGCCTCTTATCGATGAGCTATTGACGCATCACTATGTATGACATCTCCAAACCAATAGGTCAAAAACAATTTCAGTTCCATGTAATACTTGCATGGAAAATTCATGACACTCCCAGGTTAGCACATTTTTGTGGTATGTAACTTCATGTTACACGTCATTAAAATTATATGTTTTTAAGGTAAAAAACATGCATTTTTTTTAATTAATAATATTTTGATGCTATAACATTAATACATATATCTTGCAAGTCTTCAAACAAAGGGAAAATTTGCATGTCCAATATGTGGTCCTAGGATAAAATATCGTCGTTCAAGAAGTTTAGAAAAGGAGGTGTTTGATGAGTACAAGCACTTCATCCCTAAGAACCATAGGTATCGAACTACCGAGAAAACAAAACTCAATGGTAAAGAAGAGAATGGAAAGAAACCACAAAGAATGGCACCTCACCTATGGAAGTTGGAATATAACAGAAATCGTCGAGGTATGCAAATTGTATATGTAGCATATATAAACACGTAATATTTTGATTTTTATATTTTTACTGAATTTTCTCTACCATGGGTGTGTGAAAATCCTCACAGCAGATCTAAGAGATGATGTATACCTCACAAGAGAATAGTGGATTAAGCAAGAAAATAGAAGAAGAGTGATATATGCAGTATAATGAGCAACAGAATAATATGGTACAGTAGAACTCAGATAGAAGCAATAATACTTCGGTCATACTAGATTATTAATCACAAATGGACATATAAATAATACAATGCATGAGGAATTTGAATGCCTAAGGTGGAAATTCGAATTAGCCTTCATGGAGTGATCAAAGGATCACTGGAGTGTCATCGGAGCACAACTAGGTGTCCTCATGATCATCGGAGCGCAACTGGAAGTCTTCATCATCATCAGTGGAGTCATCAATGCTCAAGTAACTGTCAACCATCAGTCAAACTAACTCTGGTAGGTGTAACTCAGTGTAACTAAGTGTAACTAAGTGTAACTCAGTGTAACTAAGTGTAACTAAGTGTAACTGAGTGTAACTCAATGTAACTAAGTGTAACTAAATGTAACTAAGAGTAACTGAATGTAACTGAGTGTAACTGAGTGTAACTCAATGTAACTGAGTGTAACTGAGTGTAACTGAGTGTAACTGACTGTAACTGAATGTAACTGAGTGTAACTGAGTGTAACTCAATGTAACTGAGTGTAACTGACTGTAACTGAGTGTAACTGAACTGGTAGGTGAAGAAGGGCGAGTTGCTCCCTAAAATCAAGGAAGAAGGGCGCACTAAGCAACTGGAGGGCTAAAACTGAATAGTGAGAAGCTCCTGGGGGCTGGCTAACTGAGGGATAGGTGCTGGACTGATGACTGGGATGCATGCAAAATGCATGCAAACCCTAGAATGCATGCAAACCCTAAAAGGTGCATGCATGACTGAAAATGTAAATGATCAAAATACTGGTGGGACTAGGATGGAGTATAGGAATATCCTAACAGGGTGTCATGAATTATTGTTAATGTGTTTTCATTTATGTTTAATGAATGTATTTAAGGCATTAATGAGATTCCACAAGGAATGAAGAGTTATCCCATACAATTTATTAGGTTTCCTTACTACGAGCACCTACAAATAGCTCATTTGTTCGATACAATGCATATCGGGAAGAATGTAATAGAAATTATATGGCAGATATTAGATGGAAGGTATGACAAAGATAAAAATGGAAAAATGTGTAGTGACATTGCAGAAGCCAATCACTCATTGCAAAGTGTAATTATTTCCAATGCCGGAGATGGGGACTAAAATATTAGTCTTCCATGGTTATTGACAGAGCAACAAAGCAATGTTATAAAAGAGGTAATTCAGAAAAAAAGGTTTCCGATTTAAGATAAAAGGGAAAGTATAGTTACCCTGCTCATTTTTAGCATGTGGTTTAAAAGATAAAAGGGAAAGTATAGTTACCCTGCTCATTTTTTCGTTGTTTCCCATTGTATCAATGTGTTTCTTTCGTTTATGTCTTCTTATATTTTTTTTACCGAGTCGGGCATGATGCAGTTGATACACCACAAGGCTATGTGGTGCAACGATTGTAAATTTCACATCAAAAAGTTGGATGACAAGAAGAAAAAATTTGATTGTGGGATAACTGCAGGTTTTCAAGTCATTAATGTTTCGTCTAGAAGTGACAGGCATCCAAAAGTATATGAAAATATGTACTATGGTTATTTGGCAGATATAATTGAGTGTGACTTTAATTCCTTTAAAATAGTTGTGTTTGAGGTCAAATGGTACAGGATATGAATGAATGATCGTGATCCCAAAAAACTTTTATTGATCATGCCAATGGATTTACCATGGTTAATACAAGGGAACTTGAACCAGGTACATAGCCTTATGTTCTTCAAATTCAATGTGAGCATGTCTTTTACTTAGAGGTTCCAGGGAAAGTAGGTTGGTCATACATTGTTAGATATGATCCCAAGAGGAAGACTGGTCAAGTATAATGCAAAGGAAGAAGACGATGTTGAAGAAGAAGGTGATGCGGATCAGAAGCATTTGGTCGTTGACATAGATGTGTCAGATCAAGAATCCGATAAAGAAGTTAATCATCCAAATGATATAGCAGACGATGATGTAGTCAATGATGATATTGATGATGAATATATAACCAAAAATGACGTTGATGATGAATATATAACCGAAAATGACGTTGATGATGATGCTGATATGAGCGATCCTTTCAACGATGGTGATTCTGAACCAGATGATGATACAGATGTTGATTCAGATGAAGAATAATATCAATGACATTGTAGTAATGTTGGGATCTAGTAGGTATGTGAGTATATCTTTTTGCATAATGTATTATGTTTAAATTATTCAGTTATGTCATTTTTTTATTTAGTGTGTTACATCATCATCACGGGTATTGTTAAGTTTAAACTAATTTGACTAGCAAGATCACTGAAAGAAACATAATCACAAGATAGATAGAGATTTTACCCTGGGAAACCCTCATGGGGTAGAAAACCCAGCAAAGCTTTCCTCAATAAGATGATCAATCAAAATACAAGTTATGCTCCAAGACTTGACCTCCTTCTCTACCTCCTATGCAGACCTCTCAAACACAAGTGCGCTACTTTCTGAGCTATACAAGTGTGAGATAAGTGAGGAGCATTCTCCTCTACTTATACTAGTTTCCCGACTGACTATTTCCCTTATGGGGCCGACCTCTCCCAATGAAGTCTAATAACCCCTAATTAATTAATTCAAGGCCGACACCCACATGGTAGATCTAATAACCCTGGTTACCACAATTCATCAGAGGAATAAACATCTCCGGATACATAGTAGGATCACCTTGGAGGGATAAAAAATCTCCAGAATAATAAAGTACAAATATAATATTCTTAGAAGTTACAATATTCAACACTCCCCCTTAACGAGAAGGATATTATAACAACATCTGCAGGATCAAGGAGTCATCGACTACATCATATATGATACATCTATAAATCATCGGAAGCTTTCTTCAATACATCATCATCAGTAACTCAACTAGTTACTGGAAAGTGCTGGAACATAAATATCATCAGTGTTGAGTCTTCATCTTCTGCAGCACACGATTAGCTAGATCCTCATGATCATCAACATCATCATCACACGATCATCAGCATCATCATCACACGATCATCATCATCGTCATCATACGATCATCAGCATCGTCATCACATGATCATCAGCATCGTCATCACACAATCATCAGCATCGTCATCACATGATCATCAGCATCGTCATCACACGATCATCAGCATCGTCATCACACGATCATCAGCATCATCATCACATTATCATCAGCATCGTCATCACACGATCATCAGCATCATCATCACACGATCATCAGCATTGTCATCACATGATAATCATAACTCAATCTACAGTATCTGGATCATCTTGATCTACAGCATCTGGATCATCTCGATCTACAGCATATGGATCATCTCAATCTACAGCATCTGGATCATCTCGATCTACAACATCTAGATCATCTCGATCTACAGCATCTGGATCATCTCGATCTACAGCATATGGATGATCTCGATCTACAGCATCTAGATCATCTCGATCTACAGCATATGGATCATCTCGATCTACAACATCTAGATCATCTCGATCTATAGCATATGGATCATCTCGATCTATAGCATCTAATCTAATTACGGGATGATCAATCCTGATCCTTTTAAGACAAATCCATGTCTAGGGACGATGCAGTCCGTGATCCATTTAAGACAAATCCATGTCTAGGGATGATGCAATCCCGACCACAATGCAGTCCTTTTTCATACTGGATGTGACCTAGATCAGATCTAGGATTTACCACCACAGAGCCAATCCTTTTTCATATTGGATGTGACCTAGATCTGATCTAGGATTTACCACCACAGATCCAGTCCTTTTTCATACTGGATGTAGGCCTGCCATCTGCAGGTCTTCATCATCTACAGAGCCAGCCCTTTTTCATGTTGGGTGTATCATATCTACAGAGCGAGCCCTTTTTCATGCTGGATGTATCACATCTACAGAGCCAGCCCTTTTTCATGCTGGATGTATCACATCTACAGAGCCAACCCTTTTTCATGCTGGATGTATCACATCTACAGAGCCAGCCCTTTTTCATGTTGGATGTATCAAATCTACAGAGCCAGCCCTTTTTCATGCTGGATGTATCACATCTACAGAGCCAACCCTTTTTCATGCTGGATGTATCATATCTACAGAGCCAGCCCTTTTTCATGCTGGATGTATCACATCTACAGAGCCAGCCCTTTTTCATGCTGGATGTAACCTAGATCAATTCTAGGATTTGTCACATACATTTTGAACTAAACGCTCAGGGACGATGCAGTCCTATCATCAATTTTTGGAGACAGATGTCTACGGATCCTTTTAGAACATATGTTCAAGGATGATGCAATCCTCATCAGTACAAGTATCCTCATCAATATATCACTACATGTAAGTATTCTCATCAATACATCACTACATGTAAGTATACAAGTATTCTCATCAATGCATCTCTACATGTAATAATACAAGTATTCTCATCAATACATCACTACATGTAAGAATACAAGTACATCATAAATTAGAAATATAAGTAATGTAAGTATCCTAAGTGTATATAGGTATCCTAAGTATAATAAAGTAGGTATCCCCATCATCGACCTTACTGTCGATGCGGGCAAACTCATCATCAATGTCCATATCACTCCCCCTTTCGAGGAGTGTCCTTTTGGACCACACCAAGCTTGTCTCGGAAATACTCAAATTTTACTCGAGATAGAGGTTTGGTCAATATATCAGCAATTTGTTCATCAGTGCTTACATACTCGATCTTAATGGCTCCTTTCTGCACCATATCCCGTATATAGAAATATCGGATCTCTATGTGTTTTGACTTGTCATCAAATAATGGATTTTATGTCTTCTTAATACAGCTTTGGGTGTCACACATGATCACCGTGGGATCCATCTCTAAGTCAAACAATCCTGATAATAATTTCTAAAGCCATACTGCTTCACAACTAGCGGAGCAAGCAGCAATATATTCTGCTTCGGCGGTACTGAGAGCCACACTAGATTGTTTCTTGCTGAACCATGAGATCATGGCAGATCCAAGACCATAACATCCACCTGATGTACTTTTCCTGTCTGACACACTTGCTACCCAATCAGAATCTGAGTAACCATGTAATCTGAGTTCATGATTTCCAAGATAGTATAGACCAAAATCTAATGTACCCTTTAGATACCTCATTACATGCTTTGCAGCTATTAAGTGAACTTTTCTAGGTTCCACTAGATACTGACTCAAGGTATTTACAGCAAAGCATATGTCTGGTCTGGTATTTGTCAAATACATTAATGACCCAATAATCTATCTGTATAGAGTCACATCTACTAACTCTGATGAGTCATCAACTAGTAACTTTAAGTTAGAGTCCATGGGAGTGGCCATAGCTTTACACTCCAACATATCAAATCTTTTCAAAATGTCCATAGCATACTTACCTTGATTTAGAAATATTCCCTTTGGTTCTTGCCATACTTCTAGTCCTAAGAAGTAGTGCATTAATCCAATATATTTCATCTCAAATTTTGAAGAGAGCTTTTTATTGCACTCGATAATTTGTTTCTCATTTCCAGTTAGGAATAGATCATCTACATACAACAGTAATATAATAGGTTTATCATCCATAACCTTAAGATAAAGATTAGGATCAACTTTACTTTTAGTAAAGCCCATACTTGTTAAGAAACTGTCAATCCTTCCGTACCAAGCTCTGGGAGCTTGCTTCAATCCATACAAAGCCTTTTTCAACTTGCATACACGTGTTCTTCCATCTTTAACCTCAGATCCTTATGGTTGTTCTATGTACACTTCTTCTTCAATCACACCATTCAGGAAGGCTATCTTAACATCCATTTGGAAGATACCACACTTTTATCTTTTGGTTTGGGAACTATATCCTAAACATCATTTTTCATTATTGATTGGTATTCTTCTGTCATTGCTTCTACTCACTCTTTCTTCTGAACTGCCTCTTCATAGCTAGTAGGTTGTTGATCCACAAGGTCACACATCAAAGCCACATAGTTGGATACTAGCTTTGGTTTCTTTCTTTCTCTAGTGGAGCCTTCAGGAGCTCCATATTTTTCAGCTCCTTGAATAATGTCTCTAGCCCATGCGAGCCTTCTTTTCTTAGATGAGTTTGCAATGGGGGGTTCTTGTGGTTCTAACATGTCATGATATTCAGGTGTATCATCTTCATGGATGGGCACAGCCTCTGTAACTCTAGGAGGTGTATCTTCTTCATAGACTTCTTCAAGTTGGAACTTCCTAGATTTCTTGAGAGCTTCTTCTTCATCAAATGTCACATCTCTACTTATTTCCATATGATGAAAACTTGGTATGTAAATTCTGAAAGCTTTGGATGATTCACAATATCCAACAAATATTCCCTTCTTACCAGAAGGATCCAACTTGGTTCTCTTTTCTTTTGGAATGTGAATGTTCACTGGACATCCAAATATTTTGAGATGACTTACCTCAAGCTTCTTTCCAGTGAACACTTCTTCTGGAGTTTTGAATTCAAGAGCACTATGGGATAGCCTATTTTGTACATAGACTGTTGTCCTAGCTGCTTCAGCCCATAGATACATGGGTAGATCTTGGTCATGTATCATAGTCTTTATAGCTTCCATGATGGTTCTATTCTTTCTTTTAGCAACCCCATTTTGTTGGGGATTGTAGGGAGTGGTTAGTTCTCTCTTGATTCCAGCTTCCTTACAAAATTCTTCAAAATCGTTTGAAGTATATTCTTCGCCATTATCTGTTCTGAGAATCTTAATTTTCTTTTCTGAGTGATTTTCTATCAAAGCCTTGAACTCTTTGAACTTTCCAAATACTCCATTCTTTCCTTTTAGAAAGTATATCCAAGTCTTCCTTGAATAATCATCAATGAATGTGAGATAGTATTCAAACCCACTTAGGGATGTGGTGGGCATTGGTCCACATACATCTGAATGTATTAGCTCCAGGATGTTCTTAGTCTTTGTTTCACTCTTTGGAAATGGATTCTTGATATTCTTCCCCTTTTCACATCCTTTGCATGTGCCATTATGATCAATCTTCAAGTCTGGTAGTCCTATAACTACCTTGCTTACATAGGGTAAGGCTTTGTAGTTAATGTGAGCTAGCCTTCTATGCCATAAATCACTAGGGCTAGAGGTTTCATGGACAAGGGCAACTTCTGGATGTCCCTTGAGTTTGTAAAGACCTCTTTCCTCTTCACCAATAACAATTGCATCTTCAATTGATTTTCCTTTGGGCCACATAAGTACTTGTTCATCTATGAATGCAACTCTAAAGCCTTTCTTCTCTAGTGCTGAGATAGAAAGTAGGTTCTTCTTTAAACCTAGTACATATAAAATTTCTTTCATCTTTAAAGGTGTTCCAGAATCAAGCTTGTAGCTTGCTTCACCAATTCCCTTGATGGGATATTGATAATCATCTCCTAGGGATACCTTTTGTGGAGAAGTCTTTTACTCATGTCTTGAGAGATTTTTTTTTTGACCTATCATGTGCTTTGAAGCACCACTATCGATGAGCCATGTATCTTCTCCAGGTGATACAGACCCAGATAGTGTAGAAAATAGAACATATTCTTCTGCATCTACTTTATTTACTTTAGATCTTTTCTTTCGAGGCCTTTCCTCTTCTTCTTCTTCTTATTCTTCTTCTTCTTCTCCACTATCATCTTCTGCCATATGTGCATGATGTCTTTTGTGAACAAACTTTTTCTTTTTGAGAAAGACAAAATCTGGCAATGTGTCCTAGTTTAATACAATTGAAACATTTGACTGTGGAGAGATCTCTTTCTGAGTTGGGTCCTCCTCCACTTTTATATCTAGGGAAGGATTGAGACCCTTTGTGATCAACTTTCTTGAAGTGACCCTCTCTTCTTGTTTTGGTATGAGTAGCCAGGGCTTGGTCATCCTCTTTGAGAAGGGCTTCCCTATTGGCTACCCTAGCTTCTTCTTGAACACAATCCTCCCATACTATATCAAACTTCATACTTTCTTTTCTGGCACACAGAGTTTGAATGAATGACTCCTAAGGTCTAGTGAGACCATTTAGATCAGTCATTACAAGTTCATCTTCATCAAGGGTATCTCCAATAGCATCTAGTTATTCCTTGATTTGGGAAACCCTTGAGAAGTAGTCTTGAATGGATTCTCCTTTATTCATATTGGTACTCTTCAACTGATTTCTTAGGTTCATCTTCCTATTGATGTTTCTCCCTTCACACATTCTTCCTAGGGCATCATACATTTCCTTTGCGGTCTTCTTGGATGCCACTTGGGGAATCAAGTGGTCCTTGATAGAATCAGCAATGATTCTATTTTCCCTAATTAGATCCTTCCTATACTTTTCTTTGGCTTCATCTTCAGCGGGTTCTGCAACTTCATCCTTGATATATTGAGCAAGATCATTCTCTTCAAGAATGAGACCAATTCTGTATTTCCATGCCTGGAAATTCTCTATGCCTTTTAGCTTGTCTTCAAGCTTAGTGCTTGGATCCATCTTCTCTTGGGGGAGTCCAAGAGATTAGAGTTTCAAGAGATAGAATAATACTTACCAAGAGATGTGCTTTGGGAACACTGGTGTGTTCAGCTTCTGGAAACTTCAATTTTTCACTTTCCGAATCTGCACCAGAATTTCTGGTTTATCGCACATTGGTCAAACTAGGGTTTGAATTTGCCGGAGTTCTACCCAACCAAAAAATTTGATCTAGGGCTCAAGAGATTGATTTTGAGAAGGGTTATTCAGCCATGTAACCAGAATTCAAAAATACTAACTTTTGCAAAAACCCTAAATTTTGGGAGAGAGAGAGAGAAAGATAATTTCACCTTGTGAAAGATGTTCTATTCAGGCTAGCTCTGATACCATGTTAAGTTTAAACTAATTTGACTAGCAGGATCACTGAAAGAAACATAATCACAAGATAGATAGAGATTTTACCCTGGGAAACCCTCATGGGGTAGAAAACCCAACAAAGCTTTCCTCAATAAGATGATCAACCAAAATACAAGATGTGCTCCAAGACTTGACCTCCTTCTCTACCTCCTATGCAGACCTCTCAAACACAAGTGCGCTACTTTCTGAGCTATACAAGTGTGATATAAGTGAGGAGCATTCTCCTCTACTTATACTAGTTTCCCGACTGACTATTTCCATTATGGGGCCGACCTCTCCCAATGAAGTCTAATAACTCCTAATTAATTCATTCAAGGCCGACCCCCACATGGTGGATCTAATAAACCTGGTTACCACAATTCATTGGAGGAATAAACATCTCCGGATACATAGTAGGATCACCTCGGAGGGATAAAACATCTTCGGAATAATAAAGTACAAATATAATATTCTTAGAAGTTACAATATTCAACAGGTATTAGGGAATTGAGAGTGATGTGATTGGAAGGGCCTCCAGAACATTTACGTATACTAATAGTTGATCCAATATTTCATGCATGTCATTTTACTCTAGGTATTTTTCACTGAAAAGAACTCAAATCTCCTCCTTCCTTAACGTAATGTCCATCACCAATGTTGTCCATCGAACCTACAAAGTTAGCAGTGAATGGGGCCAATGTTGAAATTTCTTCAAACTTTTCCAGTATGCGCTGAAACTTGATATTCTTAGACTAGATACATGCCTTCATGAAATGGGATGGTTTCAAGACTCAAGGATGGGGAAAACTAAACAAACACCCTAACGAATCCATAACCCTTATGAATATCGAACCTTGAATCAAGAATTTTGGATTTTGATTATACAAAATTCCACTTGCACCATTTATTGCATGATAAGGAATGAAGGCTCATCTAGAGTCAACTATTGTCATCTAGAGTCATCTAGAGTCATCTAGATTCATCATCTTCATCATCATCATCATCAACAACATCATCATCATCGTCGTCGTCGTCGTCATCATCATATTCATCATGATCGTCTTCATCATCATCATCATCATCATCATCATCATCATCATCATCATCATCATCATCATCAATAATCATCCTCATCCTCATCATCATCATCATCATCAACAACACCATCATCATCATCATCATTATCATCGACATTGTCATCATCATCGTCATCATCATCATCATTAAGAAATGGCCTTGATAAGTATTCCTTTAGTTTATGTAAAAATGATGTATATCTGATATATTGTACTAGCTTGTGCTAGGCCATTCTTCATTATGTTGTCATACGAAGCATATCTTTGCTATCCAAATATTGTGGATTGTAGATATAAAAAGTAGAGTCATGTTTCTCGTGTTAATGAGTAGTTTCTAGGGCTTCTTTCTATGCTTATTTTATCTTGAACATTTAGCATATTTGTTAAGTGATTCAGCAAGCCAAGAAGGAACTAAAGGGGCATATTAAGGTTGTAATAAGTCTGTGGTTGTATTTTATTGGAACGTATAAATTAATTTTTTCTTAGTGTTTTTCCAATTTCCTGTATGTTGGCATATGTTATAATTAGAAACATTGCTTCTTAAGTATGACAAAAAACACATTAATTTTTTTTGTTGTACATAGATTTTGTCGGGTTATGGGGAATTGAGAGTGATGTGAGGGGGGGAGGGGACATAAGAGGTTCCAACTTCACGTGGTTGGCCCTATTCAGTAGAGAATATTAAATTATTCTTGAAACAAAGAGAAGCTCAGTAAGGCAACGCACAATTATCATGCTAACCCAAACGGCGTGCTTGAGGTGGTTTCCTATTCTTATGGAATAGTTGAGGTGGTTTCATATTCTTATGGAATAATCGAGGTGGTTTCCCATTCTTATGGCCTAGTTGAGATCCTATCTATAACTAGACTTGTTATTGTAATTATGTTATGGCCTTTGGGATCTCATTTATATCTCATCTCTTAGTTTATTGAGTTGGTTTTCCTCACGTGAAGCTGTAAAAGCTTGTTCTATCTTAATGAAATTCAGTCAAAGATTTGATATTTCACATCCTATGTGTATAACTCTGCTAATATTGTGGGACTTCCCATATCATTGGGTTACCACAAATATTTACACATTTGCAAAAATTTAGTAGCCCGCATTCTCGTAAAGTGAAAAGTACCACAAGGTCATCTCAAAGAGATGACCTTCTTTGCTTTGTGATCTCTCTCTCTCCTATCAATCTAGGAGGCCCATGATGCTTTCATAGTTAATAAACCACAAGCAAATTAGTTTGGATAGAAAAAATTTACAATGTTGCACACTACGTTTTAGTGGAACCAATAGCATGCATGCATGGGGCTTAATCTGGCCTTTTGTGCATAGGGTTTTTTTTTCCCACAACCACACAAAAATGGGCTCATGCATAAATCCATGGCTTTTCATTGGTCATGGGAATCCTTAGAAAATTAAAAAATGATAAATGAACCAATTCAAAATGAAGAGAATAGAGTTTAGGGTTACTTGGAGTGAATAATGTTGAAATCTCATGCCAGAATTCTCCAAAAACTACAATTGAATTTAGATAGTTGAAAAGGGGTTTTGTGCTCTCGATAAGAAGTGAATCATAAAATGGTTACAAGTACTCATTTTATGGACTTTTAACCCTAATTTATTCCTTATAAGTTATTTTTGAGGTCTATTTCCTTTTTATTTCTAGTATAACCTTACATTTTTGTTGATAAAGATGTTTTGAATTGCATTTGAGTTTTGTAGGATTGATGTTATTCTATTTGTCCTTTCTTTAGAATCAACATTTATTCAACTACTAAGGTAATACTTATTGGTTAGCATATAGGGTTAGGGTTTTCCTTGTATATATGCATTATTCATCTTATTAAGTTATGATGTTCCTTAGGATTGACCCCATCAGGTTATGACACATAACCCCTCTTTATTTATCATTTGTCGTAAATTGTGTGGTAGAGACTACCAATCATGGGATACCCCAATTAGCACCATGCTCAACATTTGGAATTAATGTTGAGTTTTCCTCATAGGCTTGGGAGGCCCATTAATCCACCAAGAATTTGAGTAAGAAACCACGTGCTTTTCTCTCGTCTATATTATGGCTTGTTACCTAGTGAGTTCCCTTTATGTCTAATTTACAAGTGCATTTACTACAGTTGCTTGCATGCTTATGCATAATGCTTCTTTGCAATTTGTTTTCTCATGATTACCACCATTTCATTCACTTTTTTTGCTATCCATTTTCATTAATTTCTGATGTACTTCAAACCTTATCCCTAGAGGATACATGCTTATAAGTGTCCATATCTTGTGCTTGGACTTTGCCTTTTTTTTGCTTAGGATTGTTCCATGCGCTAGAAACATAATTTCTCACCCTATGAAACTTGTATCCTCCATCATATTATAACTTTCTTTTATTTCAAGTGTTATAACAATATTACACCTAGGTACATTAATCATTTATCAAATGATGATTAATTAGTGCCAAACAGTTTAATAATTGCATCCCTAAGTTGGTTAGTGGGTAAATGGTCATTTAGCTTGAACCAGTTTGCAATATGGACAAAACTGAGCATTGTACCAAGTCAAAGTAGCTGTTGGGTGCGCCCTCCTAGTCATTCATTGCTTCCAGCATGCCTAGGGTGCACTTATCCCTTGTTTTGTGGGATTCTCTTTGACCAAGGGCGCACATGCTCAAAATGTGGACAAACTTACCTCTTTTGCCCATTTTTTAGCCAATTCTAGCTGCCTAACCTCTAACCAATCAGATTCTCCACATGTGTGAGCTCACATGGGCCTGTCCAGTGACTCCCAATGTTCACATGGCAATTTCAAACCAGTTTGGGATGGTTTGGGATATTTTGGTCAACCTAGGGGGGTTTGAGGTATTTCTAAGCTAGAGCAGTGTGAACACTCCAAATGGATTCAAATTGTTCCTATTTGTATAAAAGGAGGTTCCTAACCTATTTTGAGGTTGGACTGTTAATAATATTACAGATATTTCTCCCATTTCATGTGTTAATTACATTTGTTCTTCATTTCTGTAAATGTGTTGCAATCTTTCACTAGTGAGGAATCCATAGTAGCTAGGTTCTGATTTGACTAAGATTTTACATGTTATTAGAGCTCTTGGAGCTACCATTCGAACTAGCAAGACTGTTTTAGTGGATTTCCAAAAGCAGTGGAGAAACCACAGAATTCCTGAGGCCATTGCATTGAGTCCATTAGAGAAATCTAGTGGCTCTTCTCAGGTGTGATGCTCTCCCGAATGCACCCACTATCAAATAGGGTTCGAATCTGTTAGTGTAGATCCCTCCTGAGGGATTTGAGAGTTGTTTGCAGGTATTGAATATCAACATTGTCAGCAAGTGCGTGAGCAACAGAGAAGAATGGAGCCATCTCACCCAAATGTGCTTACTCCCTTCAACTATTTCGATTGGAAGGCAGAAATGGTGATTTTACTGAGATCTAAGGGTCTCTACAGAATTACGATAGGCATTGAGGTGGAGCCAAACTCAGCTGTGGACAAATCCAAGTTTTTTAACAAAATGGATGAGGCATTTGGCCTCCTTTGTCTCAACATTTCAAGAGACCTCCCATTTCATGTAGAAAGTCTAGCTACTCCAATGAAGTTTCACTCAAGATTGAGTCCTTGTTTGGAAAGACTTATGAGATGAGAGGGCACCAGCTCGAAAATGAGCTTGTTTCACTGAGCCCACAGAATTTCAATTCCATCCAGGACTTCTTCACCAAGTTCAAGAGCTTGGTCTTGCAGATTCGACAATGTGGCATAGAGAAGAAAGAAGAACAGTTGGTGTTGTCCATTCTCTCCAAACTGGGTCCTGAATACTCAGTTTTTGTGTCTTCCTTCAACTCCACAAGGCTCACAGTTAGAAATTGGAAGATGCCATCTTTGGTTGATTTCATGGAGATTCTAACTCAAGAGAAAGACAAGCTGGTCTTAATGGGAACCATCAAGCAAAAATACCAAGTTCTTGCAGCTGGAGATTCGAAAAATGGAAGAGGCAAGCAAAAACCAAGGGGGGCGAAACCTCAAGAGAAGAAGAAGAAGGATGAGAGGCCCAAATCCACTGATGGGGTTTCGAATCCTACCAAGAACAAGGGAAAGAAGGCTGAGAAGAAAAAATGCAGCTACTGTCAAAGGGGTTTTCACCCAGATAGTTCATGCATGAAGAAAACAATAGACATGATGACCCAACTCCTACAAAAAAATAACATTCCCATTCCTGAAAGTTCTAAGAAGAAAGAGGGTGTTTCTGAAGACAAGGAGAGGTGCCATGCTTTGGTGGCTTGTACATTTCAGTCATCCTTGTTCATCATTGATTCAGGTGCCTCAAGGCACATGTCTTCTTCAAGATATTCATTCTCTACTCTTGCTCCTTACAGTGGTCCCTCCATTCGCATGGGAGATGACTCAGAAATCCCTACTCATGGCATTGAGAAAATCTCTATGGAGAATGGGTTCTTCTCTAATGTGTTGTATGTACCAAATATTGCATCAAAATTGCTCTCTGTATATCAAATGACACATACTGGAGCAGCAAAGAAAGTTGTCTTCACTCAGAATGATGTGGAGATATTAGAAATTTCCACCGGAAAAATTGTTGCAATGGGTGTTGCAGACCATGATATGAAGATGTACAAGTTCTCACATTTTCTCGAGTTCTCTTCACCAAGTGCACTTCTGTCACATGGGAATGATACCAGCAAGCTATGGCATCAGATTTATGGTCACCTAAACTACAGATTTCTTCAAGCTTTGAGCAAAGAAGAGATGGTAGAAGGGCTTCCAACCATCAGTTTTTCCAATGGAACATGCAAGGGTTGCATGGTTGGGAAGAATCCTGAAAAAATGTATGACAAAGGGAAGGAAAGAAGGGCTGATCAGCCACTTGGGATAGTGCATTCTGATATGATAGGTCCTCTCCCTACTCCATCCTATGGAAGCTCCAAATATGTGCTCACCTTCATCGATGACTACTCAAGGTATTGCTAGTTATTTTTCCTTAAGCAAAAATCTGAAGTCTTTCAATGTTTCAAAATTTTCAAGAGCATGGTTGAGAACTTCAGTGGGAATACCATGAGGTTTTTGAGGACTGATAATGGAAAGGAGTATGTCAATAAGTATCTGCATCATATTTTTCAAGAGCATGGAATTCAGATGCAACATTCAATTCCCTACACACCACAGCAAAATGGTGTTGCAGAGCGCAAAAATAGAGCACTGAAAGAGATGGCTACTTGCATGATGCAAGCAAAGGATTTGTCTCCTAAGCTATGGGATGAAGCTATGAACTATGATTCATATGTTTAGAACAGAGCACTACACAAAGCATTGCAAGTAATTACTCCATTTGAAGCATGGATGGGCCACAAACCCAATGTTTCACATTTCAAAATTTTTGGCTCAAGGGCTTGGGCTAGAATTCCACCGGAAAAGAGAAAGGCCTTGCAACCCCAAAGCAAGGAGTCAATCATGGTTGGCTATGCAGAAGATATAAAGGGATACAAGCTCTTTGATGCATCCTCCCTCAAGACATTCATTGAAAGGAGTGTCCAATTTGAAGAAGAAGAGTTTTTACAAGCTAGTGAACAAGGTGATGGGGTTTGCACAAATTCTCTTCCGGATGATGTAAGTGATGACTCTATCTCTGAATTTTATGATTATGAGACATATTCTGATATTGAGGATGATCAAGATGGTATGGAGGCTGATCATGACCCTCCCATAAGGCCCAAGTGGGCTGAATCGACAATACAAGCAGCTAGAGAACTTGCGGGTGATCCTCAAGATCCTAGGAAAACTAGATCTCAATTTCAAAGTAATTTTGATTACTGTGAATCTGATCTGAGTTCTAAATGTTTTTTGATGGTTGGGACTGATCCTAATTCATATTTAGAATATTCTAAATATCCAAGATGGCAAACATCCATGCAAGAAGAGATGGACTCCCTCCATGAGAACACAACTTGGGATTTGGTCCCTCTTCCTCCCAATAGGAAACTAGTGCAATGCAAATGGGTTTATAGAACCAAAGTTGTATCTGATGGATCTGATATGAAGTATAAAGCTAGGTTGGTGGCTAAAGGTTACTCTCAGGTCCAAGGAGTGGACTATATAGAGACATTTGCACCAGTGGTAAAGATGGACTCCATAAGACTAGTTTTTGCCATTGGGGCTTCCAAGCGATGGGAGGTTCATCACATGGATGTGAAGAGTGTCTTTCTTCATGGGGAGATGAATGAGGATATATATATGCAACATCCTGAGGGATTTATTTATGATCATACACTTGTGTGCAGGTTGAACAAGTCACTCTATGGGCTCAAGCAAGCTCCTAGAGCATGGTATGCAAAAATGGACAATTTTATGCTATCTTTGGGGTTTGAGAGGTGTAAGTCTGATCCAAATGTGCATATGCAGCAAAATGGTGATCTGATATTGATCATAGTACTATATGTAGATTATCTTTTGATAACAGGTAGCAACACGAAAGAGTTGGGCTCATTAAAAGCTTCATTACACAGTGCATTTGCAATGACCGATCTAGGCTTGTTGAGACAATTTCTAGGCTTGGAAATTAAGCAAACTGTGAATGGAATTTTTGTCACCCAAGCAAGGTATGCTTCAGATTTTCTGCAGAAATTCAAGATGGCTGAATGTAAACCAGCAAAGTTCCCATTCCTATCTAGAGTTAAGCTAAATGAGTGGGGTTCTTCTCCACTAGTTGATAGCTCATTGTATAGGCAGCTTGTTGGAAGCTTGCTATATCTTACTCATTCTACACCATATTTGTCATATGTTGTTGGGGTTGTTGCTAGGAACATGCAAGAGCCTCATGAGGTTCATTGGAAGGCAGCCAAGAGGATCCTCCATTATGTTTAGGGAACTAAGCACTTTGGTATCCATTATGCTGTTGGTTCATCTCTTAAACTAGTAGGATTTACTGATTCTGATTGGGATGGTGATTGTATTGATCGGAAATCAACTTCCGGTTATGTTTTTATGCTTGCACATGGACATATTTGCTGGTAAAGCAAGAAAAATCATACTATTTCCTTATCTTCAGCTAAGGCTGAGTATAGGGGAGCAGTAAATGCAGCCACACAATGTGTTTGGTTGCAAGGTATTCTTGCAGAGTT
The DNA here is from genome assembly GCA_027924585.1 of Larix kaempferi. Lineage (NCBI taxonomy): Eukaryota > Viridiplantae > Streptophyta > Pinopsida > Pinales > Pinaceae > Larix > Larix kaempferi. Next base: position 2,314,523 of record BSBM01001430.1, on the reverse strand, counting down.
CGGGATTTTTTTTATTCACCCACTATTCTTTGGTGTGATCATCAAAGTACAATCAAGATTTCTACTGATCTAGTTCATAGGAAAAGGACCAAGAACATAGAGATACACATGCATTACATTTGGGGTTTGGTGCATGACCGGACCATAGCATTGCAGTATTTCCCTTCCAGTGAGCAAACTGCTGATATTTTCACCAAGTGTTTTACCGAGAAGACCTTCACTTATCTCAGATCTTTGCTTGGGGTGAGTGATGCATGGTGATGATTGGTGTATTTTGATATATTCCACATGTCCATTTTAGAGGGGAGGTTTTATTTCCCATGTGGTTTTCCTCCTTACCTTGGTTACATGGACAAATAAATTTTATGATGTAAAAGGTGACTTGAGCCTAGTTGCCAAGGCCTTATTTTTTATATTTCATTGTTTCTAGCATAAGGGGGGGTGTTAGAACAATATTACACCTAGGTACATTAATCATTTATCAAATGATGGTTAATTAGTGCCAAATAGTTTAATAATTGCATCCCTAAGTTGGTTAGTGGGTAAATGGTCATTTAGCTTGAACCAGTTGGCAATGTGGACAAAACTAAGCATTGTACCAAGTCAAACTAGCTATTGGGTGCGCCCTCCCAGTCATTTATTGCTTCCAACATGCCTAGGGTGCACTTATCCCTTGTTTTGTGGGATTCTCTTTGACCAAGGGCGCACATGCTCAAAATGTGGACAAACTTGCCTCTTTTTCCCATTTTTTAGCCAATTCTAACTTCCTAACCTCTAACCAATCAGATTCTCCACATGTGTGAGGTCACATGGGCCTGTCCAGTCACTCCCAATGTTCACACGGCAGTTTCGAACCAGTTTGGGATGGTTTGGCATATTTTGGTCAACCTAGGGGGGTTTGAGGTATTTCTAAGCTAGATCAGTGTGAACACTCCAAATGGATTCAAATTGTTCCTATTTGTATAAAAGGAGGTTCCTAACCTATTTTGAGGTTGGACTGTTAATAATATTACAGATATTTCTCCCATTTCATGTGTTAATTACATTTGTTTTTCATTTCTGTAAATGTGTTGCAATCTTTCACTAGTGAGGAATCCATAGTAGCTAGGTTTTGTTGTGACTAAGATTTTACATCAAGCTTTATAACATGAAAAAGAAAAAAAAAATAGAAGATGAAAAAAAACATAAAACAATAATAATAAAATAAAAGGGGGAAAAAACAATACATATAAATATTAAAAAAAACATTAAACATTAAAAACAAAATTCAAAATATAGAACTTACCTCCCTCCCACCCGTGAACATGTTTCACTTACCTCGCCCATGAACCAAGCCTGTAGGTTGCAGAGGTCATCGAGGCATTCTTAGAGGAGGTTGAGGAGGCCGCAAAGGAGGTCGGGGAGGTCCAAGAGGTCACCAAAGAGGTCACAGAGGTCACTAAGGAGGTTGCAGAGGAGGTCATGGAGGTCATTGAGGAATTCAAGGAGGTTTCAAAAGAAGTTGAGGAGGTTGAGGAGTTCATGGAGGAGGTCGAGGAGGTTGTCAAGGAGGTCGAGCAAGTTGCAAAGGAACCAGAGGTTGAAAATAATAGCCACATAGAACGCAATGGTTCCCAGTTTGGTCAGTACCCTAAAATTTAACCTCGGATTACTCTGTTAAATATGTGAATGTTTCAGTGTCTTTCAATGTTGCGAATGATTTATTTTTAATCCACGATAAATTTGTGTATGAGTTCTTTTTAATGATTTTTTAATGTCAAATGGGGCTTTTCATGCCCAGATTTAGTAGAGCTCTCAGTCAAGTAGTGAATGGTTCCATATGCATATCTCTCACCACATTCCTTCTAATATATCCCACATTTCATTAATCCTCTAGTAACCTCCATGGCTTGCCTTTTCGTTTCCCTTTCAACAATGACCTCGACAAGGTGCACTTCCAACTACTAATGGTCCATTTGCATAGCTTCAATACCATGCTCCACCTTGACTATTCTTTGCTTGACCTCACCAATAGAGACCCTTAGAATATTGATCAACTTCATAGTGGACTATGTTTGAAGTTTTGTAGAATGGGTTGAGTGACTAGCAATTGACATCTAATTCAATATTTGATCACTAGAAATGGATATATATTACATGTTAGAAGTTTGCACCTCAACTTTTTCTTGAGGATGTATTGCTCGATGATGTTTCAAAACTTTGGCATGCATTTCCATAGATAGGAAAGTTACTAAATTAGTTTTCTCTTGGTAGATCCACAACACCACCTAGTAATGTTCACCACATGTGCTAGCTACTGCAATTGTGCCATCATGAAAATACTATATATTAGAGGTGATGAAGAGGGAGGGGGAGTGTTATGTTCTCATGGATTTCCTCCCCTCTCACATCCTCCATGCCAACATCTTGGAGGATTCCCACATATTCTTGAAGTTGAATTTGAAGGTGACGTTGATGTGGGGTCTCCTCGTTACCACTACCACTTTCCAAACTACCAACCTATTCGTTTGGGTTCCCTTCTATTGATGATTTCACACTATGTGTAACATCCCCTATGTCAGAAATATAATTTTACATTAAAACTATTGGTATTTTACAATGAGCAGAAATATAATTTTGAATTAAAACTATAAATTTCCAAATGCAATATGTAGTATGGATTGCCATTTTCCCATATATGAATTAAATTCATAAGTATTTTCCAAAGGATTGTAGTATTTTTCACATGGATTTTGAAATTGAAGGTGGATCCAACAATTAATTTCAACAAAAAAATTGGAGATCAAAACACGATTGCAGAAGCAAAATTTCTTACATAAATACAAAAGAAAGATGTACAAAAACCCTTCTATCCCAAATAGAATTGAAAACCCTCCATCCTATCACAATTGAAAACCTTATATCCTAACATACTCCAATGGTACTAACTTGAGAGACGAATTTGTGGATTCCACTTTTATAATTTGATTTCCCTTCATATAAAAATTGAAAACATTGAACCAAAGTATCTCACCAACTAGGAGGTCATTCAAGGATAGAGTAGTTTGTACTCTTTTCAAATCCATCGCATATAGTTTTTGTGGCCTTTTGAAACTAAAATCTACAGAGGAAACCAATGATCTTTTTACCTTGAATAATGTGGGACTGTTAGTAGGCCAAAAGGTGTTTCCTTCTAAGATATTGGATCTAATTAGTTTTTTTTTTGTTTATGATCCTTTGCTACCAAACAACCAAAAACTTATCATCTTTCATTCCCTTTAATGACTCTCATAATACCTTAGGAATAAATCGTTGTCCCGTTCAACATCGGATCATAGAGAGTTATAGAGTAGTTGTATTAACGTATCACAAGCTTGATTGGAAGAGATCCAACAACACAAGTTGTAAAACAATTAAAAGTTTGCATTTAGTTAATGAGGCTTGGTTGGATGGAAATGTGAGGTTTTTATTTACTCCTAATATTTTGTATTTGGTTTTACATGGTTGATGTTGACAATTAATGTTAATGTAATATGTGTAACTTGAAGGTCACTAGTCAATTGATATTTGATAAACCTATAATAAAATGCCATGTGGCATCATGTTTTTGCATCAACAATGTCACGAGTATGCCAAGTATGCATGATATATGAGTAAGGTATTTTTGATAACATTAGATAAATATTATAGGGACGCATGGAAGAATCAAGGAGTTCCATATCACCATGTTGATGTCACCAAGGAAGACATAAGTGATGCATGAACCAATTAGGATTAAGGTTTTGCCACACAACCCTAATGAGGTCAAAACATAGGATCCAAGAGCATAGTTATCATATATGGGATGCACCACATGGTAATTGTGTATACATCAATAAGTTAGGGGGTACTTATTTATTCATTGAAAATTTTATAAACCCATTGCTTTGTTGACTTGAAAAAGGAACTAACTGGGTTCTACAAGTTTGGGAAGTTGCAAAGATGTCGCTCCTTGTTCTTTATTAAATGCATGAACTTCCCGATGGACCTGATAATAACCCAATACCTTTTTTATATTATGTTGGATCCATCAAGATAGGTGTATATAGGGTCTCATGTTTTGAAGGTGTACAACTCAACCAATGCAACCAACTACAATTCATAGCTCATTTACATAAAACAATAGGTATGTGATGAATCTCACTGGATTTGAGGGGTTAATATAATAACTACATGAAGGATGGAATATTCCTAGAGGAACTAAATCATGCCACATGTCCACATATATCAAAGATCATAAATTTAATAATTAGGTGGATAAGAATGTTAGGATTCGTACAACTTAGACCAATCATGAAAATCCAACCTGGAAAATAATTGATTAGTTTGATAACTTAAATAATTTTAGCCTTTTAAACCTATACTAGTATTACAACTTACATTACCCACAGTCAAGAGCATACAAGGTGGACAAATTTCTTATCCAAGCATCCACTAGTTCATGTGAACATTCAATGTACTTCAATGTACACTCACCTTTCATGTACTTCCTCATGACTTGACTAGAATTTAGTCGGCATGCAAACTTGACTCGTGGATTGTTGATGAGGGATATAACTACTCCATGAATACCTTGATTTGTACCATATCTATCATACAAGGTTGGATCATCTTTCTTTATAACATGCTTTCTAGAAACCATAAATGCATCAGATGCATCCTTACCCTCGATGGAAGGCCTTGTCACTAACTAGAGGATGCAATCTAATACAATTCACTTGACCCAAGAATACTATGAAATTTCAATGCAATCTAACAAATATGAAAATAAGAATGCGCCCCCCCTAAAGAAAATGTAGCCTAATATTATTTGTTCATTGCAATTTACTACTATAGTCCTTGTTAGCCTCATTACTATTCCCATCTTTTTTTTTGTTGCAAGAGCAAGAGCCATGAATGATGTTTTCGGTATTGAAAATTCAACTACAACATTTTGTCTCGTTTTAATGATTGTAGTACCACCAAATAGGTACTTGTCGGATCTATCTTCCTCAAGTGAGGAAGATGTACTTGTTGGCTTGGTTTTGCAACCAAGCTTAGTGCTATGGGCACTTGCTAACTAGTAGCAGTAGTTTCAATATTAAGCAAAAACAATAAACTAAATCTAAATCTAAAACTAAACTAGCATGTGCATATCATAATAAAATTTTGAATTAAAAAACAAGAACAAGAAAATAGAGAAAATAAATTTGTATTGAAAATGGGGGCAAGCAAGTGCTTGCAATAGTAATACCTCCAAATGATGAAGATAGTTGAGAAGCTCCAAGGATGAGCAGCTCCAAACTCCAAAGGGTCCTTTCTCCAAGGTTGCTACAATGGCCAAATACTCAAGGGATATTTTGGCAGCATGAGAATAGGAAGATGGATGGATGTGAAATCAGGAGCCCCTACCACCTTTTTATAGGTTTTGGTGGTGGGGAATACCATTGTGGTTTTGTGGAAACCAATGGTATTGACCAACATGGTTTAGGTACTTTTCCCTCCTTTTTCCTTTTTTGAATATTTTTATTATTTTGTTTCCCTTTTTAATATTTTGGGAATTTTGGACCCTTTTTGAGGGTTTTTTATGCTTTTTTGGGAAAAAGACTCATTTTGAGTGGAAAAAGGGGTGTACTAAGGTCTTTTGGTGACCTTATGTTGGCTTTTGAGGCTCAAATGGTGGAAAAGTGGACAAATGGGTCATGTGAATAAGGAAATGAGCTAGTGAGCACTTTTTAGGTGTTAACAGATTGCCCCCTGATGTGTGAGGGCAGGAGCTCATCGTATGGCCGATAGACATCATAGTTCTTTTGTCTTTTTTCTGGGGTTTGGGGAGGAGAAGAGATCGTTTGGAGTCTGGATCCATGGACCTTGGAAGCTGCAAAAAATAAGCAAATGTTACATGGCCTCAATATGAATGAGGAATAATCTCTGATAATGGACGAGGCGGGCATACCCATGCTCATATCAAGACATATACATAACAATTAGTCCCAAGAAGGGGGATCTAATACATAAAGAATCTACTGGTACATCATAATGGTCCAGAGGGGACATTATTTTGGGATGTACTCATGATCATAATATGACTGATCTCAATAACTGATACACTGGAATAACTGATGAACTACTGAAACTGAAGGTGTCCAACATCTGTAGGGACGTAATGACTGTGAGCCATCTCTGGGAAGTATATGTAGCTGTATACTCGAGGGAGTATAAAACTGGGGTACATCTGAATACTGTCGCCATGCGCAACCCGGATACTTATTGGAAAAGTATAACTGGTTGTATCCATAGGTAGATTCTCAAATGTGGAGGAGTCATTTGGTATCCAGGGTCTTCGTCTAATAACTGAACGGACCGATGCCCTGTGCGAGTCTCAACGATGCGATCAAGGTGTTGAAGTCGAGCATGTGAGAAACAAACATTTGGAGAGGCACTGAGGACTCCTCTTGAAATGATCCATAGGCACTCATCATAAATGGTGATGAGTCCAAGACACAGGGACCTCTAGGTCTATCCTCTGGAATAAATCTGGTTGTCGTCGACAGAGGGAGACCAACAACTAACCAACCAATGATGTTTCCTTGATAGGAGCGCGAGGTGTAGAACTGAAGTGTGGTAGTACTGATGGTAGGACTGACATACTTGTGGGGATGGGAAGTAACTGGGGTCATATAGTGGGTAGACTCAAACTTCCTTTGTTCAGAGCATGATGACATGGTTGACCTGGCAGCGTAGGGGACTGACTTGTAGGTGTGAGGATCATGACTTTGAAGGACTGAGGGGGATGTATTGACTCTGGGGGGGTCAAGCTGATGGGTGCTGTCGAGGGATTCTCAGGGTGACATACTGCAGAATACTCTGAACAAAGGCGACCAAAATGGGGAAGCTGCCCTATGAGTAGATGTGATCTGTTGTGGCACCGAGAAGTACCATTGGGTCCTTCTTTGTAGTTTTAATGAGCTCCAAGAAGGGATAAAAGTGTGCTATGAAATGGTACTGTCCTGTGGATTTTTGAGCCCGGGACTGTTCATGCTCATTGGTGCTTTCATGTTTAAGGAGTCTGAAAACGATAAGAAGACTCTGCAGTGGTTATGACTACTGTCCTGTTGGTTTTATGAGCCCAGGATGGTGATTGCTCATGGTCGCTTTCATGTTTAGAGAGTCTGAAAGCAGTAAGGGGACTCCATTGGTGTTCTTTTTCGTAAATTTAGTCTCCAAGGCCCGAAAAAGCATAAAATGATGCAGATGGAGAACTCTTCTAGCTGATGTGACTAGAGTATTCCTTTTTCATAAGTAGTCTACGAGGTCCGGAAAAGGGGTAAACTTATACCGGGTAGACGCCCTTTCAGATACGTTTAGTGAGCATGAAAGGAAGCAAGATTGCTCGGCGATCTTTTCATTGTTTTAGGAGTCAGAAAAGAGCTTAACAGAAACTCCCTAAGTGCCTTTTTCGTAAAAGGGATTGCTCGGCCTGAAAAAGGGATAAAACTATACCGACCAAAAAGGGATTGATGAGATCAAGAAAAGGTCTCAAGCATCATCATGTGTGCAGAATACTGGATCCGGTGACATAAAGATTGTCAACAACGGACGACGGCCGATGTGGCACGCAAACCGAGGCGACAAGGGGGCATGGAAAAATGCCCTAAAAATTTGGGCGTGAGAGCGAGAAATGATCTCAAGCATCGTCACAAGCGCGAAAAACTGAATCCGGTGATATAAAGGTCGTCAAAAATGGACGTCGGTCGATGTGGCACGCAAACCGAGGTGACGAGGGGGGCATGGAAAAATGCCCGAAAAATCTGGGCATGAGAGCAAGAAATGATCTCAAGCATCATCACGAGCGCGGAAAACTGAATCCGGCGATGTAAGACTTGTCCAAAACGGACGACGGCCGATGTGGCACGCAAACCGAGGTTACAAGGGCACCCAAAAAAAGATAAAAAATGGACCTGATGAAAACAGGAAAAGGAAAGATCTATCATGAAGTTCTCGCTGTGTTGATTCCAATGGTACCAACGGTTTGAGAAACGGACGTCGTATGAGACCGGAATGGCGGTTTGAAAAATGGTGGAATTTCTATAAATAGGGCGTGGGGCCCATATGACGTGCAATTGTTACGTGCGAGTTTGGCAGAGCAGTCAGAGCTCTTTCTCGATTTCTGGGAGATTTGACCGTTGGTTTTCGATTCTGCGAGTTTCAGGTAACCCTATTTGCCTTAGCATTTTCAATTATGGCTTTTTTGTTTGGCGGCGGGCCCCCGAAGGCCGTGAAATTCCACGTTGACCTTCCAACGTGGAATATCACGGGTTTCGGGTCTCTTCCCGCGATGAACCGCGCGGGTTTTAGTCTGACAGTCGCGATGTTCATCACGACTGTGAGTTTGGAACCCGTGATGTTCATCGCGAGTTCATGGGAGATAGTCGCGATGTTCATCGCAACTGTCTGGCAAATATCCACGATGTTCATCGCGGGTTGTTGAATGGAGGCCACGATGATCATTGCGGCTTTTGATGGAAAAGCCACGATGGTATTTTTTGCAAAAAAAATTTGTTGGGGCTAAAAATTTCTTCTGTTTTTTGGCAGGATGTTTAGGAGACCGTTGACTTCATGGCGAGAGCGAGAGATAGATGATGATCTGATGGAGAAGATTCAGACTGATACGGGGGTCCGACAGACTCTAGCAGTGAGTGGACTTTTGAAGTTCGCTCAGATCCCACCAATGCGTTCAGTGAGACGGCTCCTGAACAAGTTGGTGAGTTGGTGGGTGCCCGCAGAGGGTGCTTTTATGATTGGGGGACAGAGGTTGGAGATCACCCTCACAGACGTATATTTTCTCACTAGGTTGCCTCGTTTAGGGGAGGTGGGAGATCTTCTGCCGAGGATCCCACCAGGTGTTGATATGGAGGATTTGCTGCAGACCTTTTGTGTTGATGGGGCCATTTTCCAGAACAGTTCCTTGAGTCTGTGATCACTACGGGAGTGGGACATGAGGGCTGTTGGGGCATGTGTGTTGTGAGTGCTGGGTGCTGCGGCGCCACATCGTTTGTCAGGGGGACAAATGATGATGGTGGACTCTGTGCTTCGGGGAACGTACTATGCATAAGCTCAGATGTTTCTAGCTGGTGTCTAGAGAGATCTGGACAAGTGCTGTCGAGAGGGAGGAGAGTTCTGTTATGCCTCCTTTCTATGTTTTTTTTTCTTCGAGCGGGTGCCGACCTTGCGACCACAGGTGCCCATTCGTGATGGTCTGGTGAGTGAGCCACGCATGGTGCGGTGGGGGCATATGATGCCTCGTGGTGGCGGTGGTGTCCACGGGTTTTTTACGGATCAGGTATATGAGCAGTGGGAGCAGATGCCCCTGGTGATTGAGGATTACCCATATGCTGGCATGGACTACCGAGGCGACCCAGAGATGCCTCGAGCCCAGGGACAGGCCTGGAGTTTAGACGGTATGTTTTGTGGTTTGCTTTCTACCATATCATGTGATTTGTTTATGATTATAGGTAGATATGTATATGATGGTTTACTTGCATTGTGCAGATGTTGGGCCTGTACCACCGGCGGACTACGTGGCTCATCGGGGGCGAGCGATGGTGGTTGCTCAACCTCCTGCAGCGGTACCACCTCCACGTGGTGGAGGATTTGCGGCTCGTGGGTGAGGGGTTGGCCCTCGAGATGATTCCATAGAGGGTGTTAGACAGACCTTTGACATGATTCTAGCTGGACTCCCCAAGGATGGCTGGAGAGACTTGGACTGTGATATCGTGGAGCGTTGCTTCGGTGCACCGCGTGAGTGGCGGTCGATCTTGTTGAGGATAGTTGTTTTTGTGGCAGAGCACAGGGATGGTGCTCAGGATGACCCGGCAAGGCCGGCTAAGAGGAGGATCCGTCTACGGGATGATCCAGCAGGACCAGCGAAGCGGAGAGTTCGGGCTCGCCATGATCCGACAGGGCCGGTGGAGGAGGTGCCAGAGGAGCTTAGGGATCCTGATGACTAGATGATATTGTATCTACCCCCAAATGCTGATGAGCATATGGGGAAGCACTATTTTGTACGGTTGATGTATTTTTTGTATATTGGGTGCTGAGGGCACCTATGACATGTTGACTATCACGGTTTATATATATATGTTTGGATATATAGTCGTGTATGCACATGGATGCACTTGTTGTCTTTATGTTCGCCCGTGGAGGCATGTTTGATTTTCTGTATGCCCGTGGAGGCACATGTTATGCACGTGGATGCACATTTTGTTTTTTGTATATGCCCGTGGAGGCACATGTTATGCACGTGGATGCACATTTGGTTTTTTGTATATGCCCGTGGAGGCACATGTTATGCATGTGGATGCACATTTTGTTTTGGTATCATGCGATTAGTGTGCTAGTCTAGAATGTTGTTGGCCATATGGTCTGCTACACTATTGAGGTTTCTTGGGACATGTGTGAATGAAACGGATTCAAACTGTCTAACCATTTGTTTAGTGCACAGGAATTTTCTGAAAAGATAGGGATCGCGTACCTTGTAATCATTGTTGAGTTGGGAAACAAGGAGTTGTGAGTCCAAGAAAACGCTAAGGTGACGTATGCTCATTTGGAGAGTTGCGACCAGGAGACCAGTCACGGCATCATATTCATCCTGGTTGTTGGTAGCGGCACCCAAACACACTCCGTCGATGTGGATCAACTCATGTGAAGGGGAATATATTACCCAAGCTGCGGAGGCCAGATTGGGGGACCAACGGCTTACACCATCGGCAAAACTGACGTAGCAGAGTGGAACATGTGTGTGAACGGGATCAATGGAAGGGGCCGACCGGATAGAGGGGTATCCAGTGGAGATCGTATAAATGGCGGGGTCAAGGCCAGGCATTTCGGTATCTGACCAAGTAAAGACATCAGTGAATTCTTGGAACAGTTTTTTATATTCTCCAATCTCATGCTCACTGTGGGAGGCTCCTAGTGTAATGGTATGAACGGCACCAGGTGGGTCAGATATGTCGATGTGGATGACGGGAGAAATATTGGCCATATTTTCCGCAGAGGCATCAAAAGTAGGAATAGGATCCTTGAACCAGTCGACTTTAGTAGGAAGGAAATCTTTGGACTCATACGCGGATTGGGTAGCGGTGGTGGATGAAGTCTCTTCGGGGAGGAAGTATGGACGATGGCGCATGTCTTCCCAGGGATAATTAAATGCAGTAGGAGCTTCTAGAATCTCTCCATCATTGCGGGAGCTTTGAGTGGTCAAATCAAGTGATGAGGTAGTGGTAGTCGAAGAGATCATATAAATGGTGTTAATCTCTCCGGATGAGGATGATGGGGGAGGGTAGATCTCCTCGATGAGGGGAGGAGATATTTCTAAGTCGACGTTATTCAACTCATACAACGCTGCTCTGTAATCTGGGATATCAGGAAAGTGATGTTAGTAGTGACCGTAAACACCGCATATGGCACAAGGGTGGTTAGTGCGCAGTGATTTATCATGAGGCTTGGGATTTGGGTCAAGTTTGACAACCGGGATGTTGGGGTCGTCGTCAAGAATTTGCATGTGTTCCTGCAATGCAAGTAACTGTGGACACTGATGGATTGGATGGCCTAACTCATCACACAACGTGCATTTAGGAGGAGCACAGAACACGGGGGGAGGTTTAACTGCTTTGGGTGGGGGTACCGCAGTGTATGGTTGTGGGCCTCTGCCCCCAGTGGGCTTGATGAGAGGAGGGGGATTCGTAGATGACGAAGGATTCGTGATACCGGGAGGTGGTTGGGTAGAAGTGACAATGGGTTGCACTGGTTGCAGGATGACATTTGGTGTCGGTGGGGGAACGGGAGGCGAAATATACCACACGGGTAATCCCAATGTTAACCCGGGGAGACTAAGGGTGGCCATAACCGGAGCGCTTACTACACCTGAAGGAGGGAATAGAAAGGGGATCGTGTGGATGGGTGTGACACCAATGTGACTAGGGACCAATGGTGGTTTAGGTAACAAGGAGGGTTGATTACCGGGTATTTGTGTATTTTGTGAGAGTACAGAGGTCTGCGACGTGGGTTTCCAGTGACGGTGGTGGAATGGACTGGAATGTAGAGGTCATCGGCGCCTCGGAGTAAAGTCTGGGTCCTACTGAGGAAATGAATGAGGTAGTTGCACCACAAACAGGTTGTTCAACCATGGGGAGAACATTTTCAGGTGCAACGGGGGCCTTGGGATCGTAATAGGTGAGTTGGTCGACCTTGACCATGCGTCCCTCATGGGGGAACTGCATGGTACGAAAAATGGATGAGGAAACAGCCCGCATGGCATACATGTAGCTGCGGCCAAGAAAAAGGTTATAGTTAAGTTGGGCATTGATGACCTCAATGTCAATAAGTACGGTTTTACCAGCCAGCTGGACGGGGACATTAGGTAAGAGACCCTGGGGTTAAGCCAAACGGTCGTCCTAGGCTCACAACGCAGTGGTGGACTGCTGGAGAGTAGGGGATCCCAACTTCTGCCAAACGAATGTGGACATGACGCATGTAAAGGCCCCTTCATCGATAATGCACCGATGGATGACAAGATTCCGAACGGAAACGGAAACTTGGAATGCTAAACTGGAAGGCAGTCGTGGTTCGGACTGGTCTGAATCGAATGCGATCAGTTGTGAGTCATTGGGGTCAATAGCGCCAATGGCAGAGATCAAAGTCTTGCGCTGTGAAGGACAGTTTTTTAGGACTTCTAAAGCAGACATGGCTGCAGTAGATTGGGCTAAGTCATCTACAATGTTGTAATTGGACGCAGCGCGAGCATTGGGGTTATTATTGATGCGGCGAAGTGGGAAGCAAGGTGCTTTTGGAGCGCCATCAAGTGGAGCTGGAGGTATACGTAACGTTTGATCTGTGGGATTAACGTTAGTGTTTTTGTCAGCAGGAGGGGCTTCAGAGGTGGATCCATATTGGTTTTGACGGGTTTGGAGGTTGGCATCAGCGGTTGACATCATCAACAAGTGGTGAGTACCTGAATCAAACATGGGTTGATCAGGAGCGACATAAGTGATTTGTTGTGGTGGTGCGTTGTTCTGAGGGGGAGCTAACGGCTGAGTGTTCACTACGCCTTGGGTTGGAAAGGGATTTTGCAACACCAAAGGTTGATGTTGTGGTGGTGGAGGGTTGGGTGGCGGCTGAGGAGCCGCTTGCCCTTGACGATGGGCATCGTCAGTCCAGAGTTGCCGAGCTCGCTCCAAATATGGGCAAGCATGCGTGTAATGACCATAAACCCCGAAAATAGAACAAGGATGGTTTGTTCTAAGGTTACCATTTTTAGGCTGACCGGGATTACGACCCGAATTTCGATTGGGGGGGGCAGCATTGTTATTTTGCGGAGTATTGGGAGGTGGAGGACCTTGTTGTTGTTGTTGCTTGTTACCGCGGTTACGTCCTCTCCCACGGTTCTGTTGCCCAGTATGGTTGCGCTGGTTGTTTTGGTGTTGGGGCTGGTTGTGTTGTGTGTACACTTTCCCTTGAGCAGTGGGAGGATTTTGGTTCGCCGCAAGTGCGGGAGCAGGTTGTGGGGGATAATAAGCCGGTGGGGCTGGAGGTGGACCAGTTACCTGCCGGGGTTGTTGGTAACCCTGAGTTATTGGAGGTGTTGGGTTAGCTGTCGCAGCTAGCTGTGGGTAGTACACAGGTTGATGTGCGACTGGAGGGGTGTATGCGGGTGGTGCATGACCAAAGCACTGAGGTGGACATGAAGGTCCGTGGGTATGGTGGTGATGTGCCATGGGAGCATATGAATTGGTTGCTCCAGATTGAGATGTAGCCCACGAAAGGTCGGGACCATGGCTAAGATGTGCAATGGAAAAGGGTTGGGGATGCGGGGTAATACGACCAATGATGCCATCTGTGGCATGGGATGCCCCCGGCGCATCGTGTTGGGATGAATCAGCTCGAGGGGCGTCCGGTATAATGGTATATAGATAACCTGATTGGGCGTAAATGAGGTCAAACTGTTGGGCTTTGAGGATGGCTTCTTCTTCAGACTGGGGTCGTCGGATGCCACATCCTTCGCAATGAGAGGGAGGAGGGATTTTAGAAACCAATCTAAGAATATGCAGTCATCTAACTTGATTTTGCAGAGGCTTCGGCGTCGACGCCACTCATGAATGTGTTCAGTGATGTGGGTGGTCGTGTTCTGTTTGCAAGACAGTAGGATCTCGATGCCCGCATCATAGCGGACAGGTAACTGAAAGAACTGCAGGAAGGTCGAGGCAAGGGAGGTAAAGGTGGCATGGGTCCCATGGGGCTGCTCGATATACCACTTAGCTGCAGAGCCAGTGAAGGTGCACTGTAACAGACGGAGGCGTACATAGTCGTCTACTATGGAGTTGGAGGAACACCATATATGGAAGGACATAATATGGTTCTGGGGGTCCTCACCTTCCTTGCACTCAAACTTAGGGATGTCGGAGGGGAGTTTGGTAGGCATATGAGGCCACGCAGGTTCGTGTCTAATAGGGTCATTGGTGAGCCTGGCTAAGTCTGGTAAGTTCAGACTTTCCATGTAAGGTAATGTAGCAGATGTATGTGGCGTAGTGGCTGGGACATGACTAGTCATGGTGGTATGATGTAGGGGTCCAGTAGCGCCTAAAGGTATGCTAGGTATTGAAGGTATGTGTCCTCCAATAGATGTGGTCTGGTATGGGCCAGCGTTTCCGAGTGCAACATGGGTTACACCGGGGTTAGGAATAGTAGTGGTGATTCCTGGAATCTGGGTTGTGGTAATCAAAGGGGGTGTGACCCCTATGTTGGGCATACCCATAACAGGTGGTGGCCCTGTGTTGGGAATTCCTATAATAGGAGGTGGCCCTGTGTTGGGCATTCCTAAAGGTGGAGTGTTGCCCATATTAGGCATACCCAGGGGGGTGGGTGTTGCCATGGATGGCACCGCAGTAGCAGGGTCTGTAGACGTCTCTCCTATGGTGCTGGTAAAAAGTGGGTCAAATGGTGTTCCAGCCATAATGTTGGTTGGGAATAACGCAATGGGGTTTTCGGATTCTGCCTCAGAATCAGAAGTGAAATGAGGCGTGTCAGAATCGGATGACCGTATGGTTGACCAACGATGTGTCGAGTCAAGGGATAAGGCTCTACGTCGGTGACGTGGGGAGCCAAGTAGACTGAACTCTGGGAGTTCGCCCTGAAGACGGTGAGAGCGTCTAAAATTCTCAATGGTGAGAAATAAGTTTATGTGAAAAAATCTGTGTTGTGTAAAATGGTAATGTATAAAAAACTCAAAACCCTAATGCAACCAAGGGTGCAAGAAGGGGAGTGAAAATGAAGGCTCTCAGGCCAAAAAATCAACCTCAAAAAGGCACTTATTATAGCAGCTGTGCTATAATAAGTGGAGGGATGCAACAAATGGTCAGAGTACCAACATGCAAACAGCTTCTAGAAAAAAAATAGGTGTAACTAGACCAAAGGTGGATTGAATCATGCAAACACCTAACTAAAAGTATTGTGAACCAACAAACGATATTCTCTGCAAGGTGATTAAATCCAAGTCAGACAATATGAGTGTTGAGTCAATAGCTAGATATCCCCCTACCGGGAGGGACACCGGGTAATCAATCCTAAAGAATGGCAACTAGGATACTCCGTTCATGACACGTCGAGAAAAGGTAAATCTGTCGTTTGGTCCTTTTACCGCAATACCCCCATACAGGGATATCCCGAGAACTGCAAATGGTAGCCCTTCGGTTACTGAATGGATTTCAGTATTCCACTCAGGCTTCCGGAACCATCCTCGCGACTTCAACCCTCCTAGGGGAGAGGCCTTCCCATAAACTGGTTGTGACCGTGCCAAAAAATACTAAGAGATTTTGGTTCCCTAATGGACAACTTCTATGTCTCAAATGTAATAACTGAGGGGTGTTATTGGAACACCTATCCCCTCAATATTACCTAGCTACAAAGTTCTTTTAAGTGTTCCCCAAGTGGGGTTAAAAGTTTGTTGAAGTTAGGGTTCGTTTTAAGGCTCAGTTTAAATTATGTGTTTGAGTGGGTGCACGTGTGGTATTTTAAACTGAAATTGAAAAAGTAAATGCTTTACAGAAAATATTCAAAAAACAAAGGATCTTTTGAAATAGTAAAACAAATAAATGACTTCTTCAATAAATGAAAATTAAATGCTTTACAAAGACTATTCAAAAAACAAAGGATCTTTTGAAATATGAAAGCAAATAATATGACTTCTTTAAGAAATAAATGGATTTCTTTTTCAAAAAATTGCTATGGGCAAAATATTAAAGAAGTAAACAGCAAAATTTTTTAATCTAGATAAAATGCAAAATAAATCCTTCTTTCAATTTCTGAAATTTTTTTAAAAAGACTCTTTCAAAGGTGCATTTTAAATAGTAAATTTTTTCTATGGCTGTAAAATATGCAGGGATTTTAATACTGTAAAAATAGTAAAATTAATTTTTTAAACGAATCGGCCGAATGAAAAATTAGCATTGCGGGTTTTGACAGAACAGCTGCGATGGACCGCGCGGGTTTCTGTCGCACAGTCGCGATGGGCAGTGCGGGTTTTGACCGCGAAGCCGCGATGTGCAGCGCGGGATTTCGTCACACAGTGGCGATGTGCAGCGCGGAAAAGATCCGCGAAGCCGCGATGTGTCGCGCGCTAATGGGCCGCGAAGCCGTGGTGAACCGCGCGGAAAAGAGATTCGCAGTCGCGATGAGCCGCGCGACTGTGGGGAAAATTGCCACGAGGCGAAAGCCGCACGCGGACACCGAAAAACGAAGCCGAAAATTGAAAATTTCGGGCTGTTAATGGCAATGAAATGAGCCAAGATCTAGAACAGCAATGGATCTGCTGTCTAGGGTGGCAAATCTATGAATTAAACTAACTAATACAATCAAAAACTAAGATCTAATGAAAAAGTGGGATCTAGAAATTCGAAACCAGCGCAGTCACCAAAAACTGTTGGCTCGGTTTTGCAACCAAGCTTAGTGCTATGGGCACCTGCTAACTAGTAGCAGCAGTTTCAATATTAAGCAAAAACAATAAACTAAATCTAAATCTAAAACTAAACTAGCATGTGCATATCATAATAAAATTTTGAATTAAAAAACAAGAACAAGAAAATAGAGAAAATAAATTTGTATTGAAAATGGGGGCAAGCAATTGCTTGCAATAGTAATACCTCCAAATGATGAAGATAGTTGAGAAGCTCCAAGGATGAGTAGCTCCAAACTCCAAAGGGTCCTTTCTCCAAGGTTGCTACAATGGCCAAATACTCAAGGGAGATTTTGGCAGCATGAGGATAGGAAGATGGATGGATGTGAAATGAGGAGCCCCTACCACCTTTTTATAGGTTTTGGTGGTGGGGAATACCATTGTGATTTTGTGGAAACCAATGGTATTGACCAACATGGTTTAGGTACTTTTCCCTCCTTTTTCCTTTTTTGAATATTTTTATTATTTTTTTTCCCTTTTTAATATTTTGGGAATTTTGGACCCTTTTTTAGGGTTTTTATGCTTTTTTAGGAAAAATACTCATTTTGAGTGGAAAAAGGGGTGTACCAAGGTCTTTTGGTGACCTTATGTTGGATTTTGAGGCTCAAATGGTGGAAAAGTGGACAAATGGGTCATGTGAATAAGGAAATGAGCTAGTGAGCACTTTTTAGGTGTTAACGGTACTAGAAGAGGTTGAAAGCGAGATGTCTAATACAAGATCTAATACGTCAAGATCAACTAGAGGTGAAAAGGTAAGGAGAAAATTTCGTAGATGCGTGGAACTTTTTCTTTTTGAAGGAGGATCATGTGATTATGATAATGAGAGCATAGGTGAAATTGAGTTGCCCCTGAGGTATAGACATCTTGTCAAATGATGGCTACCCAAGGAGATACCCCAAGTCGACATGGATTTCTTCCTCAATGGGAGGATTTATCGCATTGCTCCATCATATTTACATGGATTGGGGATATTTTCCATGGATGGCATAAAGTTCAAATACGCCACTGAAATTGAATTGATGGAGTATGTCAAACCATGCTACAAATACAATGATTTGTTGTTGTTGGTCTGATATACGCGAAGTATGCGTACATATGGAGTGGCAGCAAATTATTGTCAACTACTGGACAACAATATGAACAAAGGAGCTACTATGTATATTGATGGAAGGCCAAAAGCTTCCGGAAATATCGCATGGTTTATAAATAGCACACGACCAGGGACAACACATAAGATACCCAATAGAATATTTGAGGGGCGTGAAGGAAATCGTGTATTCATATGTGCAACAAAATCAATAGTTGCAGGTGAAGAGTTGTTGATCGATTACAGTTTGAATCGAATAGATGCGGGGGTTGCTATTATGGGGTAATTTTCTTATACAACATTTAACTCAACCTTTAATCGATGACTTATTATTTTTCTTTTGCAACAAATTTATTTATATGTCATTCTTTTTATAATATACACATGGTTAATTATATGTCATGCTTTTCATTAATCATGTTTAAGAGACATTGTTAAATATGTAATTTTCATTTTTAATATGTCTTAATTCTTATATTGTGGTAGGGTGATCATGTCCAATGACACAACCTGACCGTGGAAAGTCACCAATGGTGATACATGAGTTAAATGTTAGTTTAATAGTACCTAATAGCATCAATGTAATAGTAACCACAATTCATGATTATATTACATTTGTTAACATTTGACCTTTTTTATGCTTATGAGCTCAATATTTCAATATGATATCATTCTTATTGTATTGTGGCAGGGAGGCGGTACTCGAAGCACACCTACAGCTTTTGGACAGGTAAACGTGACTATCATATTAACAATAAAGTTTTTTTTCATTAATCACGTTTATTCTACATGGTTCAATTTTTATGTATTGATATGAATATGTCTTGCTTCTTGTATTGTGGCAGAGTGACTGTGGGAAGCCACCAATGTTGTCGCATCAGGTAAATGATAGCGTAATAGTACCTAAACATGATTATATTACTTGTTTTTGTTATTATATGCATTTTATTTTTTTACATTATTTTTTTTAATGATAAAAATAAATTAACTACTTTTATTGATTGACATTCGTCGAGCACACCACATCAGGATGATGAGGTGGTTGCTAAGGAAGATATATTTTATTCAACTAACCCAATGGAAACTGTGAAGAAGGATTTGAAAAAGTGCATTCAAGACCTTCTTAGACTGATTGTAATCAGACCCGGGTCTGAAGAAATCAAAGCAAAAATTAATGACTTGAGGCAAAAAATAGAACAATACGAAGTAAGTGGCATCTTTGAAAGTTTTTATGAACTATGACATATATTCATTTATTCTATTTTAGTTCTCTTTTTTTTGTATGGTCTAATCAACTGAATTTTTCTTTTTGTAGGAATTTTTGGAGATAACACACGTGCATTGAGTACAGGCTGGAGAGGTCGGTATCGGTAGTAGCGATGGTTCAACACATCGTCAATATACCATGCCAACAAGGATATTTGAATTTCCTGACCAGAAATGCACATTAGATGCTACAACCTCACCAGATGTTGGAGGTCAATAGGGCCCTTCAACCACCACTACTTCACAGGATGTTAGAGAGGACAATACCATCGAATGTGAAAGTTTCTATTCTGGCGCAGTACGTGTGGTTAGCAGGGGATCATTTCCCTTTAGCTTCTTGGTAGACCAAGACTGTGTTCCAATCAAGACATCGAATATTGCAGGTACTATTTAATTTATTGAGTGTTTTTTTTCATGTAATGCAAAGCCACATACCTCAAATTAGTTTTAATTAATGATCATATTTTTTTTTTAGGAAATAATGTTTTTTATAAGAACCTGCATGAGAAGGCGTTGGATATTTTTGGGCCCACCATTCGTACACGGTGGAATGCCAAAAATGAAAATTTTAAAAATGAATTGATGAACCACATGTTCAGCTTGTTTGGTGATACCTTCAACAGAAAAGGTGTCACTACAGCAGCTGGCTTAAATTTGAAAGATGTCAGGGAAGATTATAGGGAGAATTTGCAAATTAACCATAAGTAAGAGCATCCTCCGATGGTTCCAGAGAAGGAGTGGAAGGCGCTCATGGATGATGCAAAGGAGAAGGCATTGAGAAAATAAGGAAAGACTCATCCAATCGATTCAAGAAGGTATGGCACATATCATATTTTCAATGAACAATGATCACTTTTTTTTAACTTTTAAATATATTTAAGTTGCGATATCTAACATATTTGCAACCTTTCATAGGATCCACAACACCTCTAAAGAGACAAAGGCAAGAGTAGAAAAACACGGGCAGCACAAATTGGGCCAGGGTGGATATCAGAAACTAAGGGAACAAATCGTAAGAATCAAACGATCATTATTTGTAGCCAAAAAATTTATAACTGTAGAGAACAATTAATTGATTTATCACAAGCAATTTTCATGGTGTTATGCATTGTAGGGAAATGATTTTCAAGAGGTAGCCACTGAAGAAGACTTGAGGCTCAGATTCAAGTACGATTTTCAGCATGTGCTGGAACGTCGAAAAAGCTTGGGGAAAACCCCAATTTCCCCATTGATGCATGCAGAAGTAAATAAAATCAATAAGGTCTTCATTATAATGTACTTGTGTAATCTATTCATGAATGATTACATCGAAAAATAAATGCCTTTTTTTTTTTCCTTTCAGGGTGAGAGCAACAAAATCAGCGAGGGTAGCGGTACTGGACCGATACCACACGATGGTGGGGAGTTGCCTCATGGTGGTGGCGAGTAGCCTAGCCATTCAGGTATGTATGCTATAAAAGAAAAGTATTTAATATGATTTTAAATACATAATTGATGGCGTGCACTAATTAATATTCTTCTGTGAATGGAAGAGCATGTACCTACTCATGCTCAACCGAGAGAGGAACAAATGGCAGAACCAATGAACACTCCAGTTGTCTTAGCTAGATAGCCAATAGGTAAAGATCATTGTAATGATATTGGATATAATGAAATACGTATCTCAATAATAATTATGCATTTATATCTATATAATGTCTTGGTTTTTGCAGATGATGCCCCTCCATCGACCTCCACGCCCTTCTAATCGATGTACTAGAAGTATGGTATGGGAGAGCATGCCCACACAATCAACAGAAAGAGAGGGCACAAAAACTACAACGGATCAACACAATGAAGATGAAGTCCCCCTCTTCGAATTTCTGAAGAAGAAAAAAAAGCCAAAACATATAAAATGTAGTTGTAAACATTTAAGATTTGTATTTGACTAACTAAATGCATGAAATATTTACAGTTTTGTTACAAGTTTCTTGATCTAGTCGGTGCATGGTCATATTTTAGAATTGAGGTTTCACATGTGGATGTTACTACTCAGTTCATATTTCTAAATATGTGTGACATCTTTTGAGGACTATGGTTATCCTCAAGGGACTGACCACCCCTTCCTGAGTTAACCTGAGGAAGATGAGATGACCATATCATTTATAATTGGTTTAGATCTACTATATTCATGTTATTGCTATTTTAGCATTGTTGTCTGTAACATCCCCAAATTTCACAAAAATTTAAAATTTTCTAAGTAGCAATAAATGCTTATAATTGTTATGCGGAAAGTATCATTAATGATAATTTAATTCATTTAACAACAGACTGATTATTTTCTATCACGACACCTACTTCGTAAAGGTCGTCGGTGATTAAATGCATTACGTCATTTACCTACAATGATTACTAAGATTTGTCGTAAACATCCTTTAATACATGTTATTGCCTGAATAATTACTCTAGTTGTTTCAACGTTGTAATATCATCATGTAATCGTCATTCTTATGTCTGAATGCATCATTATTATAAATGATTTTTTTATAATATTTCAGTGTCTGAATACTTGAATGATTTCTTGTTCGAAGTGTACATCATCGTTTATCTTATTCTTTCCTAGGTTATAAATTTTGACCATGGAAACTAACTGTTTGTTTCCTTTGTGTTGAAGGGGTCCTATGGGTACCCCAAGCCTTACTTAGCTTTTTAAAGCTAATGCTCTTTCTATTTCTGTACAGATCGCAGGTGAGAGTGATTTCTCTAGTAAATATTGAATTGTTGTACGTCATTGTTGCACTTACTCTAGACTTTGATATTAAGACTTACTTGTTGACGACTTACTTTTAAAAAACTAGGGTAAACCTACCCTAACTATATTTTCCATTTTAAAAGTTTTTGTTTAAATAATGAGAATATATATAAAGGAATTTATATTTTAACTTATGTATAACATAAGTCCATTCCAAAAACGCTTAGTATGGTTTGTTGAACTCTAACTCTATTGTTGTTCATATTTTAGTGATCTTGTAATATGATCTTAGTTTAACATAACATATATCCGATATATTTGATCCCAATATTATAGTTTTACGTATGAACATTAAATATGGCAAGTCATATCTATAATTATAAACTTGTAAAGTGAATAGGTAAGGGCTTAGGGATATAATACGACCTAACTATAAGCCTTCTACATAGCATAGACCAATATTTGAGCCATGGTGGAACTCTGCGTTGCAAGGAGTACTGGAGTTTGGTAGCAGCAAACTTAAGTGTCATTTAATGTGGCCTTGGTGGAATGCTCGAGTACAACCCCCATGGCAATCTCACCATTCTTTGATCACGTGATGGTATGGGGTTTTTTGTAAACCCTAGCTATGCATTGAATAGACCAACTTCAATGTTTTCCCGGTTCATTTGCAAAGTTGTTTGGAGAGGCCGACAGGCTCTCTATTTCGTCGTAGTTTTGAAAATGTTTTAACCCTTACTAGGTTTCGATGGTGAATATCTGCACTACAGGGTTTGATGTTGTATGCATAACCACCCTGTTCGTTGGTGAAGTTATTAATACTGCTCAGGCAGGATACTAAACCGAAGGTAATCCATATTCTGACTTAAGTAAACGCCAAGGTTCAATGAATAGCATTGTTTCTTTCTGCACTTCGATTTATTATTTTAAAATGTTTTAACCAGTTTGTTTTGTTGATAAACTTGTCAGGTTAATCCCTCGTTGTCGTTTGTGATTGGGAAGAATGGGATGAATGCTCCTTTGGCCCTGGTAAGCCTTGGTAATTCCCTATGGACACCTTAAACAAGATTCTTGAAAAAAAAGATGCAGTTTAAGGCATTGATGTCGGTCCTTTGTGACTTCGTCGAGATGCAGTTTTCCACTCGTTTTTTGGTTTTTAAGTTTTTAAGTGGTGTATGTAATTCTTTTGGCAAACTCTGTGATGAAAAACTCAGGGAATTAAAACCTTGAGCTTCGGCTCTTGTATAACTTTGTTTGGGAGATAGTTTGATAATGGAAATGAGTTACGGTTTATTATAATTCTTATAGCTATATGTAAATGTTGATGTATATGTAACTTCGGAATGTATTTCACAGATGTATATTGTATTCCTATAGAGATGTTATTATTCCTCTATACGGAAGTGTCGTCATTTATATTGTAAGTGTCGTAACTTATACTTGATGGGTTATTAGACCACCTTGATGGGGTCATCCCTGTATAAGTCATGTGGGTCAAAGGGTTATTAGACCACCCTATTGGGGGTCGGCCCTGTCAGCATTATGTTAAGTGCTTAAGTTGAGGCCGACCTAGTAAAGGTTATTAGGCAAGTCAAGTCATGTATAAATAGAGTGTGGGAGGCACTCTATTTTATCATTCACTTTCTCACTCTTACACTCATTGGAGAGTGGCGCACTAGTGGAGGAGGAGAAGCTGTTTCTAGGAGTATATATCTTAGTCTTGGGTTGTATCATTGCTCTATCTATCTCTGAGGAAGTTGCAGGGTTTTTCACCTTCTTGGTTTTCCCCGGTGAAACTCTGTGTCTCTTGTGTGCTTGCATTATTGTGTCCATGATTGATATGTTGTAGATATGTTGTACATGTTATTCTCTCAGTTAAGATCCTAGATGAGATTGAAATTTTTGAAAAACTAACATAGCATCAGAGCTAGCCTGAAAGAAGGCATGGTATGGCATTTATGACACTTGTTGCACTTGCGAAGCTAGGGCTTGATATAGCAAAAACCAGTCATCGTAGCACTTTCACTATAAATCCATTTTGGCGAAGTTTCGAGATCTGAAAATTTGTACAAGTCGAAGATAAGATCTTAATGTACCTTGTGTCTGAAGCACAACTTCTAATTCATTGTACTTTTTGTTTTATGATCTGTACAATCTAGGGTTTCCACCTCTTCCAGATCTCAGTCATAAACAAGTGACCTAGGAAAAAAGGTCACAACTTGGGCTAGGAAGCTCCAAATGAAATTTCGTAAAAAGTGACAGGTAGGGCATGGACTGTACTTTCACAGGCTGAAGGTTTAGAGGCCGAAAGTGAACCAGTGACATGGGGCACTCCATACAAGTTCGCTCTCCTGTTTTATCCCATAAACAGGTCACGTTGCAACATTTGGCATAAATCTCTCTCAGAGAATCCATTTGAGGTCAGACCTATGGGGTTGGAAATATAACAGGTCAGGATACCACAGGAAGAATGTTCAGACCCTGTAGATCTGAAATTTCAGAGTTACACCAGAAACAATCAAGTGCATATTTATGTCAAAGAATAATTGGATTTTGAGCACCTTCATTCATGGCTCCGGAAATTTAGGGCTTCGGATAAAATTGGAACTTTTTGTAATCAAATACCATGGCTGGATGATCCTCATCAAAATTGAAATTTAGAGACCAAGATCGAATTTTTTGGTTGGGTAGAAGGTCGGGCTTGATCAAACCCTAGTTCGGGACTTTGATCGGAAAGGTGAAAAATTAGGGCTTCTACAAAAATGGGAAGTTTTGAAATCTGTGACCATCGCTGGAAGCTCCTTGGAAAAATCAAAGTTTAGAGCTTTGGATCAAACTATTTGGTTGGGTGAAGCTTCAGGAAACTCAAACCCTAATTCAGGGTCCTCGCAAGTGAATCTGGAAGATTGAAAAGAAAATGTGAGGGGTGAAACTTTGCAATTTTCAAATTCTGAGTATACCAGGTTGATCAGCTCATCAAGGCACATCTTTCTATCCTTTCAGAAGTTTGAAATTCAAAGTTTGAAATTTTAGGGTTTTCCTGACAAACCCTAATCCAGCTCCAGATCCAATTTCTGCAAATCAAGTGGATTGGGTTAACCCTAGAAGAGAATGGATTGGTAACCTGCATAAGTGAAGAAGTTTCAGTTTCAGAGGGATATGAGGCTAAGGCCTTACATAAGAACATTACAAGCAAACTCGACAGGTATGACTTACTAGTATGTTTTCTGTTCATGATTAAGTTTATGATATGTTTGTCTTCATTAAGATTAGTACAATCTTGATTAATTTTAGACTTGTCGTATCACCTTAATAAAAATATGAATGCATGATAGAATATATTCATTGATTAGGGTTTTGACACTTATGATTCTACTAATGCATTGTGGTGTTGTATGAGGTTGATGTTGTCCGCTAACATGAAAGGTACATCAAGAAAGACAAATCATGTTCTAGTTCAAGAACATATGACCATGGTGACATGAAGACAAAGATTCATCCATTGTCATGGATCACATTGAAGATCTACTTGCGAGGTATGTATAACTTGGTTCTATAATGGTTAACCTATGAGATATGCAGGTTACTAGCACAAGTCATTGAAGAGAACAAAAAGACATCATGTGGGTGTGTTAGACATAACTAGCTAACATATTAATCCAGATATGTTTTTCCTATATCAAGTTAGAATCCTACCTTGTGTTAGAATCTCGTATATAAGTATACATGGCATGATTGATAATGATTATTCATTGAAGTTAGTAATCAAGGGTTTATGCTTATTATGTCTCTTACCTTGATTAATGATATGACTAACCAAAAGAGTCCTATATAAACCTTGAATACTAATGCTTATTATCTGTGTTTGAAATGATTATGACTATACATGTTTAAGATTATTCTGTTTTGATAGTATTGAGATTATACTAATGAATGTATGATTATGTATGAGATCTCGAGGATAACACAATGATGATACTAGTAAGTATGCATAGTGATCGAGGATGGATATAAGTTCAAGGACAGGTGATCCAGGAAGCAAAGATCAAGAGGGAGCACACTCCAGTAGTTCCTACAGGGAAACAAAGATTGAGAGGGAGTCCACCCAACAAACAAACAAAGATAAGTATTTGAATTGTCATTTCTTATATATTTGATTGTTTAAATAATATTGTTCAATAATGTATATACTTATGTTCCTAGACTTAGGTTGTGTATTATGCATTAATGAACAATATACTACTAATACGCATGTATTGTGTAAGTGGCCTATGGCACTGTACAACATTCCATTGCTACTTATCTAGAATGAAACCTCTTTGTTGACATGTTGGGAGTTGTGCACACTCTTAACAATGTTCTGGTAGAGATTGGAAGGCATCTAGAAAGTTACGGGATATCGATAAATGTTTTATTGAATCATTGGCTAAACTAATTGCATGATTGTATGACATATTTCTTTAAGTGTAAGAAATTGTTTTGAAAACTATGAGATGTTTCTAATCATGCAATTTAACTTTTGTCTTGTAGGAAAGATCGTATACCATCACCTACAAAAAGAAGGACTAAAACATTTGTTCCAGTAACAAAGCTATCTATTGAAGATATTGAATATATTGAAGTTCCCAGGATCCGGGATGAAGTAGTGGAAGAATGCCATGATCCATCGACCATGAAGAATGATGGTTGGGATGTGGTCCCAGACCAGAAGGGAAGTCTATCGTAACTTCCATCTGGATCTATAAGATCAAGCATGCTGCAGATGGTAGCATAGAGAAATACAAAGCGAGGTTTGTAGCTTGTGGCTTCTCCCAGAAAGAGGGATTGACTATGAAGAGACTTTTGCACTTGTAGCCAGGTACACTTCCATCAGATCAATACTTTCCTTGGCTGCAGTGATGAAATGGAAGATACACCAGATGGATGTCAAGACAGCTTTCTTGAATGGTGTAGTCAAGGAGGAAGTGTATGTGGAGCAGCCACTTGGTTTTGACACACATGACAGGGATTCATATGTGTGCAGATTGAAGAAAGCCTTGTATGGCTTGAAGCAAGATCCTAGGACTTGGTATGGTAGGATAGACAACTTTCTATCTAGTTTGGGCTTTACCAATAGTAAAGTGGATTCCAACCTTTACTACAAGGTTCAAGAAGGCAATCCAGTGATACCACTTTTGTATGTGGATGACCTGTTTGTTACAGGAGAGGATAGATTGATTGCCGACACGAAGAGGAAGCTTGCTGCCGAGTTCGAGATGAAGGACTTGGGGATGATGCACTATTTTCTAGGCATGGAGGTGTGGCAAAGTGCAGATGGGATCTTCCTTGGACAAGGGAAGTATGCAGTAGAGATCCTGAAGAGGTTCGGGATGATGGACTGCAAGGCCATGGCCACACCTATGGCATCAAACCTGAATCTTCTGTGTGATGCTTCATCTGATCCAGTTGATGTCACTATGTATCGTCAGATGATTGGATCCTTGATGTACCTGACGAACACGAGACCAGATATTTGCTTTGCGATGAACACATTGAGCTAGTTCCTAACGGATCCCAGAGGTGTTCACCTAGTTGCTGTAAAGCATATTCTGAGGTAACGGAAGGGTACAATTGATTATGCGCTCAAGTATGATGCAAATCAAAATTTTAACCTGAAGGGTTATGTTGATTCAGATTGGGCAGGCAGTGCTGCAGATAGGAAGAGCACTTTTGGGTGTTGCTTCAGTATGGGATCAAGTGTGATCTCTTGGTTCAGCAGGAAGCGGTCCTGCGTAGCACTAAGTACAGCCGAAGCAGAGTATGTGAGGCTAGTTGTGAGGCAGTATGGCTGAGGAAGCTGCTGTCTGAGTTATTTGATTTCCCGTTGGAGGCTACTGGTATATTTTGTGACAACCAAAGTTTTGTGAAGCTGTCTGAGAACCCGGTGTTCCACGATAGGTCGAAGCACATTGAGATCAAATATCACTATATCAGGGATATGGTGTAGAGAGGAGCAGTGAAGCTCTTGTATGTTGCGACGGATGAGCATGTTGCATATGTGTTGACGAAACCACTAGCGAGACTGAAGTTTGAGTACTTTAGAGAGAGGCTTGGTGTTCTTTAGACAGAAGATACTTCGAGGAAGAAGTGATGGGACACATCTGCATGAGACATTCCAAGCATGGTGAGAGGAGGATCCTTCCCATGGCTGTGGATGTAAGTGCTATATGATGAGCATCAAGACAATGCTCCAGTTACTGCTCTGTATGCATCATGTTGGATGCTTGTTATGATAAGGTGGATCATGTATTTGTATATGTATCAGGTGGATACATTGTATGATCAGGATGATCATAGATGATGAGCTTCAGGATGTTGCTCCAGATGACATGTATCAGGTGGATAAGTTGTATGATCAAGATGATCATGGATGACGAGCTTCAGGATGTTGCTCCAGATGATATGCATCAGGATGATGCTATGATGATGATCAAGATGATCATGTGATGATGTACATCAGGATGATGTATGATGAGTATCAGGTTGATACTCTGTGGCCATGGACAAGTTGTGCAGATGAGCATGTAAGTTGACCTGGAAGATCCGATAGGTTGGGTTGTGTGCCCGTAATCAGTCCTGGGATTCTCTTTCAAGGCATTGCTCTGGGAGGACATGTAATATTTCCCTGGGAGATCCGATAGGTTGGGATGTGTGCCCGTAATAAGTCTTGGGATGCTCTTTCGAGGTTTTGTCCTATGGCATGTAATGTAGTCCTAGGAGATCTGATAGGTTGGGCTGTGTGCCCGTAATAAGTCTTGGGATGCTCTTTTGAGATTTTTCCATGACCACATGTAATGTAGCCCTAGGAGATCCGATAGCTTGGGCCGTGTGCCCGTAATAAGTCCTGGGATGCTCTTTCGAGGTTGTGTGGTGGAAATCCTAGATTTGTTCTAGGTCCCATCCAGTATGAAAAATGATTGGCTCTGTGGCGAAAATCCTAGATTTGTTCTAGGTCCCATCCAGTATGAAAAAGGACTGGCTCTGTGGCGGAAATCCCATATTTTTTCTAGGTCCCATCCAATATGAAAAGGACTGGCTCTGTGGCGAAAATCCTAGATTTGTTCTAGGTCCCATCCAGTATGAAAAAGGACTGGCTCTGTGGCGGAAATCCTATATTTGTTCTAGGTCCCATCCAGTATGAAAAAGGACTAGCTCTGTGGCAGAAATCCTAGATTTGTTCTAGGTCCCATCCAATATGAAAAATGACTGGCTTTGTGGTGGAAATCCTAGATTTGTTCTAGGTCCCATCCAGTATGAAAAAGGACTGGCTCTGTGGCGGAAATCCTAGATTTGTTGTAGGTCCCATCCAGTATGAAAAAGGACTGGCTCTGTGGCGAAAATCCTAGATTTGTTCTAGGTCCCATCCAGTATGAAAAAGGACTGGCTCTGTGGTGTAAATCCTAGATTTGTTCTAGGTCACATCCAGCATGAAAAAGGGTTGGCTCTGTGATACATCCAGCATCAAAAAGGGCTGGCTCTATAGATGATGAAGACCTATAGGTGGCAGGCCTACATCCAGTATTAAAAAGGACTGGCTCTATAGAACTTCCTATGACGAGTATATTGGAGATTGATTAAGATAGCTGCAGCAGTGACGATAATGATGATTCGATGGAAATGATCCGGTGACGATGATCCAGAGAAGAAGACTTGTGCTAGCAGATCTGTGTCGAGAAATACCTTCCTAGTTAAGAGGGAGTGTTGATGTATATGTAACTTCAGAATGTATTTCACATATGTATATTGTATTCCTATAGAGATGTTATTATTCCTGTATACAAAAGTGTCATCATTTATATTGTAAGTGTCGTAACTTATACTTGATGGGGACCAACTTGATGGGGTTGGCCCTATATAAGTCATGTGAGTCAAAGGGTTATTAGACCACCCTATTGGGGGTCGGCCCTATCAGCATTATGTTAAGTGGTTAAGTTGAGGCCGACCTAGTAAAGGTTATTAGGCAAGTCAAGTCATGTATAAATAGAGTGTGGGAGGCACTCTATTTGATCATTCACTTTCTCACTCTTACACTCATTGGAGAGTGGCGCACTAGTGGAGGAGGAGAAGCTACTGCTAGGAGTATATCTCCTATGCTTGGGTTGTATCATTGCTCTATCTATCTATGAGGAAGTTGCGGGGTTTTTCACCTTCTCGATTTTCCTCGGTGAAACTCTGTGTCTCTTGTGTGCTTGCATTATTGTGTCCATGATTGATATGCTGTAGATATGCTGTAGATATGTTGTACATGTTATTCTCTCAGTTAAGATCCTAGATCAGATTGAAATTTCTGAAAAACTAACAGTAAACTGGAATATTTAGGGTTGAACCCTGTTTTTCCAAACTATTTATCAATTTTGGTTTTCTCAGCGTTATGCCAATCTTAACAAAAAGTTAAGCTCTCATATTAATGTTCAGTTCGTTTATAATTTGAGATTGATGTTTATAAGTTTTCTGGGTTAACACCCTACACGCATGTTGATTTTGTGTTTAAAGAATTTATAAAGGGATTATGCCCAGCATTCAAATGAACTCTGTAATAATTGAGTAAGTACAGAGTTTTTCCTTTGGCCCTCAAGCATAACCCTAACTGCACGTTTACACTCCCTCGTTTATTTTAAAATTGTTGTGTATTAATGTTTTGAATTCAATGTTGCTCAAATGAGCTCGATCTAAAATATCATGATCGATAAACATTCATTTTTTATTTTTAAGTTTGCAAACAAACTCTGTTTAAATGTACAGAGTTGACCAATGATTCTGAACCCTAGATTTCTAGGTTGGATTTTATGCGTATCAAAAGCATCGTTAAAAGAATGGGAAGAACCCCAGTGGGTTTCGATCCTAGCCCAAAATCTTACCTTTGAATAAATAAATATTGTACTTCGTTTGTATTTACCCTACTATGGAAATCCATAGAATTAGGGTTAGATGCATTCGATTTTAAACTTATAAAGTATAAACATTATGTTTACAGAACTCAATATAATGTTTGATATTGTATGTTTTAGGTCATGCGATTTATCAATATGATTTTGGTTCGATCTTTGATATAAATGTTTCAGATGGTGAAAGTATGAAGCTTTGTTTATTTTGGATGAACCCTTCACATTATTGTGTAGGGCTAAAGATAAGTATAGTACTTGAATTTGTTTGTTAATTTTAATAATACTGGGTTTAACCCGAGTTTGAATATTCTTGAACTGTATACTGTTGTTTATAATGAGACATAATATTTCTATAAAGTATGCGAGTATTATATTCTTGTTTGGTAAGTAGAGAAGACGAACAAAACTGAATTCAAATCTATACATGTAAGAATTCTATGTTTTTCAACAGAGTTTTTGATTTCCAGAATGTAATCTGGATCTATTTTTTTGTTCTGTGAATTAATGTATATTTTATCTTGATTAAAATCTGGAAGATGCAGTAGTTGTATACATTAATAATGTTTCGATTTGGATTATTTATATACTGTGAGTTTAATTCGAAGGAATTCGATGCTCATATATATATTTATAGGAGGTTCTAGAAATGATATTTATATTAATATTGGGTTAATATAAGTATATAACCTAGACTAAAATATTGCAATGATTTCTATGGTTTTGTATTATGATTTTGTATAGTAATATATTCTATTTGACTGCAAGTAAACTCTATTTTCAGTTTCATAAAAGGTCAAATATATGTAATATGGATATCTTTGAATTTGAAATGATTGTGCAGTCTTACAATAAGTAGTATTTTTCTGGTTTTACAGATAAAATAAATTCATTTATACAGATCTCTATAAAACAGTTCTATCTGATATTTCTCAAATCTTGCTGATCTATTTATAATTTATCTCCTCTATACTAGAGTACGACACTTAACAGTGTGTGAAAAAATACAGAGGAGTATTTCTTTAAATCATACTACAATTCTATTATATTCTTTCTTTCAACCGGAAATAAACTATCAATCTAGTAGTTAAACAATTTTTTTAGAAATAGATAACAGTCCCAAAATTTTATCATTTAGAACTAATACGACAAAGAGTAAATAAGATAACACAATGGAAACCTGTTAACAACAGAGGGTGCCAAACATCCAAAGAAGCCCGTTCCACCCAACCTTCTCCTGAAGACAGCCAAATCACTTGCCTTAGGACCCCCGAGCCTGTTCACTGAACCACCAAGATGAAGATGTTATGTGGAGAATGGAATAAATTCCTCTGCAACTCAGCAGTAGTACTCAACAATAATACTTTTTCCTTTAGCAATATTGAACTCAGCATAAAGTTGTACTAGTTCAGAATGTAGTCTTAACTCACTCAATCACTTCCTAGCTTTCCCCTCATCAAAACTCTTGTGCTCTCTTCTTTTTCTCTTTCAGAAACTATCACAAGGAAAAACTAAACAGCCTCCTGCTGAATTCGATGGGTGATATAGCATGCCTAGCTCTTTGGTCAGTTTCTTAGTTATTGAGCCACCTGCTCCGTTCCACTTTCTTGGGGAACATGACCATAAAAATAGGGAATTTGCTCCCTGCAACAGCTAGAAGTGAACTGATGATGTTGCCAAGTGTTAGTTTTCTCTCCACCCCAATCCATTCCTCCTAGTGGGTCAGTGAACACTCTTTCAATAGTCTCCCTTGGATATTTGTCTCCTCTTTTATTTATTAATAATAAAATATTTAGAGTAATTAATTACAGTCATCCTTGACCCCACTTGGTCAATAATCATAAAACTTTACAATAACATAAAACATAATGTTTTTCTCACAACATAAAATCTTCAGAATTTGGGTATGTGACATTGTCTTTCATTAACAACTTAGATCTTATATATATTCCTATTGTTAATAATGTTTTTGTTTTTGGTACTTTAATGATTATTGCAGCGCTATGTTTGATAGTATTGTGTTGATTAGAACAATTAATATACCTATATTTGTGCTTTTTGAAATTTATATGCAAAGTGTTTGCTCACTTTGTTGCAGAGCTTATTTTTGAATATGTGTGACATCTTCTGAGGACTATGGTTATCCTCAAGGGGATGGACACCCCTTGTTGAGTTAACCTGGGGAAGATGAGATGACCACATGAGCTTCATTATCCAATGATTATGATAATGAGCTTCCACTCTTTGCATGAGACACATGAGACGTATGACCACATACAGTTGAGAAGGCCGGGTAACCTACCCTAACGTTGACTTGATGTGCATGAGCCTAGTATGAGGTCGCATTGCCTTGTTATGTTACATTGACTTGCATGTTTACTTGTATGTGATGTTTAACCTTGTGGTGACTCGTGATTGACCCTTGGAATGTAGCGTTGAGCTATACAACCCTTAAATGTTTGCGTCCATCTTGTTGATGACTTGCGTGACCCCTTAGGATTGTTTTCCACCCTTACGTTGACCTTAAGATCCCTCGTTAGGTGCCATCCACCATAGCGCTACCTTATATGACTTTTTTGGAGTACTTTGCTGTCGTTTTTTATTGTGATTTGGTCATATTGTTGTGTTGCTACTGTTTTTTATTTGTGAGGGTTGGATGATCTATTTTAGGGTCTTTTCCAGTCCTGAGTTCTCTCCTTTCATAGATATGTTAGTCTAGTTGAGTCTCATGCAAGTAACTTAACGCTAATAGGTCTAAGTCTAAGGATAAGGGAGGTTTGACCCAACATCTGATGTTGAGTTTATAATTGGTTAATATCTAATATATATTGCTACTGTTATATATAGATTGCTATTGTTATTATTGTTATTGTTTTCACTACTTTAATGGTTATTGTAGCTCATTGTTTTTGGGACATGCTGGACTTGAAGGATATTGAGGTATGGTTTCTCTTTTCCACAATAATTACAAAATTTTATTGTATTGTATTAATAAATACAACATGACAACTGTGCCATACTATTTTTCATTACATGTCCTCTATCTCGTAGACCCAATTGATGAGGTTTCTATTCAAAATATTCAAATGTACAAAGACATAGGTTGCTATTCAAAATATATCTTGTGGCGTTGTGTGAGAATCCCAGTAGCTGTACATAAGGCATGCAGTGCATGTCTAGAAGCAATGACTCTTTTGAGGGATACAGCAGGGCCAAAAATTTGTCGGAGGCATCACGAATATTGGAGGTTGGATCACAAGGTTATATTTATCCTATCCTTCCTTGTGGTGGCTTACATGTGTATTTAATAATTTTGAGTGAAGTTTAGGAATGCAAACACATTAACACCATAACACATTATCTCATCTACCCTAGACTGCATGAAATATCATCTTGCAGGGCATGAAATATGTAGGTCAAGATCTTATGATAACTTCCTAGATAGGTTCATGTAAAAGATCATAAGAAATGGAAAATGCAAATCAGACCAGAGGATTTGGTTTTGACCTAAAAATTAATA
Source organism: Larix kaempferi (assembly GCA_027924585.1). Taxonomy (NCBI): domain Eukaryota; kingdom Viridiplantae; phylum Streptophyta; class Pinopsida; order Pinales; family Pinaceae; genus Larix; species Larix kaempferi. The sequence goes on along the minus strand of BSBM01001430.1, from coordinate 2,279,993 downwards.
CAATTCATCCATGCACCACAAGATGAAAAATTGGGACATAACCTAACAACAGATACTATACTTCTTGTTTGAAGTATCTTCTAAACACTAAAATAACTGGAGAACTTGGAAAGCAGAAGAAACAAGGGAGAACCTAGGAAACAATCCTGGATTTGGTTTGGCAACAATAGGTAGAGGCTGCAAGTCCCAATCATTCTCCATAGAAGTATGATATACTTGAAAACGCGGGTATGTTTCACATGTCGAAATCCCAATCATCCATAGACAACCAAATCTTCCATATCGAGCTAAAGATTGGCTCAATTTCATAACAACTTCACAGAAGATGAGTACTAACAACCCTAATGATGCTCCTCATGCCTTGAGATGCTCTACAAGCCACTTTAAATCACCCACGTTAAGAATTATACCCTTATTCAAAGGCTCTCCCACCATTTGGTCCAATTCCCTCAAAAAAAGTATAGCTTCTCATTAATTATAAATAAAAGGTCACATTATGGAAATGATTCAACAACATTTCATTCACATCCATAAGGAACATTTTCTTTAGTCTACCTTTTTTCCCTTTTTTTTTTACTTCCTTTCTCTCCAACCTACAATAGGTGGACACTCATGGGTAAGTTGTACATCAACATTATGGATTAGTCATTGATCCTTATTTGAATCAAAGATTCATATTCACGAGATCATTTGTTTCTTCCAACTGGAACCTCATTTGCATTCTTTTTCTTGAATATCCATGGACATATAAAAATATGCATTATATTTTCTTAATCTATCATTAGTACCCTTTTCAAAAACTTTAATGGCCAAAAATTCTTCCATAGAATCATCTTCATTCATCCAAGTTCAGGGGCACATATGGTTGCCAACTTATGGATTTGGAAGGGTGGTATTGTTTCCTTTTTTAATGAACACCAAATTGAGGGTAGGAGTTCTGAACATGACCAATTTGTTTGTATATATGGAAACAAAAAGAAGTGTTTTCATAGTCCAATATATGAATCCACTGCATTTCCCATTGTTTAAATATCAACTTATATAGAATACCTTAACTAAGTTCAATCTCCATGCATATGTGAGCATAAGTGAACATTCACATCATTTTATTTTTCTTAGGTAATATATCCCAAGGGAAACCTCTCCGGAATTCCCCCTCATTCTGAGGATGGTACCTAGCGTAAACCATATATTCTTTATGTCACAAGGTCAGGTTGACAATTAATTAATAGAACATAATATATCATTCATCAACAATCAACTCGCTTAAAGAAACCATGTCACAAAGTGGGATTTGAACTCAAGTTGGGAGGATAACAACTTTTCCTTGCAACCACTCAATTTACACATAATTGACCTAAGTTCCCTAGCACTTCAAGGCATCTTAGATCTCTTGAACATCCCATCTCTTCCCACTCAATGCCAATTTTTTTAAATATCTACGCAACAAGTTCCCAATACATTTAAAGACTAAATAATGCCAAAAATGAAGGAGCAAATTGAGAACACAAACCCAGATCGACATTTTGGACACCAACATTGTGTTTGGGTCAAATTAGGGATACCATTGGGTCGTAACAGCGTTTATTTTCCCCATAACTAGGCCCCCTGATTAATAACATTTTATTGTCTTCCTTAGTTGGCAATTGAACAATAAAGAACCCTTTGGAATATAGATGTACCTCACATAGTTTGGTCCAGTTGTAAAAATGTGTTGATACAAATATACAAAGTGAGGCTAAAATCCATTGAATATACATATAGCTATATAGTAACCATATATAAGGTTTATCTCATCAACTTCTAAATGTGAAACATCTAGAGCTGGAACCTCATCAAAATTTTGAGCTTTTTCTTATCTTATTTTTTAGTTTTCTGTTTCCTTGGGTTGTTCTTCTTGAGTCTTCTCTTTGTCATATTTTCCTTTTAAGTACTTTTTCTTTGTCCCTTTTTATCAATCTTCTCTTTGTTCAAAGTCTTTTGGTCCTTTGTCTTCTTTGTCTACATCATCTATCTTAATTGACCTTTTTCCCTTGAAATACAAATCTTGGGAAAAACCTTGAGCACTCCCCCTCATTTCGAGGATGATAACTAAGGTAAAACAAACCAACACAATTTTTGTGTCTACCCAATAGGGACATCAAGTGAGGACCACAAAGATCATAGAGGTATCCAACTTGGGGACTTGAACCCGATACCTCCTGCTTGTAATTCGCAACACTCAACCACATGAACTAACCCATTGTCCTTGGGATACTTAGCCAACTTATCCTTGATGTATGAAAATTTCCATCTCCCATTCTCTAATCACTTCCCTCACCTATTGGTTTATAGCCTTCTCACTCCTCTAGTACTTGTATCTGTCTATGTAAGACAAAAAGTTTCCTTAAGACCAACTTAATTCTCATCTTCACTTCTTGGATAGATGCTAGTTGAAATGTTAGTAGTTGAATATATTGCATACCTTAGTTACTTTAGTATAACATACTCTAGTCCATTGCGTGGTTGACTTCTGTGACCTTTTCCATGATCCTTTCATCCAATTATCATATCCCATCATTCAAATCATTATCCTTTGCTCGTATATAGTTTCCCACCCAATGTTTTCTTGGAATTTAACAAAATCCAATGTGGTTTCCTGATCTGGATTTGTGTGTGAACGAAGCAAAAGATAGCATATACAGAATCATATACAGAGATACATATTCACATACACAGATATATGGCAAGAAACACAGTGATACAGTAAACACATATTCTATTAAATATCATAAATAGAACAGACTGTAAATACAACAGCTAGAATGGTAGTAGCTATCTCTGAGAAAAGATGTGGTCGTTGTGCTCATTCATGCCAAGATGATTACAAAGAGAGGCCGAAAGGCCTATTTATCATAAGCATGAGAGAAATAATCCCAAACATCCAAAAACCTAACCCTAGAAGATGGACCAACATAAAGTTTGCAGCCACAAGGTGGTTAGTTGAACAGTCAACTTCCCGGGGTCATAACTTTTGCATACGATCTCTGTTTGGGGCGCTCGATATCCCATTCGAAAGATATATCCGAGTACTACACCGGGGACCCTAAATTAAAGGTGCCTTGTCAAACCCATATTTCCCAAAAAACGTCATTTAAGGCCTCAAAACGGCCCTGGAAGTTTGGGACTCAAAAAACTGTAGAAAAGTTACTAGAAAATTGACAAAATGGGAAACTATTTTGAGCCAGCGGAATAGGTGGGTGGCCACCAATATCCATCTGGATCAATCCTCCCCCCTTAGGAAGAAATGGTCTCCATTGCGTTACATTCCTTATCATATGTCGAACTATGTGTTGAGTTGAGCTCCTAGTGCGACGTTTGCTGAAGCGAAAAGGTTGCCTTTCTTTGAAATCTTCAGAGGGTTGTAATTGTTGTTGTTGGATGCGCTGGAGCTGTTGAACAGTTTTGGTTGTTATGGTATCCTTGGTCTGCACTGGTGTGGATGGTTTCTTTTTGGAGGAGCACATTGAAGGCATGGCCTTGCACTGCAGAGGTACTCGAATAGGCGATGTTGCACTGAATTTCTATTTTTCTTGTTTTTGCTGAGTAGAGGGATAATGGGCAGAGGCTATGGATATCTCTACGATATGATGTTCTCCTTTAGTGGAAATCATGAATAGGGAAAATTTCCCAGTGTGGGAGATTATCTTCCTGCCCTGCTTGTTCGGGGTAGGTGAAACTGTCTCTGGTATACGATAGAGTTGTCCTCCCAAAGTGACGATGACACTGTGAGGTCGTGATTCATATACAGCATGACGCTTCCACATATACGGATGTCCTAAAAGAACATTACATACTTCAATTGGGGCCACATCGCACAATACCTCATCTCTGAAGGTCTTGATGCCGTATGGTAGGCGACATTAGTGGCTGACGCGGATCATTCAGCCTTGGCTTAGCCATCCAATGGTGTATGGTTGTGGGTGTGGTGTTATTGGTAGCTCCAATCTCTTGATGACTTCTGCTAAGATCAGGTTCTTCTAGCTGTCGATGTCCACAACAAAGTGTAGGGGAATTCCCTTCACCCACATCTGTGAGTGGAAAAGGCGCTCCTCTGCCTCTGACTTTTCAGGTTCCTCTGGTTGAATCTGTGTGGTGAAAACAACAGCACTGGGTTCTGCATCAATGATCTACTTCCATTTTTGTGTGGTTGTGAAATTAGGTTCCGAGTCAGGAATCTGAACTAGGATCCGATTCTGAAGCTTTGATCTCAGACACCAATGACTGTTTTGAGTGACATTCATCAGTGTTGTGCCAGGGGATTTTGTGGAACTCACACCAATTCCCGGTGTCCTTCTTTGTCTTTTCATTACCCTTCTTCACTTGTGGTTGGGACTGGTTGTCCTTTCCCTGCCCCGTGTTATGCGAGCCAGAGATTCCATTTCCCTGCTTCTGCGTAGGTCCGAAGTAGAGCTTGTTCTTTTGCAGAAATTTCTGCTCGATTTTAACAGCATATCAATAGGCAGATCCGAGTGAAGAGATGTCCAGGAAATCCATCTCTGTTCATATGAACCGGTGTAGGCCACTGCGATATTTTAGTGCTAGGTGTCACTTGGAGTCCTTGATACCCAGCTTTGTGCGCAAGGCATGAAAGTTGTTGGTGTACTCCGACACCATTTGGTCCCTTTCTTGACGCAGAATGGTCCATTTTGTGTAATAGTCATCATAGTTTCCAACAGCGTAATACTGTTCCTTGACGGCATCTATAAAAGAGGCCCAGGTGGGATTGAAATATTCAAACAATCCAAACTCATCTGATCAGTTTTGCTCACAATAAGTTTCCCACCAATGTTTGACATGGGGGACGGCCTTGAGGAGTGCAAATATGATCTTTTCCGTGTCAGAAAATTTGTGGACAGAGAAATACCCTTCTAGTAGATTCAACCATTTATCTAGGGAATCGACATCGATCTGGCCTTCAAATAAAGGAATATCAAAATTAACTTGTACCTTTGAAGGGAGTCACATCTCCGAAATGGATGGTCATTAAAGGGGTATTCGTCGTTGCCTGCATGCATCGAAGGATCTAGGTGAAATTATCCATCATCGCATTCCTCTGTCGCACAAGGACTTCCTCGAAAAACAACTTGATAGGATCTCCTGCTTCATTGTCTCTCTTTTCGTCCGCCATGGGAGGCCGTTTGGGACGACGAGAGAGATCTTCCCCAAGTGAAACTAGTTCAAGACCCAACTCTCTATATCCTGACCTCGTCGGGGACATGCACCGAGAAACAATCAAAGAGCAGATTGCTCTAATATCACTGATCCAGATTTGTGTGGGAAAGGAAACAAAAGATAGCATATACAGAATTATATATATAGATATATATTCACATACACAGATCTATGGCAAGAAACACAGCGATACAGTAAACACATATTCTATTAAATATTGGAAATAGAAGAGACTGTAAATACAACAGCTAGAATGGTAGTAGCTATCTCTGAGAAGAGATGTGGCTGTTGTGCTCATCCGTGCCAAGATGATTACAAAGAGAAGACGAAATTCCTATTTATCATAAGCATGAGGTAAATAATCCCAAACATCCAAAAACCTAACCCTAGAATATGTACCGTCATAAAGTTTGCGGCCCCAAGGTGGTTAGTTTAACAGTCAACTTCCCGGGGTCACAAATTTTGCATACGATCTCCGTTTGGGGTGCTCGGTAGCCCGTTGGAAAGATATATCCTAGGACTACACCAAGGACTCCTAGGAAAAAGGGATCCATTGGACCCATATTTCCCAAAAAACATCGTTTAGGGCCTCAAAACGGCCCCGGAAGTTTGGAACTCGAAAAACTGCAAAAAAGTTACTAGAAAATTGGCAAAATGGGAAACTGTTTTGAGCCAGCGGAATAGGTGGGTGGCTGCCGATATCAATTTGGATCAATCATCCCCCCTTAGGAAGCAATGGTATCCATTGCGTTACATCCCTTATCATATGTCGAACTGTGTGTTGAGTTGAGCTCCTGGTGCGACGTTTGCTGAAGCGAAAAGGTTTCCTTTCTTTGAAATCTTCAGAGGGTTGTAATTGTTGTTGTTGGATGTGCTGGAGTTGTTCAACAGTTTTGGTTGTTGTGGTATCCTTGGTCTACACTGGTGTGGATGGTTTCTTTTTGGAGGAGCACCTTGAATGCATGGCCTTGCACTGCAGAGGTACTCGAATAAGCGATGCTGCACTGAATTTCTATTTTTCTTGTTTCTGCTCAGTAGAGGGATAATGGGCAGAGGCTGTGGATGTCTCTACGATCTGATGTTCTCCTTTAGTGGAAATCGCGAATAGGGAAAATTTCCAAGTGTGGGAGATTATCTTCCTGCCCTGCATAGTCAAGGTAGGTGAAACTGTCTTTGGTATCCAATAGAGTTGTCCTCCCAAAGTGACGATGACACTGCGAGGTCATTATTCATATACAGCATGGCGCTTCCACATATACGACTGTCCTAAAATAACATCACATACTTCAAGTATGGCCACATCGCACAATACCTCATCTCTGAAGGGCTTGATGTCATATGGTAGGCAACATTGTTGGCTGACGCGGATCCCTCGGCCTTGGCTTAGCCATCCAATGGTGTATGGTTGTGGGTGTGGTGTTATTGGTAACTCCAATCTCTTGATGACTTCTGCTGAGATCAGGTTCTTCTGATTGCCTTTGTCCACAGCAAAGTGTAGGGGAATTCCCTTCACCGACATCTATGAGTGGAAAAGGTGCGCCTCTGCCTCTAACTCTTCAAGTTCCTCTGGTTGAATCTATGTGGTGGCAAAAATGGCACTGGGTTCTGCAACAATGATCTGCTTCCATTTTTGCGCGGTTGTGAAATTAGGTTCTGAGTCAGAATCGGAACAGGGATTTGATTCTGAAGCTTTGATCTCATCCACCAATGACTGTTTTGATCGACATTCATCAGTGTTATGCCAGGGGAATTTGTGGAACTCGCACCACTTCGTGGTGTCCTTCTTTGTCTTTCCATTACCCTTCTTCGCTTGTGGTTGGGACTGGTTGTCCTTTCCCTGCCCCGTGTTCTGTGAGCTAGAGTTTCCCTTGCCCTGCTTCTGCACAGGTCCCAAGTCACACTTGTTCTTTTGCAGAAATTTCTGCTCAATTTTAACAGCATATCGATAGGCGGATCCGAGTGAAGAGATGTCCCAGAAATCCATCCTTGTTCGTATGTACCGGTGTAGGCCACTGCGATATTTTAGTACTAGGTGTCGCTCGGAGTCCTTGATACCCAGCTTTGTGCACGAGCTATGAAAGTTGTTGGTGTACTCCGACAACGTTTGGTCCCTCTCTTAATGCAGAATGGTCCATTTTGTGTACTGGTCATCATAGTTTCCAACAGGGTAATACTGTTCCTTGACGACATCTATAAAAGAGGCCCAGGTGGGATTGGAATATTCAAACAATCCAGACTCGTCTAATGAGTTTTGCTCACAATAATTTTCCCACCAATTTTTGACATGGGGGACAGCCTTGAGGAGCGCAAAAATAATCTTCTGCCTGTCGAAGAATTTGTGGATAGAGATTCAAATTCAACATCATCAGGGCATCGGCATCGATCTGGCCTTCAAATAAAGGGATATCAAAATTAACTTGTACCTTGAAGGGAGTCACATCTCCGAAATGGAGTCTCGTTGAAGGGGTATTCGCCGTCCCCTTCATGCGTCGAAGGATCTGGGTGAAATTATCCATCATCTCGTTCCTCTGTCGCGCGAGGGCTTCCTCAAGCAACAACTTGATATGATATCCTGCTCCATCGTCTCTCTTTTCGTCTGCCATGGGAGGCCGTTTAGGGCGGCAAGAGTGATCTTCCCCAAGTGAAACTAGTTTGAGACCCAACTCTCTCTATCCTGACCTTGTCGGGGACATGCACTAAGAAACAATCAAAGAGCAGATTGATTTGATACCACTGATCCGGATTTGTGTGGGAACGAAACAAAAGATAGCATATACAGAATTGTATACAGAGATATATATTCACATACACAGATATATGGCAAGAAACACAACGATACAGTAAACACATATTCTATTAAATATCAGAAATGGAACAGACTGTAAATACAATAGCTAGAATGGTAGTAGCTATCTCTGAGAAGAGATGTGGATGTTGTGCTCATTCGTTCCAAGATGATTACAAAGAGAGGCCGAAATGCCTATTTATCATAAGCATGAGGGAAACAATACCAAACATCCAAAAACCTAACCCTAGAAGATGGACCGTCATAAAGTTTGTGGCCCCAAGGTGGTTAGTTGAACAGTCAACTTCCCGGGGTCAAAAATTTTGCATACGATCTCCGTTTGGGGCGCTCGATAGCCCTTCGGACCCATATTTCCCAAAAAACATCGTTTAGGGCCTCAAAACGGCCCCGGAAGTTTGGGACTCGAAAAACTGTAGAAAAGTTACTAGAAAATTGGCAAAATGGGAAACTGTTTTGAGCCAGCGGAATAGGTGGGTGGCTGTCGATATCAATTTGGATCAATCCTCACCCCTTAGGAAGAAATGGTCTCCATTGCGTTACATCCCTTATCATATGTCGAACTGTGTGTTGAGTTGAGCTCCTGGTGCGACGTTTGCTGAAGCGAAAAGGTTTCCTTTCTTTGAAATCTTCAGAGGGTTGTAATTGTTGTTGTTGGATGCGCTAAAGTTGTTCAACAGTTTTGGTTGTTGTGGTATCCTTGGTCTACATTGGTGTGGATGGTTTCTTTTTGGAGGAGCACCTTGAATGCATGGCCTTGCACTGCAGAGGTACTTGAATAGGTGATGCTGCACTGAATTTCTATTTTTCTTGTTTCTGCTCAGTAGAGGGATAATGGGCAGAGGCTGTGGATGTCTCTAGATCTGATGTTCTCCTTTAGTTGAAATCGCAAATAGGGAAAATTTCCTAGTGTGGGAGATTATCTTCCTGCCCTGCTTGGTCGGGGTAGGTGAAACTGTCTCTGGTATCCGATAGAGTTGTCCTCCCAAACTGACGATGACATTACGAGGTCGTGATTCATATACAGCATGACGCTTCCACATATATGACTATCCTAAAACAACATCACATACTTCAAGTGGGGCCACATCGCATAATACCTCATCTTTGAAGGGCTTGATGCCGTATGGTAGGCGACATTGCTGGCTGACACGGATCCCTTGGCCTTGGCTTAGCCATCCAATGGTGTATGGTTGTGCGTGTGGTGTTATTGGTAGCTCCAATCTCTTGATGACTTCTACTAAGATCAGGTTCTTCTAACTATCGTTGTCCACAACAAAGTATAGGGGAATTCACTTCACCGACATCTGTGAGTGGAAAAGGAGCTCCTCTGCCTCCGACTCTTCAGGTTCCTCTGGTTGAATCTGTGTGGTGGCAACAATGGCACTGGTTTCTGCAACAATGATCTGCTTCCCTTTTTGCGCGGTTGTGAAATTAGGTTCCGATTTAGAATCGGAATAGGGATCTGATTCTGAAGCTTTGATCTCAGCCACCAATGACTTTTTTTAGCGACATTCGTCAGTGTTGTGCCAAGGGATTTTCTAGAACTCGCACCACTTCATGGTGTCCTTCTTTGTCTTTCCATTACCCTTCTTCGCTTATGGTTGGGACTGGTTGTCCTTTCCTTGCCCCGTGTTTTGTGAGCCAGAGTTTCCCTTTCCCTGCATCTGCGCAGGTCTGAAGTCACGTTTGTTCTTTTGTAGAAATTTTTGCTCGATTTTAACAGCATATCGATAGGTGAATCCGAGTGAAGAGATGTCCAGTAAATCCATCTCTGTTCATATGTACCGGTGTAGGCCACTGCGATATTTTAGTACTAGGTGTCGCTCGGAGTCCTTGATACACAGCTTTGTGCGCGAGCTATGAAATTTGTTGGTGTACTCCGACACCGTTTGGTCCCTCTCTTGACGCAGAATGGTCCATTTTGTGTACTGGTCATCATAGTTTCCAACAGGGTAATACTGTTCCTTGACGGCATCTATAAATGAGGCCCGGGTGGGATTGGAATTTCAAACAATCCAGAACCGTCTGATGATTTTTGCTCACAATAATTTTCCCACCAATTTTTGACATGAGGGATGGCCTTGAGGAGCGCAAGGATGATCTTCTGCCTGTGAGAAAAATTTTGGATAGAGAAATACCCTTCTAGTAGATTCAACCATTTATCTAGGGCATCGGCATCAATCTGGACTTCAAATAAAGGGATATCAAAATTAACTTGTACCTTGAAGGGAGTCGCATCTCCGAAATGGAGGCTCGTTGAAGGGGTATTCGTCATCCCCTTCATGCATCGAAGGATCTGGGTGAAATTATCCATCATCTCGTTCCTCTGTCGCGCAAGGGCTTCCTCAGACAATAACTTGATAGGATCTCCTGCTCCGTCGTCTCTCTTTTCATCCGCCATGGGAGGCCGTTTGGGGCGGCGAGAGTGATCTTCCCCAAGTGAAACTAGTTCGAGACCCAACTCTCTCTATCCTGACCTCGTCGGGGACATGCACTGAGAAACAATCAAAGAGCAGATTGCTTTGATACCACTGATCTGGATTTGTGTGGGAATGAAACAAAAGATAGCATATACATAATCATATACAGATATATATAATCACATACAGAGATATATGGCAAGAAACACAACGATACAGTAAACACATATTCTATTAAATATTGAAAATAGAATAGACTGTAAATACAACAGCTAGAATGGTAGTAGCTATCTCTGAGAAGAGATGTGGCTGCTGTGCTCATTCGTGCCAAGATGATTACAAAGAGAGGCCGAAATGCCTATTTATCATAAGCATGAGGGAAATAATCCCAAACATCCAAAAACCTAATCCTAGAAGATGGACCGTTATAAAGTTTGTGGCACCAAGGTGGTTAGTTGAACAGTCAACTTCTCGGGGTCATAACTTTGCATACGATCTCCGTTTGGGGCGCTCGGTAGCCTGTTCGAAAGATATATCTGAGGACTACGAAGGGGACCCTAGATTAAAATGGCTCTGTCGGACCCATATTTCCCAAAAAAACGTCGTTTAGGGCCTCAAAACGGCCCTGGAAGTTTGGGACTCGAAAAACTGTAGAAAAGTTACTAGAAAATTGGCAAAATGGGAAACTGTTTTGAGCCAGCGGAATAGGTGGGTGGCCACCGATATCCATCTGGATCAATCCTCCCCCCTTAGGAAGAAATGGTCTCCATTGCATTACATCCCTTATCATATGTCAAACTGTGTGTTGAGTTGAGCTCCTCGTGCAACATTTGTTGAAGCGAAAAGGTTGCCTTTCTTTGAAATCTTCAGAGGGTTGTAATTGTTGTTGTTGGATGCGCAAAGAGCTGTTCAAAAGTTTTGGTTGTTGTGGTATCCTTGGTCTGCACTAGTGTGGATGGTTTCTTTTTGGAGGAGCAACTTGAATGCATGGCCTTGCGCAGAGGTACTCGAATAGGCGATGCTGCACTGAATTTTTTTTTTCTTGTTTCTATTGAGTAGAGGGATAATGGGCAGAGGTTGTGGATGTCTCTACGATCTGATGTTCTCCTTTAGTGGAAATCACGAATAGGAAAAATTTCCCAGTGTGGGAGATTATCTACCTGCCCTACTTGGTCGGGGTAGGTGAAACTGTCTCTGGTATCCGATAGAATTGTCCTCCCAAAGTGACGATGACACTGTGAGGTCGTGATTCATATACAACATGATGTTTCCACATATACGGTTGTCCTAAAAGAACATCACATACTTCAAGTGGGGAAACATCGCACAATACCTCATCTCTGAAGGGCTTGATGCCATATGGTAGGCGACATTGGTGGATGACGCGGATCCCTCAGCCTTGGCTTAGCCATCCAATGGTATATGGTTGTGGGTGTGGTGTTGTTGGTAGCTCCAATCTCTTGATGAATTCTGTTGAGATTAGGTTCTTCTAGCTGCCGCTATCCAAAACAAATTGTACGGGAATTCCCTTCACCCACATCTGTGAGAGGAAAAGGCGCTCCTCTGCCTCCAACTCTTCAGGTTCCTCTGGTTGAATCTGTGTGGTGGAAACAATGGCATTGGGTTCTGCATCAATGATCTGCTTCCCTTTTTGCGCAGTTGTGAAATTAGGTTCCGAGTCAGAATCGGAACTAGGATCTGATTCTGAAGCTTTGATCTCAGCCACCAATGACTGTTTTGAGTGACATTGATAATTGTTGTGCCAGGGGCTTTTGTGGAACTCGCACCACTTCCCGGTGTCCTTCTTTGTCATTTCATTACCCTTCTTCCCTTATGGTTGGGACTGGTTTTCCTTTCCCTACCCCGTGTTCTACGAGCCATAGTTTCCCTTACCCTGATTCTGCACAGGTCTGAAGTCACGCTCGTTCTTTTGCTGAAATTTCTACTTGATTTTAACAACATATCGATAGGTGGATCCGAGTGAAGAGATATCCAGGAAATTCATCTATGTTCGTATGTACTGATGTAGGCCACTACGATATTTTATTACTAGGTGTCGCTCGGAGTCCTTGATACCCAACTTTGTATGCAAGGTATGAAAGTTGTTGGTGTACTCCGACACCGTTTGGTCCCTCTCTTGACGTAGAATGGTCCATTTTGTGTACTGGTCATCATAGTTTCCAAAAGGGTAATATTGTTCCTTGACGGCATCTATAAAAGAGGCCCAGGTGGGATTGGAATATTCAAACAATCCAGACTCGTCTGATGAGTTTTTCTCACAATAAGTTTCCCACCAATTTTTGACATGGGGGCCGGCCTTGAGAAGTGCAAAGATGATCTTTTCCCTATCGAAAAATTTATGGATAGAGAAATACCCTTCTAGTAGATTCAACCATTTATCTAGGGCATCGACATCGATCTGGCCTTCAAATAGAGGGATATCAAAATTAACTTGTACCTTGAAGGGAGTCGCATCTCTGAAATGGATGCTCGTTGAAGGGGTATTCGTCGTCGCCTGCATGCGTCGAAGGATCTGGGTAAAATTATTCATCATCTCGTTCCTCTGTCGCGCGAGGGCTTCCTCGAGCAATAACTTGATAGGATCTCCTGCTCTATTGTCTCTCTTTTCATACGCCATGGAAGGCCATTTTTGGCAACAAGAGTGATCTTCCCCATGTGAAACTAGTTCGAGACCCAACTCTCTGTATCCTGACCTCATCGGGTACATGCTCCGAGAAACATTCAAAGGGAAGATTGCTCTGATACCACTGATCCGGATTTTTGTGGGAACAAAACAAAAGATAGCATATACAGAATCATATACAAAGATATATATTCACATACACAGATATATGGCAAGAAACACAGTGATACAATAAACACATATTCTATTAAATATCAGAAATAGAAGAGACTGTAAATACAACAGCTAGAATGGTAGTAGCTATCTCTGAGAAGAGATGTGGCCGCTGTGCTCATTCGTGCCAAGATGATTACAAAGAGAGGCGGAAAGGCCTATTTATCATAACCATGAGGGAAAGAATCCCAAACGTCCAAAAACCCAACCCTAGAAGATGGACCATCATAAAGTTTGCGACCCCAAGGTGGTTAGTTGAACAGTCAACTTCCCGGGGTCATAACTTTTGCATACGATATCCGTTTGGGGCACTCGATAGCCTGTTGGAAAGATATATCCGTGGACTACGTTGGGGACCCTAAAAGAAAAGGGCTTTGTTGGATCTATATTTCCCAAAATACGTCGTTTAGGGCCTCAAAACGGCCCCGAAAGTTTGAGACGCGAAAAACTGTAGAAAAGTTACTAGAAAATTGGCAAAATGGGAAACTGTTTTGAGCCAGCGGAATAGGTGGGTGGCCACCGATATCCATCTGGATCAATCCTCCCCCATTAGGAAGCAATGGTCTCCACTTCGTTACATCCCTTATCATATGTCGAACTGTGTGTTGAGTTGAGCTCCTGGTGCAATGTTTGCTGAAGCGAAAAGTTGCCTTTCTTTGAAATCTTCAGAGGGTTGTAATTGTTGTTGTTGGATGCGCTGGAGCTGTTCAACAGTTTTGGTTTTTGTGGTATCCTCGATCTACACTGGTGTGGATGGTTTATTTTTGGAGGAGCACCTTGAATGCATGGCGTTGCACTGCAGAGGTACTCAAATAGTCGATGTTGCACTGAATTTTTGTTTTTCTTGTTTCTGGTGAGTAGAGGGATAATGGGAAGAGGCTGTGGATGTCTCTGCGATCTGATGTTCTCCTTTAGTGGAAATCGTGAATGGTGAAATTTTCCCAGTGTGGGAGATTATCTTCCTTCCCTGCTTGGTCGAGGTAGGTGAAACTGTCTCTGGTATCCGATAGAGTTGTCCTCCCAAAGTGACGATGACACTGGGAGGTCGTGATTCATATACAGCATGATGCTTCCACATATACGGCTGTCGTAAAAGAGCATCACATACTTCAAGTGGGGCCACATCGCACAATACCTCATCTCTGAAGGGCTTGATGCCGTATGGTAGGTGACATTGGTGGCTGACGTGGATCCCTCGGCCTTGGCTTAGCCATCCAATGGCGTATTGTTGTGGGTGTGATGTTATTGGTAGCTCCAATCTCTTGATGACTTCTGCTGAGATCAGGTTCTTGTGGCTGCCGCTATCCACAAAAAATTGTAGGGGAATTCCCTTCACCCACATCTGTGAGTGGAAAAGGCGCTCCTCTGCCTCTGACTCTTTAGGTTCCTCTGGTTGAATCTGTGTGGTGGAAACGACGGCACTGGGTTCTGCATCAATGATCTACTTCCCTTTTTGCACAGTTGTGAAATTAGGTTCTGAGTCAGAATCAGAACTGGGATCTTATTCTGATGATTTGATCTCAGCCACCGATGACTGTTTTGAGCGACATTCATCAGTGTTGTGCCAGGGGCTTTTGCGAAACTCGCACCACTTCCTAGTGTCCTTCTGTCTTTTCATTACCCTTCGTCGCTTGTGGTTGGGACTGGTTTTCCTTTCCCTACCCCATGTTCTGCGAGCCAGAGTTTCCCTTGCCCTAGTTCTGCACAAGTCCGAAGTCACGCTTATTCTTTTGCAAAAATTTCTGCTCGATTTTAACAGCATATCGATATGCGGATCCGAGTGAAGAGATGTCCTGGAAATCCATCTCTGTTCGTATGTACCAGTGTAGGCCACTGCAATATTTTAGTACTAGGTGTCGCTCAGAGTCCCTGATACCCAGCTTTGTGCACGAGGTATGAAAGTTGTTGGTGTACTCTGACACCGTTTGGTCCCTCTCTTGACGCAGAATGGTCCATTTTGTGTACTGGTCACCATAGTTTCCAACAGGGTAATACTATTCCTTGACGACATCTATAAAAGAGGCCCAGGTGGGATTGGAATATTCAAACAATCCAAATTTGTCTGATGAGTTTTGCTCACAATAAGTTTCGGACCAATTTTTGAAATGGGGGATGACCTTGAGGAGCGCAAAGATGATCTTTTCCCTGTTAGAAAATTTGTGGACAGAGAAATACCCTTCTAGTAGATTCAACCATTTATGTAGGGCATCGTCATCGATCTGGCCTTCAAATAAAGGGATATCAAAATTAACTTGTACCTTGAAGGGAGTCGCATCTCCGAAATGGATTCTCGTTGAAGGGGTATTCGTCATCGCCTGCATGCGTTGAAGGATCTGGGTGAAATTATCCATCATCTCGTTCCTCTGTCGCGCGAGGGCTTCCTCAAGCAACAACTTGATAGGATCTCCTACTCCGTCGTCTTTCTTTTCGTCCGCCATGGGAGGCCGTTTTGGGCGGCAAGAGTGATCTTCCCCAAGTGAAACTAATTTGAGACCCAACTCTCTGTATCATGACCTCGTCGAGGACATGCACCGAGAAACAATCAAAGAGCAGATTGCTCTAATACCACTAATCCGGATTTTTGTGGGAACGAAACAAAAGATAGCATATACAGAATCATATACAGAGATATATATTCACATACACAGATATATGGCAAGAAACACAACGATACAGTAAACACATATTCTATTAAATATCAGAAATAGAACAGACTGTAAATACAACAACTAGAATGGTAGTAGCTATCTCTGAGAAGAGATGTGGCCGTTGTGCTCATTCGTGCCAAGATGATTACAAAGAGAGGCCGAAAGTCCTATTTATCCTAAGGATGAGGGAAAGAATCCCAAACATCCAAAAACCTAACCCTAGAAGATGGACCGTCATAAAGTTTGCGGCCCCAAGGTGGTTAGTTGAACAGTCAACTTCCCGGGGTCATAACTTTTGCATACGATCTCCGTTTGTGGTGCTCAATAGCCCATTGGAAAGATCTATCCGAGGACTATTCTGGGGACCCTAAAGTAGGAAAGCTTCGTTGGACCCGGATTTCCCAAAAAACATCGTTTAGGGCCTCAAAACAGCCCCGAAAGTTTGGGACTCGAAAAACTGTAGAAAAGGTACTAGAAAATTGGCAAAATGGGAAACTTTTTTGAGCCAACGGAATAGGTGGGTGGCCACCGATATCCATCTGGATCATTTCCATCACTATTGTTCTTTCTCTAAGTGTATCTTCGACCACTGTTATTAATTCATATATCTTCATCTCAAACCCTTTCTCAATTTTACATGTCTTCTCATTGTGCTTGTTTGTCTCATATAGATTCAAGAATAGTTTAAGTTTGTTTATAAAAAAAATGTACTTTTCTATTTTTATAATGTTGGAAAGGGGTTGAGTCTCAAGCCCATATCTATATTTTTCTAAATCATTTACCTATATCACGAGTTCATATATAATCCCCATCTCTTTATCCCATAGTATTTTAGAATCTGTAGGAGTGTCTCTTGATTGGATGCTTTTTTATATCTAGGAGAATTAGTATCTGGTCAAGATTAGCTCAGTCAGACGCACGTTCAAATCTGACTTGCTACCATTATAAACCCTAGGCTAGTTCCAACAACCTGAAATCCAATGCTTTGTAGGAAACCTATGACCTAGCAATGATTGAGACATCTAGAGAGCCACCCAAATGGGGATCTCACTCAAAGTGGGGAACCTAACCTTCTAGCCTTATCACAATAGGCTAATGTCTCATTAAGGATTTGAATTTTGGTGGGGAGAGTGTGAAACTTACCTCCCTATCAATCGAGCTATTGAACCATTAGCTTACTTGGATGTTAATGTACTTTGTCAATGTGTACAAAGTGGCTACCGCATTTATCCTCTCTTCCATTGATATAATTATAGGAATACCATGTTAAACAAGGGATTTTGGGATTGATTTTGAGGGAATGTCCAATTGTCTTTCAAGTCACTTAAATGAGTCCACCTCTCTACACTAGTACATGTGCACATTTTCCCCACAGAAAATCGTTGCTATAGCGACGAACAAGACCCCATATTTTTGTCGTAACCTTTTCGTTGTTGTAGCAACACTTTGAACATGTCATCGCTTTGGCGACATGAAAGAGATGGAAAGTGGCATGAGTGGACTAAGATGAAAAAACCAATTAACATTGCTTTAGAGACGAACATATGTCGCTATAGCAACCGATAGTCATCGCTATACCGAATGGTCTCCATCGCTATAAAAACAGAATGAACTTGTTAGTTTCTTTCCTGGGTAACAATATTCCATGGTTGTAGCGACGTTGTTTGAGTCCACCTGTCGCTATATCGACAACGAACCGTCGCTATAGTGACAGTTCCATCAAGCACATAGCGATGGTTCCATCAAGCACATAGCGACGGATTTGCTATACAAGTGACAATCATTATGTCGCTTGTATAGAAACCTATCGCTTTGTTCATAGTGGATCGTCGCTATAGTGACTTTCCGTTCAAAACATAGCGATGGATTTGCTATACAACCGACGGAATGTTCGTCGCTTGTATACCAAATCCGTCACAATGTGCTTGATGGAACGTTGATATAGCGACGGTTCCATGGATATAGCGACGAACATTCTGTTGCTATAGCGACGCAATAGCGTTACCGGGGTAACACAAATACCAAGTTTGTGTCATCGCTATAGCGACGATGTCTGAGTTTTTAAAAAAATAAAATAATCAATGGGGTATAATTGCTATGAAGTTCAAGGAATTGGACCAAATGGTGGGAGGGGGTTTGAATAAGGGTATAATTTCTTAACGTGGGTGATTTAAAGTGGCTTGTAGAGTATCCCAAGGCATGAGGAGCATCGATAGGGTTGTCAGTCCTCGTCTTCTATGAAGTTATGAAATTGAGCCAATTTTTAGCTCGATATGGAAGAGTTGGTCGTCTATGGCTGATTGGGATTGGGGTTAGAGATATGTATGTGGGGATTGCTATCCAATAGTTTAGGGGATATCCGGGATCTGGAATTTTGGTATCATGCTTTTACTAGGGTTATAAGACATTTCAAGTGCTAATGATATCCAATGATGTTGGGAACTTGGATTATAGCTGAGAGACTGTACCTTTCAGTGGAATAGGGATCATCTTGAATGAATATTACTGGTCCAAGAACTCTTTTCAAAGAGTAGCTTCTGACAAATGTTTGGTTATGTTTCTTGTTCATTCAGTTCATGCTTTCTTTCTATGAGTTTTGTTTTCAATAATGTAAGCCTTAAGAGGGGGTGTTGGAATGTAAGGCTTACATACATAATAAATTCACATTCTATAAGTGACTATATTAATGTGTGAAGCTTGATCATACAATAAGGTTGTGATTGTTAATGTAATTGGTCATTGTGAGGTAGAGTTTGTTTCTACATGAGTTGTTTGATTCTAAGTTTTAGGAGATTGTTTAAGATCCAGTTGGATGTGAGATATTATCTCCAACTATCTCTCATATTCTAGTGTGTGGTTGAGATATTCACTCGTCTACCTAAGATAGTGTGTCTATCTCGATGCTTAGATGGATATATTTATATATGTACTATTTCCTTGATGAATAGTACACTCAACATAGAGTTTTTGGTTTGTGTAAAGAAACAATGTCTACTCTTCTTGATAAACATAATTATGATTGCTAGCTTTTGACATGGTGTAAACCCTCTTAGGGATGCTTGATGCTCACATGGGGTTTTTTGTATGGATCAGGGAATTTTTTAAGGATTCTAATATTATATTTAAGTATAGTATTCTAGGCGATTATTTTGGATTGAAAAAAACATATATATAGATAGGTAGGCGAATATCAAATATGAAACATGTAATATTCTACTGAAATTTGTAAATTTTGGCAAAAATTTCGATAAAAAAACATATTTTATGTATATATAGGCAATATTAGAGTCTAAAAATGACCATAAAGTGAATTTATTTTTTGAAAAAAAGCTCGAAAAATAGCCAATTGGCGAAATTACCCTGGTATGGATGCTTCGAAATTAATTTTCTCTTTAGGTATGGATTTTAAGTTTTAAATCAGATGCTTATAGATATACATATGTTGATAGTGCTTTGGATGGGTCCTCCTTTTGCTCCAAGCAAGAGTGGTTACAATTTGTTGCTTAAATGGATTATTGTGAAAATCAAGGAATCATATGGACATAGCCAATGTTTATCCCTTTGACATCCTCTTTTATTTTGATAATTTTAAACAACATTAGGTCAAATCTAAATTGGAGCTTTTCACTGCAAATTTTGATTGGAGCTGGTGACTTTGTGTTGTTAAAAAGGCTCTTTGTGATGGAGTATTATTTGATTTGTTGAGTTAAATCTCTTCTTTTTAGTTAAGGTTTAATATAAAAATGAACTTAAACAAATATATAAGAAGATTTAATTTACAAAAGATTCAATTTACAAAAAATATTATTGGAATATAAATTTGAATGTTTGGATGATCAACCTACAAATTGTGACAGTTTATTCTCATTTTTTTCGAAGTAAACATTCAAATGATCACCAAAAAAGAAAACATCTTCATTGCTCACTAATTAGCATATCCTTACAAGGAGCTTTCACTTTTTGACGCCTCCACCATTCTCTCTAGGGTTTGGAAGATTAATATTTTATTCACATTTTACAAGGAGCTTTCACTTTTTTACGCCTCCACCATTCTCTCTAGGGTTTGGAAGATTAATATTTTATTCACATATTTTTGGTAAGAAGATACTTAAATTTTAATTTATATATATATAATGGTTAAAGGATCAGTTGAATATATACCCTTCAAATTTTAAATTGACAAGGATACTTAAATTATATATATATATATATATTATGGTTAAAGGATTAGTTAAATATATACCTTCAAATTTTAAATTGAGACCAGCCATTCAAATTGTATTTAGAAGGTCTGTTAACGCCAAGCGCGTTCTCTACTGTCGTCGAAACTGCCTGGCTGAGAGAGGAAGGGAATGGCATGAGAATTCACATCGCTGCTACTGTTGCCTTTGGATATAACAGTACCCCACATAATATTATCATTATTTCGTACCACCACCATTCCAAGCACACATATGCGCAGCTTTTAATGGCCAGATTCAGAATAGATCTCCACCCTTCGAGACATTATTTTGATGACTTGCTGGATTTCTTATACACCCGTGTGAAAAATAAAGGTATGATAACAATGACAATACCATATTGAAATTTGTCGACACTGCAGCCAGAGCGACCCCCCGGATCCCCATATTATTGAGATACCCCACTAATAGAAAATTTAGAGGAACGTGAACGAAAAGAGCAATGACTGCAGACCGTGTCAGCGGTAGTATATCTAATGTTCTGAGTTGTCTGATAAATTGGAGCGGTAGTATATATAATGTTCTGAGTTCTCTGATAAATTCTGAGAGGATGAAGCAATGCTTGAGAAGACAATGTATGTCTCTGAAGCAGAGAAGCAAGCCCATCAGCACCATCGGACCTGTAATTCTCTCCAATGTCACCATCTCCTCTAATACCTGCAAGATAAAGTTATACAAATTGGTTTTCATTGTATATTATAATTAGTATAGTTATTTAATTTGTGGTTTGTATATTGTAATTAATATAGCTACTTAATTTGTTAATTTGTAGTTGGTGAATAAATGACAAATTAAATACCATGAAAAAATTATCTATTATCTGTTGTTCTTAATACTTAGTTAAATGAATAAATCTTATAACTTGAAATACCTTTTCTAGACAATAATTGAGATCTTCGGAATTACTGTTCGATTCCTGATCTTTGCATTCAAAACAGTATTCCCCTTGCTCAGCCTGTAGCAAATTCATGTGGCAGGAAATGCAGCAGCAATCTTCAGCTCCTACCGGCGTCTCAGCATGGTGGAAGAGATTGAGAAGCTCTTCACCATTTTCACTTGATTTAAACATGGTTACAATCTCGGTCATCAAGATTGTGGTTTGGATCAAGTGAAAATTCTGAAGAGCATCTCAATCTCTGCCGCCATGCTGAGACGCAGCTAGGTGCTGAAGAACGCTGCAGCAGATCCTCCGACATGAATTTGCTACATGCGGATCAGCACGGGGAGTACTGTTTTGAATGCAAATATCAAGAATCGAACCGTAATTTCGACGATCTCAAGCACTGCCCAACATTTAACGAGTTGACAAAGAATGTATTTCAATTTGCACGATTTCTTATGTTGTTTATGCTGAATTTACAATCTACATTAACCTAATGAAAAACAAATCTATCACTTTAACTTTGCAGGTTATAGAGGAGATGGTGACATTGGGCAGAATTACAGGTCCAGTGGTGCTGATGGCCTTGCTTCTTCTCTACTTCAGAAGCATGATGTCAACATTGTTCCTGGGCCACCTTGGAGAATTGGAGCTGGCGGGAGGCTCTCTTTCCATTGGTTTCACAGACATAACCGGTTATTCTGTCATGTCGGTGCTGGCATGGGAATGGAGCCCATATACGTCCAGGCCTTTGAAGCAAAACGATAGTCTGTTCATAATAAGTATATTTTGTATTTTTAAATATATTTTTTTTATGAGATAAAAATGTGTAATTTGATGTAGAATCAAATAAAGTTAAATAAATAAAACAAATAAAATAAACACATAAATATAAATATACATATACATAATAATAGTCAATATTTATGGTGGCTCTGTCTGGTTTATCTTTGAAAAACTGTGATGAAGAAAATATAAAGATGCATGCACATGAAAATAGCCTAATTTACTTGGAAAACTTTTATTTAACAACCAGCCTTCAAAAGATATATTTCATTATCCTTGGTCAATTGAGCCTAGCCATGGCTAATAGAGGCCATCTTGAAGCATCATACAATGGATTTTATTTTACCCTTGGTCAATTGAGCCTAGCCATGGCCAATAGAGGCCACATGAGGCATCATACAATGGATTTTATTGGAAAGCTCTAGGGCATACCCTTACCCTTTACAAGATCAACTAAAGTCTAGCAATAAAGATGTCCCTTAAACCAATGATCTTGGTGTGAAACCAAATATAAAGAAAAACACATAAATATATATGCACATAATAATAACCAAATTCACTTAAAAACCCTTTACCTAACCATTAATCTTCAAAAAATATATTTCATTACCCAGTGCGAAACCTAGACATTGCCAATAAAAGCCACACATGAGGCATCAATGGATTTCATATACCCTTTCCCTTCACAAGATTAGCTAAAGCCTAGCAACAAAGGTGTCCCTTAAACCAATAGCCTCTCTATGATACCAAATATATATAAAAATAAAAAATAAAAAATAAAAAAAACGCATAAATATACATGCACATAATAATAGCCAAATTTACTTGGAAACCCTTTACCTAATTACCCATGATCAATAGAGGCCACATGAGACATCATACAATGGATACCCTTGCCTTTCACAAGATCCGCTAAACCATAGAAACAAAGGTGTCCCTTAAACCAATAACCTTTATGCGAGACCAGATATGAAGAAAACACATAAATATACATGCATTGAGCCTAGCCATGGCTAATACATGCCACATGAGTCATCATATACAATAGATTTTTATTGAAGAAAGCTCAAAAAAGTGAACCTTACACAAACAACCATCCTATGATACCAAATATATAGAAAATACATAAATATACATGCACATAATAATAGCCAAATTTACTTGGAAAACCTTTGTACCTAACATACGCTTATCCAATAAACCTAGCCATGGCCATTAGAGGCCACATGAGGCATCATACAATGGATTTCATTGAAGAAATCCCTTATTCATGAGCAATGTGGACAATAGAGGCCACATGAGGGATCATACAATGGATTTCATTGAAGAAAGATCCTAGCCATGGGGATCCGACCAATAGAGACTAAATGAGGCATCACATAATGGATTTCTTCAAACCTTTAAATAGAATTTATCACACCTAATACCATGAGAAAATACAATGAATTACCCAATACCATGGGTCAATAAACTACCTACCATAAAATTTAGTAATTGCCAGTGATATTTTTTAAAGTTCTAATTAGTATATTCCGCTAATATTTTGTATGTGACTTGTAAATCTCTTACTCATTAAGATAAGACAAACCATAAACACTAGGCTTTTGTTAAAAAGATGAAAATTATATCAAAATTCTATAAATGTTTAAAAATGTTAAATTCAACTTAATAAAAATATGATAAAATTCTATTTATAGTTAATTATTTAAATTAAGATTTATATATATATAATATTATAAAATTTATACAAATATAATTAATAAAATAAAATTGTTGATCAAAACCACTCATTCCATTATTCAAACTTTATTTCTCAAACCATTCAAAAATTATGTGTAAAAATGTAAAATTCAATCTAATAAAAAGATGATAAAATTTTATTTATAATTAATTATTTAAATTAAAATTTTATATATATAATATTATAAAATTTATACAAATATAATTAATGAAATAAAATTGTTGATCAAAACCACTCATTCCATTATTCTCACTTTATTTCTCAAACCACTCAAATATGTTTAGTAAAGTAGAAAATAATCCTAATACAAGAGTGTAACAACAATCCTATTATCTCTTTGTTTGCCCTTTAATAATTAAGTTTCATAAAATATTTTTTTTTTAATATTAGGAGGGAAAAGATCAATGTTAATTTCATTAATATTTAGTAATTATAGTTAATGTTATATACAACCATTTGACTTTAACTTGAATACTAATATAAAGTTGTTTAAATAATGGTACAACTTATTAATCACATCTTATAAAGTTGTTTAAATAATGGTAAAACTTATTAATCACATCTCATTACCATCTGTCAAAATATTTTATAATATTTGAATACTAATATAAAGTTGCTTAAATAATGGTAAAACTTGTTAATCATATCTTATTACCCTCTGTCAAAATATTTTATAATATTATAATAGGTTGCACATCATCTACTCATTTCTAAAAAAATTGTTTGTACTTTCATCTTCAAATCTTTGTTATGATATAATTATTTTCATCATTATATATATTATTAAAAGTGTTTTAGTCTCTTTTTACAATCATAAACATTATAATGTATTTTTTTTAATTTCTTTTGCTTATTTTGTTATATTCATTCATATATTATGTGATATGTCAACAAAACATGCATTTACATATCATATTAAATGAATAATGTTATGATAAAAAAAAAATACAATGACATTATAATTGATAAAATAATTATTAATTAAAATATTAACAATCAATTTATAACTAAAAGTAAAAGTCACCATTATGATGAGGGATGTTGGTTTTCAATATTTTGAATCATTGAGTCAAGTTCTAAGTTCTAGTGAAATCCCAAACACTTCACAACCCATAGTGTTTTTAAACAAAATATACATTTTAATGAAGAATGAACTTCCCATCTTGAAAGCCATTAAAATCATTTTTTATAACTATTTTCCCTATTATTTGATTGACCTTCATCTACAATCTATGAATAATATGTTAGATTTATTATACGTGTTTATATGTGATTATTCACTACTTTCTATGCATTTCTTCTTTCTATGAATAAATATAAAGGTCTCATCCCTCAATCAATCAAACTTTGTCATGAAGTGATTTATCTTCACGGTCCTCGCACGAAGTTGAGGGACCCTTTTGGTGTAGTTGAAGTTTTGCAAAAACACAACGCGTATGCGTTCCTTGGCACTAGCATTGGAGGATCCCAAAGTGATTTGTAAATAAAAATGCATGCATGGTATGTAGGCCAAAAAAACATGTGCGTTTTTTATAAGACATGGTATAAACACCCAAGAACGAACTATGAGAATCCATTTCTCCCACAATGTGATTTGGATAGCACTAGTGGTCAATAGAGGCAGAACGCAATTGCCACACTCCTAGAGAAGATTTAACCACCAACTTCGAATCCAATATGTAATTCTCCAACCAATTTATCAATTCTTCTACCGTTTTGTAATTCTCCATCTAATTTATGAATTCTTTAACCTATCTTTTATTCTTCAACCAATTTGTAATCTTTCCACTTGAACAAATTAGGTTCATTTGATTCCCTCTTTGTATGCCAATGATAACTATTATGGTTGAAATATGATGGTCACTATAATTGGATCATCATCGATAATAAATAATGCATTTCATAGATTTAAAATTGATAGTTTACAAGAAATGGTTTGAGTAGTGTCCATCATTCAAATACTTTAAAGAATAGCATATACCTTAAATTATAACTACCTTGGTGTTCCAAACACCAAAATGTCCACTATATCTTGCTTATGAACCTTGGTATTCCAAACACCAAAATGTTCACTATATCTTGCTCATAAGCCAAAGATTCCCTATGCAGACCTTATATGGTGGATTTGGCCACATACATTGCATGTGATCCCCAAGGATAAACTACATAGGATCTAATACCCTATATTTTGTCCCTATTACATGGATTCTACCACTAGAATTATCCCTAGTGCACCAAACCTTGGAATCACCTCCGTATTGAACTTTTAAATCAAAGATTATTTATTTAAGGCATGTGGCTTCCATGGATTATGACCTCAATTTTCTCTCATCGCTAGGAACCATTCCTAGAGAACAAACCTTCGTGTGGCTACCATATCTCTATTAGGGAATGTGTGATTGCTTGAGGGACTGCACATGTCCCATGATCCTAAAACGTGAATGCCATTACATAAGAACTTATATTTTTTCCATGGACCATGTCATGGAGATTGATAAGAATATCTGGTGTGCTACAGCTCAAAATGAAAAGCATATGTCACTCATAGGGTAAATATCCCTATGTAGAGACTATGTGGTTATTCTAGGTACAACACATGGCCCATGATCCCATAGGAAATCATATGGCTTTATACCATACATTTCAACCTTAGACAATGGAATAGATCCAAATAACCATCTATGGTATCTTTACATGAAGAGCATATCACACTTGTATGCCAATCATTCCTTATTTTTTCCAATGATTCCCTCTTTGTATGATATCTCCTTCATCATTGCACTTTGTGAGGGTTGATCAAATATATCCCTCTCCCTATCCCCGATGAAACTCAAATGGTTAATGTGAATTTTATCAATGATTGCTTCCTTTCCATATAATTTTAAGAACAAGAGGTGTCGAGCATCATTGTGAAAAGTAATGTTCATGGTCAATCTCCTTTAGACATGGGTGGCTCAAAGTTCAATCCTTAGGTGAGGATACTCTTCCTCGAGGCCCCAAACCCCTAATTCAATCCCTTATCCTACTATTTAACCATTATTTTAATCAAGTGTGCTTGTCTTATTATGTAGGGTTGGGTTCATGACAAATTTATCTTATAGTTGGGTGCATTAAGGTGAAAATCCATAGATTGAATCCTTGAAGCATTCATTAGGTGAGAATACCCTTCCTTAATGCAATGAACCATAGAATTACATTGTTATTACAATCTTGATTTAATGATTCCATTTGGATGAGCTTCCTCATTGTCCTAAGAAAACCTCATTTCCCATACCCCTTAAAGATGGGTACTTTATGGAAATACCATTTTCATTTCCACCTACAAGAATTTATTTACCATATGATCCTTTCTCTATGCATTGATCCCTAGAATTATACCCATATGTTGCTCTTGGGACAAATATTCCATTGAAAGGATTCATGACCAGTTTCCATTCCTTGGCATGCAAAACCACACAATTATGCCATTATATCACCCTTGGTCTAACATGAAAAAAAATTAATACATGTCTAACATAAATTTAACACAACAATATTTTATGTTGATTCTATATTGCAATTGTTCAATTTTAAATACGCATGTCATCATTTCTTACACTATTTTTACATTTTTCATTTTAAAGAAATGTAATTATACCATGTATATGTTTCTAATAATTTATTTTTTGAATTTTTAATTGCAATGGAAAGTATGAATGCAACTGCAAAGATATAAGAGATATTGCGAGACTTAGAGATGTTGGGTACATGTGGAGGGGTGGCAATGAGCTCCACTGCTCACTTGTAGAATCTCTAGATGCAATTATAGACACCATTACCCAATCAAATGGTTCTATATATGACATTGCATCACACAAAGAAAGTAAAAGGAAACAATATGCCTATGGATTGGATTACAATGCCATTAAAAAGCTAAAGAGCACTTATTTGCAGTGTTAAGAGATCCCCAAATGGGGAAAATTCAAGGCATAAATAGATCCTACATTTCTATTTAGTGGTGCATCTATCCACAATTCCAAGAGAATTGGATGGACTAGTGGAACATGGTTTTTGATGTGTCGCCCCACAACAATAGGGAAATTCCTTTATATTTCCTTTGAAATATGTATGCCAAGTTCGTGTTGGGAAAACATGTCAACTATTTTGATATCTTGGAGTTCCAAGGAGTTGGTTTTGGGATGCCTCAAAACTATCCCAATTCTAGCCATTGAGATTCCAATCCCCCAATCCCTCCACCTCGCAGCTAGTTACCTAGGCCAGGAAGTCCTTCTTACACATGATATGTTACCACAAACAAAAGAGGCGATTGTCCTCCATAACATCATTATTGATCGTATGGACCAGGCATGGCCATTCTCCCTATTGGTGTACATTCATCACCACTGTGGTGCAATACCATCTATTAGTGGGGGTAGATCGACACATCATGAGACTACCATGGAGGCTTCTGAGTGCACCACTATGGATCACAATTGCACAGCATGCGGCCCTGCTTGCTATAATAGTGTGACAACATATGTGTCTTTTACTAGGATGTTTACACAGGTAAGTATATGGTTAATAATAATCTTGTCCAAACTATTTTTTCCTTAATGTGCACATATATAGATTTCTAATATTTAAAAATTTTAAGCTTGTAAATGTTATATGCCTCTACACAGGTGTAACGTACCCAACCCTGGAACACACACAAAGGTTGGGTACATGTGCTCTTTAAAATCTAGGGAATGGGTGAATCTAAGCTAAGCGCAATGGAATAATACACTAAAAGGTTAGGCTAACATGCTAGTCAAATCAAAACTTTTAAAAGCATTCAACCATTAAGGAAGATTGTCCTTCCAGTGCAACCTAGTTCCCCATTCTACATGCAATGCATTATAATGACACATGAATACATTCATACTAGAATATCTTCACATGTTTACTAACTATCATCACACCTATGGGTAGCCTCCTATTTCCATATAACAAACTAATAAATCAGGTTTAAATTCATTCATAACACTCCATTTACAACAGTAACCATTAAGCATCTCAACATTCTATGGAAGCATAGTTTAAGCACCTATTCATAGCATATCGATAATAATTATTTCAACCTCAAATCCCGTCTTGGATCTGATCAGGTATTTCCATACACGGCCCTATGGTCTTCCCTAAAGGTCAGTATGTCTAATGAACATAATTACATAAACAAACTAGCCTATAACTTCACAATACATCAGACAACATTATTAACTTTCTAACAAGCAGAATTACATACTCATGTATATCAGAACTAATGCATGAAATTACCAGTCTATAAACCCATGTTATACCTGCTACAATATATCCATATACGGCCATATGGGCTGTCCAAATATCAGACCTATAGATTTCCATATTTAATAAGTAATTAGCCTTCTAAGTCAACCATTAAATCAGCAATCTGCACTAACTTCAATAGTAGAAATATAGCATTATTTTATATCAAATTTTCCACATTAAATATCAGTATTAATTCCCATGGATGATGTGATATGGAACAGGCATACATAGCCATATGGACTATCCTAAAATCATACCTCCTGATATGCATAATTCCATAAACAAACTAGCTACTAACCACTAGTCTAACACATCAACATACCTCTTTCGTGAGCTGCCAATTTATCAACATTGGGTTAGCCAATCACCATGAGCATATATAAAAACTAAAAACATATACTGATAGATATATATCATCCTCCACAGGCACATATACAACAGCATACATAAATAATATAAATAGCATAAATGCATATCTTTTATAAGGGCGCAATTCACATCAGCCGAACAACTTTCCTCCCAATCATAGACACTATCAAGACAAATTACTTGTTCGGGTCACCCCTGAGTTAAGTTCTTGGAATTCATATGAGAAGGTATCTTCTAAATCGATCCCTATGGATAATACTTGCAACACAGGATTTCCCTCCTTCTTCAAGACAAAACGTGATCTCTAACCCCTCTTTCTCGGGAATATACCCCCTCCCGAAAGACAAGATTATGATCACTACGCTTTCTTGCTCAATATTATACCCCCTCTCCAAAAAGAAAAGATATGGACAATGTGATCTCTTTCACAGGATTATACCCCATCTCCCATAGTACTACTTACCACAATTAAAACTCTCATGTAAAGGATTATACCCCCTCTCCTGCAATATGAGCACAACAACTAGGTCACTTGCTTAGGATTTCCCCCCTCTCCTACCAGGCCTAGCGCATCCAATTAAGGAAATGCGTGCACAAGATTTTCCCCATCTCCTTCCAAAGAAAGTTACGGTGAAGTTACGCTCCTCACCCTATCACAAGACTTCTTGACCATTTGAACCCCTACTAGGGAATTCGAATCCAATGGATTAAAGATCTCCCTTATTGAACTTCCAAATGCAAAATAACTAATTCAAACCCCTACTAGAGCATTTGAATTCAATGGATAATGGATATCCAATACTTACTAACTTTTCCTCACAATATCTCAATAACCTGCAAGACAAACTAGTGCAAAAATGTGTGCAAAATCCTATTCCAAATCCTTCTTTGGCATCGCAATTCTTGTCGGAGCCTCCTTTTCCCTCACCGGTAGACTCAACAATCAATGAATGAATGAACTATGAACTCTTAAGCAACTTGAATCCCTCTAGACCAATTTGAATTGCCTCCAAGATATCGGCTACAGACTACTAAGAAACAACTCTCAATCACTGAGTGCTCCTCAAAACCACTGACTGGCCCATTCAAGTTCTCAACATAGTAAGTTGAATCCACTAAGAATAAATCTAAACCACTAGAAAAAACACTCCCAGTCACTTGCTAACTCGAATTTATCAACAATGAATCAAACTCACCATAACTAACTCTTAATTACCCTTTAATTACTCCCCATGCATGAAGGCAACTTGAACTACACATACTGACTCGAATTTCCTTGAAAACACCTCCATGCACCTAGGATATAAATTTGAATTAACCCCAAAGATACTCAAATTAACTGAGGATGACTTGAATTTATCTTATTAACTCAATATTAACTGGAAATAACATAATTAAACTCAATGTATCTCAATGTAATTGAAAATAGCTCAATTTAACTAAAATTAACTCACATAAACTCAATTTAACTCAATTTAATTGAAATTAACTCAATATTAACTTACAATAACTAAATTTAACTCAATTTAATTGAAATTAACTGACATTAACTCAATTTTAACTCATTTTAAGTAAAAATTACTCAAATTGACTAAAGATAACTTCAAATTAACCAAATATGCACACAACACAAGAGTGCAGTGAAGTGGGCCCCACT
Source organism: Larix kaempferi (assembly GCA_027924585.1). Lineage (NCBI taxonomy): Eukaryota > Viridiplantae > Streptophyta > Pinopsida > Pinales > Pinaceae > Larix > Larix kaempferi. The sequence goes on along the minus strand of BSBM01001430.1, from coordinate 2,249,067 downwards.
ATTATCCAGATAAGGAATATTCTCTCCAGTGAGGGCACAATTGTGCATGCAAAACATTAATTAGACAAATTAGGACCATCAAGGCCCAATAAAATTAAAATTAAGGAGACTAGATTAATGTGAGGGGGAGCCACAACTCCTAACCCCAACCCCTTCTCATGTGGAATCCCAAGACCCCCCAGCAATTTTGTTGTCCATGTTGTGCCATTATTTTAGTTATAGGTATTTAATAATGATAATAATGTAATAATAAAATAATTTCAACAATAATCATGGTCCAGGCACCTAGTGCCACCATAAAAAATAAAATAAAAAATAAAAAAACCAAAATCACAGGTATTTGCGGCTAACCTTTGGGATATTACATCCCCTCCTCCTTAAAAAATTGCATCGTCATCAATGCATACTTACTCATGCATGCCTTTATCATTGCAACTGTTGGAAATCATCTTCCGGGAAACCACAATACTTCCCTCTACCACCTGCTTTTCTGTCGATTTCCATAGCCTATGGGATGTGACTTCCTTCACCTCGCTAGTCCCTCGGGATATCATCATCCCTTCACCCTACCAGTTCCTTGGAATATCACCATCCCATTCCCAGGCTTCTCATGTGAGAACCTAAACTAGCATAGTAGTTCCCGGTGTAGAAGCAAGGGTCAATCTTCCATCCCCATAATGGGGTCTTCAAACCTCATTACCAGGCCTTCAATATTTCAACAGAATACATCCACCTGAATCATATTTCAATCGGTCAACCACATGATTATCCATCGGGTTTAAAGATATAAGATACATAAAATACATCTTCATGATACATTAAATAAATTCCAATTAACCATAAGAAATACATTAGTATATACAAAGGTACATAAAATATAGATACTTCTTCAACAAACATCACAAAATATTCATATCACAAAGATACTTTTCTAACAAATATCACAAAGACATTCATATGACAAGGATACTTATCTGCTTGCATATTTCTTTTATTTCCCAATGTTGTCATAGGAAACAATTCATCTCTCAAGTATTATGTCACCATATACTTTCCCTAGTAGGAAACTCATGCCATACATCTTGAGACATCACGGTACATTTCCATCACAAGAAACTCAGGCCCTACATCCTGAGAAAGCACAATACATTTCCATCACAGGAAACTCAGGCCACACAACCTGAGAAAGTGCAATACATTTCCATCGTAATAAACTCAGGCCACACACCTGAGAAATCACAATACATTTCCATCACAAGAAACTCAGGCCATGCACCTGAGAAAGCACAATACATTTCCATCACATGAAACTTAGGCCACACACTTGAGAAAGCACAATACATTTCCATCACAATAAACTCAGGTCACACAACCAGTTTTCCCCCTCTTGGTGCTCACCTGAATCACATTCCAATTATCATTCACCTGATTATCCATATATATATATATATATATATATATATATATATATATATATATATATATATATATATATTTCAACAAGATATACATGAAATACTTCTTCAACAAAGATACATGAATCACATTCCAATTCAATCATATGGTTAGTATTTGGCATATACTTTCTCAACACAAAATACATCTTCAACCAAAGATACATGAATCACATTCCAAATCAATCATATGGTTAGTATATGTCATATAGTTTCTCGGCATGAAATATATCCTCAACCAAAGACACATGAATCACATTCCAAATCAATCATATGGTTAGTATCTATCATACACTTTTTCAACATGAAATACATCTTCAACCAAATATACATTAATCCTATTCTAATCATTTACAGGTCTAGTACATACTTTTCAACGAATATATATGAAATACCACCAAGATACTACCAAGATACCTTTCAACAAGAATCACAAAGGTCACATGAACACTTTATGCACTTTAATGGAACATGCAAACCAACTTATATGCAAGAGTTCCAATCTAACTAAGAAATCAAAAGGCCATAACAACTAGTAGTTAAACATGCTACTTTTCATCTCAACACCAAGCATGAGTCTTCTTTAGAGAATAATTAAAATCCATTATATATTAACTAATAACAATTAATATCAACCAATATACAGCAGTCGTCATGCATACATCATCCATACAAATGTTGTCCCATAATACATCAATTTATAATACCTCAACCATATATCAATCATACACTAATATCAACCAATGACAACCATACATGCATTAGCTAACCATACAAACATCAATCATAATACATCACTCAAAATACATCAACTAGAATACATCAACCATAATACATCAATCATACTACATAAATTGAAACACATAAATCAGAATACATCAATTGGAATACATCGATTAGAATACATTGATCAAAATACATCTACCAGAGTACATCAATCATAACTACTGAGAACAACCAGATACAACCAAGTCTAATCTTCGTCACATCCGATACCATATACATTGAATAGTTTCTCATTAAATCACACCATACCATTATCATAATATAATATATATTAATAATACATATATACGACCAATAGCATCACACAACACTATTAATATTGCACTTATGTAAACACTCAACATATACACAGCCATACATCTCACCTGCATACATACTACATTAGTATCAATACTATACATACTTCGATAGCAACCCCATCTAATCCTCATTACATAACTTATACTATCAACCAAGGTAAAATACATACTCGCATCATATAACCAAACTTCCTACCACCAAAACTTCTAATATTATACAACATATATGATACGATATCATATCCATATATATCATCAAATATATATATATATATATATATTATATGCTTACTATATTGCATACGTGCACACTTATACGTATAGTATATACTCAATATCACATACATGTAATACTAATAATTATTGCATATAATAAAATGCACATTAGGGTATATACAAACATACCTACATTGATACACACATTATAACACATACACTATGCACACACAATACACTATGTGTATACACACTATTGACATACACATTAATATATTTACACAAATACTTATATTATAACATATACACATATATATCAATATACACGTTAATATCGTATTATTCCCTACACTCAAATGTATATAACCATACCATATCTTATAATTATACATTTTATAATACATATACATAAACAATTAAACAATGAAAAAAACAATTGTGAGGTTGGGGATGCGTTCTCTTAAGGAGAAACGACCTTTCCAAGCACCATACCAATTAATTAATATATATTAAAACAATTTGAGTGAGGGTTATGTTCTCTCCAGGGAGACGCAATTTACAAACACCATACCAATTAATTAGTATATATTAAAACAATTTGAATGGGGGTTGTGTTCCCTCCAGGGAGATTCCCTTTCCAAATTGGCAATCTGAATCATTAAAATACATGGAACTTTCACAAAAGGAGGCAGTGTTCTCCAAAGTTGTATATTAACAAACCAATAACATAGATCATTTGTATAATAATTATATTGCATGGATATGAAGGCATTCCGTCCAATTACATAAGCTAAATAAAACATTCACCAATCAACCAGAATCTATTCTCTATATATTTCATTGCGCAGAGAAGATACTACACGTATCCAAAGAATTCCAAAATAATTGATTTATTTACCTTATTAACAAAGTAATTCTAAATCATTTCATTTAATATCTACATAGATATATAAACCTTGCCATTAACGCCTAATATATCCTTCAATATAGATTTTTTTAAAGTAACCCACCTAATAACATATTGTTAAGATTTGGTTGAGCTTTGATCTTTAAGTCTTTTAGATGTAAAAACTCGAAGCACTGAGACAATTCAATCACATGAAATTCATACAACCATAACACAAGATATACCCTGGGGAAAATCCTCAAAACTATGAGAACAAAAACCACAACAATTCTTCTCAATATAATATAATGGATAGCATAGAATGCTTTCTTTTACAACATAGCAGATAGCTTTCAGAAGATAAGAGATCACCAAAACACTCTTGATGAAGATACGGAAGCAATAGAGAAGAGAGATCAATCAGAGAAGCACCTTGCCTTCAATAATAATATCATGCACACAAAGAGAAGCACCTTTCCTTCAAAGGAGAAGAGAATTCGCTTCACATTGGATTCATCAATCCCGTATAACATATTTATACATTCTTCTCTTCTATTTTTATCTTCTAGCTTCAGGATGAACTCGCCCTCAAACTGAATGTATCGATCTTGCATGCAGAAGTACACCCCACTTCTCATGCAGTGCTTTATCTCACTAAGTTGTCACTTAGGATGAACTCACCTTTTAATTGAAAGCTTTCCCACTTAGTTAGTTGGCTAACTTAAGTGTCGTCACTTAGTTATCTAGATATTCTTTGTTGTCACTTAGTTAAATCTCTTTAACTGGTTCTCCTTGATTTACTGAAGTGCCGTCTTTTAGTTTAACTAAAGTGAAAACACTTTAGTTAACTAGTCTTTCTTATTTAAGACTTAGTTAACTGAAATCATGTTGATTGATTTACTTGAAGTCACCACTGTGTGTTCTTTCGTTAATTGAGGCATATCTTTAACTAATGCTTTAACTGAAGCATTGATACTTAACTAGAGCTTTATTAATTCGAGTTCTCTTTAATTAGTTGAAGTGTTTGCATGGAAAATTTTGAATTCTCTTAATCTCTATGCTTTATCTTTTATTTCTTTATCTTTTATGGCATGGTCAATATGTGCTAACTTTAATTATCTATCACATTACATTATACTAAGAAGAATTATCGGATGTTGTGATCGTATTATATTATTCTAGACCAAATTTTTATATGCTAAAGTAATTCACTTTAGAGGTGATCAATCTCTAAAGGAGACTTAATAGCAACTCGTGATCATGGTTAATAATACATCACACAACATTAAATGATTTTAACAAGTAAAGCATGACCTTTATATGAAAGGTCCACCTCTATACTGTAGGTTCATCCCATGGATACCTTTATACAGAAGGTTCACATGAGAATCATGACTTGACACACACAAGTACGGAGCCTTGTCCAACAAGAATTTACAACATCATCACTTTGATCAATTACCTCTATACAGGAGGAATAACCTTTACACGGAAGGCAATCAAAGTGCTCACCTCTATATGGTAGGATCAATCTTGGCTACACAATATTGGTTTGGAGAATGTCTCTTGATGATGTATATTTAACACATATTACCTATGTCCTATCCCAAACCAATCCACTAAACATATATTAATGATCCCTTATATTAATTCAAAACCTAAAATGTATTTTCTTTTATAAATAATCAATAAAATTGTCCCCACTTAATAAGCACTAATTTCATATCTCAACTTCAGTATTTAACCAACTAAAAACTTAAGTTAAATTCAACTTTTAACTAAATTAAAACTTTATCTTAAATTCAATGTTTAACTAAACTACAACTTTTAGTTAGATTCAATATTTCACTAAGCTTAAAACTTAAAGTTAAATTCAATATAAATAAACTAAGGCTTTAAGTTAAATCCTCTTTTCCTTTAAGTTAAATTCATTATTTAAATAAACTAAGACCTTTGGGGATTAATTATTATAAAACTTAACCTTTAACTCCTCTTTACTTAATTACAGATTTCAGAGAGTTTCGTTATGACAACTCAACAAAAATGAATGTACACAGATCCATTATTAAACATGCGTTAATTTCAATAGTTTTAAAATTACACACCAATAAGAATATATCCCCTTTAGCCTTATTTACAGGGTTGCCATAATTTAGACAAGTAATCATAATGGATATAATAATCACAATATATATAATGCATGCAATCACATGTGCAATCATATCATAGCCTGATATTTAAAAAATACTTTGTTTTAATATCATGAATGGCCTAGTTAACACCTCGTAGGACTTGAGATGTTGGAGTTAATAATAAGTGTTGTAGGTTGTGATGTGTTGTTTATTAAACACGGTGTATTGGAGAAAACTCACTATGGCTTGGGAATACCACAACAGACAGATGACTACCAGAAATCTACTCAATTCTCATAGCAATGCTATTATAAATGACAAATGTTAAAATAATGGAGAAATGTAACCAACCTCGATCCAACGTTTGATGTAGATCCCCGTTGGAGCTTTCAATCCGTGCACATCCAAGCACTTGTAATCTGCAAATTAGTCTTGACAACCAATATCTAACAAGTACATGTGATATATAAATGACATTAACATTATCAATAACAATGGTCCATAATATCATAAGCAAATGTAACCCAATGTATAATAAACAACATTCACACCATGAATGGACGAGAATATGAGTATTTCTATTAATGAACAAGAAGAAGTACAAAGTGATACGACCTCTTGCCAGCGACCAATCTGAACCAAGATCTAGATCAATCCACTTGTGCCTCCACCACTTCAATCCTCCATGAATGGAAAACTCAAACTAGAAAGGAGTTTGGAAGGTGAACATAACTGGTTCACAACTACAAGGATCAATGAGTGCAAACTCAAGATAGGGAAAAAATCCACTAGAGTGCCTTTACTATTCTCTTCTTCCTCCCGTCCATAAGCCATATGTGCTCAATATATAGTCCTCTCAAAGGTAGGTGAAAGGACACATCGAGACATTACTTGGGCAGATGAAGAGCCAAAGGTCACCCAATGACCGCTTTTTGGGAGTAAAAAGTAATTAATAGTGGTTTTTAACATTTTACTTGATACCCGCGAGCTATAGTGCTGCAACTCGCGGGTACGCATGCTATAGTGATGCAACATGCGAGTAGGAACAAAAATAGGGCAAACTGGTATCACTGAAGAATAAAAATGGATCTGAGTCATTGAAATGGATCCTACAGGCCAAAGGATGTTGATGCTCACAGGGTGGAAGATTTCTGTGTAACAGATGCCCCTTAATGTGTGAGGTCAGAGACTGAAATGTGCTACGATGGCCGAAATACATTATAAAACTCAGAAGTGGAGTGATGGAGACACAAGTGGAAAGAACGGTTCACTCATCATAATACAATAATATCTCTGAATACATGTCGATAGTACAACAATCTGATACAATGGCCATGAATAGGCAGTACATAAGTAGATACATGTCATAAGTGATCATAGCCATGATCCCTCTACAGTAAGATATGGTCTTCTGTTGAAAAGAAGACAACTGGTGCAAAACTGGAGGTACAAACTGCTGAAATCTGAGAGATGATATCTCAGATGTAAAGTCAAAGTCATATGTAGCATACTGAATGCCACAGTCGCCTGGGGTCTTCTACAAAAGTCTTCGACGGTGCAAGTCCCATCAAGTGAATAAAGGAGTTGGGGTCGAACCTGATGAAACATCGTATGATTACCAGTCAATGATGTATACCGTTAACAGACGCGAGATGACCCACCAATAATGAAAATGGGCATCAAGGCACAGAGCACAATCATCAGAGTGTGAATAAATGGGTTGAAGTCGAACACTAGGATGAATCCATCGATCAGGGGACATTGATGTATTCCCAAAACTGTTGATGGCGAGAGAACCTGCCACTAATGACTGCAAGCCTCAAGGTACTCAACCAAACTCTAAGCCTCAAGTCCCGGAATAAATGAGTTGAATTCGATGGAACGAGACTCACTGGAAGGAGGGCATTAAGGCATCCCCCATCAACCAGCACGAGGTACCAACAATGCTGAAAGATTTGGAAGATCTCAGGTGAAATGGACTGACTCAATAAGGATGGCCGACATGCAATAGTCAAGAGATCTGAGGAGTGGCCAACACTGGTTTCAGGACTTCCTTTGAACAAGAGAATGAGCAGATGGATAGACTCAGGCAGCATAGACTTGACATAAACTATGCAATGCAGGAAGCATTACAAAGGGCTCCATAATGACTGGAAGCTTAACCAATCGGTGGAGAAAACTGAGAAACAAGTACAGCTCCTAAGGCCCAGCAATAGTCCCGACCCATAATGTACGGAGTGGAATGAATGCTCTATTCAAAGGCGACACAACAACCGCCAACAAGAAAAAGTGACCACAATCCCGTCCATCTTTTTGGAATATTTGAATTTTTTTGGTCTTTTTCATATTTTGGAAAAGCTTGAAAAAGAATAAAATTGCTTATAGTACAACAAGTGAGGGAACGAGTGTCAAATAGCTAGCAGACTAGTCCCAAGCAGTGGAACATACCTATGCTCAATGCAAGGAGATGCACGCAGGATGTAGACACTCGGGGGTGTGTTCCCTCGGGGTCAAAGGGTCATCAAATTGTGAAGGGAAAATATATAAGCTCTGCAGGGCTCGACAGGGAAAAGTGCTCAGGCACCAGGCTATCAACTGAGTAAGCGGGAGCCGACACAAGGCTCAAGCAGCAAGCAAGATGATGCAATGCAATCACAACATGATATAACTGAGAAGTCATTTTTCGTAAAGTTAGTCTCCTCACCTGAAAAAGTGTAAAACAATGAGAGAATAACTCTTCTAGTCACGTTTGACTAGAGCATACCCTTTTCGTAATTAATCCACAAAGTTCTGGAAAAGGGGTAAACTTATACCTAAGCGGATGTCGCTTCAAATCCTTTAACGAGCTTGAAATGACAAGTATACTCGGCAATCTTGTTTGATTTTGAAAAATTCTAACAAGGGCTTAAAAAAAACTTTATAAAAATCTTTTTCGTAAAGGTTTAACGAGCCCGAAAAGTAAACTCGTGACCTCCTTACTGTTTTTAACGAACTCAAAGGAGATATGGAAGAATGCTCGTAATGAGAGCAGACGAGTGCCAGGGACATGTAAGACTAGTTCCAAGCGCATGGGACAAAGCTATGCATAATGCAAGGAACATGAGCAAGATAAGGACAATAAAGGGGTGTCTGCAAATTCGGATAGTAATAGGCTCAAATGCATCATAACAATGGGGAGGCCCAAACGTATATGCAAGGTTCTGAATATTCCTACCATGGCCGAAGCAAATGTCGAAAAGGACCAGTAAACAAGTATAAGTCCAGCTAAGAATCATGTCTCCAAGAAACATAAGTACCAAGATCATCTCTAAAATGTACGTAAAGAAAAATCTGATACAAGTCACTGCGGTAGAAACATTTTCAACTTCACTATTGTTAACCTCAGACATAACGTAGGTAGAGCTAACCACTGAAGGTTCCATAGTACCAATACATGACGGATCACAATGATCATCTTCAAAATGAAAAGCAAAGATGAAAGATGTGAAGGAATCTGTAGTGGCAAATTCATCATCACGAGAGTTGGAAATTCTAGAAATAGAATCAAACTCTTCGGGAGCACCGATTTGCGGATCTATAGGAGAGCTCAAAGACTCAGATGTCAAATCAGGGCTGGACGAGACTGCGAATGGATCCAAATTCAAATGGATGGAAGGTTGTATTAAAGGCTATCTCGTTCAATAAGACCGAGGGTGGGAAGGGAATGAGATCTATGATAGAAATCCTCCCCAGGCTCATCATTACCATGCATGAACTCGATAAAATATTCATCCGAAGGTAGAGTACCATCAAGGCAATCATGTGAACAAGATAGGTTGGCTGCCAAAAATGGCAGCGTAACGGGATCTTCCTCAACTGTCTGGGAAGAAGAGAGATCCGGATCTGCAGTGGTTTGTTGGATATGATTGTAAGCGAGCTCCGCTACAGATAAAGGCATAGACATCCCGACATGCACAATGTCTCCAGACATAGAATCCACGGATGGAAAAATCCATGGATCATTACAATAGGAAGTCCATAATGGCATACTATTCAAAGGAGGAGGCGCACTGTCGGAAATGGTTTCGATAAAATTCACAGGTGCATAATGGTTAAAAGTTTCCATCAACGAGGGGTACATTCCAAAACCTATGTTCCCAGTTGCCAACTTAGAATCAGAAACTTGCGGGACTACTGATCCCGTGGATGCTGTGGAAGGAGTGCCAACATAATCCAGCTGATCGATTGTCACAATATTGCCTTCATGGGGAAAGCAAATAACTCGAAATACAGTAGACGCGACAGCATACATCCATTTTTGACCCAGTAAAAGGTTGTAGTCGATGGGCGCATCAACCACTTCGACTTCAATAGGCACGGACTTACCTCCCAAGGAGACAACAAGGGAAGGGATAATTCCATGCGGCGTAAAATATCTACCGTTGAATGCAGTGAGTGTAGTTCTAGACGCGAGTAGAGGGGGAGAGCCAAGAGCTTTCCAACAAGTTAACGACATTACTGACGCGGAAGCACCTTCATCAACCATAGTACGTTTGACGAAGCTCTTAAGGAAAACCACCTGGATTTGAAAAGCGACATGGTAAGGCAAGCGAGGTTGGACATCAATAGTATCGAACTTGATAACACTAGGCCTTCCCCCATCCTGAACTCCTAACGCACTCAAAAGGGCATGCTTCTCAGAAGGACAAGCTTGCAAAAATTCAAGAGCCGACATGGCACACGAAGTTTGGCCCAAATCTTCTACGATGGAGTAGTTTTGGGCGGCTCGAGCATTAGGATTATGCGTGGAGCGCTTGAGAACAACTTTCGGTATCCGCGGCATAATAGAAGGCTTCTTGATATGCAAGGAATTATCAGGAGGAGGGGGAGGCTCATTCCCCAAATTCGGTTGTGGTGCACCATAATCATGTTGACGAGTAGCAACACAAACCTCTGACTGAACCATATTCACACATCCATAACCACTAGTATGGGAAGAAGACGTTGTCGTTTCATTAGTACCATAACCAGTGGTGGGAGCATGCGAAGCCATATTTTGATGATGAGGAAGGGGATCCTTCAACACAGCTGGGCTATGTGCCAAATGCTTCAATGCTTCTTCCATTCAAGGACATAAGTGAGTAAGATGATCCTCTCCACAAAGCTTGCAAGGGAATTTCACCTTACGCCTAGGTTTACGATCCTTGCCAGCATTACCACCTTCCCAAGGAGGGTTGGCATTCTCTTTACGAGGAGTATTACGATTGCTATTGTTGTTACTTCCATTGTTTCCACGCCTACGATTGTTTCTCCCCTTTTTCTTACCACCAGGTTGCTGGTTACCCAACGGTTTCGTTGATTGCACATTGTGTACATCAGACGACGGAGTGGAAGCGGACAAGGTGTGAACCTGTCCAGGTGCAGACTGGTTTAGCAACAAATTTTGCATTTGATTAGCTACCAAGTCTACAGGGTGAGTGCATGCGGACCCCACGATGCCATCAGCATGTGGTCCAAGAACTGACGTAAGCCCGTAAGCTTGCCCATGGCCATAAGATTGATAACCTCCCCCTGGCTGACCCATTTGAGAGTAACCAAGTATATGCGTGTTTTGAGCACCATATTGGGGTGGTGGGTGGTACTGGGGGCCAGCACCGACTGTGTTGTAGTAAGGGTTGCCACCATGAGTATGGGGCATGTATGTACTATTCATAGCGGGAACCGTGTTGTATTGACCTTAATGGTATGGTATGTTCCCACCCCCAACATTAGGATTAGCTTGAGCAGTCATGTGGTGACCAGCAGCATGAGAAGCATTCCCAGGTCCAATATGGGTGTGACCAGTGGCAGGGTTGGTGGTGTGATGTCCATGTGGATAGGAAATATTCCCACCCCCTACATTAGCATTACTAGTGGCGGCGATGGATGCAAAAGTATGCGGTATGTGTCCACCCCCGTGGTTAGGAGGGACGGTATCATGTGCAAAAGTAGTCCTAGGTTGACGAGTAGCGATGCGTGTATTGGGTTCTGAATGGCGAGTCATGTTCCGAACAGCATTTCGGCTAGGTTGTGTGTTCCTAGTAGGTGGTCATGCTCCAACATAAGCATTGTTAGGAATCTGACTTGTCCCCATACTATGTGAGTGGGTGGACAACGTAGTGCCCCCAGTGGGTATAGTATGGCTAACACTTTGACTAGTTCCAGCGTGAGTACCAACCATAGTGGAAGGTTCGACAGTATTGTGACTAGGCATACCAAAAGAGAGTGCAATGGGGTTGATCATAGGGTCGGAATCATCATGAGTCTCAGGCCTCCCATATCTAAAATCACGTGGAAATGAAGGAACGAAAAGCTCATCCTGTACTACATCCTTGGGTAGGTCGGGCATTCCGTAAAGATAATTATTCGGATTCAAAGGATCAAATGGATCCCGGTCAAGTGGATTAGGCCAAATAGAACCAGGTTGAGTCTCAGGTGGATCACCTCCCCAATCCTCACGAGGAGTCTGGGGATCGGAAGTAAGCTCAACTCTACCCGAAGGAGTAGAAGGGTCTTGCCCGATATTGGGATGTGCAGCCATGTAATCTTCAACGTAAGTCTCATATGAATCCGAAGACTCAGAGGGATCCCTCTGGCGTCCCCTAGCAATACGGCGTGTAACCTCGAGTGGCTTTAAACCAGCCAAACGACGGGACCAGTGGAGAGTAGGGCTCCGCGCCACGTTCTCTCCGGAGAGAGACACCGCGTCTCCTAAAGGCCAACTATCGATCAAAAATAGTAAATCAAAAGCACACACCTAGAGAAAATACAACCAAAAGCAGACAAACAGAGTGGCTAAATGAGCTCCCGACACTAGAGCCGGTATGTCTCACCTAGGAGAGGCTTGAGACTCCCAAACTATAGACGAAGGTAACAGAATCAGTTATAGAGACACCCAAGCTTCACTGTGTCGACAGAGTCAAGTCCACTACACGAACACAACTGTGTTGTCCAATCCCTATCTGACTCGGGACACAAACAGCATAACCACTGCAAGTACCTTGTGCGATACCTAGGTAAGGAAACTATGTTCACCGAAATATAACCAATGCTCATGGGGACAGTCGCAGGTGGGACCCGTCGTATGGGCAGGGTAGCTAAGCCCAAAGCATAAGAGGACGAACCTTCGGTACCCCCAGATATGAACAAATCCTAGATATATCTCCCACGTTCAGCCGATATCAGACGGATATCTCCTCAACCAACCTCCCGCGACCTCATGCTTAACTCTGGATTGAGTAGAGCTTCCTGAGAACACCGATCTATACCATGGATTCCTCCACTCCCTGGTCAGACACCTAATGTTTCCTCTAGTAGTCTTGGATTGTTAACTCACGGTGATCTATTCCAAGACTCTAAACCTATGCTAGTTGGTGTACCCTATAAAATAAAATCAGTCTAATAAATTTTAATGATTAAGCGTTAATTTTAGTGGCTGTGATTACTCAAGGGATATGGTCGTGAAACTAGTGATGTGTAGACTCAATAGTATGCAACATCATCCAATCCTAGACTCATCTATCCAATAAAACAATGACACTAATATGCACAGTCAACCAACAATTCTGAAATAAAGATGCAATCTTTTATCTTTTCAATGCACAAGAAGAACCTAAGATGAAGGAAACAAGCACTCAATGCAAGATGCAGTACATGAAAGTAAAATATTTTTGTATTTTCGCTTATAAATGAGAAGGAAAATGCAAAAAACTAAATGAATATTTTTGTATTTTTTCAATATAAATGAAATGAAAAAATGCAAGCAAAATCCTACTATTCAGTCACTGAAGTGCCGAGAAGATCACTAAGACAACCCAGCAGATCCTAAACAGCAAGACTCAGCCAAAGGAAAGAGCTCAAAAGGAGGAAACCAAGAGGCTAAAACCAAAGATTGGTAAAAAACCAAGAAGGCTCAACTAAGAGAAATGAAGAGATCCGGTCACAACCAAGGCACGAAACAGTCAAGAAAGAGGCCAACAAAGACTCAGAAACCAACCAAACTCACCCAGCAACAACCAATAGACATAAACCAACAAAAGCCGAAGTTACAGGCTACTGTTGAAGGAAATCCTGCGGGTACCCGCGAGCAGTAGAGTAAACAGAGGCGAGTATATGTGGGCAGAGCTAAGCTAGCCCGCGGGTGAGGAAAATCAAATGGTAAAATAAAGAGTCCAGAGGCTCGGAAAATGCAAGTTTTCTACAGTGTATCTTAACGGCCAATCAGTGACACAGAGCTTCAATAAACAACAACTCTAATTATGGACTAATGCTCAAAACAATTTCCAAACATGGATGTTATCCCCAACGGAGTCGCCATTTCTGTATTAGAGAAAACTCACTATGGCTTGGGAATACCACAACAGACAAATGACTACCAGAAATCTACTCAATTCTCAAGGCAATGCTATTATAAATGACAATGTTAAAATAATGGAGAAATGTAACCAACCTCGATCCAACGTTTGATGTAGATCCCCATTAGAGCTTTCAATCCCTGCACATCCAAGCACTTGTAATCTGCAAATTAGTCTTGACAACCAATATCTAACAAGTACATGTGATATATAAATGACATTAAAATTATCAATAACAATGGTCCATAATATCATAAGCAAATGTAACCCAATGTATAATAAACAACATTCACACCATGAATGGATGAGAATATGAGTATTTATATTAATGAACAAGAAGAAGTACAAAGTGATACGACCTCTTGCCGGCGACCAATCTAAACCAAGATCTAGATCAATCCACTTGTGCCTCCACCACTTCAATCCTCCATGAATGGCAAACTCAAACTAGAAAGGAGTTTGGAAGGTGAACATAACTGGTTCACAACTACAAGGATCAATGAGTGCAGACTCAAGATAGGGCAAAAATCCACTAGAGTGCCTTTACTATTCTCTTCTTCCTCTCGTCCATAAGCCATATGTGCTCAATATATAGTCCTCTCAAAGGTAGGTGAAAGGACACATCGAGACGTTACTTGGGCAGATGGAGAGCCAAAGGTCACCCAATGACCACTTTTTGGGAGTAAAAAGTAATTAATAGTGGTTTTTACCATTTTACTTGATACCCGCAGGCTATAGTGTTGCAACTCGCAGGTACGCATGCTATAGTGATGCAACATGCGGGTAGGAACAAAAATAGGGCAAACTGGTATCACTGAAGGATAAAAATGGATCTGAGTCACTGAAATGGATCCTACAGGCCAAAGGATGTTGATTCTCACAGGGTGGAAGATTTATGTGTAACACACGGTTAGCAAAACATATACAATATGCATAAAATGCATAAACACGGAATCTTAATTTCATAGAAGGCCCAAACAACCGTAGGGTTGTAACCTATCTCTAATACCACTTGTAATGTACCCAACCCTAGAACACACTTAAAGGTCGGGTACATGGGCTCTTTAACAAAGGGGAAGGATGAATCTAAGCTAAGCACGGAAGAATAATACACTAAAAGGTTAGGCTAACATGTCAGTCAAATCAAAAAATTTAAAAACATTCAACGATTAAGGAAGACTCCCCTTCAGATACAACTTAGTTTCCCATTCTACATGCAATGCACTGTAATGACACATGAATACTTTCAAACCAGAATATATTCACATGTTTACTAACTTCATCACGCCTATAGGAAGTTGCACGTCACCATATAACAAAATAATGGATTGGGTTTACATTCATTCATAACACTCCATTTATGACAGTAACTATTCAACATCTCAACATTCTATGGAAGCATAGTTTAAGCACCTATTCATAGCATATGGATAATAATTATTTCATACCTCCAATCTTGTCTCATATACGATCCGGTATATCCATACACGGACCTATGGTCTTCCCTAAATATCAATCCGTCTAATGAACATAATTACATAAACAAATTGGCCTCTAACTTCACAATACATCAGCATTATTAACTTTCTAACAAGCATAATCACATAATAATGTATATCATACCTAATGCATGAAATTACCAGTCTATAAACCCATGTGAGACCTGATACGATACAGCCATATACAACCATATGGGATATCCAAATGCCACACCTATAAATTTTCATAATTCATAAGTAATTAGCCTTCTAAGTCAGCCATTAAATAGGCAATCTACACTAACTCCAAAAGCAGAAATATAACACTATTTTAGATCATATTTTCCACATTAAATATCTGCCATAATTCCCATGGATGATATGATATGGAACAACCATACACGGCCATATGGACTGTCCTAAAATCATACCTCCTAATACTCATAATTCCATAAACAAATTAGCTACTAACCGCTAGTCTAACACGTCAACATACCTCTTTTGTGAGATGCCAATTTATCAACATTGGGTTAGCCAATCACCATGAAAATATATAAAAATTAAAAACATATAATGATATATATCTATCAACCTCCACGGGCACATATACAGTAGCATACATAAAGAATGTAAATAGCATAAATACTTGTCTTTTATAAGGGCACAACTAGCATCATTCGGACAACACTCCTCCCAATCGTAGACATTGTCAATCCAAACTACTTGTGCAAGTCGCCCCCAATATGAGGTCTTGGAATTCACACGAGAAGGTCTCTTCCAAATCTATCCCTAAGGATAAAACTTGTAACACAGGAGTTCCCTCCTTCTTCAAGACAAAACGTGATCACTAACCCTTATTTCTCAGGATTATACCCCTTCTCCCGCAAGACAAGATTATGATCACTACGCTTTATTTCTCATGATTATACCCCCTCTCCCAAAATACAAGCTCTGGACAATGTGGTATCCTTCACAGGATTATACCCCCTCTCCCATAGCACCATTTATCATATTTAAAACTCTCTTGTATAGGATTATACCCCCTCTCCTACAAGATGAGCACAACAACTAGGTCACCTACTCAGGATTGTCCCCCTCTCTTGCCAGGCCTAGAGCATCCAATTAAAAAAATACTTGCACAATATTGTACCCCCACTTCTACAATGCAATCACAACAACGGATTTTTCTGCATAGGATTGTCCCCCTCTCCTGCCAGACAAAGTTACGGTGAAGTTACTCTCATAACCCTATCACAACACTTCTTGGCCATTCAAACCCCTACTAGGGAATTTAAATCCAATGGAGTATAGATCTCCCTTCTTGATCTTCCAGGTGCAAAATAATTAATTCAAACCCCTAATGGAGCATTCGAATTCAATGGAGAATGGATCTCCAATACTTACTAACTTTTCCTCATAGGATCTCCATAACCTGCAAGACAAACTGGTGCAAAAATGTGTGCAAAATCCTATTTGGAATTCGCAATTCTTGTCAGAGCCTCCTCTGCCCTCACCAATAGAATGAACAATCAATGAATGAATGAACTCTTGAGAAATTAGAATCCCTCTAGACCAATTCGAATTTCCTCCAAGAGATTGACCACAGACTACTGAGAAACAATTCTCAATCACCGAGTGCTCCTCAAAACCATTGATTAACCCATTCAAGTTCTCAACATAGCAACTTGAATCCATTGGGATTAACTCTAAACCACTGGAAAAAACATTCCCAGTCACTGACTAACTCAAATTCATCAACAATGACTCAAACTCACCATAATTGACTCTGAATTGCCCTTTAATTACTCCCCATGCATGAAGGCAACTCGAATTTCCTTGAAAACACCTCCATGCACCCAGGATAATTCAAATTAACCCCAATTATACTCAAATTAACTAAGGATGACTCAAATTTATCTGATTAACTCAATATTAACTTAAAATAACTTAATTAAACTCAATTTAACTGAAAATAACTCAATTTAACTTAAATTAACTGACATTAACTCAATTTAACTGAAATTCACTCAATATTAACTGACAGTAACTCAATTTAACTTAAATAAACTGGCATTAACTCAATTTTAATTCAATTTAACTGAAAATTACTCAAATCGACTAAAGATAACTTCAAATTAGCCCAATATGCACACAAGACAAGAGTGTAGTGAAAGTGGGCCCCACTATTATCCAGATAAGTTTTATTCTCACCAGTGAGGGCACAATTGTGAATGCAAAATATTAATTAGACAAATTATACCCATGAGGGCCCAATAACATTAAAATTAGGGAGACCCAAGTACTGTTAGGGGGAGCCACAACTCCTATCCCAAAACCCTTCTTATGTAGAATCCCAAGACCCCCCAGCAACGTTGTTGTCCATGTTGTGCCATTATTTTAGTTATAGGCAGATAATAACGATAATAATATAATAATAAAATCATTTCAACAATAATCATCATAATATCCATGGTTCATGGTACAGGCACCTAGTGCCACCATAAAAGAAAATAACCAAATTCACAGGTGTCTAGGGCTTACCTTCGGGATATTACAATAGCGGAAAGCATTTCCCACTAGTGATGCCCCCCCTAGTGGAGAGACCAATTTTCCACAATCTATAGGGGGTTTTGTTGTGTAAGGTGTTCTTGTATCTTCTGCGGCATCAACTCACATAGAGTTAACTTTTTCAACATGTCAATTTGTTAATACATATGATTTTTTTAATACATGTTAGATCATTAATGTAGGATGGTATAATATTTACAATTTTTGAACTTGCATCCACTAGATCCTCAACATCCTGGTCAACACATTGATTCTAGTGATCGCCCAAATGTTAACCTTACTGGGTTTTTGAAGGAGGTAAGTATATGCATAATAGTAATCTTGTTCAAACTTATTTTTCCTTATTGTACACATGTATAAATTGCTAACAATTATAATTTGTAAACTTGCAAATTGTATATGCCTCTTCACAAGGGCAAGGATTTGGCACCAATGATGCCCCCCATAGTGGAGAGACATTTCACATAGAGGTAACAATTTCAACATGTTATTTTGTTAATACATGTTAGTTCATTGGTTCATGCATGTATAACTACGTCAACACTTGGTGACATTTTGAACTTGCAGATGTTAGGTGCCTCTATAAGGGGGAAAGGCTTTAGCACTAGTAATTCCCCACCTGGTGGAGAGACATTTCACATAGATGTAACAATTTCAATATGTTAGCTTGTTAATACATGTTATTTCATTGCTTCATGCATATCTAAATATGTCAACACTTGGTGACTTTTTAAACTTTTTGATGTTAAATGCCTCTACAGAGGAGGAATCCTTTGGCACTAGCGATGCCCCCTGTGGTGGAGAGACAGTTCACACAAAGGTAACAATTTCAACATGTTACTTCATTGGTTCATGCATGTCTAACTATGTCAACACTTGGTGAAATTTTAAACTTGGAGATGTTAGTTGCATCTGCAAAGGGGTAAGGATTTGGAACTAGTGATGCCCCATCTAGTGGAGAGACAATTCACATAGAGGTAACAATTTCAACATGTTAGTTTGTTAATACATGTTAGTGCATTGGTTCATGCATGTCTAACTATGTCAACACTAGGTGAATTTTTAAACTTGTAGATGCTATATCCCTCTGTAGAGGGGAAAATATTTAGCATTGGGGATGCCCCACCTTGTGGAGAGATAGTTCACACTGAGGTAACAATTTCAACATGTTAGTTCATTGGTTCATGCATGTCTAACCTTGTCAACACTGGGTGACTGCAGGAATCAACTGAAATCTGAGTGCCATCAATTTCATTTACCTCTCCTTGTCTGCCACTTGTAGACAAGGGTTGTATCTATATTAGGCGACTCTCTGTGGGAAAGAACACAAGTGTCCATGACCATGGAGATACCGATTCCATGTATTGTATAGCCATTGATGATAGTTGTTGATTAACTTTCAATTCATTGAACACCTTGTTTTTCTTAATGTTTATTTTGCTCGTTTATAGCACCCTGTTGGAGAGTCATCCATGCTAGACCTCGAAGGGGTCATTGATGCAACATTTAATGCCACATTTGCAATGGAAAAAATTCACAGAGGTAACTATTTCAACATATGCACATATTTTATTCATGTTAGATTTTTTATTCATGCATGTCTAACTATTTCAGCAATTGGTGATTGTAGTCATTGGTAGTAGCAGTTCCTAGACTCTCCAGTTCATTTGTGGCTATGAATGAGCTTGATGTTCAACAAACAGTTCCATCTGCCACACAATGATCCCAATATCCTTTCCTAGTGTCTATATTTTTGGTGAGATGTTCATTAATGACCAAGTGTTTTATTCAATTTTCATGCACATGTTGATAGTTGTTGAATTAATCGAGATATGATTTGTTATTTGGAAAAAAATTGTAGAGAGGGATTCGATTAGGAGGATGACACCACATGAGTGTTTGTTATAAATAGTTGTGTCGTTAATTTTTTTAAGAATTTGTTAGTGCTAATGTATTAGTGCATTTAGCTAATCAAAAAAATTGATCTTTGAGTTGCAAACTCCGAGATACAAAGCGATCCTAGACATATGCATGATAGGTCAAAGTCGGGAAAAAACACGAGGAAGATCAAGTTTTGATGGGTAGTATAGGATACATGTACATTGTTATAGTTTGGGTCACATACTTTTCTAGCCACTTAAGGGTCGACTACTTTTGTCATAAGTTGTATTATAAACAATCGATTATCAATGCATGATACAATTTATTTCATATTTGTTGATGAGTTCCCACTTGTTCTTGTGTCAAGCTATTTATTCCCCAAATTGTTATATTATGTTACTCAAATATATAATTACATATTTAGTCACTCTTTGCAAATTATTTTTAACCCGATCTTTTACATTTATTGTGTTGAGAAAGTAACATGCCACTGTTGTGTTGATTTAAGTGGGTTATCTCTCTCTTATAACTGTGTTATCTTGATGGAACAAACTGATTTCATTCAATATTTCAATAAACTCATTACATGTACACTAATGACATCTTCACAAACCAAGACAAAGTGTAATACATGTGCTACACATTTCATCAATGCTACCTCAGGTGTCACGGGCCTCACCTTCTGTAGGCCCAATACCAATAAAGTCAAATATTCAAAATAGATATATGAATATAAGAGAAAGGAATATGAACTTGGTCAAGGATATTAGGAAGCAAGTGGGAGCATAAAAAAAAACAGTATTAAATGTGGCAGATCACAAAAACTATACTTTGAGAATGTTTATTCTAGAACCCAAAGTGTCAATGCCTTCAACATTTAGTGATTGGAGGGAAAATGAGTATGAGGTAGATTATTAAAAGATTGGGAATTTAGACAAACTGGTACAGACAAGCAAGTGACATGATGTGTAACGAGGTACTTCCTGTTGCAAATGAAAGGAGATTAAGGAAAGTTCTAGACAAGTTTGAATGGTTGTTAAAGGCAGAAAGAGTGACTATCAAAGCAAAGCAAGTGTATTGGAGAAAACTCACTATGGCTTGGGAATACCACAAAGGACAGATGACTACCAGAAATCTACTCAATTCTCAAAGCAATGTTATTATAAATGACAATGTTAAGATAATGGAGAAATGTAACCAACCTCGATCCAAACGTTTGATGTAGATCCCCATTGGAGCTTTCAATCCATGCACTTGTAATCTGCAAATTAGTCTTGACAACCAATATCCAACAAGTACAAATAATATATAATTGACATTAACATTATCAATAACAATGGTCCATAGTATCATAATCAAATGTAACCCAATGTATAATAAACAACATTCACACCATGAATGGACGAGAATATGAGCATTTCTATTAATGAACAAGAAGAAGTACAAAGTGATACGACCTCTTGCCGGCAACCAATCTGAACCAAGATCTAGATCAATCCACTTGTGCCTCCACCACTTCAATCCTCCATGAATGGCGAACTCAAACTAGAAAGGATTTTGGAGGGTGAACATAAATGGTCCACAACTACAAGGATCAATGAGTGCAGACTCAAGATAGGGAAAAAATCCACTAGAGTTCTCTTACTATTATCTTCTTCCTCCCGTCCATAAGCCATATGTGCTCAATATATAGTCCTCTCAAAGGTAGGTGAAAGGACACATCAAGACGTTACTTGGGCAGATGGAGAGCCAAAGGTCACCCAATGACCGCTTTTTGGGAGTAAAAAGTAATAAATTAGTGATTTTTACCATTTTACTTGATACCCGCGGGCTAAAGTGATGCAACTCGTGGGTACGCATGCTATAGTGATGCAACATGCGGGTAGGAATAAAAATAGGGCAAAATAGTGTCTGAAGGATATAAGTGGATCTGAGTCACTAAAATGGATCCTACAGGCCAAATAATGTTGATGCTCACAGGGTAGAAGATTACGATGTTACATCAAGTCACCATTAAAGAGTTGGAAAGTAAAATTATATCCCTGATGGTTAATCCAACAGAATTTTCTCATGCTAAATCCTTATTGCATCAAAAGGACAATGAAATTGCACACCTCAGGAAGCAATTGAAATTGCATGCAGACCCCCGAACTAATGAAGGTGCGGGAAGAAAAACAAAAAATCTATCAAAGCATGATGAAATACAAAGGCATGGCAGAGGGATATTAGAAAAAATTAAATAAATTGGAGATTCAAATTTATGCTTTGAAGCTACAGAAAACATCCTTGGGTGTAGAGCCTATTCCCCCAACATCATCCCCCATCCTCCAAGAGTTTAATCAGACTACATGGGAGGCAAAATAGAGTACAAAAGAACCGGAGAAGCAAGCTACATTTGAGTTAAAAATTGATGAGATGGAAGACGATACCACAACTCAGCAGCCAAATAGCAGAGATAAAATCGTTAAGGAGCTAAAAAATGAATTGAATGAAAAAGAAAACAGAATTTTGAAGTTAGAGAATGAAGTCAGTGAAAAGGAAGACCAAATTGATGATTTGGAAACTAAAACAAATGATCTAAAAATCCAGATCACTAATTTGCAGTTAGATGATCAAGGACAAGAGTTGGTGAGAAGAACAAACAAAGCCTTTTGGGATAGAATAGCACAACGGTTCCTTAAAAAGTGGGATTGTGATCCAAGATGAGATAGAAATGGATAAAGAAACTCAAGAAGAAGTGAAGATAGTGGAAAAAGAGCTTGGAAAAATGCCTAACTAGGCATAGCAGACATTTGACTACCTAAACAGCAAGACCAAGAGGAAACTATAAGAGCTGTAAATTGCCAACAAAACTCATATGATCAAAATAGAAAATCAAATGATAATGAAGCAAACATTATTAAATAGAACTCAAGGTAGGATAAAGGCCCTCACCGATGGAATATATGCATTTTAAGGTATTTTTAATGACGTTACCAAGATGGGTTTACCACATCAATGGGATGGTAATGGGGAGATGTATCAAAAAGAAGACTATAACGAAAATATTATCCAAAAGAGAGATAAGCCTAGTCCAATTTGATGTGTTAGAAGAACAAATAAGTGGTGATCAAGTAAGTGACAAGTGGAAATATGAATTCGAAATTTGGATCCTACCTAAGAATATACTGAGAAGATTAGGGCCCATATCATATGAAAAGAATACAAATGTTGAAATATATTTGGAGGCCTTGAAATCACGCCACTACCTAATAGGTAAGAAGTGACAATCTATGTGTAAGTACCATAAATTGATTTTTCCGCCCCAAGGGAAAACTGCAGGACAAACATCAATCCAAGTAGAAGGACAGTCTGTAAGGCATACAAGTCCTCAAGATTTTATGCCACCGGGAGGACAAGCCAACATTCATATGAAGTATCATTTCCTTATGTAGGAAGCTATCAGGCCAATGGGACATCCAAGTGTACAACCAGTTGGATAGTCAGTTGGGAAAGCAGGAGGAAAAATGAGAGGGAAGTCATCTCAGCCTAAAGGAACCAAAAAGGGTCGAGTAAGAAGAAATGAATAAGACAAAAATATGTTATAAAGTTACAAAGTTAAAGTGAAAGGGACAGACCTACAAGGTTGTTACAAATCAATTAAGGCAACAACAACAAAAATTACATCTTGGAGGATATAAAATACATTTTGAACTCAGTAACCAAGGCTGACATCTTTTAGAGGGTCTCTAGAATTATTGAGTCGATGTATCATTTTGTATGTAATAAAAATTTTCTTAGATAAATATTGTGGAGTGTTGTATAGATGTTTTTCCTCTATAATTTCATCCTTCTCTAATATTTCCATATTTGATTCCTTTTCTATGTAAATATTTCTTAAGAGATCAATAAAGCATTGAGCAGTAGATTCACCTATATTTGTAACATTGATGTAAATGTATGGTTGAATGTTGAGATTGATATCAGAGATTTCATTGTTTTGACCTCTGGTCTAGTTTGAAGATGTTCATATGATCCAACAATATATAAATTTTTCTTTTATTGTTTCTTCTATGTATGTCATGTTGCCTTTTGATCCATAGGAACTCACGAGATGTTTACATTCTGTAATAAACTATTGAATTCTTTTCAAAAAAATCTCAGTAGGTTTATGCTTTCATTGAATGTAAGATATGTGTTCTCCTGGCACCTCTTGCATCTCCAATTTGTTCCATATACTAAAATTCACTTTCATTTAAATCCACGGTGTTGTACACACTCCATGAATTCCTCTGAAATGAATTTAAATATTGTCCACAATAGTTCATAATTGTTTACATATAAAGAGATTCAAGAAGCATCAAAGTTATATATCATTTGATATAGATTTAGCTCTAAAATCTATAAAATTTGGGCCTCATTGAGCCTTGGCGTGTACTAAATTCAGCCTAGCACACCTCAGGGACTAACCTAAAAAATGGCGTCGTTGTTGAGGCCAGATAATAAGAAATTTATTTTCCACGAGCACAACAATGTTGAGTTTTTATTCCTTATCAATGCACGAGGATCAAATAATTGGTTGAAGTTTCACCTGGAAACTCCACTGATGTGAAGTTGACTTATGACTGAAGGCATACCAGAATAAATTTGACTTCACAATAATTCTTAAGCCTTCCAGATTCAAGAAATCATTGTAGGAATCTTCGTGCTGATTAAAATATTCATGATAAAGGTGTTCCTCATGTAACTCCTACCTCAGTCCCTTCTTATTTTCAAAATCAAGAAAACTTTCAAGATTTAAATAATCATGATAATCCTCGACCAGCTCATAGAACTCCTTTGAATCCTTTTCTAAAGCCTTAGGTTTCTCCCTTATCACCTTCTACAAGTAATTCTAGTCTTGTACAACCTCATTCAAGGCCACGGAGAACTCCTATAACCCTCAAAGCTAGAAATATAATATTACAACACATAATTGCAAATGTAGGAAGAGGAGGTGGACCTTCACCACCACCTATCAACCCCTGGATAGCTTCTATATATGGTCCATTGAATATCCCTAATAATATTCATGATTTACCTAAAATGTATTTGAAAATATTGCCTAAATATGATGGAGAGAAGATTGCCACAGCTGAAGAACATATGGAAATATTTTAAGACTTCACTGATAACTTGTACATTGAACATGATGATGTGTTCATGAGTATTTTTTCCATGCTTTAGAGGGAGAGGTCGGGAAATGGCTTAGATCCCTTCCAGTAGTTTCCATAAATTCCTAGTCTGACTTGGAAACTTCTTTTATGAGGCAGTGGGGTGAAAAGAGGGACCATTTGTATTATCTTGCATAATTTGATACACTAAGGAAGAAGAATGGGGAAACAACTAGGGAATTTAATAAGATATTTAATAATAATCTATAACAAGATTGCTCAAAATATAAAATCCTCACAATCAATTGCTAAGGTCACCTATGCATGTGATTTTAAGCCTGAATTTGCAATGATGCTCAGATAAAGGAGATCTACAACCTTACTAAACATGCAGGATGATGCAGTAGACGTGGACTGGAAACATGACAGATTCAGGAAACCTAAGATACAAACATGATTTAGACAAGAATAATTCTAAAGAATATATCGGCACCTCTAGGGAGGATAGAGAGACACAAGATGCAAATATGGAAGAAATGTCCAAATTTCTTAGAGGTATTCCAAACAAGCTTACTAGACTAGAAGTGGAAGGAAATAATTCTAACAAAAATCTCCAGGGAGGAGGTCAAAGAAATCCTAATCAATATAGAAGGCCTTTAAACCCTCAGATCATAAATAGGGAAAGGTGGAATGAATATCCACCCAAACAGCCTCATGTAAGTGAAAATAACAATAATCAATTTGCAGAATTACCCCCAGATGAGGAATACATATAGACATCTGAAGAAATGTTATGGATGCAAGATGAAAATGATATGATCCATTTGAAACAGGAATATGTAATAAAATATTTCCAAATTTAATGAAATATGTGTTATAAGATACTCCTAAATCCCGTAGTAAAACCCTTCAAGCAAAACTAAGGCAAACGAATCCTATCATGTTGCCCATAATTGAAAATGAAATAAGGAAATTATTAGATGCTAAAATAATAATTCCTTTGAGATACTTAGAGTTGGTATCTAAATTGGTACTTGTTAGAAAGAAAAATGGAGAAAGAAGGTTATGTGTTGACTTCAAAAACCTCAACAAGTGCTCCTTGAAAGACAATTACCGCTTTCCAAAGATGGATAAGATTTTGCAAAAATTGGTATGGGCTAATAGGATATCTATGATGGATGGATTCTCAGGGTATAATCAGGTGGCCATGCACAAAGAATATAGGGACATGACAACTTTCACAACTCCATGGGGTACATTCATGTATGACAAGATGCCATTTGGACTAATGAATGCAGGAGCAACATTTCAAAGGGCCATGGATATAGTCTTTGTGGGAGAAAGAGACAAGTTCATTGTGATATATCTTGATGAAATGACTATTTTTTCAAAAACATATTATGAACATCTGTCACACCTAAAGCATACATTTAATAAATTCAAGAAGTATGGGTTGTCCTTAAACCCCAAGTAATCACATTTTTCCTTCTAGGAAGGAAAATTGTTGGGGACATTGTTTCCAAGGATGGAGTGAGAATTGACCCAAAAAGGGTGGAAGCCATACATTCAATAGACATTCCCAGGAATAAGAAATAGGTCCAATATTTCATGGGAAAAATAAATTTCTCAGGAGGTTTATTCCTAATTTGGATAGTTGATAAAAACTATTACCAACATGCTAAAAAAAGGTAATGATGTTAAGTGGACCAAAGAATACAGAGAAGCTTTTGAGAAGCTCAAAAGTTCCGTAGGAGAATCCCCTTGTTTTGATAAGTCTTGATTATACTAATCCTTTCTTGGTTTTCTCCTTTGTTTCAATGAATACTATTGCAGTTGTACTCTTGTAGAGGAACCAAGAAGGACATGAACAACCTATACCATCTTTCAGTAAAGCATTAAGTGATGCATAATTGAAATATAGTTTGATGGAAAAGAGGGGCTATGCCATGGTGAAAGCATTAAAATATTTCAGATTCTATGTGCTACACTCTCATCTAATTGTTTATGTGCCACATAGTACTGTGAAATAAATTTTGAGTCAAATAGACAGTGAAGGTAGATGAGGAAAATGGATTGCCAAAATACAATAATATGATCTGGAAATCAAGTCCACCAAATTGGTAAAGGGACAAGGGTTAGCCAAACTATTGGTCGAATCCAACTGCGAAGCACTAGACTTGAATTTAGTGGTTGAATTGATAGAGTGACAAAAGATTGAAAATAAAGAAGATCCCCAAGGTAAGGGCATGAAGATAAATACAAAATTTGTAGATTCCCAATGGTATAAGGACGTTATTTTATATTTGATACATCTTGAATTTCCATAACATATGAGTAAGTCACAAGCCAGATCTTTGAAGATGCACATTGTTAAATATTGCATATTAGATGAGTACCTCTATTGGAAGGATCGTTTGGGAATATTGCTAAATTGTGTAATAAAAGAAGAAACAAAAGGAATAATCAAATATTTCCATAAGGGCATATGTGGAGGGAACCATGCTCTGAGGGTCACTTCATATAAAGTTCTCAGAGCAAGATACTATTGGCCAAAATTGTTTTCTAATGCTAACCATATGGTAAGAGAATGTATTGATTGCCAATTGTTTGCATGAAATAAAAACCTTAAGTCTTTTCCTTTAAATCCTATAAAGACATCAGCTCCTTTCTAGCAATGGGGATGGAATTTATTGGAGAAATAAATCCTCACTCCAATGGAAAACATAGATGGATTTTTACATCCACTAATTACTTAACTAAGTGGGTAGAGGAAATACCAACCAAGTCAGCAAATGACATAGGGACCATCAAGTTCCTGGAGGAAAACTTATTGTCAACATTTTGATGCCCTAGAAATATTATTGCTAACAATGCACAAGCTTTCAAATCTATCAAAATGATAGAATTCTGTCAAAAATACAATATTGAATTGAGACACTCCACCCCATACTATGCACAATGTAATGGAATGGCAGAACATTCCAATAAAATCCTACTCAAAATAATCAAGAAAATTTTGTTAAAGAATAAAAAAACATGGGATATCAATTAAAGGTATGCATTGTGGGAAGACAGAATAAGCACTAAAATATCTATTGGAGCCTCCCATTTTTAGTTGGTCTATGGGAAGGAAGTAGTTCTACCAATTAAATTGGGGATTCCTATGATAAAGATAATTCATACTGAAATTCCAGAGAGCATAATGATATGGTCAAAAGTATCTATGAACTGATACAGCTACAACAAGATAAAGAATAGGTCAGCTTGAAGTTGCAGGAGCATCAAATAAACATGAAAAGGGACTTTGATAAAAAAAAAATACCTAGAAAGGGACTTCCATCCACAAGATATAGTTTTGAAATGGGATGCCAAGAGGTAATACAAAGAAAAGCATGGTAAATTTGATAACCTCTGGGAAGGACCCTATAATATATCAATAGTCCAAGGAAACAATACCTACATTCTTGCAAGGATGGAAGGTGAAATCATTAAGGCGGTTGTAAATGTAAGGATTCTCAAGCACTTCTTTCTATATTGAAAATCCAAAAGTAGTCTATAGATATGTACATTTTCTCATTTGTTTCTCTTTTAGTTTACACAAGTATCTCCATTTCCATTTTTTAAAATTCATGTTTGTAAATATTGTGCAAGACTAAAAAGTTGCTCAATGTGTGGAAATTGCTCAAAGAAAGGGGACTCCACAACCCAACATAGAAGGAACTAATCTACAGTTATCATCTATTTGTGAAACAAAAAGATGCCTCCGTTGGAGCCGATTTTATCACTTTAATTTTTCAAAGGCCCACAAGCCCCTAGAAATTTTCAAAGTGTTGAGGATCTTTATCTTAAGCCCGAGGGAACTTAACATAAAAGTTCCTAAGCCATGATGGCACTTAAAAAAGCATGAGAAAAGGAAGCATGATAACCATAGGTTGGGAACCATGTGATAGTGCTAAGAAATTGCTTTCCTAAAAGGAAAAACAATAGGACCAAGAGTGGTGACCTAGTGCTAAAGCGATCAGGAGCTAAAGTCGATCGAGCAAATCTGAAGAATGTCCAGGAGATCAATGGTTAAGGGAAAAATCACATAGAAGAAGTATAGAGAGATAAGGAAAGTGATTGGGATAATAAAAAGAGGTCCCCGAAGATCAACGGTCGACATCGATAGCGTGTCGGGAAGATGCACACTATTTAAAAATTTCATGAGGAGTCATTTCCCCAAAACCAAAGTATACGTGGAATATTCCAATTGATAACAGCTCCAAAGATCCCTTTTCAATACTATCACACTCACAATCTGTTACCACCCATACAAACCGAAGTGGTTTCCACCTGAAAAGGCCAAGCAAAGCCTCCACGCATTCAAAGGAAGGACACATTGGCATCCATTTCATCCAAGCATGATCTAACACGAGTCAGGTGAGGCCCACTGACACCATCTGACATTATCCATGTGTGAAAAGTGGGATTTTTCTAGCTTTTCAAATTTGAACATGGTTCAACCATTAAAACAAGGTCAATTTCAAACTCCACGCTATCATTGTCCTTGTTTTGAAGAAAGCATGAGCAACCCTGCATCCACGTCACCGGTATAGTCAACAATTCTACTCAAAATACTAGCAATGGCGAGCTGTTACTCTTTGGGTAAATACTGTACTAAAAATTCTCCATTATTTACCTTTAGATAAACAATAAAAATAACTTTTACCCTTTGGATATGGACTAGTGTTATCGATTATCTCAATGACATCGAAATCTGCATATGTCTTCAACCCTTCTACCTCGACTGGTAGATGAGGCAATCGACCGACTGGTGTAACCTTGATCTTATTTTCTAAACAGAGTTGCACGAGGGACCATACCAGCTGTGGATTCCCCATCGTTTCCCATGTTTGCTTGGTTAGGATATTCACATCGGATCCTAGATCTAGAATGATGGAATCCATATCATATGCACCTATTTGGGCATTCATCCTCATCTCCCTTCATGTTTTCTTCCTATACAAAAGTTTAACTGCGCGATCCTATCGCCCCTCTTCCGGTTGATGCAAGAAGCTATATATCTCTGTTAATGCTTCCTGATCATTTGCTAGTGTTAGACAAATTTCTAGAAAACTTTTCAAAGTACTGATCTTTCCTAGTGACTTCTACGACATTGTTCTGTCAAAAATCTGCAGCATCCCATAGACAATCTCTTTGGGGATTACGGGTTTCGATTGAACATTATTCTTTATCAGTGCATCTCTGCTTCCCAAAACTTTTCTTTCTCTACTTCGACATCAAATCGTACTTGTTTCTGGATCGCAGGCCAAACATTTGGCGGCATCCTATCTTCTCCTGTCGCAGCTCCTCCTCTGGTCACTACTACGACATTTACTGGTTGGCTTCTTACCTCAGCTGAGATCTTATGCATGTTCTGAGTTGGATTTAGATTCTGGTTTAGGTTCGGGTTTGGTTGTGGTTGCGCCACATTCTTAGTCTGCCACTTTGCGATTAACTGGGGACAATATTCGACGGTGTGATCAGCTGCGCTGCAATAGGTAAAATGTGGGGTCGTATTTGGGAAATCCCTTTGATAGTGTCCAATATTCCCACAATTATAACATGTGATCGGTCCTCGACCTCAACCAAAGGTTCCTTCGTGACCAAAACCTCTGCCACGACCACCGCAATATCCTCCTCTCAGTCCTCCTCACTGCGGGTTGAACTGCGATTGATTGTACTTCGATGGATTCTACTGTGGATGATTATACTACAGCTGACTATACTGCGGCTTATTATACTATGGTTGTGTTAGATGTTGATCGTCTCCCTTCATGAAGTAAGTATCAGCAATCCTTTCTTGAAGCAAGTCATATGCTCGACAATATTTCTCATCGTGGCCGACAGATCGACAGAAGTTACAATATAGATTAGATGGTTTTGAAAAAACCTTCTGCAAATACACACATTCCTCCGAGCAATGTCCTTTTGTCTGGAAAACTTGGCACCATGGCATTTCTCCTTGACTAAGCCGATTAGGCGCACGAGATTGTAGATATTCGCAGAATTCCAGACACTGATCTTTATGATTCCCTTCGGACTTACATCGACTGTGCATCGACTACACCATACTTCTTCACGAACTTCCTTCCCTTTTTTAATCTCCTGCAACTGAATAGTCAAATTTTCTAGCTGCGACTGGATCTGGATCATGCCAATCCATGTTTCTCCAATCGGTGAAGCTTCGAGCTTCATCGCGATTTCCAACGCCTCCGCCTGAGATAGGATATTTTTCTACATCAACGGCATCCGGATGTGCGGTATCAACCCTGCAATAAACCATTCCTTATGTTGTATATCGCTCATCCCAAAACTAACTTTGGGCCATCAGATTTTTGAACCTCTGATCAAACTCCCACACCGACTCGTTAGGGAATTGCTTTATCTCCTTCAATTCTGTGATGTACCATGATTCTGATTTAGGCTTATTAAACTTGTCGACCAACCCAGCTCTGATTTCTGCCAGGGTCTTCTGCTGAAGTCCTGCAGGTAATTGTATAAAGTTCATATACCAATCCAGCGCACGACCTCTGAAGGTCGTCGCCAGTTGTCCCTTCTTAATAGCTTCATCCTGTATTTGTTTTACTGTCCACATTACTTTTCAAAAGAACCAATATTTCTCGGGATCCTCTATCCCATTACCCTGAAAGAGAGACAACTTCACGTCAACACCCACCATCCTTGGTTTCCTACCAGTGTTTGTAGATCCGCTACTGTTACTGCTATTGTGACACGCAGGACAACCCTGTGAAGAGCTTGTGTTTCTTCCTCCAAATTTTGGCAAACTGCACGGGGTTGTGGGTACGTTGTAGCTTTAGGTTTGTCCTTCCTCAGGTTTAGGGGTAGCCTGGTTGTCCTCTTCTTTGTTGGAAGGTCACTTAGTCCCTTATGGCTTCGCTTCGCAATCCTCCATTCCGTTCGCACTAGGAATCTCTCTATATATATCATTCCTCCTCTTTTTCTTCGGCCGAAACCTCGCCCCACTTCTCAAGCAGCCATAATCTTCCACATTTTCCCTTACAATTTCACCGTAGCTCATTTCCATCTACCCCACATCATTCTATCAGACCCGCATCTGCGCAATCCCCACAGCCTCCGCGCACCATAGCTTTACTCATCAGAGTTCATCTTCAATATTCCCTTTTCACAAATGAGTATTTTGATCCACAATGGTAGTGCCAATAGATACCTTCTTATGGTTCCTTTAAATAATTTCCTTTCCGCATTGATGTATGACCTAACTGTGTCGACAGCAAACTCAATAATGTACCCTTCCTAAATGTTGTCTACTCAGATGTCGACAGCCCTTGAAGATTTATTGTTAACATGACTCAATTGTTAGATCAGTTCCGGGGTCCAATGCTCTGGCTCGCCTCCTTGGAAATTCTTCTTCTAAAAATTTAGGTTAGCCAACCATTCATACAGCAGCATAGGAAACTCACAGAAAAATACCTCATGGATATCAGTATAGATGTACTTCTGCAACCATTGTTCTGTTGACCATCCAGGTTTCTAATTTTCTTCCTCAGCAAACTCTCGCATCTTTTTATTGAACCACTCCTTCATCTTTGGCTTTGTCGAATGCCACAGCATGTCCTCTCTCTTTCGAACTAGGGTACCGGCAACAGAACCATTTGTTGAGACAGATATGTCGATAAGGGTTCACTTCGCACAGTATCAACAAAGCTCGACACAAACTCATACAGATATCGGCTCGAAAAGGGTTTATCCTTTCCAGCAACACTCGCAGAGCGAGTGATGTCTCACCTGAGATACCTAAGGGGGTTGTAGGAGCCAAGTTTCCGCAGGTATAAGAGGACATGCATCATTCACATTTAATCACAGCATAACTTGGATATCGACATAGTTAATCGCATTATAACACCATCATTGCATACGAAGACATATTAATCAAATCTACGCAGTAACACATCATGGAACATATTAAACAGACTCTGCAATACATATCCTAACCACGACATAACATATCTAATTATAACTACGACATAACACAAGTAAGCATCACTGCAACATAACACAAGTGAGACAAGTCATTGTCGAAACATTCTTCCTCATTAAAAACAAGCTTCATACATCAAGTCCATCACATAATCAACTAAAACACATATCCGCAAAACCAATCCTCAATAACTTGGATCAAAAATACAAAGATGCAATCACATCATCTGCATAAGATACCCGATCACAAATAAGAAAAAATATGTGAATCTGCAGATCAGAGTACAAGGTCAGATGCCAATATCCCTAAATAAGCTATGATGATCTAAGGCTTACAATGCTACTTCTATTTATAGGCTCAATGGCCGTTACAAAATTGGTCCACTTCGCAAAGTGGCCATATCTTAACTACTAAGTCTAACTAAATCTACTCCACTTTCTCTGCTTTATCCACTTTACTTCCGCTTTGTTGCGCTCCGCGATTGGTCCTCTTCCCTTGTTGTTGTCCCCTTTGTCGTTGGTTGTACCAAAACTTCTACGACTTAGCCCTGTGCCAACAATACAACTAGACCAAACTCTTCTTCTATCCTTTCAAAAGTAACAACACTACTATATTCCACGGTATCATGTAAGAGGTCAGTTGCAATTGATTCCCACTCTAATTCATGTCAATATATTTAGAAACATAATGCATTATAAAAGATAATATCAAAGGAATATAAATATATACAATGTAAAACAAAGTTGAATAATACTAGAATGAAAATTGGCCACTTTCCTAAATTAAAACTTCCAAATGCATGGTCTCCCCTTTTCCGAGATGGATTTGCATCATTGGAATGCAATGTATAGATCTGTGGTGGATCTCTCACAAGTTTTTAACTAATTTGATGGTTTTTTGGTTAATCCTAATGGTTTTGAGAATATATGCCATGGCTTGCATTCAAATCTAGAGGGTTTTTAGAATATATTCTAGGTATAGCGTTAGATTCCAAGGGTTTTGAGATACTAAATAATATTTTAGTTTCAAGATCAACGGTCAAATAAAACCTAGACAACATTCCCCTAGGTGCCATTCAAATAGAAACTATAAATCCAACCTTCATAACTTTAACCCCCATCTTCCAAAGGGGGCACTCTAAGGAACCTCCAACAATGCTATGAAGGGATATATTCATTTAAATAATAAAATACTTTAATATTTCCAAATGATGAAGACTGGGGCTATGGATTCCTCAATACATACTTCAAACCACACACATTCTCCCCAAAACAACATCCGCACAAAGAAATGAACAATATTTTCCAAGTTGAGTGCAATATGAGGTATTATAGAGTAGTCGGATCCTAAACAAGGAATGCACCTTTCTTGCAAGGTTTTTCCATTAATTCCACCGATTCCTCAAGTTGTCGACCACTCAGATGACTTTATCACACTTACACATTCTCATATGCAATATAGTCCATTTTTGCTTCAAAGGAATGAGACCTTTCTAAGGACACTCCATGGGAAAAAGTTTAGAGATTGAGACATCCAGTTCCATTTGAATCTATAGTTTTTTTAATCTGTCATCCCTTTATTGAGAATCATTGTATTACTTTGGCGAAGATAAGTGTTGTATTGTATACTAGCATCGAGAGTCTGAATTTAATATTATGTATGGAAACATATAATTCCATTTGAACTTTTGAATTTGTCACTTATCTCTTTGAGGCGCATTGTAAATAAGGTGGCGGAGACTTAGACATGCACCTTCTCCTATTTTCCCAAAAAATATGTCCATTTGCAAGTAAACATGAGTTCACTGGCATCCATAGTAGGTGCAGTAATCACTGGCAAAGACAACTACCCTAAGTGGTAAAGGAAGATCAAAGTTGCCTTCATCTACAATGATCTGTGGAAGGGGATTTGTGAAGGAACCACTTTCAAAATAAAAGAGGGAGTGACCTTGACATATGATCCAAAGCCACCATCATTAGAGAAAGAACGAGAAATATGGGAAACCAAAGACAACAAGGCAATGGTGATGATCTTTGCAACAGTAAGTGAAGAGGTAAATCAACACATACTTCCTTCAACATCATGCTTTGAAGCCTTGAAAATATTGCAGGATTTGTATGAATCTCATTCTCAAATGGAGGTGATTCAGCGAATGTTGAAACTGCTCAGTTCAAAAGTGAAGAATAATGATCCCATGTTGATTGCATCTGAGATCAAAGAAATCATACACAATATTCAAGCCTCTGAAATGAAACTAGACCTTCCACTTGCTACCTTTGTCAAATATCTCTATCCTACACATTCAAACTATCTTGAATCACTTCAATCCAGTGACAAGTTCAATTAGGACCTCACCTTTGACATCTTGGTGGAAAATATTGCAGACGGAGAGAAATCCTTTGGAAAGAAGACCAGTGAGTCCACTGGAGATACCCTTTGCCTTGCTCAAAAAGAAAATAACTAGTCAAAAGACCCTTCCAACGGAGAAAGTAGCAAAAGAGGACGAGGAAGAAGAAATTTCAAAGGCTAGGGGGGAATAAACAACTCAAGAAAAAGACCAGATATGAAGTGTACGCGATGTGGGAGGAATGGACATGAAGCAAATCAATATTGGGCCCCTTGGGACTCCATCAAAGGAAGACATAACCAGAATAAAGAAAACAAAAATAAGACCCAAGAGGTTGGTAAAGCTCATAATTCTACTCATTGTATTGTTGCACATTGTAATCTTGGAATAAATGAAATAACATCTTTTTCATATTACAAATATTGTTGGTTGCTTGATACAGGTGCAACATCCCACGTGACCTTTAGAAAAGACTGTTTTGAAGAATTGAATGTCATTGTAGATGGCATAGTGTATTTTGCAGCCAAATCTATCCTCAAACGAAAGGGAATTGGTTCCATCAGGCTCAAGTTGCCTAGATTCCTTGGATTTATGTTGAAAAATGTTCTCTATCTTCCAGAGCTGTAGAGAAGCATGTTGTCCTTAGTGCATACTCGACAGCAAGGCCATTCCATTCACATGTTTGATGTAATCATAGAGATAAGGAATACCTCTGACAACAAGGTCATCATGACCAGATATGAAGATGGAAAGTTGTTGAGGTTGAAGGGCTCATCTGCAAGATTTTAGAACTTTTCCTACCTCTCTCGACATGGAGAAGGTAATCTGTCATCCAATTGGTTATGACATGCTAGATATGGTCATCTGAATTACAACAATCTTCGCTTGTTAAGAAAGAATGGTGTTTTTGGTTTTCCCACCATTCCTAGGAAGATGAACAAATGTGATACATGCATACAAGGAAAACATAGTAAGCAGCCATTTCAAGGGTCGAAATTCAAAGCATGTAGAAAGTTAGAGTTGGTTCACTCTGACTTATGTGGTCCCATGGGTATTCCTTCTGCCAATGGTAATAGATATCTCATGACATTTGTTGATGACTACACCAGAATGTATTGGGTATACTTGTTAAAGAAAAAATATGAAGCATTTCAAACATTCAAGAATTTTCATGCATGGATAGAAAATCAAGCACAATCTCATATTGGCACACTTCGTACTGATAATGGAAAAGAATACATTTATAATGATTTTCAAGACTATATTTGTCAACATGGGATTGCACATCAAACTTTAGTTCCTTATAACCCTCAACAAAATGGTGTGGCAGAAATGATGAATAGAACCATCATGAATATGGTACACTCAATGATGTTTTTCAAGAATTTAAAACTGATGTTTTAGGGTGATGCAATATTGTGTGCATCCTATTTGAGAAATAGAAGTCCATCTCATGGTCTTGAAGACAAGACTCCACATGAAATGTGGTATGGCCATATGCCATTAGTGAGGCATCTCAGGGTTTTTGGTTCCACTTGCTATGCTTTGACACGAAAGGAGCAAAGAGACAAACGTGGTGCTAGAAGTTGAAAGTGTTTTTTTCTTGGGGTATTCATAAACCTCTAAGGCATATTGTCTTTATGATGAGGTAAACAAGAAGTTTGTTGTTTCCAAAGATGTCATTTTTCTTGAAATTAATAAAAATGACGAGACTATTGATAGAAAGTTTGATCGTCTAGAAAAATTCTCCCATCTAAATACATACTATGAAGTTGATAATGAAATTCCACATCTTGAAGGGGGGGGTCCCTATCTTGGATCAATGTTTGGAATTTTCTTTTGAAGCACCAACACCCCCTAATGAAGAAAATCATGAAGAAGATGTTCTTTCCACTTCACCTGAATAGGAAGCTCAACTAGATGATGTTATTGAGAGGATTGGAAGACTGAATATTGAAGAAAATGAAGCACCACCAGTTGATCAACCTCGACCATAATGGAAAGTTTCTAAATGGGCCACAAAGATACTTGAAAGTGTCCATTTGGATGAACTTGAAGACGGGAACAAGAATCTCGACCAAACAAGAAGATGGAGAAGAAGAAGATAACTCAGGTGATGACATGGATGTCTCATTTTATTGTGAATTGAATTCATCTGCCAACTTTGAACCAACTTCCTTTAAAGAGGATGCTAATCCTAATGAGTGGAAAGAGGACATGCAGAATGAGTATGATGTGCTCATGAAGAATGGAACGTGGAAGTTGGTTGATCATCCAGTCAAAACCAAACCAATTGGTTGCAAGTGGGTATACAAGAACAAATACATATCAAATGGCTCACTTGACAAGCACAAACCGAAGCTCGTGGCGAAAGGTTATGCACAGAAGGAATGAATTCACTATGAAGAGGCATTCTCCCCCACAGCAAAATAGGATACCATCTGCACCTTACTCTCTTTAGTTGCACAAAATGGGTGGAAATTCCTCTAGATGGATGTAAAAATAGCTTTCTTGAATGGAGACTTGAACAAAAATGTCTTTATGTTTCAACCAGAAGGCTTTGTTTTGAAGGGACAAGAACACAAGGTATGAAAACTCATCAAGTCTTTGTATGGCCTGAAACAAGCACCTCAAGCATGGTATGAAAAGATGCTAACCAAGCATCTTCTAAAGCTAAATTTCAAACATTGTAATCTTGATGACGCAACATTGTTTGTAAAGAAAGTTGGAAGAACTGTTGTGTTTCTTTCTTGTGGTGTATGTAGATTACCTTTAGATGACAGGGAACAATGAAAGTTATATTGCATCCATAAAGAAACATTTGAAGAAGAGATTTGAAATGACAGATCAGGGACACCTTCATTACTACTTGGGAATTGAAGTCACTAAACATCCTAAGTATATATTCATCTCCCAAAAGAAGTATGTTGGAGAACTATTGAACAGATTTTGCATGACAAAATGCAACCCTCTCAACTCCAATGGAACAAAATTTGAAGCTCACATCAATTGAAGCAAAAGAATTCAAGGATGAGACCAAGTATCGACACATAGTAGGAAGCCTTATCTACCTTACCACTACCAAACCAAATATTTCATATGTTGTTGGCATCCTTTATAGGTTCATGCACAAACCTTGTGAAGGACATTGGTCTACTGCTAAAAGAGTTCTAAGGTACTTGAAGGGGACTCAAGACATTGGACTCAAGTAATCTAAGGTAGATAACTTCAAACTCATTGAGTACTCTGATTCAGACTTTGATGCTGACAAAGGGACAGGAGTGTCTACTTCTGGATAAACAATGAGACTTGGATCAACAACTATCTCCTGGAGACCATGCAAACAGCTAGTTCCAGCAGATTCGACAACAGGGGTAGAATATGTGACTACTAAGAAAGCAACGAAAGAGATTGTGTGGCTCAGGATGATACTTGAAGTTTTGTAGGAGAAACAAGAGACTCTCCACTCCCTTATTGATCGACAACACTTCTACAATCAAGTTGGCCAAGAATCCTAGATTTCATGATCGAACCAAGCATATCAACACAAAGTACCATTTGATTCGACATCATGTAGAGGCCAAGACAGTCCATCTACGACATTGTTCCACGAACGAGCAAATTGCAGACATCTTCACCAAAGCGCTTGGACTAAAAAAGTTTGAAAATTTTAGAACCATGCTTGGACTTACAAACACCCCTTTATATTAAGGGGGGAGATATTGGAAACCTAATCCTGTGGGATTATGGTTCCATTGTAAATAATGTAATTGAAAAAGGAGATGAAGAGTCTCCATAGGAAATCAAAGAGCTTGTTGGAAGATGAAGTCCAACAGTCACTCTAAATGTATAAATAAAGGATTCTCTTAATGAATAAAATCAGAACCGTGGAGCTATTCCCCTCTGACAATGATTTCGCGTGCCAAATCAAACATGAAGGTTGGAATTAAGAAGCCTTGTTCACATGGGATAAGGATCCCCTAGGAAGGATTCGTTGGCGATGAAGTTGTTCATGAATGAAGAAGAGTGGCATTAAAAGAAATCGACTTATCTTTAACAACCTACTGGTAGGGTTGGAGGATTTATGACAACTCAATGTTTGAAGCTTTATGAATAATAACAAAGGAGGTCATGAATCATCTAGCAATGATGGAACGCTATTATGGAAATATTTAATATTTATAAATAGATTAGATTTTATAAGGATAATCCCTAACAAACTCCGCACCTATTGGAAACCACGAGTTTAAATATCAAAATATGATAATTTGTGAGTAATCGAATGTGATAAGAACCAAAGGTATGGTGGCCATACATGAAACACGGAATGTAAATGGGTGGTCTTGTACCCTTATCTTATCTATAACTCTCATTCCCCATACATAGTGAACCATTTGAGACGCCTTTCTGCATATCTCAGGCTTACAATTTGAATCTAAACTGCTCCTGAAACAGACATGGCCTCCGCAGTCACAGCCCTTTCCCTGACCTCGTCCATTGTGGCATCTTCGCCTGTTAAGGGTTCCTGTACTAATTCC
This sequence comes from Larix kaempferi, assembly GCA_027924585.1. Classification (NCBI taxonomy): domain Eukaryota; kingdom Viridiplantae; phylum Streptophyta; class Pinopsida; order Pinales; family Pinaceae; genus Larix; species Larix kaempferi. The sequence continues at coordinate 2,208,976 of BSBM01001430.1, read as the reverse complement.
TCCAACAGGCTGAAACAGGTTCAGGGCCTTTCATTGTACAGTCCCACCAAGCTCTCATCCTCCAAGCTTGTGGGCAACGGCAAAAACCGGGTGGTCATGATGGGCATGAATGATTCAAAGAGGGAAGATTCCAAGGCTGCAGGATTGACTGCTCTGGCTCTGGCTGCTGCAATGGTGATTCCTGAAATGGCAGAGGCTGCTACACCAGGGGTTTCTGCATCTCTCAAGAACTTCCTATTGAGCATTATTTCAGGCAGTGTGGTGGTGGGTGCCATTGGGGTGGCTGTCATTGGGGTCTCCAGCTTTGATCCTGTGAAGCGAAACTAACAACGGGATTTGGGATCTTGTTCTTTTCAGTTTAGCTGTAATACTATGGAACCTGTTAAAATGGTAGGCTGTTATTTCAAGTTTTAAATTTGTAATCGAGCTCAGATGCAAGAAATTGTTCATCTTTGTTTTAAAACGATTCAGCTTGCTAAATAATTTTGTTGCCCAATTTTTCTGAGCATTTGTTTAGGTGGGGTAAATGGCTGAATTTTCTCATTTTCACTGTGTAACTTGTATTTGTAGCTGCTAATTCAGCAAAAGCGAATTGCCTTAAAAATATACACATGGAAAACTAATGCATTTGAAAGCTTGAAGAAACGAAACAGTATATGAGTGTGATCAACTTGTGGGTCTTTCAACACAGTGGACATGCACATTTCTCAATTTGTTGTTGTCACATACTCATCCTTTGAATCGGTAAGAGATCAGATTTTGCTAGGTTATAGAAATTGTTTGTTAAAAAATTAGCTTTCTTGTCAACATTCTTCTTATGGAGATGGCCATGGGGAGGATTTTTTAAGGAATTAGAAGTAGGGTGCTTATGGAGTGCCATACTTGTAGCAAACTTTCCTATTTTTGTTAAAATTTGGTAGATTTCGAAAGTGGGAGGTTTCATAATATGGACCTTTGATTGAATTTTCAACAATTTAGGTTGATTTAGAAGTGGGCAAAACCATAGGAGCATTGTTTTACCATGCACGGAGCTTGAATCATAATGGAACTTTAGTCGTGCTGTCAGATTCTTATCAATTTTGTTGCCCAAAAGAGGGTCATTTTGCTACAAGATTAGCCTGTTATGTGAGATAGAGGTATGGATATGAAGTGAAGATTAGCAAAGGGTCGTTGGAGATATATTCCTCAAGTAGACAAAGGATATAGAAAGAAGAGTGTTTGAAGTGCCACAAAGCAATAATAGATGAGAAATGGTAACATGGCATTCCTATATTGTCCAAAAAGATAGTGTGGAAAGATAGCGTGGTGTAGAGTAGTCCAAGTGAAGAGACTATAATCGAAGAGAATGAAATAAAGAGTGGTGTCACAATAAATGCAACATGAAGGGGGCAAGTAGAGATAGAAGGAGCAATTGAAGTCTTGGTTGGAAGGTATAGATGTCGGGGATGAAGACAAAGGAAAAGAGCATTAAGGCAAGGAAGCTCAACCTGCAAGAGAAGTGTGTAATTCAACTCACACCTCAAAATTGAGAATAATAAGATATTAGAGGTTATTTCAACTACCTTGGAACTGAGGATGGTTCCCAAGGTAGTAGCCCCCATACTTGGAAAGAGAATAGTAGATATATTAATGACATGTCATCCTAACTACTCGTCATATGTTAATGTTATATTTAGGTTTATGTTATTTGAGTAACTCACCCTTATTATAAACATTGATTGGGGGAGTCTCATGTGGATGTTGGACACCATATTTATATTTTCTCTATGTTTGAGACATTTGATATTTTAAATATGTTTATAATTTTGTAGAGAGTGGAGTGAGGCCAAATCCTATCCCTCTAGGCACATATGTTTGTGTGCACACATGCTTGTCATAGACTATAATTAAGGGGTGTGTGAAGTAATGTTATATAATTATTTGATTTTATATGCAGTAACACATATAGTATGGCCTTTGTATGAAGTGTGCTCAACAATTTTGTTGTATGTGGACATATGTCGTTCTCTATCATTCAACTTCATTTTAAAGTAAATGTGCTTATCATCTTGTAAGAGAACTGCACCAAGTCTAAGCCTTGAATAATCACACTTAAATGATTAAGAGTATGATGAAGTTAGGTGTAGTGTGCATTGGAGTAGAAACAAGGGCTTCATCCACATTCCCAAGCTTGTTATAATTTAGTTGACCAGTGAAAGGCATCCTTCTTTGTAAAGTTGGAGGGCAAGTAACAATGGAGAAATTTTGTAGAAGTGATTGTAGAACCTACTAATCTCGAAAATTCTTGAAGCTTCTTAAGGGACATATGCACTAGCCACGTTTGAATGGCTCAATTCTTCACGGGATTAATAAAACACCTTCAAACATAGTGTTCATAAGGACTTATAATATATCAAGATCATTGCAAAGGTAGAATGGCATACCCTAGAATTGGTAGTGGCCTTATTGAGTCATGGATGTAGTTTTAGGCTTAGTCATGTAGCCTTTATGTCTTTGGTAATAGCCAAAGCAAAGGTCAATCCTACCAAAAAGCTTGGCATCATATAACTCATCCATCAAATTATTATGAGATGCATGGGGAGCATATTTTTATAGTGATTTGATTAGATGTTTTGTAATCAATAGAAAGGTTGTAACAATTGTCCTTTTTCCTCACCAAAACCACAGTGAGCACAAGCTCTCTTAGTACTAGGATTTATGATCCCATCTTCTAAGATTTCCACTACAAAACTTCCAATCGTAAACTTCTAAAAATGGATATATTGATGGGGATGAACCACTATGGGGATCATTTTAGTAGGGTTAAGCACCTCAATAACATATTCCATACCCTAATCAGAGGGGACTTTAGTGGACATCTTAAGGAAGACCATCTTATATTTTTAGACTCGGGTAGAAATCATAGAATATGGGTTAGATGAGAAGGCATTTCCTTCATATAATATAAGTGATCCATGAAGCCAAAGTGATCCTCCTTCAGAAGTTTGTGCATGTGTTTAGAGTCAATGATCTACATATTTTAAGGTGGAAGGCCTTTAATGGTTTATTCACGACCATCATGGTGAATGGAGAGGAATTTATCCTAGTAATTAGTGGAGTACATCACTATGGAAATAATCCATTGAATGCCCAAAACAAATTTACTCCTCCAATGTTTGTGACATAAATGTTTTCCTTGAGGATACTAAGTCTTCCACTATAAGTTCCACCTTTTGCACCAAACCTTCACTATGAATGTGTTTATGGCGTGAGATGTTGATGGGGAAGTGTTCATATGTATCAATATGGAAGTCGCTTAACCTATTTATTATAAAAAATGTTCATCGCGCTACTAATATCAACCATAACAAGGAACTTTTGTTTATTTTATGAGGGAATAAAAGTTGGAGGTATCGAGAATACCAAACCCAATGATGGTCGTAAGGGAAATTAAGGGTTCCCTTATTTCTAAAATGGTGGAGGGGATTGGTCTTGTGAATCAAAATCATTATCTAGTTGTTTAGAAAGAGTATCGTCCCAATATTCATATTCAGAGTTAGATTTCCATATATTTTTTACTATTAAACATTTTTTAGGGTTGTAGAGATGCCCCTTAAACTGGATTTTGAAAGCATAATTGTATAGTAATGGTTTGAGGTTGAGGGATTAGATTTTTTTATAAGGGGATGGATAGGGGTTTTTATTTATGAAACTTCATACTTCCCCTCTTCATTTCCCTTTTTATCATACGTATAAACTTGTTTACTAGAGCATGTACCTCCCTTAATAGCTTTCAACATGATTATCTTCTCTTTTGACCGCGATAATAGTTTTTTTCAAAGAATCAAGATCAAACATTCTTACCTAGTTCAGGTTTTTCTATCTTAACTTTGAAATGTAGATATTGTCTACTAGATTTGTAGAGAGATATTTGTGTACTAGATTTGTAGTCTTTCACTTCAAGACTTTCAACCCCTTAATATATTATTCAATCATCAAGTCTTTCTAGAATAGGTGCATGAATTGAACAATATAGGGAGCCTCATCCCAGTTGCAATATCCTCACTAAGTTAATGCATCTACAAACTTGTCAAAGTTCCTTATAGGGTTTGTAGCGATTCATTTCTTGCCCCATTCAAATGTTGTAGGGTCATGCTTAATGCATTGTCTTGTTTACAAATGTGTTGTGTCTTGAATGTTAATTTGATCTTGCTTAACTAAATATGCACTTTCACTTCACCTCCAAAGTTGTATTATGGGATCTTCATCTGAAGGTTGACAGTGGGTCTATGAGAGATTTTTGTAGTCAGTGGGTTTAGAGGTATGTTACTCTTGTTCCCCAAGGGTTTATGTACTCATGTTCCTCCTTAGAACATTCAAGGTTGTGGATTGAATTATTTTTCTCAGTTTCTATGGCCCCTTTGCTTATGGTTTGTAGTTACATCGATTTTCGCATTTCTTCTATAAATTTCATAAATATTTAATCCAGCTCTACCCTAGGCACATATTGGGATTCACCCTCAAAGTCCTTTTTTGAAACCACACACAAAAGTGAAAATCAACTAAAGCTTTGATAGTAATTTGAAGTGTTTATGCACCAAAAATGGAACTACAACTCCAACCATTGATGAAGGAAAATTCTCCAACAAACTAGTCAATTGTATTGATAAAATCATGTGAGTTACAAATGAGTGGGAAGTGTTATTCATACTAAAAGGGAAAAAACCCTAACTTAATGCTTAAGTCACTCATGAATGTGATATGGCCCATATTACATAAAAGTGCCCCTTTACAATACTAAAATATGAAACTATAAAGACATCTATTCTAATTTTCAATAAATATTATGTGTTAGGTACATAACATATATGCCCCTATAGTAGTAAGACTTGCAATTATTATGAACACCACATCTAGAGTAAAATATCTCTTGTACATGGATTCTAATTTTCAATCAGAATTATATGTTAGGTACCACAACATATATGCCCCTATGGTAGTAAGACTTGCAATTATTATGAACACCACATCTAGAGTAGAGTATTAACGTAAGACATAATATAGGAATATGTCATTGTATTGAGAATAGCTACAAATATTATTAATTTGGAATAGTTGCAAATATTGTTAACAATGTTAGTACTAGAGTGAGGGAGGAAGCAAGCATATCCAGTCGGGGACTTGCACCCTAACATCAATATCTAAATTCATAACACTTTTGGGGTGGATAATGCCTTATCACCCAATTTGTCTCCCAATCGTGATACATGTGGGAACATTCATGGCACACACCCAATAGACACATAATTAAAAGGAATGTACTAGTGTATAACAAAATCCCAACACATGTACTAGTGTATAACAAAATCCCAACACATGGATATGCCATTGAAATAACAAGGTGTTAACACCCAAAAAGTGCTCACTAGCTCATTCCCATATCTTCATGACCCATTTGTCCACTTTTTCCACCATTTGAGCCTCTAAAACCTTCAAAAGGTCACCAAAAAGACCAAAACCCATCTTTTTCCATTCAAAATATGTATTTTTCCTCAAAAAACCTCAAAAAGGATCCAAAATTCTCAAAAATCAATTAAAAGGGAATAATATTCAAAAAATATTTAAAAAGGAAAAAGAGGAAAAAAGAAACCTAAACCATTTTGGTCAATACCATTGGTTTTCATAAACCATAATGGTATTCCCCATCACCAAAAAACTATAAAAAGGTGATAGGGGCTCCTCACTATTCATCCACATTTCATCATATCCTTATGCTGCCAAATTCCCTTTGAGAGCCCTTGCCTCCCATTTCGAGTTTGAGATCCCCATTGAAGCATTGGAGAATAAGAGACCATTGGACATTGGAGCACCTCAACCTTGGAGCTGCTCAAACTCACCATCCTCACCATTTGAGGTAATACAAAAGATCAAATTTTCTATTTCTTGTTTTTATCATAGATCTCATTGTTTATTGTTCTTAAATCTAGTTTTTATTTCTTTGCACATGTTAGATCAGATTTAGTTATTTACATTTATTTTTACTGTTACATTGAGATTGCTGCTACTAGTTAACAGGTGCTCTTTAACACATGCTTGGTTGCAAAACCAAGCAACACAAGGGAATGTAGTCGCAATCCTTGTCATTTTTATTGTTACTACTGTACTCCACTTGAATGATTTGATAATTAATTAAGCTTTGATAGATTCTCCAAATATTTGTACAAATTTGATGTTTTTCTTCCCATGAATTGTTTTAAAACAACTTGTTTTTTTTCAAATTGATCTTTTTATATATATTCTCTTGTTAATGGCTCTTTTGGTAATTGAATTATTAGTGGTTTTTTTTGTATTTTTCAAATTTGTAGACTAGGCATTGATAGAGTGTTGTTAAAGACGGAAAGATTAGTTATTGATTGCAATGGTCATGGTGTTATAAAATGGAGCTTCCTTGCCCAAAAAAAAAATGTTCAAGAAATAAAGTAGTATCTTACAATGTACACCCTAATTAACAATGAGAAGTACATTTATAGTATATCCGATGCCAAGCATAACAAAATTCCAACTGAAAAGTTTTGGCATATAGAGCATCCATAGAAACAATGATCATAATGTGGTTAACTCTACAAATCCAACCAAACATAAATGTAGTGATGTATGATGGATGATTTTCATGATAAACAAAAAGAAAGAAATAGAAGATGCTACAATGAAAAAACTTATTAAATACATATCAAGGCTCCATGTATATTTACGAAAAGATGTCAATATTAGAGGGTTAGAACTTAATGAAGGCAAATTGTCCATGGAGAGTGCAGGAAGTTTAGGTGGTGTAATAATATAAGATACTCTATTAATTGTTTTGCATCATCATTCAATCGTTAGTACTTTAAAGTCACTCAATGTTCCCTTATCCTACATCAAGCCCCTTTGGCCTCGCCAAACATTCCACGGTAAGTAGAAAGGATATGATTGAGAAGATCAATGTGAGTAGAAAATGTATTATTGAGAAGATCAATTTGATGGAATAGATGGCAACAAAATGAGAAGCTTAGGTTGCGAATACCTAGAGGTTCTACATACTCAATACAATATAATTAATGATTTATTATGGATCACTTCCATAAAGACATGACATGGGAATGGAAATGGAAATGTCTATTTGTCATGTCCCAAATTTGGAATTGGGTCACAATGGCCTAATCACATTAGCCATATTCATTAGAGTTTGTAAAATTGATGTTAAGGGTCAAATAATTGCCAAGGAGGAAAATTACTAGTTTCCTAGGTTTGGGGTGGAAGCTTTGGGATTTGGAATAAGGGGGATAATAAATGATGTTTAGACATTAGAAAGGTTCAAGTATTTAATAAATAGAGTGAATAAATAAATTCAAGAGAAATCCTAAGTTACAAATGGTTTTGGAGACATATGGAAGATGTGGGACCCACACTAGCTTGATTTTTCATAATACATGGTATCTCTCTTTTGCAAATTTGAATTAATGGGAATGTGAACACTCTTGGGTGAGTTGGTAAGTCATAACACATTTCATTGAGCATCTTAGGTCGAATTTGGAAGGATTGGTAACCTCCATGGAAGATAAAGAGTCAAAGTGGAAGTTTGTGGACACTTGGGCTAGATTCCCTAGCCCCTATGACACCAATGATAGAGCATCTATGACAACTATGACAAATTGCAGACCTGACCTCTGACATCTGACCACTATGACATGTCAGCCCCAAAAATAGGCTCAAAGAAGGCGAATTTGGGAGTTGGAGAAGCCAAAGAGACTCAAAATCGAATTTGGGAGAAGATGGAAGGTTGGAACTAGGAGACAAGTGGCAAATGTGGAATATTTCCTAAATGAAAATCTATTGAATCTATTGAGAGGATTTAGACCCTTAGAAGGCTAATGTTGGTTATAAAATGTAGAAATGAAGTATGAGAATAGCTTTTGATAATTTGTAGAATTTGCAATTGCATTTGTGAAGAGGGAGAGCTAGTGGATGACTAGTTTCTTGCCTTAGCCAATTTCGAGGGTGAAAGATTCCCATCCAAGTTGGCAATTGGAAAGGCCATTCAGACCTTTCATTTGGAGCTTTAATGGAGTCTTTATTTGTAGGTGTAAGCTACAGGGCAGCTCATGGTTTCTTCTATTGCAGCTCACTCCTTCAACCATTTCCAGTTTTGATGGCATATTCTTGATCCTTGAGGGAGGGCGTTTTTGGTGAGCTATTGTACTCTTTGTGGGAGCTTCTAATGCCCCATTTATTTTTTAATATGAATTAAATACTCTTTTTTTAATCTCCAAAAATTTTCAGGTCGAAATTCCAAGTAGAAATGTATAAATCTCATTTTTAATGGAAGAACAATGCCATTTCCCCACTACCTTGTTGTGAGCCAATGTATTGATGATGATTTCGAATTAATGGATGATTATATGATATATTTGTGATAAATATACTGACATGGATGTCTTATACAAGTTTCATGTACTGTACTTGAGCATTTGAAGCATTTTTACTCAGTTTAATTGCATTGGGAGAAGAAATAGTGCCATTTCCCCAAGGGTTGAATTGGGGATTTTTGCAGTTGAATGGGAGAGGGTGAGAACAGTTGTAATAAACCATTAATGGTGCATATGAGACCTTAATAACATACTTAACACATTACATACCTCTGTTCATAAATTTGAGTGGGTTTGGAGGCATTTGGGAAGCCATTTTCAGTACTTACCTTAGGGGGATTTGAACCCCAAATTACTAGTAAAATTGCATACTTGGTCCAGAATCTTAAGAGAGTTTGCAGAGGTCTTTTGGTGGCCATATTTTGTCCCTGAACATCATATTCAATTCCTAATATCATTCATAAACCTTCCTTGAAGATTTGAAGGCATTTGGAGTCAATTTGAGACCTAGAGACCAATACTAGTCAAAGGGAAATCACTAGTAAAGTTACCTACATTGACCAGAATTGAAAGAGTATTTTCAGAAGTGTTTTAAAGGTACAAAGGCATCCTTGAAACACATATTTATGTTCTAATATCATTCATATACCTTGTCAGAAGATTTGGGATCATTTGGGGCAAATTTGGGACCTAGAGATCGAAACTAGTCAAAGGTCGAACCAAGGAAAAAAGTGGAAAATTGCAATTTTAATAAAATTCCTAACAAGGGACATTACAGTGGTATCATAGCATGGTCCTTGCACCTGTGTATTAGGTACATACATCCAAGAATAATTGGCAGCCGTGTCTTACTATTATGATGAATCCTATGAGTACAATTCTTATGAGGAATATGCAGATGCTTATGGGCAATATGAAGTAGAATGTGAATGGTATGAGGAAGAGGTGCCATCATGCAACACTTCTTACAATTTCAAGAGAAATGAAGATTATTCTTATGACTTTAAATCTGATGAATATGAGTGTGTCACACCAACCAAGGATAATTCTATGAGTGAGTTCCAAAGATGGAGAGCAAAATATAAAACCTTGCCCCAACAATATCAAAAATATCAAGAATATCTTGCTTTTAGCAAAAATACACAAAATGCCATGTCTTTTGAGTACTATGCTGAACATGTTTTTGAAAATAGGCCCAAAAATGAAGATGTGGAGTTAGTGAAGAAAGGTTTATGCCCTTCTTGTAAAAACCCTTGGAGCGAGTATCATATATGTGTGCATGAAATGATGTCCTCCTTGAGGAGAGCTTTTGAGATTTATTCAAGAAAAGATTCCAAATATATTGATCCTAAGGAAAACAAGGGGCAAAATGCATCAGCTTGCTTTAAGGAGCAAAAGGAAGAGACATCACAAGAGCATGAAGAAGATTCTATTGAAAATATGGAAGATCATTTCGAGACACCTTCTAGCTTAGATATGAACCAAAGAGCATCTACTGATGGATACTTAAACTATGAAGGAGTACCTACTGATGGGTGCTCACACCTCTATGTTGGTGACATAGAGATCACTTTTGAAAATGTTTCTACAAGTATAATTTTCATTAAGCATGATAATGAAGACCTTGTAGCAGTTGAAGAAGAACCAAGATCAACTTCCCCATCACCACTTGAGCTTCATGAAGTTGGTCCAAGCAAAATTGAAGAAGATGAGGAGGTTCATTTGCAAGAGCCTCATTTTCTTGAAGGGTCCTTAAAGATGAATGAAAATAAGATCCAAGAGTCCCTCAGCATTATCCATGACACTCAAGCATTGGTGTCAAATTCTTGTTGGAGAGCTACTTCATTGGAGGAAACATCCTTCCTTAAAGACATGGAGAAGATTCAAAGAGCAATGTGCCACATCAAAGGTAATTTCATGTCTTTGTTTTTTGATAGAAACCATTTGTTTGAGCTTAATGAATTGTTACATGATGCATACTTGAAGAATAATGAGGATATTCATAAGCTCACAATTCAAAATGAGCAACTTCTTGAAAAGTTGCAAGATACTTGTTTTTCCTCCTATGTTTCAGATTGTCAAATGGTAGATTGTTTGGAGGATTCTCATGACATGGTGGATCATGAGAAATGTGAAAATTTGAATGTTCTTGATGTGTTTGAAGATGAACTTGAAGAGATACAAACACTTGATGTGGTAGAAGAGGAATTTGAATTGCCTCTTGATGAAGGTTATGCAATTTTTAAAGAAGAGCATGATTCCTCTACATTGGAACCAAACTATGACAAAGAGTTCACACTTTTGAAGGATCTGCATGATACTACCCACATGGATCCTTCCCATGATGAAACTCCTGAACTTTTTGATCATTTGGGTGAGTTAGTACATTCTCCTACATCCTACAATTCCATGTTTTGCAGTATTAGTCTCAATGAAGTATGGGTGAAAGGGTTCTTTTTGATGGTGCCACATGAGGAGTATGGAACTCCTAGATTTAACTTTTATGATGACATGGTTGGAGCACATTCTTATTCACATTTGCAGCAGCATAATTTGTCACTTTATGATGATTCACATCTACATGGATGCACCTATGATATGGATTTGAGTCACTTGAATACTCATGGTTTTTCTTGCTCAACACTGGGTTCATTTGATGTTAGAGGAACTTCATCCAACACTTGGATGAATAGATTTATGGTGGGAGAACATTTTTGTTGGCAGCCACATACTTTGTTACATATTTATGATTCTCACATTCATGGATGTATGGGTGAGACTTCTTTGAGTCATTTGAAGTCTCCTTGTTTTTTCTGCTCATTATTTGATTCAGATTCTAGTGGAGATTCTTCATTCACTTCTTGGATGAAAGAATACATGGCTGAATATTTTGATGCATATCACATCCTTTTGGAGCAGCATTATAGGACATGGGATCCTCACCTATGTCATTGGAGTAGATTTGATTGGTCACTTGAAGCTTGTATGCACTTGGAAAATGGTGGTCTACTTGCTTGGAGGTATAAGCACTTTCATGACTCTTTGATGAAGCATATCCTTGATGTACATTTTCATTATGTTGTTATGTACTTTGATGATATATATTTGGTACTCATGATGTTTGGAAGAATGCATACAAGAAAATGGGATCCAGGAATCCTCTTATCTAATGGTGTAGGTTGGAGAGCACTCTTAATTGTTGGGGTGCAATACAAGCAATGGGACCCTGGAATAATTTTTGTCTCATTGGTTTCATTTTTTTGGGGAAGAAAGCAGCATGGGAGATGGATTCCCCACTTAATAAAGTGATTTTAATAAGAGTAGTGCAGCAGCAATCATGGTGGTTCCTCTCTAAAATATTCATGGAAACTCAAAGACTCAAGGTTTGGCAATTCAATGGCAACTTCAAAGAATTATACAGAAAGCAGGTTCTTCAACACCCATGTTTGAAATTGCTTGAGGACAAGCAATATTGGGAAGGGAGGATTTGTCATGTCCCAAATTTGGAATTGGGTCACAATGGCCTAATCACATTAGCCATATTCATTAGAGTTTGTAAAATTGATGTTAAGGGTCAAATAATTGCCAAGGAGGAAAATTACTAGTTTCCTAGGTTTGGGGTGGAAGCTTTGGGATTTGGAATAAGGGGGATAATAAATGATGTTTAGACATTAGAAAGGTTCAAGTATTTAATAAATAGAGTGAATAAAGAAATTCAAGAGAAATCCTAAGTTACAAATGGTTTTGGAGACATATGGAGGATGTGGGACCCACACTAGCTTGATTTTTCATAATACATGGTATCTCTCTTTTGCAAATTTGAATTAATGGGAATGTGAACACTCTTGGGTGAGTTGGTAAGTCATAACACATGTCATTGAGCATCTTAGGTCGAATTTGGAAGGATTGGTAACCTCCATGGAAGATAAAGAGTCAAAGTGGAAGTTTGTGGACACTTGGGCTAGATTCCCTAGCCCCTATGACACCAATGATGGAGCATCTATGAACATGTTGTCCCTGAACATCATATTCAATTCCTAATATCATTCATAAACCTTCCTTGAAGATTTGAAGGCATTTGGAGTCAATTTGAGACCTAGAGACCAATACTAGTCAAAGGGAAATCACAAGTAAAGTTACCTACATTGACCAGAATTGAAAGAGTATTTGCAGAAGTGTTTTAAAGGTACAAAGGCATCCTTGAAACACATATTTATGTTCTAATATCATTCATATACCTTCTCAGAAGATTTGGGATCATTTGGGGCAAATTTGGGACCTAGAGATCGAAACTAGTCAAAGGTCAAACCAAGGAAAAAAGTGGAAAATTGCAATTTTAATAAAATTCCTAACAAGGGACATTACACTATTCCCATCCTTGAAGCGTGAAGACTTTGATGAAGAGTCAACATTCATTGCACGATTTATATAAGAGAGTCCCGAAGTCATTTGTCTCCACTCTAATATGATGCAAGTGTTACACAGAGATCAAAAGTGTTTTATAGCGTTGAATTGGTTGTCATTGCTATAAGAAAATAACAGTGAAAATAAAATGATTTATATATAATATATGATAGTTAAAAATATGTTTTCCTATCTTCATGTTAAAACAATAAAATGGTATAGAAAAATAGTTGACAACATAGTTATTAGAAGTTCAAAGCATCTAACGCAAAGATATGTTTCTCATCTTCTATTCATTTTTTATGGATATGAAGAGCAATGTAGGAGATGAAATGGCCTACGGGTGTGTAGACCAACTGGAGATATAGAGTAATGTTAAAGCAATCCTTGTGATGTTACAAGTTCAAATTTCAGCTTACTCGTGCTCCATGTCGGTGGGTTGTGTGGTGCACCTTGGAGTGTAATGGTAGTGGACAGGAATTGATTTCGTGTCACGCGAGTATGAGCTTCGCCCCAATTGTTGATCTGTCTAATAAAAAAAAAATGTAAAAAATGAAATGCCCTTAAATTAGAATATTTTGTGTGAAATAATTAGTGTCATTTTGTATAAAGCTCTAATTCAATTTTCCTTGAGTTTAAAAGCATGCATCAAATAAATAACTTATTATTACATGGCAATGTAATGTAACAATATAATTATTTTAAATATGTAGAATCCTTGAAAGTGGAGGATTCGGCATCAAATGTTAGGTCATTTGATTTATAAAACATTAAAAATAATATTATTTGTTTCTTATACATTGGTGTTGTTGAATTCATAGATCCATAGATAGACTAGTATAATTGAATTAAGAGAACACTTCATTAAAAAATAATATGAGATTGAGACTATTTAAAATTGAAAGATGTATGTAGTTGCATCCTAATGCATTATCATTGTTAAGTTCAAAGATTCATAAATAAATTAGTTTAATTGGATTAAGAGAACACTTCATTAAAAAGTAATGCCGGATTGGGACTATTTAAAATGAATTTAATAAGTTCAAAGGTGTTTGTGGTTGCATCTTAATAACATTGTTTATAAAGTTGTCCTTAAACATATTTGAGAAAGTGAAAAAGATATATTAAATCATCAAAAACCTAATAAATTTCTCTTTAATATTGATGAATAATTAAACTTTTCACATTTTATTTTAAAGTCAAAATCACCATTGTCAAGAAAAAAATGGAAGGTTGGAAGGTGTAAGTATCCTTGAGGTTATTTAAAAAAATGTTATTTGACAACAATATTTAGAGGTGTCAAGATCACCATTTCCGAGAAAGAAGGGGAAGGTTTGAAGATGTAGGTAGCTTCAAGGTTATTAATCAAATGAACTTAATTAAGATATCAAGATCACAATTAATAAAATCAACAAATCAACTTAATTGAGGTATCAAGATCACTATTGTTAAGAAAAAATGGAAGGTGTGAGTATTTGTAGTGCAAAGGGGAAAAATGGAAGGTGTGGGTATTTGTAGGGTAAAGGGAAGGTTTGAAAGTGTGTGTAGCTCCCTAGTTATCTATAAAATTGATTTTAGGAAGCTTTATAAGGTGTAAGTATTTGTACCTCGGCGAAGCATGAGTAAACTGCCACGGAGGCCTCCACCTCTCACCACGTGGAGTCCCCTCATCATTCCCGTCCAGCTCATTAACTAGGACATGTTTTCGATGGGGAGAGAATTCATGGTGATGGGCATTCGAGCTCTTGCTAGAGCTGGCTACTTGACCTCTAGAATCACTCCTCCACCATGTGATTTAATGGTTGCCTTCAACGTCAAGTTAAAGCCTCCCGGACGAAAACATTCTGAATGCATAATACTAAGCAACAGGTTTGTTGTGGTGATTTATCTCCCTCTGTGTTTGTATTGTCAGATGCCATTTGCAAGGTACTAGATCACTAGTGCATACATTCCACCTTTCTTAATTCCTCTTGCACCTGATTTGCACGATTTGCACCTTCCTCTGCTTTGGTATTATTTTGTGATCTGCGTAGGCTCTGGCTTTTGCAACAGACTGAAAGGATATCTCGGACACTTTGTGCTACCCCTCGGCGAGGAGGCAAAGGTCGGGGAAACCAAGGAAGGGAGGGTCATGGAGAGGTAAGCGAAGTGGCTATGATAGTTCAATTCTTGGGCACCTGAGGATTATGATAGAATACTGGGAGGAAGAATTGCTCATTCAGCAGCTAGTTTTAGCTAGAGAACCAAAGCGAGGCGCAGACAGTACTGGACAGTTAAGAATTTGTTGTCCAGTCTTCTTTTGCATTCTCGGGAGCTACTCCAGGGGAACAAACCCCCTCCCTCTCCACCCCATGCTCCATCTAGACACTCTTACTCCCCTACAGCCTCGTCCCATGTCTCCAAGCCATTAGAGCACATTGACACTCATCCAGCCAAAGAGAAAAAGCAGCAAGAAGACTTCACCAATCTTGCGTCCACCAACGGGCTTAAACGGAAATACGTGGAACGAGCAGATCCAGGGAACTCAGACTCTTTCAGGGAAACTCAACCGCTCCCAGTTAAAGCCAAAGTTGATAGTTCTTTGAGCTCTGGGGACTACTGTTGTCCTATCCTTGAGGAGAAACCAAATGATGTAGACACCGTCGACCTAGGAAATTCTAAGTATATCTGCTCTCTTTTCTTTCTTGACACTTGTCTTTATAGGCTCTACGGGTAATGACAATTGCAACACTGTTTTTGAAGGTATGTTTCATATTTTGGTTTGTAGGTCTTTTGAGCAAGCTTGGATATGAATCCAATTAGCATTTTTGTAACCGTCCCATATTAGTCTTCTGTCAATTTTTATGTATTTCATGGATAATCAGTACTCCTATGCGAGACAGGTCTATCAACCATTGAATGGGCAGGTTTCCCATGGTCTATGTTTATATTTTTGGTACAGTAAGAAGCCTCAGAAATCTGTCAAACCTTATGATGATCTTGTGCTTGTAAATATTTTTGTACTTTAATGTAATTTCTCTATGCAACTTACAAAAAAAAAGTGTAAGTATTTGTAAGGTGATGGGAAGGTTTGATAGAGTAACTCCATAGTTATCTATGAAATTGATCTTAGGAAGGTTTGGAAGATTTTAGGAAGGTTTGGAAGGTGATCTCTCACTTGGCAATATAGGGCTTTTTTGCGTATGGGATGGCTCAGGTTAGGGTTAGGGTTAGGTTCTACATCGATGGATTTTCACAGGGATGCAACTCCTTGAATGTCTTGGGGACTATGGCGGTCTGGGGATCTACGGTTTACCAATAACTGCCGCATTTCTCCTGTTTGGTATTTGTTGTCTATTGGTTTTTGTTTTTAGGTATTGGGTTTGTAGGTTTTCTATTATTCTGGCAGTCTAGGTTGCTTCTCATCCTTGGGATCTGACGATACTAATTTCTTGTCACCTAGCTCAAGCATCACTCACTCATTATGTCAAACACTGTAGAGACTTCCTCGACTTTTACATCTGCTATTGGGGTGGGCCCTTCATTGGAACAGACACTGGTTTTGTCTGGTCCACTTCTCTGTGGGGGCACAACATTTGGGGTGGAGTTAGCGGAGGACTCGGGTTCCAACAGGGAGTTCTATCAACCATGTGACAATGTGCGTCGTGGTGGCAGACTTTCTAGGAGTGGTGGTGCTAAGGCATGTCATAATCACACCATCGAAGATCATAAAATGTTGTGGTGAAGGGAACTAAATGGTTCTCGGTAAGGATGTCCAGATTGGTCGGGTATTAAGTCTCACAGCTAGGACTTTGGTTGGTAAACTTTGTTATACTGATATTTGTCGGTCGGACCTTATCTCCTGGGTAAATACACGTTGGAAGCCATTGCTAACCTATACGATGAGGATTCATATGCTGGTAAACAACTGGGTTGTTTTCCACTTCCTGAACGAGGGACATGCTGCTATGATTCTTGATTGTATTTGGGTTATTGACCGGAGATCACTATGCTTAAAGAGGTGGCATATGGACTTTAATCCAGTTACTGAACATCTTCAGACAAACCACTTCTGGGTTTTGCTCAAAGGTTTCCCTTTGGCGCTATGGTCTCGTGAAATTTTCATCAATCTGACTAACCATATTGGTACATTTGTATTCTTCAATGATAAGTCTCTCTATCATGAGGATAAGAGATGTGCTTGGATATTGGTATAACTGGATGTTTCTTTGGGACTTCCGGAGAATATTCAGATTAAATGGGGTGACAGGGTCATCCATCAGGATCTGGACTATTTGCGGACCCCTTTCAGATGCTACACTTGTGGAAAACCTGGTCACCTAAGGAAGGATTGTGGTCGTGGAAAGAACCCCAGGGCTACTGGCTCGGCTACTAATGTTGCAGAACATCTATCTGACTTAGGGTTGGATGAGGTTCAGAGGTCTATAGATTTTCTGGAATAGTCGACTTTCTCTGGTAAGTTCAAAACCCTATTCCCTGATATTTTTAACTCTTTATCATTGGACGAATTAAATAGGTTGGAAGGGTGGGGGGAGGATTTTCTTCCTTCAGCTTCCTTACATGACTCTGTGTCACCTCAAAAAACTCCGGACTTGGGATTACTGGGGAACTCTACTGTTGAGGGGGGTACATTTGAGGGACCGGTGTTGTTGTCTGCATTTTTTTATTCACATATTCTTCGGGCTGAATCATCCATATTACAGTCTATGCCACCTTCTCCCCAAACTGCTTTTCTTGTTGATGGTGCAGATTGTTTGAAACAGGGTCTTTTTTCGTCACCTATACCGGTCTTCTGTGAGGGTATTTTGGTCCCTGTGTCTGAGTTCCCCTCTCTCCCAAATGTGACCATTAGGAAAAAAGATGGGGGAGACGTAAAAAGGAGCTAACTCGGGCTACATGTGGGGGTTTGGTGAGTACCCTATTTTCAGTTGAAGACTCTTTGCATTCTTGTGAGGATACAAGTTCTATGTCACCTTCGTTTTTCCGGCCACTTGGAGCAGTGGGGGCCAACCCGGGGTTTACTTAATTATCATTTTGACCTTAAACATTTGTGGGGTTGGAGGCGCACCCAAACACAACGCCTTCCGTCGACTGCTCACTCTTTCTAGACCGGACCTTATTCTTTTACAGGAAACTCTTTATGATGATATGAAAGCTCGTGATTTCATCTCTTCCTTTCTGCCCTCCTGGCATGTTTGTACTGTTGGGGCTATTGGGAGGTCGAGTGGGCTTCTCTCTACTTGGAACCCAACACTTTTTTTGTTTAAACCCTTCATCTTGGGAGGGGGCATCTTACTCTCTGGCAGGAGTAGGGTTTTAAATGGTACTTTCAATGTGTTCAACTGTTACGGCCCACTGGTGGAGAAATAAACTTATTGGACGGGCCTTGCTGAATCTGGTTTATTGGGCCCGTCGGACCTGATTTTAGCGGGATATTTGAATCTTACTTTGGGTACCTGGGACTCTTTGGGTATTCCGGCTCAACCTCAACAAAACTCATGGTTTTGTAATCTCTTTGATGTATTTGGTCTTACAAATATCCTACCTTGTCCTTTGATGCCCACCTGGCGAAATGGGAGAAGGGGTGATGCGGTTGTGGCAAAGAGACTGGATCATTTTTTGGTTCATGAGGAACTTCTTGGTTCTTTTACTCACTGCACTTCCTGGGTGGAGTCTACACACATTTCAGATCATTCTCCTGTTATACTACGGATTGGAAAGGCTGAACTCCCTACAAAATATCCTTTTAAATACTGCCACTTGTGGTCTCTTGATGACTTTTTCATTGGTATGGTTCGGAAATTATGGAGCTCTGTATTGAAGGAATCGGATACCTCGGCTATGACTAGACTACCTAGCTTTCTGCGTCTTTTGAAATTAAAAGTGGCACCTTGGATCCAAGTAAAGAATGCACTATTGCATTTGGACCTGAGGGCTGTTGAATTGGCTATCACTTCATTGATGGCTTGTCCATATGTGGAGACTACTGAACCTTCTTTTATGGCAGAGATTGGTGCTTTGGAACAGCAAAAGGCTACACTTCTTGCTACGGAGGAGGCTATGTGGCGACTAAAAAGTCGAGCACTTTGGCTATCCAGTGGAGACCAAAACACAAAATACTTTCATGCTTTTGTAGATGGTAGGGGGAAAAGGAAGGCCATCTGGGATATTAAAGATTCTTTGGGTAACATTATTTCGGATGGGCCTGGGATTGCAGAAGAGGTTGTGAGTTACTTCTCAAATATTTATAGAAAACCATGTACTAACAATCTGATGGAGCAGATGAAGATCCTTCAGGTTATGCCTCGCATGTTCTCGGATTTGGATGGTTTAGGGATCTATGGACCAGTTACACTTCTGGAGATTGAGAATATTTTGAAGGATATGGTAAAGGATAAGAGTCCAGGGCCGGATTGCTGGACTTGTGAATTCTTCATCCAATTCTTTGACATTCTGGGTCCGGAATTAGTTCGTCTGGTGGAAGAGGCTCAGATTACTCGCAAGGTAACTGGTGATTTGAATGCCACATTCATTTCTTTGATTCCAAAGATCTCAAATCCTATCTCCTTTCGGTATTTTCGACCCATATCACTATGTAATCTGATATATAAACTGATTTCAAAAACTATTGCCCAAAGGATAAAGGGGGGCTTATCTGGTGGTATTTCTGCAGAACAGTTTGGGTTTTAAAACAATAGATTGATCTTTGATATAGTGGGGACGGCACAGGAGGTGTTGCATACTATTTAGACCACAAAGTTGGATGCTTTGGCTCTGAAGTTAGACCTGATAAAGGCATATGACCTTGGTGACTGGTCCTTTCTAAAATTATTCCTTTTAAACGTTGGCCTGGATTACTGGATTACACAGTGGATAATGGGTTGTATTAAGTCAACTAATTTTTCCATTCTTGTCAATGGTTTCCCTACTGCTTTTTTTCAGGCCTATTGGGGACTCCGTCGGGGATGTCCATTATCCCCTCTCTTGTTTATTCTTGTCATTGATGGCCTCAGTAGACTTATACATCAGGCAAAGGATGAGGATTTGATCAATGGTATTCGAGTCTCTCCTCATCTGGTTATAACACACTTGATTTTTGTAGATGATATTTTAATCTTTGGTATTGGTAAAGAACAAGAATGGTTCATTTTAAGTACATATTGGATGCCTTCTGCACTGCAACTAGGATGCAGATCAGCTTTGAAAAGTCTTGTCTATATGCATTAAATGTACAGGATGATTTAAGGCATTCCATGAATTCTTTTTTCCCTCTTGATATTAATGATCTGAGACAGGGTTTGACATATCTGGGGTATTTTTTGAAACCAAATGCTTATTTGGTTAATGAATGGCTATGGATTCTTAAAAAGGTTTGTTGGCAAAATCAGAATCTTTCGATGGGTGGCAGGTTGGTGCTATTAAATTCTGTTCTGGCAAATATGCCAATATATTGGTTCAGTCTAGCACATGTTCTTATGTCCATTCTTCATATGATCCGAAAAGTTTTATTCAATTTTCTTTGGAAGGGCCAGTCACTTTTCCAGGGCTGCTACTTAGCGTCATGGGAGATCATCTCCAGACTGAAGACTGATGGAGGATGGGGTATTAGAAATCTATATTGGGTCCATAAGGAATTACATCTGAAGTCACTATGGCGTGGTATTATCAATGGAGGATTATGGGGTTTATTTATTAGGGACAAATATATCAACCCTGAATCGATTTCTAGATGGTTGCGTTCTGGTAAATATCTGAAAAAGAACTCCTCGGTCAGATGGACTGGATTGGTGGCTATGCTCCCCTATCTTCAACGTTGTATTTTCTAGAAGGTGGGCAATGGGTATCAAATCTGTATTGGTAGGGATAAAATTCTTGGTCATCCAGACTCATGCTTATCGGAGGATACATGTATGACTGTTAGAAGTATGGGGCTTCAGTTTTTAAACCAGATTAGAAAGATCCAACCAAGTATATTAAGTGATGGTGATTGGATGTGTGCTTCGGATTTAGGTCTGCGTGGTATTGTGGGTATCGAGTGGGATTTGTATGTCACCGGTCTGCGACATGTTGGTATCAGCCTTACAAATGAACTTGACTACCTATGTTTGGATTATGGGAATGGTGATGGCACGGTGACAGCTACACAGGCTTATATGGTGATGGCGTCCGAGGCGGTGATTCTGACAAAAGCTTGGTGGAGCACTATTCTATGGCGATGGGGTATTCCGAGTAAGGTAAAATTATTTATGTGGCTTGCTTTAAGTTATAGGATATATATTGGTGATAGATACAGGCTGCACGGTTATGGGCCTTCGGTGTGCTTTTTGTGCCTTCGTCCAGAAGAGACTTGTGATCATATTTTTGCAACATGCCCTTTTACTCTCCAATTATGGGAGGAGATCTCTCTAATTTTTGGACAACAGGGACCGTGGTTTGGAAACATCCTCTCCAAATGCTTGGAAGGCTGGTATGGCATTTATAGATCTGCAATGGCTTTTCCTATCAGTTTTATATGGGGCATATGGAGGCTTCGAAATTCAATACTCTTTGATCATAAGTCATACTCTTTTATAAACTCGGTGGCCTCCATTAAATGGTTTATGTCTGAAATGGTGTGGAAGCATTCTCCTTTGAAGGATGGACTATCGAAAGCTCCGTTGATTGGATCTACAAATCCTATTGGATTTTTTGATGGGGCTGCTCAGATAGGGAGGTGTGGTGCGGGTTGCTACATAAAGCTGGATATGGAACAGTGGGTGGAATTACATTTTGGATGTGGTATGGGGAATAATACTAGATCTGAGCTTATTGCTTTATGGGGCATTCTCTTTCCGGCACATTCCTTGGGGATCAAAAGAACAGACTTGTTGGGGATTCCAGTGCGATTATTGACTGGGTTTTATAGGTTCCTGCCCTCTCTGCCTGGAAAACTAAGATTTTGGCTCTTCTTCAATGCTTTACTTCAACATCATTCTGTCATGTGAGCAAGGTCTTCAATCAAAAGGTTGACCAGCTCTCAAAGAAGGGTCTTGCTTTGGATGCGGGCAATGCTATTACGCGGCATTACTATCATAATCAGCTTGTGGAGGAAAAGTTGATTTTCATATACTGAATGCTGCTCTTCTTTTTGTTTTTTGTTCTTGATTGTTAATGTTTATTGAGACAAAGAATGTTGGCAATAGGTTTCATATGAACTGATTTCTGGATATATCAGAAAGTGTTGTTGGAACATTTGAATGTGTTTCAATGTAGATGGTATATCTGCTCTCTATTCAGTATAGACAATTTCTGTCGCTAGTTTCTTTTTTGGAGAATACGTGGACTTCTCTCCTATATGGTTTTTTTGCCAGCTGTTGGTATGAGAGCTTGAGGACTAGTTTGATTGTAATGTCTTTAAGACAAGAGACAAATGTGTAGTTTCTTTTATTCATGAATGAATAGCAAGAGACTCTTTTTCTTTTGGAAAAAAAATGTGTAAGGTAAAAAAAAGGTTTGAAAGTGTGTAACTTCAAAGTTATCTATAAAATTGATTTGGGAAGGTTTGTAAGTGCAAGCATTTATAAGGTGTCTGTAACCCCAAGAAACAACACTGTTGCAAGTGGAGAACAAATACTGAAAAGAGTTGAGAAAATATATTTTCTTAGATTCTTGCATTAATTTGTTTCAGGTGTGGTTTCCGGGAAATCCGCAATAGCCATTTCAAATGTCGACTTTTCGAACCCAAATCGAGGTCCATCTTCAAGACGATGAGCCGAGTTGAGATAAAAAAAGACTATTGAAAACCAATTATGAAATATACTCAACCAGTTCATAAGATACTCTCAATTAGTGCATGAACACTATTGAGGACCTTTTTTTTTAATTAACCGTTATGAAAAATACTCAACCAGTACATAATATACTCTCAACTAGTTCAATTAGTGCATAGACACCATTGAGAATTCTCTTTTTTTAATTCCAATTATTTTTAAATGATCAAAATTACTTGAACCTAGACAACATATTGAAAAGGAATATTGCATTTTTACGTAAAATGGCAAAATGACATTAGCATTTTCAAAACCAAGTGTCCAAATAATGGTTTGTGAGAGCATTGGTATTAATAAAACCACATCTCACAAGATGTTCCATTATTTTTTATTGTTCAAACCACTCAACATTAAGAAGATCAAATCTAAAATATATTACGAGATAACAAAGTTTAGTGGGTAAATAAATAGTTGTAAAACAAAATGGTCCTCTAGCAAGTTGTTCTGTCAGGGCAAGTGAATATGGAATGGTAAGGTCATTTAGTTCAAGAGGCAAGTTGGTATAAAAAAACTAAATGATGATATAAAGATGAAATGGATAATCTAAAGGGATAACAACTTTTGGTGTTAAAATAAGAAACAGATAACCTAATGATATTATAAATACTTGTAAAAAAAAAATTGTCAAACAAAAAGGTCCTCAAAGGTAAGTTTTTATGTTACAAAGATGGATTCCAATTATTTATAAATTTATTGATAAAAGGTTCGACAATAGCAAGCCTTCTCAGATTTACTAAGATGGGTTTTAGTTAGGTTTCAGAATACAAAAATGGTTTCAGATATTTATAAATTTATAATAGAAGGTTCAAAGAGAGCAAGTCATTTCAGATTCACTAAGATGGATTTCATATTACAAATTTATTGATAAAAGGTTCAAAGAGAGTAAGTTGTTTCAAATTACAAAGTGATCCACAGCAAGGTTCACAAAGACCGGGTTTGAGTGGAAAATGCATCACTGTTGAACACTGCAAAGGCTAGTTGTTAAGTTATGGCATAATTAAAAAGAATTAATGAGAGTTTATATAGGTCATATAATTTTAATAATCTGAAAATTAACATTATAGCATAATTTAAAATGTAAATTTATCTATAAAACTTGTATAATTATATAATCAATTGAAATTTATAATTAATTATATTATTTATTGAAATAGGCATAAATCATTTTAAATCGTTTCAATTATTTAACTGATTTTGTATATATAATTAAGCTCTGAAGGAATTATGTTTGTGTGAAACCAAACATTATTCATTGTGAATATTGAACTTTAATGCTTGTGTGAAGCCAAACACTATTCATTTTCACAAA
The DNA here is from genome assembly GCA_027924585.1 of Larix kaempferi. Taxonomy (NCBI): domain Eukaryota; kingdom Viridiplantae; phylum Streptophyta; class Pinopsida; order Pinales; family Pinaceae; genus Larix; species Larix kaempferi. Next base: position 2,185,070 of record BSBM01001430.1, on the reverse strand, counting down.
CATTATTCATTGTGAATATTGAACTTTAATGCTTGTGTGAAGCCAAACACTATTCATTGTGAATATTGAACTTTAATGCTTATGTGAAGCCAAACACCATTGCTTGCGAATATTGAACTTTCAAGAATTTAAAGGATCTAAAATGGCTTGTTTTTTATTTACAGTAAAGTTATTTGGTTCTCTCATTGGTGGTACTCTGCCCGTTGGAATTGGCACTTACCACCAAAACTAAAAAAAATTATTTGGTTATCTCTGGAAAATAAGCTTCTCACATGGGATAACCTTCTCAAAAGGGAGTTTAGTGGACCAAATTTCTGTGTGTTGTGGATCCGAGGCTGAAACTATCAGTGACATTTTCTGTTATTGTGCATTTGCAGTTTGCCTGTGGCGTGAGGTTCGAATCATTCTCTCTGACATGGGTGTGTGGAATGGGGACTCCATCCACCTTTGTCTTCAAAATTGGATAAAGTTTAACCACCAGTATACTTCTTTGGCTGTATATATCCTCTAGGAGATATGGCTGGCACGAAACATGCTTATTTTTTAAGGTAAGAAGACCTCTCTTACTTGGTTGGCACGTAAGCTGGTTGCACTCTACTCAGCTACTTCTGATATTTCTCTGCCTTGCCATGAACAACGGGTAAGAGTGCGTGATTCTATCACCCTGCGCCCTGATCTTTTAGCCTTTTTTGATGGGGCGTCCCAGCAGGGAGGTGCCATTTGTGGGGTTGGTGTTGTTATCATCATTGATCAACATCATGTCTACAATATCTGGATGAACGGCGGAATGCGATCCAACACAAGAGGTGAACTTCTTGCTCTTTGGATGACCCTATTTTTCTCCAAGCGCATATCTATACCTCTCAAACAAATTGTTGGTGACTCCATGACTATTATTGACTGGACGTGTGGCCGCGGCTCTCTACTTTCATTGGCGCTCGCCTCTTGGATGGATATGGTGGCTTCTCTCTTAAATGATTTTCATCAATTGTTGATCAACCATATATTTCGGGAGCACAACACTCAGGTTGATTTATTATCTAAGCGGGCTCTGACTGTGATTGGTGGTTGTATCCATTTTGAGTATTGGTACCACTCTCTCCTCTCTTCGAGTGGGAGTATTTCACTTTCTGCATCCTCTTGCTGGTAGGGGAGTACCTTTTTGCGCTGTGGGGCTTTTTTTGTGGCTATATTTTTTGTTGTTTTCACTTCTTTTCATATTTTCGACATTATTTTTTGGGTGCCTTTCCTTCATAAGAGTGACGTGGTGTGCCTCTTGTGGTTCATCACCTCTTTAGTTCATGTGGATCTTTTGGTTGTTGTGGACATCTGCTGTTGTGATCTATTCTCTGCCTTGGACTTTTGTCGATCGAATTGTGACCTTCTCCATGTTGATCGTTGTATAAACCTTATCATATATTTTTAATATAAAAATATAGCTATTTTTCTGTTTGAAAAAAAAAAAGTTATTTGGTTCTCTATATGATGCTCTTATTAGTTTGAGTAAAGTTATAATTTGTTTTTTATTTTTTAGTATGCTATGCTTACTCTTTTTAGTAAAGTTATTTTGTTGTTTTTTTATTTTTTAGAAAAGTTATTTGGTCCCCTTGTATAATGCTTATTCGTTATTTGGTTCACTCAATAATGTATATATATTAAATGTTTAATAAATATAAATACAAAATTAGTAAAAGTTGTATTTGATCCTTATATATTAAATGTTTAATGAACAGATATATAAAATTAATAAGTGTTTTATTTATAATAAAGTGATTTGGTTCTTTATGTGATGGATGATGCTTATTCGTTTTAATAAAGTTATATCTTTGTAAGTTATTTGGTTTCCTATGTGATACTTATTCTTTTTAGTAAAGTTATTTTGTTGTTCTTTATTTGTTAGAAAAGTTATTTGGTCCCTTGTGTAATGCTTACTTTTTTAGTAAAGTTATTTGGTTTACACAATAATGTATATATATTAAATGTTTAATGAACATAAATATAAAATTAGTACATGTTTTATTTGATGTTTAAATATTAATATATACATTAAATGTTTAATAAACATAAATATAAAATTAGTAAGTGTTTTATTTGATGCTTAAATATTAAATGTTTAATAAACATATATAAAAAAAATTAATAAGTGTTTTATTTGATATGATATTTGAAATAAGTTTAAATTTATTTTATGCCATTAGAATCAAACAAATCCCAAAATCCATTAATTGTCTTTTTCAAAAAGAAATTTATGTTAAATTATCTGTGTAGAATTATATATTCAGATAACTTGTAAATATTAAATGTTTAATAAACATATATAAAAAAATTAATTAGTGTTTTATTTGACATAATATTTGAAATAAGTTTAAATTTATTTTATGCCATTAGAATCAAACAAATCCCAAAATCCATTAATTGTCTTTTTCAAAAAGAGATTTATGTTAAATTATGTGTGTAGAATTATATATTCAGATAACTTAAATTATTTGTAAGCATAATTAATTAAAATTCCTATCCAGAATGAGATATGTGCTAGAATGTTATTGAATTCTCCAATTGCAGAGCTCAATAACCAATATAACTTTCACTATGCTAATTAATTAAACAATATTCCACAATACTAATTAATTAAATATTTGCTAGGTTATTACTTTACAAAATTCTCCAATTAGACAATATTCCATATTGCTAATTAATTAGATATCTGCTAGATTATTACTTTACAAAATTCTTCAATTAGACAATATTCCATAATGCTAATTAATTAGATATCTGCTAGATTATTATTCTACAAAATTCTCCAATTGCAGAGCTCTATATGCAATGTAACTTCCACAATGCTAATTAATTAAACAATATTAGCAATTAATTCTCCAATTGCAGAGCTAAATAATCAATGTAACTTCCACCATGCTAATTAATTAGACAAAATTCCACAATGGTAATTAATTAGATATCTGCTAGATTATTACTTTAGAAATTCTCCAATTGCAGAGCTCTATATCCAATGTAACTTCCACAATGCTAATTAATTAGACAATATTGGCAGTTAATAGTAATTAGACAATATTAGCAATTAATCGTTATAATAGAGTATATCATAATTCAGGGAAAACATTATTACAGTCAACCATACAAAATAAATTACAGTCTGTAGATTTTCTGGAATAGTCGACTTTCTCTGGTAAGTTCAAAACCCTATTCCCTGATATTTTTAACTCTTTATCATTGGACGAGTTAAATAGGTTGGAAGGGTGGGGGAAGGATTTTCTTCCTTCAGCTTCCTTACATGCCTCTGTGTCACCTCAAACAACTCCGGACTTGGGCTTACTGGGGAACTCTACTGTTGAGGGGGGTACATTTGAGGGACCGGTGCTGTTGTTTGCATTTTCTGATTCACAGCTTCTTCGGGCTGAATCATCCATATTGCAGTCTATGCCACCTTCTCCCTAGACTGTTTTTCTTGTTGATGGTGCAGATTGTTTGAAACCGGGTCTTTTTTCGTCACCTATACCGGTCTTCTGTGAGGGTATTTTGGTCCCTGTGTCTGAGTTCCCCTCTCTCCCAAATGTGACCATTAGGAGAAAAGATGGGGGGAGACGTAAAAAGGAGCTGGCTCGGGCTACATGTGGGGGTTTGGTGAGTACCCTATTTTCGGTTGAAGACTCTTTGCATTCTTGTGAGGATACAAGTTCTATGTCACCTTCGGTTTTCCGGCCACTTAGAGCAGTGGGGGCCAACCCGGGGTTTACTTAATTATCATTTTGACCTTAAACATTTGTGGGGTTGGAGGCGCACCCAAACACAACGCCTTCCGTCGATTGCTCGCTCTTTCTAGATCGGACCTTATTCTTTTATAGGAAACTCTTTATGAAGATATGAAAGCTCATGATTTCATCTCTTCCTTTCTGCCCTCCTGGCATGTTTGTACTATTGGGGCTATTGGGAGGTCGGGTGGGCTTCTCTCTGCTTGGAACCCAACACTTTTTTTGTTTAAACCCTTCATCTTGGGAGGGGGCATCTTACTCTCTGGCAGGAGTAGGGTTTTAAATGGTACTTTCAATGTGTTCAACTGTTACGGCCCAATGGTGGAGAAATAACCCTATTGGGCGGGCCTTGCTGAATCTGGTTTATTGGGCCCGTCGGACCTGATTTTAGCGGGAGATTTGAATCTTACTTTGGGTACCTGGGACTCTTGGGGTATTCGGGCTCAACCTCAACAAAACTCATGGTTTTGTAATCTCTTTGATGTATTTGGTCTTACAGATATCCTACCTTGTCCTTTGATGCCCACCTGGCGAAATGGGAGAAGGGGTGATGTGGTTGTGGCAAAGAGACTGGATCATTTTTTGGTTCATGAGGAACTTCTTGGTTCTTTTACTCACTGCACTTCCTGGGTGGAGTCTACACACATTTCGGATCATTCTCCTGTTATACTATGGATTGGAAAGGCTGAACTCCCTACAAACTATCCTTTTAAATACTGCCACTTGTGGTCTCTTGATGACTTTTTCATCGGTATGGTTCGGAAATTATGGAGCTCTATATTGAAGGAATCAGATACCTAGGCTATGACTAGACTACCTAGCTTTCTGCGTCTTTTGAAATTAAAAGTGGCACCTTGGATCCGAGAAAAGAAGGCACTATTGCATTTGGACCTGAGGGCTGTTGAATTGGCTATCACTTCATTGATGGCTCGTCCATATGTGGAGACTACTGAACCTTCTTTTATGGCAGAGATTGGCGCTTTGGAACAGCAAAAGGCTACACTTCTTGCTACGGAGGAGGCTATGTGGCGACTAAAAAGTCAAGCACTTTGTCTATCCAGTGGAGACCAAAACAAAAAATACTTTCATGCTTTTGCAGATGGTAGGGGGAAAAGGAAGGCCATCTGGGATATTAAAGATTCTTTGGGTAACATTATTTCAGATGGGCCTGGGATTGCAGAAGAGGTTGTGAGTTACTTCTCAGATATTTATAGAAAACCCTGTACTAACAATCTGATGGAGCAGATGAATATCCTTCAGGTTATGCCTCGCATGTTCTCGGATTTGGACGGTTTAGGGATTTATGGACCGGTTACACTTCTGGAGATTGAGAATATTTTGAAGGATATGGAAAAGGATAAGAGTCCAGGGTCGGATGGCTGGACTTGTGAATTCTTCATCCAATGCTTTGACATTCTGGGTCCGGAATTAGTTCGTCTGGTGGAAGAGGCTCGGATTACTGGCATGGTAACTGGTGATGTGAATGCCACATTCATTTCTTTGATTCCAAATATCTCAAATCCTATCTCCTTTCGGGATTTTCGACCCATATCACTATGTAATCTGATATATAAACTAATTTCAAAAACTATTTCCCAAAGGAAAAAGGGGGGCTTATCTGGTGGTATTTCTACAGAACAGTTTGGGTTTTTAAACAATAGATTGATCTTTGATACAATGGGGACGGCAGAGGAGGTGTTGCATACTATTAAGACCACAAAGTTGGATGCTTTGGCTCTGAAGTTAGACCTGATAAAGGCATATGACCTTGGTGACTGGTCCTTTCTAAAATTACTCCTTTTAAACGCTGGCCTGGATTACATCTAAATTGTTGTGGATTGTTAAAAAGGTGGAGAACAGGATTCTCTATTGGCAAAATCGGAAGCTTTCGATGGGTGGCAGGTTGGTGCTATTAAATTCTGTTCTGGCAAATATGCCAATATATTGGTTCAGTCTGGCACATGTTCCTATGTCCATTCTTCATATGATCCGAAAAGTTTTATTCAATTTTCTTTGGAAGGGCCAGTCACTTTTCCAGGGCTGCTACTTAGCGTCGTGGGAGATCATCTCCAAACCGAAGACTGATGGAGGATGGGGTATTAGAAATCTATATTGGGTCCATAAGGAATTACATCTGAAGTCACTATGGCGTGGTATTATTAATGGAGGATTATGGGGTTTATTGATTAGGGACAAATACATCAACCCTGAATCGATTTCTAGATGGCTGCGTTCTGGTAAATATCTGAAAAAGAACTCGGTCAGATGGGCTGGATTGGTGGCTATGCTCCCCTATCTTCAACGTTGGATTTTCTGGCAGGTGGGCAATGGGTATCAGATCTGTATTGGTAGGGATAAAATTCTTGGTCATCCAGACTCATGCTTATCGGAGGATACATGTATGACTGTTAGAAGTATGGGGCTTCAGTTTTTAAACCAGATTAGAAAGATCCAACCAGGTATATTAAGTGATGGTGATTGGATGTGTGCTTCGGATTTAGGTCTGCGTGGTATTGTGGGTATCGAGTGGGATTTGTATGTCACCGGTCTGCAACATGCTGGTATCAACCTTACAAATGAACTTGACTACCTATGTTTGGATTATGGGAATGGTGATGGCATGGTGACAGCTACACAGGCTTATATGGTGATGGCGTCCGAGGCGATGATTCTAACAAAAGCTTGGTGGAGCACTATTCTATGGCGATGGGGTATTCCGGGTAAGGTAAAATTATTTCTGTGGCTTGCTTTAAGTTATAGGATATATACTGGTGATAGATACAGGCTGCACGGGGGGTATGGGCCTTCGGTGTGCTTTTTGTTCCTTCGTGCAGAAGAGACTTGTGATCATCTTTTTGCGACATGCCCTTTTACTCTGCAATTATGGGAGGAGATCTCTCTAATTTTTGGACAACAGGGACCGTGGTTTGGAAACATCCTCTCCAAATGCTTGGAAGGCTGGTATGGCATTTATAGATCGGCAATGGCTTTTCCTGTCAGTTTTATATGGGGCATATGGAGGCTTCGAAATTCAATACTCTTTGATCATAAGTCATACTCTTTTATAAACTCGGTGGCCTCCATTAAATGTTTTATGTCTGAAATGGTGTGGAAGCATTCTCCTTTGAAGGATGGACTACAGAAAGCTCCGGTGATTGGATCTACAAATCCTGTTGGATTTTTTGATGGGGCTGCTCAGATAGGGCGGTGTGGTGCGGGTTGCTACATAAAGCTGGATATGGAACAGTGGGTGGAATTACATTTTGGATGTGGTATGGGGAATAATACTAGATCTGAGCTTATTGCTTTATGGGGCATTCTCTTTCTGGCACATTCCTTGGGGATCAAAAGAATAGACTTGTTGGAGATTCCAGTGCGATTATTGACTGGGTTTTATTGAAACACAAGCTACAGGTTCTTTCCCTCTCTGCCTGGAAAACTAAGATTTTGGCTCTTCTTCAATGCTTTACTTCAACATCATTCTGTCATGTGAGCAAGGTCTTCAATCAAAAGGTTGACCAGCTCTCAAAGAAGGGTCTTGCTTTGGATGCGGGTAGTGCTATTACACGGCATTACTATCGTAATCAGCTTGTGGAGGAAAAGTTGATTTTCATATACTGAATGCTGCTCTTCTTTTTGTTTTTTGTTCTTGATTGTTAATGTTTATTGAGACAAAGAATGTTGGCAATAGGTTTCATATGAACTGATTTCTGGAGATATCAGAAAGTGTTGTTGGAACATTTGAATGTGTTTCAATGTAGACGGTATATCTGCTCTCTATTCAGTATAGACAATTTCTGTCGCTAGTTTCTTTTTTGGAGAATACGTGGACTTTTCTCCCATATGGTTTTTTTGCCAGCTGTTGGTATGAGAGCTTGAGGACTAGTTTGATTGTAATGTCTTTAAGACAAGAGACAAATGTGTAGTTTCTTTTATTCACGAATGAATAGCAAGAGACTCTTTTTCTTTTGGAAAAAAAATGTGTAAGGTAAAAAAAAGGTTTGAAAGTGTGTAACTTCAAAGTTATCTATAAAATTGATTTGGGAAGGTTTGTAAGTGCAAGCATTTATAAGGTGTCAGTAACCCCAAGAAACAACACTGTTGCAAGTGGAGAACAAATACTGAAAAGAGTTGAGAAAATATATTTTCTTAGATTCTTGTATTAATTTGTTTCAGGTGTGGTTTCCGGGAAATCCGCAATAGCCATTTCAAATGTCGACTTTTCGAACCCAAATTGAGGTCCATCTTCAGGGCAATGAGCCGAGTTGAGATAAAAAAATACTATTGAAAACCAATTATGAAATATACTCAACCAGTTCATAAGATACTCTCAATTAGTGCATGAACACCATTGAGGACCTTTCTTTTTAATTAACAATTATGAAAAATACTCAACCAGTACATAATATACTCTCAACTAGTTCAATTAGTGCATAAACACCATTGAGAATTCTCTTTTTTTAATTCCAATTGTTTTTAAATGCTCAAAATTACTTGAACCTAGACAACATATTGAAAAGGAATATTGCATTTTTACCTAAAATGTCAAAATGACATTAGCATTTTCAAAATCAAGTGTCCAAATAATGGTTTGTGAGAGCATTGGTATTAATAAAACCACATCTCACAAGATCTTCCATTATTTTTTACTGTTCAAACCAACATTAAGAAGATCAAATCTAAAATATATTACGAGATAACAAAGTTTAGTGGATAAATAAATAGTTGTAAAACAAAATGGTCCTCTAGCAAGTTTTTCTGTCAGGGCAAGTGCATATGGAATGGCAAGGTCATTTAGTTCAAGAGGCAAGTTGGTATAAAAAAACTAAATGATGATATAAAGATGAAATGGATAATCTAAAGGGATAACAACTTTTGGTGTTAAAAGAAGAAACAGATAACCTAATGATATGATAAATACTTGTAAAAAAAATAATTGTCAAACAAAAAGGTCCTCAAAGCTAAGTTTTTATGTTACAAAGATGGATTCCAATTATTTATAAATTTATTGATAAAAGGTTCGACAATAGTAAGCCTTCTCAGATTTACTAAGATGGGTTTTAGATTATAAATTGTAAAGTTAGGTTTCAGAATACAAAAATGGTTTCAGATATTTATAAATTTATAATAGAAGGTTCAAAGAGAGCAAGTCATTTCAGATTCACTAAGATGGATTTCATATTACAAATTTATCGATAAAAAGGTTCAAAGAGAGTAAGTTGTTTCAAATTACAAAGTGATCCACAGCAAGGTTCACAAAGACCGGGTTTGAGTGGAGAATGCATAACTGTTGAACACTGCAAAGGCTACTTGTTAAGTTATGGCATAATTAAAAAGAATTAATGAGAGTTTATATAGATCATATAATTTTAATAATCTGAAAATTAACATTATAGCATAATTTAAAATGTAAACTTATCTATAAAACTTTTATAATTATATAATCAATTGAAATTTATAATTAATTATATTATTTATTGAAATAGTCCTAAATCATTTTAAATCGTTTCAATTATTTAACTGATTTTGTATATATAATTAAGCTCTGAAGGAATTATGCTTGTGTGAAACCAAACACTATTCATTGTGAATATTGAACTTTAATGCTTGTGTGAAGCCAAACACTATTCATTGTGAATATTGAACTTTAATGCTTGTGTGAAGCCAAACACCATTGCTTGTGAATATTGAACTTTCAAGAATTTAATGGATCTAAAATGGCTTGTTTTTTATTTACAGTAAAGTTATTTGGTTCTCTCGTTGGTGGTACTCTGCTTGTTGGAATTGGCACTTACCACCAAAACTAAAAAAAATTATTTGGTTATCTCTGGAAAATAAGCTTCTCACATGGGATAACCTTCTCAAAAGGGGGTTTATTGGACCAAATTTCTGTGTGTTATGTGGATCCGAGGCTGAAATTATCAGTGACATTTTCTGTCATTGTGCATTTGCAGTTTGCCTGTGGCGTGAGGTTTGAATCATTCTCTCTGACATGGGTGTGTGGAATGGGTACTCCATCCACCTTTGTCTTCAGAATTGGATAAAGTTTAGCCACCAGTGTACTTCTTTGGCTGTATATATCCTCTGGGAGATATGGTTGGCACGAAACATGCTTATTTTTTATGGTAAGAAGACCTCTCCTACTTGGTTGGCATGTAAGTTGGTTGCACTCTACTCAGCTACTTCTGATATTTCTCTGCCTTGCCATGAACAACGGGTAAGAGTGCGTGATTCTATCACCCTGCGGCCTGATCTTTTAGCCTTTTTTGATGGGGCGTCCCGACAGGGAGGTGCCATTTGTGGGGCTGGTGTTGTTATCATCATTGATCAACATCATGTCTACAATATCTGGATGAACGGCGGAATGGGATCCAACACAAGAGGTGAACGTCTTGCTCTTTGGATGACCCTATTTTTCTCCAAGCGCATATCTATACCTCTCAAACAAATTGTTGGTGACTCCATGACTATTATTGACTGGGCGTGTGGCCGCGGCTCTCTACTTTCATTGGCGCTCGCCTCTTGGATGGATATGGTGGCTTCTCTCTTAAATGATTTTCATCAATTGTCGATCAACCATATATTTCGGGAGCACAACACTCAGGCTGATTTATTATCTAAGCGGGCTCTGACTGTGATTGGTGGTTGTATCCATTTTGAGTATTGGTCCCACTCTCTCCTCTCTTCGAGTGGGAGTATTTCACTTTCTGCATCCTCTTGCTGGTAGGGGAGTACCTTTTTGGGTTGTGGGGCTTTTTTTGCGGCTATATTTTTTGTTGTTTTCACTTCTTTTCATATTTTCGACATTATTTTTTGGTTGCCTTTCCTCCATAAGAGTGACGTGTTGTGCCTCTTGTGGTTCATCACCTCTTTGGTTCGTGTGGATCTTTTGGTTGTTGTGGACATCTGATGTTGTGATCTATTCTCTGCCTTGGACTTTTGTCAGTCGAGTTGTGACCTTCTCCATGTTGATCGTTATATGAAGCTCATCATATATTTTTAATATAAAAATATAGCTATTTTTCTATTTGAAAAAAAAAAAAGTTATTTGGTTCTCTATGTGATGCTCTTATTCGTTTGAGTAAAGTTATAATTTGTTTTTTATTTTTTTAGTATGCTATGCTTACTCTTTTTAGTAAAGTTATTTTGTTGTCTTATTTTTTAGAAAATTTATTTGGTCCCTTGTATAATGCTTATTCGTTATTTGGTTCACTCAATAATGTATATATATTAAATGTTTAATAAATATAAATACAAAATTAGTAAAAGTTGTATTTGATCCTTATATATTAAATGTTTAATGAACAGATATATAAAATTAATAAGTGTTTTATTTATAATAAAGTTATCTGGTTCTTTATGTGATGGATGATGCTTATTCTTTTTAATAAAGTTATATCTTTGTTCTTTATTTTTAGTAAAGTTATTTGGTTTCCTATGTGATGCTTACTCTTTTTAGTAAAGTTATTTTGTTGTTCTTTATTTGTTAGAAAAGTTATTTGGTCCATGGTGTAATGCTTACTATTTTAGTAAAGTTATTTGGTTTACTCAATAATGTATATATGTTAAATATTTAATGAACATAAATATAAAATTAGTACGTGTTTTATTTGATGTTTAAATATTAAAATATACATTAAAGGTTTAATAAACACAAATATAAAATTAGTAAGTGTTTTATTTGATGCTTAAATATTAAATATTTAATGAACATATATAAATAAATTAACAAGTGTTTTATTTGATATGATATTTGAAATAAGTTTAAATTTATTCTATGCTATTAGATTCAAAGAAAATCCCGAAATCCATTAATTGTCTTTTTAAGAAAGAGATTTTATGTTAAATTATCTGTGTAGAATTATATATTCAGATAATTTAAATTATTTGTAAGTATAATTAATTAAAATTCCTATCCAGAATGAGATATGTGCTAGAATGTTATTGAATTCTCCAATTGAATTCTCCAATTGCAGAGCTCAATAACCAATATAACTTCCACTATGCTAATTAATTAAACAATATTCCACAATACTAATTAATTAGATATCCGCTAGATTATTACTTTACAAGATTCTCCAATTGCAGAGCTCTATATGCAATGTAACTTCCACAATGCTAATTAATTAAACAATATCAGCAATTAATTCTCCAATTGCAGAACTAAATAACCTATGTAACTTCCACCATGCTAATTAATTAGACAATATTCCACAATGGTAATTAATTAGATATCTGCTAGATTATTACTTTAAGAAATTCTCCAATTGCAGAGCTCTATATCCAAGACAATATTCCACAATGGTAATTAATTAGATATCTGCTAGATTATTACTTTAAGAAATTCTCCAATTGCAGAGCTCTATATCCAATGTAACTTCCACAATGCTAATTAATTAGACAATATTAGCAGTTAATAGTAATTAGACAATATTAGCAATTAATCATGCTAATTAATTAGACAATATTCCACAATGGTAATTAATTAGATATCTGCTAGATTATTACTTTAAGAAATTCTCCAATTGCAGAGCTCTATATCCAATGTAACTTCCACAATGCTAATTAATTAGACAATATTAGCAGTTAATAGTAATTAGACAATATTAGCAATTAATCGTTATAATAGAGTATAGCATAATTCAGGGAAATATTAGCAATTAATCGTTATAATAGAGTATAGCATAATTCAGGGAAAACATTATTACAGTCAACCATACAATATAAATTACAGTCGGCAATACAAAATGACTTTCATCTTCATAGCTCTATGAAAAATAAATTACAGTCAACAATAAAAAATGACTTTTCATCTTCTAGTTCTCTGCAATGATCATGCACATTGAATACGTTTTCACTCCTTTCACACATGAGCGATTTATTTCATTGAACACGTTTTCACTCCTTTCACACATGAGCAATTTATTTTTGACTGCAAATGCAGATGAGCAATTTATTTTTGACTGCAAATGCACATATTTGCATACAAAGGATATGGTAACATAGATAAAACATTATTTGAAATACATCGAAACTTACTGGACATGGAGCTCGTCTGAAGTTTGCACAAACATCTCATGTATATATTTCTATTATTTAATATATAGCATAGCCATAAAAAGATTCAAAATACAACAAATTCATAACAAAATTGCAGGGATAGCAGTTCTGTTACGGCAATGAAGCATAAATAAAATATAAAATGTGAAACTGTATTACTCCAAACTTTGGCAGTCTTAACCACAAATTAATCCAGGTATTCAGGAATACCATCACAACACATAAATAGTCAGCCTAAACACTACAAGCTTTTAGATCCATATTCACTGGTAGCACAGATTCTGTAGCAACAGAATATCCACGAGAAATAGTAGTAGCATGACTCGGCCACAAAGCCAGATCAGAAAGAAGCCATGAAAACCTGGAAACAGACACAAATGCGTAGAGAGACCAACTAAAAACCTAGTCAGAATAAATATTGTATTCTGCCATCACGGTCTTACAGGCAGGGTGGGTTTTGGGGGCTTTGAAGGCAAAAGGCCCAGTCTTTCTTTCGCTGGAATCGATGCCATTGTTGTGGGTTAGGAAGACTGGACCGCGGTTACTGTTGGTTTGAATGTTGCAAGTGGTGGGACTGCTTATTGTAAACGCCTCACAGGATTCGTGCTCGTGTTCACCCTCAACAGCGATGCTGAAGAGCCCATTACTGTTGGTGCGTTCTTCATTATAGAATGACCTTTTCCCGGCACGATCCTTGCACTCAACAGCTACAGTGGCACCTGCAAAGAACCCGTAACATAAATATCAAGAACCAGACATTGCCCTCACTGTGCAATCTACAGAATCTACACTACACTCAGATACCCATAAATGAGAGCAGTATTCCTATAAAACAACAATTTTTAAGTAATGTGAGCTACAGAACAAACGGGGTAGTCTATGCATCGCAGCAATAAACCAATCCAGAAAAACACAAACAGCATTCTAAATATAGAATCGCAATAATACGAGATCTATTCTTCAGCAACAGATCTAGTCTTTCATACATCTTAAAATCAAGAAAATGCAGTGGTCTTTCATACATCTTAAAATCAAGAAAATGCAGTGACCCAAATGAAAACAAGCTACAAAAAATGCAAAACAATTTGGAATTCTATGAAAAACAAGGGTTTGCTTACCAGGAATAGGAGGTGAGATCCTGGTGGGGAATCCAGAAGCACAGTTATCGCAGTAAACCTTTCCCGTTACATCAAAATCATGGCCGGAATGGGCATTAGCAACACCCAACAAGGCGATAAGGGCGATCAAACAACAGAATGCTGGAAGCTTGGCCATTGTTCAGATACCCGCTACGCCTAAAAGATCAAATTACTGGTTTCCGAATCGAAGAAGCTGCAATGCAAACCCACTGTGTATGATTCGTTGAGTGTGGAGAGAAGTAACACAATGGGGGAATATATGTCTTCTGGCCCCCGAAGATAAGCCGGTGATCATGGACAAGATTTTCTGAGTGGGAATAGCCGTAAAGGTGTCCCCTCGCCGCGTGAGCCTGGCTGTAAACCACACAGCTCATTCAATTTTAGTAATAATTTAGCCAGTTGCCGGTGACGCGGCAAAACAACTTTCGTATGTTCGGAACAAAGGCGGTCATAAAATCGACGGTTTTGATTTTTTAATACACCCGAGGCACACTATCACCATTAGATCTGATTCAACCAACCAATTTTCAAGGCGAGCTTTTTACTTTAAGTTGGAAAAGGAAAAGGAAAATGGGATTTTATTAATTATTAATTATTTTTCATTTATACTTGGTTTGGCCCATGCTCCTCGTGACCTTACGCGTTAAAGTGTTCTGAGTAGGGGAACTCATTACTGTCTCCATGTCAATGAATGGATGTGACTTTAGTGTCAAGCACATGGGTTTCGTTGAACCATCTCAAGCTATTATCAAACTAGGGTGTCGATTATGTACAATATTTTTTTTTATTGTGACCAAGGATTAAAATATTGCCATGAAATTTGAAATGGATAACATGACCTTTTTTTTCAATCTAAAAATGAAATTTCTTGTTATTTATGAGAGTGAATCAAAGAAATTTACAATAGTGCCTATCACACGGGCAGAATACCAACAACCATTAATAAAAAAGTACTAAGACACCTCCAAACCTATCGAGCAGCTTAAACTACCACTAATGCTTCTTCAAAAATCCAAAATGAGTTATCAGATCAATCTTTAGCTACTTTAGTGACTACACTACTATGACCAATGGCCATAAAATTATGATCTGCTTAAAACAAAGTGCTGAGAGCTACTAAAGAAATAAACAACACTAGTAAATATGCATGATTGTGATCTCCGGAGGTCTAAGTTCATGGAAATGAGTCACCTCAAGGACTCCTTCATCCAACAAAAGTCCTTTCTTGGACAAATAATCAGCCCTCTGATTATAAGTGCAAGAGATATGCTTGATAGACACAATGTCGATCTGGTTCAGTAATAGTCTGACTTTTTTCCTCCAGTGTTCAAGCGAGGCCGCTTTAAAATTATGGGTACCCTGAGCCCATCGCACAATGATTGCTGAATCACCAAAAATTTGCGAATTTTCAACCTGCAAATAATTAAGAACAAAGAGAAGACACTAGAGTGCAAGAAGTTCGGCTCGGTTGTTACTTCCCCGTCCACAACCCAAAATCAATTCATAATATTTAGTGGCAGTGATGAATATAACGCCACCAGCGCCACAATTGCCCAATTGTCTTGCGCCATCAAAAAAACTAACTAGACCGGATCCAGTCCATCGAGGCTCTGTCAAAGACCTAGTTTTGGGCTCGCATTTCATCACACCTGCAGGAGAAAGTATCCTTAACATAAACTGTAATGAGCTGTTGAAATTGAACACAAACTCACCAAATAGTATACGATTTCTCAACAGCCAGATACCCCACATAAAAAATAGGGGATAGGTGATCGCATTACGAAACTGCTTGTGCCACCGAGCTAATAAGTTTTCAACCGAGTCCGATTCCCAACTAATAGCAATTCCCCAAACCTCCGATCTAGTCGACCACAGCTGTAAAGTCATAGGACACTTCACGAACAGGTGTTCCACTGTCTCGGCCTCATGATTACATAAATAGCAGACATTTGGACCATATCCCCCCGGCGGATATAGTTGTCCACAGTCATGATTTTGTTTTGCAGAAGTAGCCAGCTGAAGCAACGAATCTTGAGGGGGACATTCCATCGCCAAACAGAATTGAACCACCACCTACGTAGACCCATACAGTGTGTTTGTGCAATAGCATTGTATACATCATAAGTTGAAGGATCCCCACAAACCTCACGATGGAACCAAATCAGCGTATCCATATCGTTGGATAAAACGATTCCAACATGTTTGATCATGAATATGTATTATGTCCAGTCTCTCCCCGCCTCACCCGTGAGACCAATCTCCCCCGCACTTCTCCAATTGACAGCCCTGTTCACATCCATCGGTGTACAAGCTTGATTGAGGCAATGGAGCCCACGTTGTTGGAGTAGTGCCACTGTATTTTCTCTCAGAAGAGTAGGACACCCAATCAAAGCATCCACCCCCAAATGGATCTGATATCCGTTCCCAACTTGCCACCCCAAATTTCTAAATATAATCAGCCGAACCTCCAATAGGCCGCTCTAGATATTCGAAACCCTCTTTGGATTCAAAGTCTCCCTACGAAACCACTCTACCACAGTCAATCTCCTCAAATATTTATCATGCATAACTAAGCCCTAGAGGCCGGAATGATTCAATGCCCTCCACAAGCTCTTTATATGTAATGCTCTATAGCACCAGAAGATATTGCGGATACCCCATCTACCATCAGCCTTCGGAACCGATAAAAGAGACCATGCAGATAAATGAACACCCTCTTTTTCCCTCTGGCCAGACCAAAGGAAATTGAAAGAAAGCCTTTTGATATGATTCAAAATCTGAACCGGAACCTTTGCAAGTGTGAGCCAATAAACAGGCAAATTAGATAGTACAGAATTCAACAGAACAAGACGTCCGCCCAAAGATAAACTCTGATAGTACCAACCATAGATCTTAGCCTCGAATTTCTTGATTAACCAGCACCAATCCAAACTAGTATAGTCATTTGGCTTAAGAAAGTAACCCAAGTTAAAAAAACCATCCGTCAGAGCCATGAAACCGATGGAGAAAAGGCTACCAATCTGATCACAGACCAAAGGACAAATATTAAGCTGGTATAGAGCAGACTTGGGCATGTTGATAACCATACCTGTAGCACTGCAGAAAAGATCAAGAATACCTTTGAATCGAGCCCACTCCTCCAAAGTACCAATGCTAAACAGTAATACGTCATCCACAAAAAGAAGATGAGTAATACAATGGTGTTTAGAGACCTTTATACCAGTGATCTCACCTGCGTCCTTCACCTGAATCAGTAGTTGGCTGAGTCCTTCGATTACTAACAAAAAAAGAAGGGGCGAGAGTGGACAGCCCTGACGAAGGCCACGAGTACCCTTGAAAAAAGAAGTCGGGTTGTCGTTGATAAGAACAACAAAGTTCACCGAATTAATGCACCCCATAATCCAATTAGTGATCAAAACATCAAGACCCACATTCAATAGAAGTATCCTCAAAAATGCCCAGTCAACCAAGTCATAAGCTTTGACCATGTCCAGTTTAAGTACCATCGCCGGTGTCCTACACTTCTTAGCAGTGTGAAACACCTCCTAGGCAGTCCCAATTGCATCAAAAATCAAACGCTGATGTAGGAAACCAAACTATTCCGGAGAAATACCCCGAGAAAGTCTCGGCTTAATACGATCAACAATCACCTTAGCAACCACTTTATAAAGTAAATTGCATAATGAAATGGGCCTAAACTCTTGGAATGAGGTAGGTTCTGTAACCTTAGGGATCAATGAGAGGAAAGTAGCATTGAGTCCACCACTAACCTTCCCAGTTAGACGAGTCTCTTCCACCAGATGAATAATTTTCGGGCCAAGGATATCAAAGAACTAGAGATAAAACTCCATCGTCCATCCATCGGGCCCCGGACTCTTGTCCTTTTCCATTCGATTTAAAATACCTTCCACTTCAGCCACCGTGACTGGTCTTCCAATGTTAGTAACTTATTCAACTAAAAAGAAACTAGGCATAACCTGTATAATCTTCATTTGAGCCTGCAGATCAGTCTCAGCTGATTTAGTGAAAAGTCTCTGAAAATGACCCACCGCGGCAGATTCAATGCCTTTCTGCGAAGTGAATCTAGTTCCATCCACATCATCAATTTCCCAAATCGAGTTGGATTTTCTTTGCATATTTGCAAACTTGTGGAAGAATCCAATATTCTGATCCCCCAGCGAAATCCAGAGAGCCCTGCTCTTGATACGCCAAAGTTTCTCATCCGCGGCCAACAAAGAGGCCTTTTCAGCCTTCAGAAAATTTATAATCCTACCTGCCGGATCAGCATGGTAACCAAACATAGGATCAACAAAATAGTCCTCAATACAATCTTCAATATGTTCCAAAGCAGCCATATGTTCCTTTCTCTGATCTTGTAGCCACGGCACAATAATAGATTTAAGAGAACGAAGAAATCCAGGAAGAATAATCATCGCCCAACCAACAGAGTGAGAAGAAAATGAACCCCAATGATCGCGAACCAGATTGTTAAAAGTCAGCTCGTCTGACCAAACCGAGCAATACTTGAAAGGAAACCGTAGCAGTTTAGGGCCACAGTCCAGCGGCAGCAAAATCGGATTATGGTCTGAAATATATGCCTGGACGGTGCTAGACGAGCACCGGTCAACCATGTCAAGGATCAAACTGTTCACCAAGAACCTATCTAACCGTTTAGCCACAAAGGCATCGCCAATTCTACCATTCTTCCAAGTAGGACATATAGGTAAAGGCAACACATCAGAAAGATCATAAGAGTTGAAGACATCCTGAAACCAAGTCTTTAGTGGATCACTTCAAGCAGTAGGACCTCAAACCTCGCCTGACTGCAGGGTTAAATTAAGATCACCACCGAGAATAAGGTGTTGAATATCAAAGAGCCCAAGATTCGCCAAGGACTGCCAATAAGACTATCGCCCTTCATAAGGAGCATAACAGTTAAAGATCTGGATAGGAAAAGGAATTTCCCGGTGTCTTCCAGCGAATAAAATGACGCCACCCACAGAATAAGAAGAAGGGACAGATTCTGAGTGTTCCACGCCGCCAAAAGACCCCCAGAGAGACCAGCTGAATCGAGAGCACAACACTCCCACTCCGGGAGACAACTCCATAACAGATTACAAGCTTTAGAACTGTTAGACATGGTTTCTTGAAAGAGAATAATATCAGGACAAGTAACAGAGAGGAGACGACGCAGGGCTAGCAGTTTTGGGGCACCCCCAACCCCTCTAAGATTTAATGACAAAACTAGCATCAAGAGCCCCGAGTTGGGACCATCTCTGCTCTAAGTGGCCCAAACGAATCAGATATACCAAGTGTCTCAGTCCCAGTAACCCCCAAGTCAAGTCCATCTCCTTCAAGAGAAAAATTATTGCTCCCCCCACAATGACGAGCTAGAGCTTTATGTTTCCTACCACCATTCTTCTTACGAACAGTCACATTAGGGTTATGAACGGAAGATGAAGGAATAACAACCTCCTTTCCACGGTAAGAAGGTAAGGGGTTCAGCAAAATTTCCTTCAAAAGTGAGAGAGCCTTAACATTGATGGAGTCCGTGCCCATGGATTCCAAAGTAGCACGTTCATCTTTGAGTAGCTGCAAGTCCACCTCGTCCACAACACTTTGGTCATGAACGACCCCAACCTCAGCAACTACATCCACACTAAGTGCCCCATCCACCACATGGTTCACCACCCTGTCACCAGACTGTAATACAAGGAGTTCCTCCTTCGATAAAGAAGCAAAGAAGTCAGGGAAAAGAGTAGCGAGTTTACCCGAGAAGGAGTTTTGTAGTTCCACCATTTGTTGTAAAGGAGAACAGGCATTGTCCAAAGAGGGTGTTAATACATTAAGTCGCTCCTCCTCCCGAAAGGCCAAATGTTCCCTAGAACGAGGAGTCCTCAAAGGGCACTTGAGTCGTAGGTGACCAGCAGCCCCACAAGTATGGCACCGAAATGGCAACCGCCAATAGTCCAGTGGTTGATGGAAGACCCTATTGCCCCATTTAATGTCAATGATCTCCGACAAACCGATGGTAGAGTGCATCTCCACCAAAACCCAAGCAGTTCTCTTATCCTCATGATACATAGACTTCTCATCAAAGTAGATATAATGACCAATCCGGTTCGCCAACTCAGTAAAAATCTCCTTAGACCAGAGCTCGAGCGGAAATCCCTTCAAAAGAACCCAGAGATGGGTGTGCTTATTAACAACAGTAACAAGGTTGAACTCCAAAGTCCAACACTCCAGACAAAGTGAGCCACGCCCAAAAACCCAAGTTCTATCGAGAATCATACTTGCAAGATCGTCATCTAAGAAATGGAAAATCACCCACTTATTGACCAAAATATGAACCCGAGGACAATAAGTAAGTAATGGTTTCCAATATTCCTTGACCCATGACAATATAGTAGTTATGTTAACCTCAGCAAAGTGAATCTTACCCACCAACGCCCTGGAGACAGACTCATTACTCTTCCCATCTGTACATCTCTACCAACCGTCATCTCAGGAACTCCCTCCCATAGCTTATAACCCTTTTGAGCCCTGTGGTTTCAGGCTAACACTCCTTTGCTACGCGACAAGCCACCCCCTCTCCTCGACAACTTATTCGGCTCAAAGAACTCACTAAAGACAGTCTCCCCATCCGATGAAAGGAGTTCACCCCCATTCGAGGAGAGGAGTGGGTCCTCCTCTGTAACAGCCAGAGGGTTTTGCGACCTCGAAGTCCCAAGACATGTTACCCTGGGCTCCACCCCAGTCATCTGTCCCCTGACAAAGGAACGTGCCTGCAAACAAGCAAAAACAGGCAGAGCTACAGTAACCAAAGAGAAAGAATCGGCCTTTCTACCCAATACCACCAAAAGACGAGAGAGGATAACCTCCAACCTTATAGATGAAAAACCGTCCACTAAACCTCCCACCAGCTTACCGAAATCCAACCAGCCGATAAACAGACCCATAAACCCTCACTGTGACCACCATGATTGTCAATCCCTTTGTCACTCCCCTCCAAAGGAACCCGGGAGGATTAGGTGGAACCATGTACATTTGCAAAGTACATGAAATACAAAGTACAAAATACAAAATCGTTTGTCGATGCCTCCTTTAGTTTGCAAGGCTAAATGGTATCCCTTCTTTGCAGGTGTGGGGGACTCTTCAACCATGGTCACTTGGTTGAAAGGTTTAAGTGTCCTTCAATTTCTCTCTTTAAATTGGTTGAAAGGTTTCAGTGTCCTCCAAGTTCTCTCTTTAAATCATTGGTGTAGGAGAGTGAAAGATTGTTTATCCTCTTTCCTGGATTTTCAAGATTTTCAAGCTGATCATGTCCACAGAGAATATAATTTGGTGGTTGATGCACTCTCTAAGAGTGCCTGAACTTTCCCTGAGGGCCTTTTGTTTTTTGAAGAATTCTCTGAAGGGACATTGGTAGGAAAGGGATCTTTTCCTCTTTTTGATTGACTGAGGGGTCTCTTTTCTATAGTCTTGTGCTAGTTAGTGCTATCGTTTTCGTGTTTTTTTTTTGTACAAACAATTGCCTCCATAATGGTTGTAATGACTTCTAGCTTTGGTTTGATGATCTAGCAAAAAGTTCCATCACTTGACATCTCTAGCTTGGAGATGACTCTTTTGCGTTGTGTCATTTTCTTTGATTCTTTAATGAATAGTAAGAAAATATTTTTTTTCTTTTGGAAAAAAAAAATTATCGAATTTTAAATTGATAACATGAGTTACAAACTTACATCTCACATGCCTTACAAAGAAAATTTTTAGAAACGTATGAGGTGCATTGATTAGAAATGAAAAATGGTGTTAAAAAATATTGAAATCTTAATTTTACTTTGCCAACTAAGAAAGGAAGAGTAGTTGTAAATCTTTTTAAAAAAAGGTAAATTTTTAAATAACTTATTAATATCTATTAGTAGGATACATTCTTTGGGTAATGATCCATTTATTGGATACACTTTAAGGATTTTATTACTATAAATTTGAACATTTTCTTCTATATTATTAAATTCTTTTTAATAACAAATTTGAGAGTGGTTTTGAAAAATTCATTAGTGTAAGAATTTGGTTGGTTACTTGCAAACCAAGAAGGGAATAGTAAAGTAAATTTTTAACTAACTCATTAATATATATTAGTAAGATACATTCATTCTGTAATGATCCATTCATTGGATACACATCAAGGATTTTATTACTATAAATTTGAAGGGTTCTTCCATTCTCTTTAATGACAAATTTGAGAGTGGTTTTGAAAATTTTATTGGTGTAAGAATTTAAATTTTGAATAGTATTTCAAAGTTTATCTTTAATTCTTCAACTATTTTCTATATTTGCATTATAGGAAGCAATGGTATGAAAAATGGTATATTATTGAATCACAAATTTGACCAAAATACATAATAATGAACAATTTAAGACAGTTTATACATTGCCTAAATATGTGGCGGGTCTAACGCTACAATAAAGGGAGTAAGCTAAACATAGACATTTTTATCGTTTTTTCAGCGATGAGTTGTGGATCGGGTACCAATACTAGAGCATAATTATTGGCCCTATGGGGGTTACTACATTTTGCTTCTAATATTGGTATTGTTTCTTTATAGGTACTTGGAGATTCCAAGGTGATTGTAAATTGAGCAAATGGTTTATCAAATTTGTAGGTCTTATACTTGGAACAATGGTGTAAGCGAATCATTGTGCTTCTATCCTCTTTCTCAGAAATATCCATCAAACATGTTGTTAGAGAGTTTAACTATGTTGCTAATGATTTATCTAAGAAGGGTATCGGAGGACCTAAAGGTATTTTATATTTTGAGGAGTACATGGAGGATGTCCTTACCTCAGAGGGTTCATTTTATATCTTCATATAGATGATCATTGTTATTTTTTGGATGACTATACTATTAGTTATCTTCAACTTTTCCTAGCCAATATTGATTGTAGATCAAAAAACTAATATCATGTTATGGTTGTAAGAACTGATAGCATATGTTTGTATTTTTTGTATGAGAGGATAACTGTCAAATTTTGAATAACTTGGTATTTGAGTTAGCAGGTCTAATTGATATGTTGAGATTTTAAGTCATGTACATAAAATGTTTTTTTTTTAATTCTAAGGAATATCAAGAAACAAGGTTTTATATATATATATATATATATATATATATATATATATATATATATATATATATATATTGTTGAAATTGCATAATCGGGGTGCCCAAGGATTTTGGAGGATGTTGAATCCATTTTTGCAATCAAAAATGCAATTTCAACAATTCAAACTCATGATTTCAACAATGATTCGTCATCGGATTTAGATAAAAAAAGGCCCAGAAAGTGCAAAACTTCTAACGATTAGCTTACTCCACAATAAGACTACATTCAACTTCATATGAATTTAGCGTTATAAAAATTCATATGGTAAATGTGAATAGATTGTCCTTACTACCCATATCTCTATTCAATTGGAATTCCAATTTTTTTTAATATCCATCATGTCCATGCTACTTTGATTGTAATTGTTATTTGAAAGAAAATTTTGGTGGAAATTTTTCATAAGCTTTTCTATGTTTCGAATATGGTACTCAGTGTGAACAAAGTTTGGCCTCAACATCGAAAATCACTTAGAAATTTGACCTTGTTCAATCCTTCATTCATTAGTGCATTTAGTTAGTATACTTTTATCACAATATTTTATATAAAATACGTTATATTTTTATTATTGCAGCTACAGTCTATAAACAACTATTGTGTGTTCACCAACTCATGGAGACTTTGTTGATTCATTTGCAATCATGTATGTACAATCAAGATTTCAAAAATTATCTTTGAGCCCCATGAACTCTATGCATTAATTCCATCAATTCCCATGTCCTTGTCTCATGAGCCAACAACATATATTTAAAGCTCAACCTCTCCACTATTTCCTCTAAGAAATTTTTCTACTAATGCTTCTTGTGCCAACGGGTTGCTCAGGTGTTTTTTGGTGCCTTCCTCATGCATTGCACACTTTCATTTGATGATTATACTATACAATTTCATCATTTAACTACTCTAGTTTCTTGTGGCTGCTACTAATTCTTGTAGATTTTTCTCTATGGTTTTCCATAATATATTGGGTTCTCTTTCTTACTCTTTGAATATTCAGTGGTTGCACTCGTTCCATGTAGTCTAGAATAAGAATCCTAGAAAGTATATCCCGAACTCTATTCAAAATCGGGAAAGTGGAGGGTTGTTTTCACCATTGTTCCAGTTACATGAGTGTGAACCAATGTGATTTTGTTTGCATCTTGGGCTCATATTAATGAGTTGTATTGAACCTTTATGCAAGTAGTTAGATCACTTCTCGATAGTTCGCATTTCCATTTCATTCCATATCCTGGTTTCTTCCATCTCATTTCAAGGAGTATATAATTTTAAAATAATAATAATAATTTAGTGGGTACCACTATTTTGAAAGAAATAATTGTTTATTTATTAAATTTTATTGATATATATATATATGCCCGATGGGTTAGCTCAAGTGGTTGAGATTTGTGACTTGTAAGAAGAAGGTATGCATAGATATATGAGGGCCTCACTTGATGTCCCCACCAGGTTAGGCTCTGTAATCAGAGCCAGCGAGGTGAGGCCCCTTCAGGTGCTCCCCTATGAATTCTTCTCATGGGCATAGCAACTCCTCTCCGGTGTTGTGAACCACATTGTGTTTAATTTTTTAAGATTGTAAAGATTTGTAGGACAATATTTTATTTTTCACATTTTTATGAAGGGTTTACTTAATTGTCTCTTGTCAATTAAAGTACAATTATTTGTATAACCCTTCATAATTGAAGAGTTAGTTAAATTATGCCCTTCAAATTGAAATTAAGACCAACCCTTCAAATTTGATCACTAATGAGGTGGAATCATGTACATTAACTGCAAAGTTTTATGTAAAGAACTCGTTACATCAAAGTTTAGGATTCCTCCTATAATCGATAAATTCTAATAAATTTCAAGAATAATTTTTTCGATATGACACAAAAAATAAATATTGATGTGATTTGTCATATATTGAAAACAAAATAATGTGTTGTTATTGTCTTCATAATTTAGGTTTAAGTCTCTCTAATGGTATGCATGTGTTTGTGTGTTGCTTGTGTGTGCATGTGTGCTTGTAAAATAAGAGTAGGTTGAGGTGCAGGATCTAGGCAACTTTATCCAAATAGATACTCCCACTAGGGACCTCTTACCCAAAAGGTTCTTCCTTAGTGTGACAAGGCGTCAATGTCCATTGAATATCAAAAATAAAACTCTTGTGTTGATTCAAAGCATTCAATAAATGCAAAGGAGGTCAAGGGGTTCTTGCAATGTTAGCCAATGCAACGATGCCACAAAGGTATACTTCACTTATTGGGCTTATATAAACCATAGTACTATGTGGGGCCCACATGCACCAAGCATCAATGTAAGATGAAGCTAGAAGGGGTGCCTATGGATTAGCATAATGTCAAGGAAGAAGAAAACAAATGAGAAATAAAGATAAAAAAGTGAGCGATGCATATCAAATGAGAATGTTAGGATAGGGGATCAAGCTTGCTTAAATTAGTATGTAAGAATAATCATGGCTAAATTATGGAATGTAAATGATAAGATAATTAATAATAAATCCAACTATCATGTAAGCAATACAATAGCCAAACTATGAAATTAGAGATTAGTCGGCTCTAATTATTATGTAAGTAAAATAATAACTAGAACATGTGCACAAAGCATGATTGAATTTGATGTTGATAATATTGACGCAACTATAAAATCATCAACAATATTAAGAGTGACAATGAAAGTGCCATACATGTACTTACCTATATATGAGGCATGGCAATTTGGGCATCTGTTGAAGTAAGCTAGGTACTTCCATTCACAAATTAGCAGCTTTCCCTGAGAGGGGTAGGGATAACAACACCAACTCTCGGGGAAAGGAAGAAGGGTAGAAGGAAAGGATGGGAAGTGGTGATACTAGAATTCTAACAAAGGCAAGAGAAGGAAAGAAGGTGAGGCAAGCATCACATTATAAAAGGGGGCTAGGAGACATACACCAGCTAAGAGACAACCTAAGTGCAAAAGGTGGCATACACTAGTCTAAGCTTATCACAAGCACAAAGGCGACATATGGTAAAATGAGGTTAGTCTAAGCATGGGAATTAGCATAAGTTAATCTTGGATTATTGTAGTCATACATTAGTTGAGGACATATTGTGAATCCCATACAACATTGGATAATGCGGAGAATGCAAGCATGAGAGACAACATACACTAATTTGAGTCACCACAAACACAAGAACAACATATGGTAATCTATATTCAGAGCAAGTAAAGAAGTACATTTGATTGCGAGAGGTGTCCTACCCCAACAATGAGTTGATATTAGAACAAGAGGCAACATACATAAACCTAGGGTCAATGCAAGCACAAAGAAGATAAATGCCAACAATATATTAGTAGGGCGGAAAGAGTGAAGAGAAGACACAAAACCACCATTGAAGGCACTCGAAATCTAAAGGCTATGGAACATGACCAACTAAGGGGACATCTTAGGAGAAAGACCAAAAAATGATAGTTGATCCTAACTATGGAGAATTTATCTTGAGTAGGGCCATATACGAGATAATGATTTATAGGGGGGCACCTGTTGATGATGCAGCCAATTTAATTGGAGCAAGAGGGGTTATGAAAAAGGGGTGAAGCCTTCCACAAGTATCCAAGGGATGAGGAAAGTGAAAGATGGAATAGAAAAGTATGGAGGGCTAGGAAAAGGAGAAGGGGAGGAGCAAGACAAGGGATGTCAAGTGCTACCAAGTATGGGGTGTCTAGAGTTGAAAATAGGAGGTTTGAGTTGGCCTTACAAAGGTCTCATTAGGGAAATGGCTTCATTCAACTTGGAAAACCCATGTTAAAACATGGGATCCTTCCAAGGTTAGCAAATGTCATTCCTAGGTATCGGTGGGAAGCCAAGGAAGAGAAAGAAGGAAAAGGGAAGGTAACAAAGGGGAGGGGATTCCCCAAGTAGATCGATGCAAGCATAAAGAAGAAGGGAGAGAATGATATGGTGATAAAAAAACTAATGGGAGATATGCTTCCTAGGTGAGGTTGGAAAAAATAGATGTGAGAGGGTATTGTGACATTCTCAAAGGTCAACTCCTCATCACTTTCATGGTTCCTTAGATAAGGTTTGATCTTTACGTCTCGAGAGGCCATGTCGAGGCACCCTGTGAGCTAAGAGAGAGGCTCGTGGAAATCAGGAGGTACATCACCCCATGCTTGTGATGGGAGGAGTGTTCTAAAGTCTTGTGACGTAGCCTTAGGTTGGAGAGAAGGTGTGGTGTTAATAGGTTGAGGAGGAGAAACTTTTCACGAGGAAGTGTCCAGTCAAGATGTGTTAGCTTGTCTATAAGTAGCACGTTGTTGAGAGGTAAGAACATGGATCGCGGGAGATCATGAACCTTGCTTGGAGGAAGAAGAATGCTTTTGTTGAAGGGTGTGACATTCATCTATGTTTTAACTATTGTGCTTGTGATACTTGCACCACTCGTCTCAGCTAGGGAAATTGTTAGAACCTAAGTCTTTGTGTTTAGATATACGATTACTTGTCTCAAGGGAGGGAACCTATGCTCCTCACATTGCATGAATGGAGGTATGTAGAGCTCTAGAGGAGGGGGGCTTTGAGGAAAAGTAAGATGTTGAACTAGGGGTAAATGGTTTGCTAAGAGAGTCTTTAACATCTCCAAAATCTCTAAGGATTATTTCTTCAAGTTGTCACATGTAGAGCATGAGTTTGACAAAATTCTTACATGAGTTAGGAGGTTAGGAACATGTTTGCTTGTTTTGGAGGGGAACATGTTGTATGATAAGCTTGGTTAGGAACAATGAAGGGTGTCAAGTTGGGAGGAAGTGGTGGGTATTCTCCATGGTTAACTTGGTTCACATAGTATGGGGCATCCTATGTTACAAGGTTGGGTTGAAATTGTTGTATGAGTGTTTGAATGACTACTCATATGCATAACAAGGATACTCATATGAGTGAAGTGAGATACATTTGACAATTCTTTTTGATGATAGAGTTGGTTAAACTTAAGATACATGAAACTAGGGCAATGGAGTTGGAAAGAGGACAAGAAGAAGACTCCACGATCCAAGGGGAAAGGAAAAAGAGAGAATAGAAAAGGGAGGAGAGAGCCTTTGCTTGAAAGACAGAAGGTTTGATGGGAACTCTCTAGTGCAGTAGCCGACATTTATCAAATGTATGGATTTTGTGCTACCAGTACATGCATCACAGGGGTGGTGATGGAGGACCACCTATGCACACACACATTGTTAAATAGGGAATAGAAGAGAGTGGAGCCACCACTTAGTTTTAAGACCAAATGGACAAACCTTAGAGTAAGACAAAAGAAGATAAGAATGAGAGGGTAAGCAACTAAATTAATTAGACCTTTAGATTTTGTTAATGCTAACCTAGGTCTATAGGCAATTATGGTAATTGAATTAGGTTTCATATTAGCTTTTACCAACAAATTAATAATGGAAAGCAAACCAACTAACTAGGGTTAATTAATTAACAATTCCTTCAGTGAGATAGAAACCCTAATGTTGAAAATGGAAGGATGGGGAGGAAGGGAGCACAACTAGAAATTGTTTTTGTAAATGATGAAGCTCTCTAGGATGAAGTGGAGCATTGTGGCAATGTTTTAAGAGTGATCCATGTCCTGTGTGTGTGTGTGTGTGTGTGTGTGTAAAC
This sequence comes from Larix kaempferi, assembly GCA_027924585.1. Taxonomy (NCBI): domain Eukaryota; kingdom Viridiplantae; phylum Streptophyta; class Pinopsida; order Pinales; family Pinaceae; genus Larix; species Larix kaempferi. Next base: position 2,156,322 of record BSBM01001430.1, on the reverse strand, counting down.
AAACTCTAAATTTACTACCGTAAAGATAAATAATTGTAGTATGTAAGATAGATGGACATTGCACCCTCACAGGGGATGATACCTCCCTTGACCTAGTTGTGATGGAAACTCCCCTAATGTTTTAGGGTGGAAAATTTAAAGTATGAGTGCAACTATGCCAATGAAGATGTCTTAAGATTTGTAAATAACAATTCCCAAATGACTTTAGGTGTCTATGAACTCAATTTAAGGCATCCCAAGTGATCATGGACCTAGGTCAAGGTTTTGTACCCCCAATTGGATCCATGAAGTTAGGGAATGCCCCACGTATTGACTACCTAAGGTGTTAAAATGAGTCACACTTATGACCAAGGATAATAGACCAAGGGCATAGACCTAAGGAACCCACCCCGTCACTAAACACCTAAGTGAGGTGCCACACCTAGGCTAGGGTTAAAGAAGTTCCATGAAGATGATCGAGCACATAATGCAGTGATTAAAAAGTATTGTACCATCGTTAACAAGGTCAAGGTCACATATGACTATGTCACAATGATCGAATTAGTAAGCTTATGGCCCAAATATAAGTTTCATATGCTACACATTCGTTATTAAATACTTAAAAAGTTTAACTACACTTTAATTATTACAAACTATTTTTATATGATCATCATGACAAAGCCTTAAATGATCATGAAACGTTCCTAACCAAACCATCTCAATCTCGCAAGTCGTTGTAATTGTTCTCGTAGATCGTCATTATTATTGTAATAATGAATAATAATGTAACTTTTTTCTTACTCTTCAAAAAAAATATTCACATCGACAATAAATGTAAAGCATATCCAAATTTCCAATAAAGTTCTTTTCATGCATGTCCATAACCCAATTTTAAATTTATGAAACACATAGATTTGAAAGTATCACAATTAGAGAATAAAATTTCAATATGAGGTTTATGAAACCCTTAGATTTGAAAGTAATTCTCAAATCATGCTCTATAGCTTTATGGACCATTCATAAAATTCCATATTCGAAATTGATAATGCCTTTCACATTTCTCAATGCATGCTTTATAACTTTATGGACAATTCACAAATGTCCCCGATGACTGTCAACAACTTACCTAATATTAAGCCTAGGTACACTCAAAATAAATTGTATTTCCCACTCCTTTATATGTACATGTACGCATTAAGAATCTTACCATTTTTATTAATTGAGATTTATTTTTCATCATTACTTAGATTTTTGGCAAATGTTTTTTAAAGAATTTTAGTGTTAATGTATTATTTATATATATATTTTTAAACATTTACTAATTTTTTTATTATTAGTATGGGAGATTCTAGTGAATGTGTTGTTGTTGTTTTTTTGGTTAGGAGAATCCATAATTGGAGTGGGGCTCGTACTTGTATGATACAAGGTCGATTCTCGCTCGCTACTACTATACTTTCAAGTGCATCTACACTGCTCCTACACATGTACACATATTATTCAAGATTTGAATCCACAAATCACAAGGAATACCTTAACCGTACACCTTATTGCCAATTAACCTACATCATAAAATTTGGTTTTAGTAAATATTTGAACAAAGTATTTAATTATTTTTCCATAATGAAAAAAGTATTTGCAAAATATTTTCATAAATATAAAGAATCAATATATCATAGACACATGAGTGTAACCCAACCAATTATCCGATGCAAATTATTTTAAATGATGCATCACCATGAATATAGCTAGGTACATTACTTTTAGGATGCAATTTGTTTGAAATGATGCATCACCACTCTTCATCTATATAGGTGTATTACTTTTACATATGTGTTGTTAAACTTTGTGCATGGGTAACCAATGCTCCCATATTCACACCATTCAACAACGTAGATTTGTATATTATGCATGGGTGCTCTCATATCATCAGCTTATATTTTTTTGTTATAATATTGGTATCTCGATGATATTGATTTCATGTTATATTATCGGTGTGAAATAAATTAAAAAACAATGGATGGTTGTAGGTGTTATGGATGGCTTAATTTACTTTGATGAGTTTATATATGAAATTTTGATGGATGTTGGAACTGTTTTAGTTTTCTAATATTGATTTCAGTTTTACTTTTTGCTTGTTATGTAATGATTTTGGAATTTAGTGGTTATGTTGAGCTTTTATAGCACAGGTTGCTTGGCTAGAAGTGTATATGTAACTGAACTAGTTTTTTGGGATGTGAGATCCTAGGTTGTGGATGTAAACTAGATGAGGAGTACTTGATGAATTGATAGATCGATTGACTGTCTAGAAAATTATAAAATAACAGTGACTTACTATCAACTGTACTATGAAGAAAATATATGTAACTTTGATTCTCTATTGAATAACAAGTTACGTTGTTGTTGTTGTTGTTTTTTATTTTTTATTTTTATTTTTTTTATCGTATTAAAAAAAATAAAAAAACACTGATTCATTAATAAACTTGCATAGCAATTGTTGAACAACTCGCGTGCCAAATATATAATAAGAGAACACATACATGCCTAATTTATAATAGAGAATCACTACACCTTCTTAATAAGAGCATCGTCTTAGCACTGGAGAGGCCTTATGGGAAAGGATATGTGAAGTGAAGTCATTAAGGCTAAATATTTAAAGAAAAAACGTGTTTTAGATTGGTTGAGAGATCCTCATAAGAAGTTTTTAAATGTTTTTTTAATAAGAGTATCATCTTAGTATTGAAAATCTTACGGGAAGGGTCTGTGTAGTGAAGTCATTAAGGATAAATATTTAAAGGAAAAAAATGTTTTAGATTGGTTGAGAGATTCTCATAAGAAGTTTTTAAATGTTTCACATAGTTGGTAAAGCCTAATTGACTCTTATCTTTTCCTTGAAAGTTGGGTGGACTAGAAAGTTGGAAATGGCCAACGGATCATACTTAGAGAAGATCCTAATTTTGAAGGTGAAAAATATTTCAGATTATCTCTTGGTTTTGTTTCTTATTTGAATTTTAATGGTTTTAAATATCTAGTTCATGCAAAAAGACCAGAGGAAAATCATCTAGATACAAAGCATTGGTATTGTGTCGAGGAGCTGGATTTACATGATGATTTTGTTGTTGAGTGGAATCAATTCATTAAGGGTCTTGTACACTATGGAATCAGACTCTTTGATAAAGAGAATCAATTAGTTCGGCCCTAGAATACTGTAACAGGTCATGTCACAACAAAATTAGCCTATGAGGATATCATCACATCCTACGTGGAAACAAAAGAAAAATGGTGGTATCATCAGATATTGAAGTGCTTTGCTCAACATGTCAGGATGGAGGTAACAAATTTCCTTCATGTTCCTTACTGTTGGACAAACCTGACTATTGAAGAATGCCTACTGCAGTGGATTAAGCACAATTACTTACACATGAAGTTACCATTGTTTATTATGTGGGGGATCTTGAGGCATAAAAACATTGTTCTATTTGAAAATTCTAAGTTGATTGTAGACTCTTGAGCAACTATAGACTGGGCAGATGGGAAAGCGAATCTAAATGTCTCCTTGTTGGATCAATGGAAAGATAGAATTGAAGGGTTGAAACCATTTTTCAATTATCTCTTCTCCAGTCACGTGTACAGGAAATATAAAACTAAAGTCGATTGCTTATCTAAAAAGGCTTTGGGATGTGATGAAGGTTATCTTCATTATGAAATTTTTGAAGACCAAAATGTGAAAGACAAAGGAAGCATACATATCTCATAGTTTTGTGGTGAATTATGTGGTGCTTCAAGTATTGGACAGTTTGTAAAAGCACACCTTTTTGTGATCAGATAGTATCTATAAGTTATGTGAAGTATTAAATTTCTAGTTATGGATCTAGCGATTAGTCTAAATGACTTACATTTTTTATTGTAATGATCTAATCTATGATCTGTGATTGAGCAGTGATGAGAGAAGACACATTTTGAACTGCAGATGTAACTTTGAGTCATTATTATGAATAACAAGTTATGTTTTTTTTCTTTGTGAAAAATGTGAGAATCCAAGGTTCTGAAAGTTCATCACATTATTGGATCTTCTAGAGTCGATAGACAACAATCAACTAAAAAAGCAACCGATTGGTGGATCGAATAGGAGAGTCAAAGGCTCGAATCAATGGTTGACGAGGTCGTGGTCGACGCGACTACAACAACCGACTAAACTATGGGACGTTGTGGATGTTGTTGAAATCGTTAGAACCAACGAACCCTATTTGTGGACTAGATCTTCCTCACCTCAAGGGAGTTTGTTAAATCCCGAGACTATAAAAGAACGAACCTATGGGTTGTGTTGATATGTCATGTCTATGATCAAGTATGCATTGTGAGGTTCCAATCACAATGTGTTGTGCTTAATTATTGTAACAACTTCTTTAGACACCACCTTTCTTCTTGGAATATTGTTCCCTTTTGTTATTTTCTTTTATGTTCTGTGGTTCAAGGTGAAGAGGTTCCCCAACATGGTATCATAGTTATTGGTTTTGACCTATCATGTTGCCTACAAATCGTGTTGAGTCGGATCCAAAGTTGATCAACTCCAGGATGAATATTTGTTGACTAATATCACTTCTTGAACTCAGATTATATATGTTTACTCAAAAGGATGACTTCCAAGATATAACCTATTATTCTAAATGGACACAATTATGCAATAGGGGCACCAGATATGGATACTTTGTTGAAAAGCAAGGGACTGTGGCAATATACAAAGGTCGCTATTGCAGATTCAACATACGTCGATGCTAATTTTATCATCAATGGAAAGAAGGATGGGGTTGTTGGGGTCATTATGACCTACATTTCAGGGGAGATTCACTTTCATAAGTCCTCATGTCGTTTGGAATAAGTTGAATTCGGTGTTCAACAAGATTAATGAAATTCAAGTTATGTAGATATATAAAGAGTTGATATCTCTAGAACCTCTTTCCTTTGACTGGCTTGAGGATTATTTAGTTCACATCAAGGAACTACAGTTGAAATTGGGTGAATGTGGTAAGCATTTTCCCAAGAAGGATGGACATCTCATTGAACTGGTCCTGATGATTTTGAAGACAACCTATGATGACTTCTGCTCATCCTTCCATTCCAGTTGGATATCTCGTAAGCAAGATGGTAAGGATTTCACCTTTGATGTCTTCTACGATTTATTGATTAAATACCAACAAAAGTTGCTTGAAAAAGGGAAGCTTGGTTCCAAACATTAGGATCAGTTGCTCAAAAGTAAGGTCAAGCAAAATTATAAAGAACGTGGTCGATCAGATCATCGACCAGAATGTATCGACCAACCTACAAAAGAAAAGACTAGAGAGTCGTCATCGACGAATAAGGATTGAAAGAAGAAAACGTGTCGGTATTGTGGAAAAGGTGGACATGTCGAGAAGACCTGTTGGAAGAAGATGAAGGACTTGGAAGGGAAGGTCAAGAACCTTGAGGAAAGTGCATTCACTAGTCAGTCGATCAATTGACATGCTGAAAACTTCACCCTCTTTGTTAGCACTTCCCAGGAATTACATGCCCATACCACTCAGACAAAATGGATAGTGCATTTTGGTTGTACTCATCATATGGCTAAGTATGCTTCTTTGTTCTCTTCCTTAAGTGGAGCTCCAGAATAGAAGATTTATGTTGTTGATAATTACACTCTCACGGTTGTTGGAAGTGGAAATGTTGAATGCCATCTTGGCCAAATATCCAATGTCTATCATGTGCCTAGCTTGAGCGCAAACTTGTTATCGGTTTCTCAACTCACACAGACTAATAAGACTGTTGAGTTTTGGTCAGATCGCTTTATCGTAAAGGACTTGAGGCTTGGGGGGAAACTGTTGCTTCAAGATATTTAGATCCCAAAGACGAACTTTAAAAGTTTTGTGATTTTCCCATGAATGTTTCCTGGATGACTAGACCGATTACACTCATTGCTCAGACAGACGACATAAGTCGAATTTGGCATGAACGACTTGGACATTAAACTTTCAGAGTTTAAATACGATGGTAACAAATCACATGGTTACTGGTCTTCCAAAGAATGTTACACCTAGTGGAGTTTGTAGAGGATGTGTGCTTGGAAAGCATCATTAGGCACCCTTTGATTCAGGGAAAGAATGGCGTGCACACGACCAACTGGAACTTGTTCACAGTGATATATGTTGCATTATCAAACCCTCATTAGCAAGTGCAAAGTATATTTTGACCTTTATTGATGATTTCTCTAGATTTACGTGGCTATATTTCTTGAAGAATAAGATTCAGTTCTTTGAAAGATTCAAGGAATTTAGGGCATTGGCTAAAAAGCAATGTGGCTAACCCATCAAATTTTTGAGATCGTACAATGGTGGTGAATATGTGAGTCAATAGTTTGAAGTGTATCTCTTCCAAAATGTTATTTCTCGGCAGAGATATGTCCCTCACACCCCTCAGTAGAATGGCATCACAGAGAGGAAGAATCAGACTTTGGTGGAAATGGATTGGTGCCTACTATAGACCAAAGATCTTCCTAAACCTTGTATTGACTAGAGCAATCACTGAAATGACTCCAGTTGAGAATTGGAACGGAAGGAAACCCTCTTTCTGACACATAAGAACCTTTGGATGTGTTGGACCTTGGATGCATATCAACAATAACTATAGGAAGAAATTGGATGCAAATATTCATGCTTGCGTCATGATGGGATATTCTAATTAATAAAAAAACTATCGACTGTTTGACCCTGTCAAACAATAGTTCATTTTGGGCATAAATGTGATCTTTGATGAAAATATTTAGGTAATACGTTGTTGAATTCCTCCTATGTTCTATTTCATAGTGATTTGTTTGATATTCTTGAAGAATCTGGATCGATTGTACCCTCGTATGGAGTTTCAACTGGATCGACGAATTCTACTCCTTAATGGACCAGTAGTCGGTCTACCATGAATAATGATGTTGACACACTGACTCTTTCAACTGATAATCATCGACCTGAATCACTATCGACTTGTTTACCTTAGTGGGTTGCTAAAACAATTAAAGATGTTGGAACGAATGCTAGAGATGCTAGTATTGGTTGGGAGACTCGTAGTAAAAAAAAACATGGTAGTGTTTCACTAATGGCACATGTTATTGAAACCTGTGATCCCAACACTTATGATGATTCCCAAGGAGTGCTAGAATGAGAAAATGCTATGACTACAAAAATTGATTCTTTGAAGAAGAATCAAACTTGGGAACTTGTTCCTCCACCGCAAGGAACGAATGTTGTGAAGTGTCAATGGGTTTATAAGACCAAGTTTACTTCTGATAGTGTTGTTGAACGTCACAAGGCTCATTTGGTAGGTAAGGGATTTTCTTAACAAGAAGGCATCAACTATACGAAACCTTTGTCCCTGTTACAAAGATGAACTATGTTTGCTTGATCCTTTCCCCTGTTGCTCATTTTGGATAGGAACTTGTTGATGCCCTGAAATTCGCAGCACTAGCAGTTAGGGATTCTCCTCGGTAAGCAAGCCCAATTAGATCGCTCACCGTTTGGTGTGGGGAATCCGTCCGATTAACGACCCAACTACCATGTGTTATTTAAAGTTTGGTTTTACCGGTTGCGGCCCGGTCCACCGTTTATGTATTTTTATTTAAAGATGAGATGCAAGTACCCTAGTTAAATGCATGTAGTCTATCTAATCTATCTGATCTAACTAAACTATCTAAATTACCCCTGCAGGGAGAAAATCTGAATTAACAAGAATAAACTAGAAATGCACATAAAAGCCTCACAGGTAGACATTCCACATATTCCAAGCAAAACCTCTGTGCTAGATTTCCCCAGGCAACAGATCCTTCTTTATTAAGCATAAAAATAGTTCTCATACAAAATAGTCCATCTCTATTATACCTGCCAAAAGTCCTCTCTTACTATTCTTTTTTCCCATTTATATATTTACAAAATTGTCTTCTAGTGTCTCTTCACATGCCCTAACCCTATGGATTCCCAAAATTTTGTCTTCTAGCGTTTATACAAATAAATTACAAAAATTAATTTCCAGCTGTCTTTTCCCACTCATAAATATATTTAGTCCACATGTCAGTTTGTTCTAAAATAATATTGCTTTGGATGGGCTCCACCATATTTAAAGAGATCTCATGATTATACAATTCTGCCTCTATACTCTTAACTCCTTCGGCTGCTATCTTGTAGCTGTCTTCTAAAAAGTAAGCATAAATGGCAGCTTGTCCAATGAAATGATGCAGGTCTTCTCATGTTAGTGCTTCCAGCTTCTTAATGTAACTCAAATCATCACTTAGTGCATTATGCAAATCTGATAAGCACTGGTCTCTATCAGGAAATTCTTCTATGGTTGGAGGAACAACCAACTGACATTTTTCATGAATTTCCCGGATTTTCTGGTAAAATCCTGCACATTTCTCGGTGGTTTTCGGAATCCTGTTATTGATTTGTAGACCATATTTTCTGCAAAATTCGAGGAGGCCTATATCCAGAGTTGAATCCGCAGTGGTCTTGACAGTTAAGTACTCAAGGAATTCTGATTTCCCTTCCCTCCACTTTATCTGCTCTTAATTTCATCCATGGCGCGTACTAATTTCTGTCTAATTCTCAGAGCTTCAGCATCAATTTCCCCCATCCTTTCTATCATCATTTTCATTTTGCATACTTCCTCTGTGATAAGCTCTTGCAAATGATGGATCTTATTTTGAATGCCGCAGGCCTTCTCATGAAAAGGAGTTAAGTCTTGCGGCTTATTGTTCAAAAGTTCCAGCTGTTTAGACATAGACTCCTTTTCCTTTATCACTTCTTCCAACTAAAACTTCAAGTCTTCCACTTGCTGTCTGTTGTTTTCCTCGCTTTCCTTTGACTCTTTGATGCGAGTTTCCAGGTCCCTTTTCTCACCCTCTGTAATTATTTACTACACAATCAGTACATCCTTTTCTTCTTCCAGACCCTAGTATTCCTCTGCTATCCTTTCCTTTTCAGACAGAAGGGCATCATGTTTCCTTTTCATCTCCAATCATTGTTCTCACTCCTTCATCAAATTATCTTTCACTTTGAAAAGCTTCTTCTTATTTCTGGCCACATCGTCCATCAGCTTGTCAACATTGTCTGCACTCGCTTGCACTGCAGCTACGTTGACTGATGCCACAAGTTTAGGGTCTCTTTGAGTACCCTCGAAAATTGTGCTTTCTTGCACTGTAACAAAATCTTCGTGGGATGGAAATTTCGTTCTTTTTTCCATCCTCTTCATGATAGTCTTCGGTTTAGAGTCGAAAAAGATTGTGTCCAATCTGGCCATCGTATGATGTTTTGATGGAGTAAACGTGGTGAGATCAAGCTCTTGGATTGGGAGACATCCTCCAGTGATTATTTCTGGTGGGTCTATTTCCATATTTTGCACGTCAGGGCTCCTTTGGTCCAAAGCTTGCTTGGACTTCTCTTCTTCCTCCATTTTCCTTTGCTACTCGGTTGCTTCTTCGTCTGCTCTTTCTTTCATTTCTTGCAGCCTTTCAGCCTCCTCCCTTCGGAATCTTTCGGTTTCTTCTTTCTGCAGTCTGTCTACTTCTTCCCTTTGGATCTTGCCCCAGGTAGATGCTAACACCAGGATTGTCTCACACATCAATGGGATAGGGATCGCATCTTTCCAACCATCCCATATCACTGCAGCATACAAATTGCCCTCCCCTAAGGTCATGATGAATTATGAGTGGGTGAAAGGAGTCAAGATGGATCATTTAGATTACGATGGTACATGATGATGATGGAACATGTTATTGAAACCTGTGATCCTGACACTTATGATGATTCCCAAGGAGTGCTAGAATGATAAAATGCTATGACTGCAAAAATTGATTCTTTGAAGAAGAATTAGACTTGGGAACTTGTTCCTCCACCACAAGGAACGAATGTTGTGAAGTGTCAATGGGTTTATAAGACCAAGTTTACTTATGATAGTGTTGTTGTACGTCACAAGGCTTGTTTGGTAGCTAAGGGATTTTCTTAACAAGAAGGCATCAACTATACGAAACCTTTGCCCATGTTACAAAGATGAACTTTGTTTGCTTGATCCTTTCCCTCATTGCTCATTTTGGATAGGAACTTCATCAAATGGATGTTAAAAGTGTGTTTATTCATGGAGACTTGTATGAAGAAATATATATGGAACAACCGCATAGTTTTGCAACATATTCTAATCTTGTTTATCGACTCAAGAAGTTGTTGTATGGTTTGAAACATACACCTCGTGCTTGGTATGAGAGGATCGATTGTTTCTTTGTCAATATTGGTTTCAAACATTGTGAATCTTATCACAGTATTTATGTATTACATGTTCATGGTGATACTTTTAATGTAGCAGTGTATGTTGATGATTTGGTCATAACTGGAAATAATGCCAATATGATTTTGAGTTTGAAGGAACAACTTGTAGATACCTTTGAGATGACTGATCTTGGTCTGTTGCATTTCTTTTTGGGCATTCAAATTTTGCAAATGCATGATGGTATATTTATTTCTCAACCTAAATATGCTTTGGATATTTTGAAATGATTCAAGATGGACCATTGTAAGTCTTGTGCTACACCTTATCAGTTTGGAGTGAAGTTGTCGAAAGGCTGTAACTCTCCACAAGTTGACGCCACTCTTTATCGACAGTTGTTCGTTAGCCTAATTTACTTAACTCACAGTCGATCGGATCTCTCCTTTGTTGTTAGTGTGGTCTCCCGGTTCATGCAGGATCCTCGAGAAAGCCACTAGAAATCCACAAAGATAATTTTCTCTATATGTAAGGAACTTATCAGTATGGTATTAAGTATTATCGCAATACATAACCATTGGTTGGGTTTATTGATTCCAACTAGGGAGGTGACATTGATGACTATAAATCCACTTCTAGCTATGTGTTTCGACTGAGTTATGGACCCTTGGTCTGGTCGTGTAAGAAATAGAAGGTAGTCTCTCTTTCGACTACATAAGCATAGTATTGTGGCATTTTCAATGCAGGTATAGATGCTATTTGGATTTGTCGAATTCTCAAAGAACTTGGGTTTCTTGTTCAGGCCTCGACCATTATTAACTATGATAATTAGAGTACGATATAGATTGTTGATAATCCCGTTGCTAGTAGAAAGATGAATCACTTTGAACTTCATGTTCATTATTTACGACAATTGGTGTAAGACAATGTTGTCTCACATGTTTATTACGGGACAAATGATTAAATCGTTGATATCTTTACGAAGCCATTACTAGAAGCTGATTTTGTGAAATTCGGGCTATGATCGGGCTTCAGGAAGCTGCAATTATGGGGGGATGTTCAGAGAACATAATTACATCTCCTGAATCTCTAGAGCATTGTGTTGATGGGGGGTGTTCGAACCTAAGGTTCTGAAGGTTTATCACACTCCTAGATCTTTTGGAGATAGTCAATCGATAGACAACATTCAACTAGGAAAGCAGTTGACTAGTGGATTGGTTGGGAGAGTCTAAGGCTCGACTCAATGGTCAACGAAGCCGTGGTTGGATCAACTACAACAACTAACTAAACTATGGAACGCTGTGGATTTTTTGGAAATGGTTAGAAACAACGACCCCTATTTGTGGACCATATCTTCCTCACTTCAAGGGAGATTGTTAGATCTGGAGACTAGAAATTAATGACCCTATGGGTTGTGTTTATATGTCATGTCTATGATCAAGTATGCATTGTGGTGCTCTGTGTTAAAATATGTGTTGGCATTGATGTTAAAGACTGATCGAAAGTTTTAATTAATTAATTAAAAATCAGTAATAAACATAGATTTAAATTAGAAGTTAATAAACAAAGATTTGGAAAGGCACGAATTGGAAAGGCACGGAATGGAGAGGTGCAACCTAAAATATAAGAGGTATTTAAATGAAGTTTGAATTAGAAGAAAGCATCTCAAAAGTGCATATCGCAACAGCAGTAAGAAAAGAAGAGACCAAGAAGCATGAAGAATTTCTAGAGGCAGAATTGATGAATTAAGAAAAGATTGTGAAGTTATAAATATCAGGGAGGTAGGGTCGTGCTGGGGGCAAGTTGAAGCTTGTCAAGGAGGTTGTAGCCTCCTTCTAGTAGTAGCTGGAAAACAAGGGTGTTGTAGCATCCTTATCTGTTGGTGCAGATAGAAAATTGGTATGTTGATGCATCCTTTCTGTTGTAGCAGAAAAACAATTTTGTAGAAATCATTTTATTAATGAGTTTGATTTTGTGGTTTGCTCTTTGAGGTTTCCACGATAAAATTATATGTCGTTGTTTTTTTTATTCATAGCATATTTTGTTTTAAATACTAATTGTTTGAATAAAAGAAAAAGAAGGCGATACTGATTCACCCCCCCTCTCAGTATTGTTGGATAAACCAACAATTGGTATCAGAGCGGGATCCTTCACTACAGTTTAATCACTGGAAGGAAGATCCTATTAAAACAATATGGATAAACAAGAAAGTTTAGCTTCTAATAGACCTCCATTATTCGCAGGAGAAAATTATGCATACTGGAGTGTAAGAATGAGATGCCATCTAATGTCTCTTGGATCCAAAGTTTGGAATGCTGTTGAAAAGGGTTATAAAATACCAGACAATCCACCTACAGATAAAGATGAACAAGATAAATATGAAACCAATGAAAAAGAATTGAATGCAATTTTGAATGGATTGTCAAATTCAGTGTTTGTCAAATTCATGCAATGTAAGACAACCAAAAATGCTTGGGACAAATTAAAAAATGTGTATGAAGGAGCTACCAAAGTCAAAAAAATCCAAACTCCAAACATACAAAGGACAATTCGAAAGTTTAAAAATGAAAGAGGAGGAAAACATTGCAGAATATCTTCTAAGAGTAGATGAAATTGTCAATTCTATTAGAGGCCTAGGAGGAGAAATACATCAGAAAGAAGTTGTTAAAAAGGTACTAATAACACTACCAATGAAGTATGAATCAAAAGTTTCTACTATAGAAGATCGAGATGATCTTGAATTTCTAACAGTGGATGTTTTACATGGAATCTTCACTACCTATGAGATGAGAAAAGAACAGAATAGACCATCAAGAAAAGAGGCAGCATTTAAAGCCACAAAAGAGTCAAAGAAATCTGAAGCATTACCCAAAAAACACTCTGAGAACTCAGATGATGAAGAAGCTCTTTTCATCAGGAAAATTGAGAAAGGTACTAGCAAGTACGAAGGAAAGCTACCCTTGAAGTGCTTTAACTATGGAATAATTGGGCATTTTTACTCAAAATGTCCCTATCCCAAACACGATGATAGTGATGATAGAGAAACCTCTAAGAAATTCAAGAAGAACACTGCAACAAACAAGAAGAAGTTTAATGGGAAGAAGAATATATTTTACACTATGGGAGATAGTGAAGATGAAGAAGAAAAAGATGAGGAAACAAAAATTATTTTCATGGGAATAGAAACTCAAGCTCCAGATGATGAATCCGATATGGAAGGAGAGGTGGATGTAAAGGCAGAACTCATAAGTGCTCTTGAAGAATTGAGAAAAAGTAAAAGGAATAATAAATATTTAAGAACCCAACTAGATGATTATGAAGAAGGACAAAAGACAAGAGATAAGGAGTCAAGGAAAATCATTGTAGATATGAAGATCCAGCTTCAAGAGGCTAAGAAGATTGAAGAAAACCTAGAATTGCAGCTCAAAGAAAGAATGCAAGAATCTAAAAGACTTGACGCAGAAATTATTCAGCTTAAAAGGAAACTTTATGAGAAATCTATTAAACAAAATTTGAGAAGAGCTCAAAGACTCTAGATGACATCCTAAGTGCCCAAAGACCATCAAGTGACAAAACTGGGTTAGGATATAACAAAAAGAGTTATGTTGATGCACTTATGAATCCAACCAAACCAGGGGATAGTTAGAAATATAATCCTCACTTACATGAGACAAATATGGTGCCTAGAAGATCAATGACAAGCAGATATCAACATATCCTTTTGGGTAACTGCTACTCATGTAATAATTTTGGACATAAAGCCCTGGATTGCAAAGGATATGGAAAGGTTCATTTTCATAAGAAGAATACATCTAACAATTATCTAAAAGAAAGAAGAGGAAACCATAACTCCTTTGCACCTATTCAAAGCTATGATATATAATGTTACAAATGCCATAACCATGGACATATAGCTAGAGAATGCAAATTGATGACTCCTACAAAAAAGAATACTGCAAAAAGGTTTCAAGACAAAGAGCAAAGAAAGGTCTGGAATAAAAAGGAAATAGTAGAGAGGACAAAATCCATGATAGCTCTATGTGCAACAGAAAAGCAAAATATATGGCATGTTGATAGTGGATGTTCAAAACACATGACAGGATATCCAAACAAGTTCATAAGCATAAGAAGAGATCAAAATGGAAAAGTCACTTTTGGAGACAATATGTCTTCTAAGATAATTGGAAAAGGTACAGTTGATATCAGAAATAAAATCAGAGCTGAAAATGTGTTGCTAGTAGAAGATTTAAGCCTAATATTCTCAGTGTGAGTCAAACGTGTGATCAAGGCCACATATGCATATTTGATTCCGAGAAATGTGAAATCAGGAAGAAAAACTCAGGAAAACTTATTGGGATTGCTGTAAGGAATTCAAGTAATGTATACATCCTACAAAATGAAGAGCAATGCCACATGAGTTTGATTGATGAAAGTTGGATATGGCATAGAAGGATGGGACACTTGAATTTTGACAATATTATAAAGGTGAGTAAGAAGGAAGCTGTAAGAGACTTGCCAAAGATTGTGAAGCCTCAAAATTCAGTCTGTAAACATTGTCAACATGGGAAAAAAACTAAATCCAGCTTCGGAATAAAGGAATATACATCCTCATAGCCATTGAAAATAGTTCACACTAATCTTTATGTACCAACAAGAACTAAAATCTTGCAAGGATAATCTTATTTCATGTTGTTCATTGATGATTATACAAGGATGACTTGGGTGACATGCCTCAAAGAAAATCAGAATATTTTGAGAAGTTTAAAATTTTTAAAGCAATGGTTGAGAATGAGACAAATCTGATAATCAAATGTTTAAGGTTAGATAATGGAGGAGAGCTTACCTCAAACGAATTCACTGAGTTTTGTGAAACCCATGGGATTAAAAGACAATTTTCAGCTCCAAGAACTCCTTAGCAAAATGGCGTTGTGGAAAGAAAGAATAGGATAGTCCAAGAAGAAGCCAAAACTATGCTTAATGAAGCAAAAATTTCATATGCATATTGGAGAGAAGCAGTATATACAACTGTTTATATACTCAATAGAGGACAACTCAGAGTAAATTATGACAAGACTCCTTATGGGATATGGTATGGAAGACCTGCGTCTGTCAAATATTTCAGAGTGTTTGGTAGTAAGTGCTACATAAAGAGGAATGAGGATGATCTTGGTAAGTTTGACTCCAGAACCGATGAGGGAATATTTCTAGGATATTCATCCACCAAGAAAGCATACAAATGTTACAATCAAAGACTACACAAGATCATACAAAGTGCATATGTAAGAATAGATAACATGAAGCCAAGAAGAACTAGAACACAAGAATATGAGATAGAAAATAATGATAAGGACGAAAAAGACTCATAAAGGAAAGAGGATTCACAAGATGAAGAAGAAATTGAACAAGAAGAAAAGGAAGATGAGGTATCTCAAGAAAATGATAGATAATATTCTCCAAGACCTAATACACGAGCACCGTCAAGAAGAATTCAAAGAGATCATCCTGAAAGTCAAGTTATTGGTGACATATATACTGGAGTTAAAACAAGAATAAGGTTAATATATGATCAATAACAAGCACTACTCTCGCTAGTAGAGCCTAAAACATTTGCAAAATCTAGCAAAAGTGATGATTGGATCAAAGCTATGAATGAGGAGCTAGACCAAATAGAGAAGAACCAAACCTGGGAAATTGTACCAAGATCTAAAGACAAGAATGTGATTGGGACCAAGTGGATCTTCAAGAACAAGTTAAATGAATATGGTAAAGTAATAAGAAACAAGGCCAGACTAGTATGCAAGGGATATGCTCAAGTGGAAGGTATTGACTTTGAAGAAACGTTTTCCCCTGTAGAAAGACTTGAAGCAATCAAGATGTTCTTAGCTTTTGCATGTTACAAAAATTTCAAAGTATATCAAATGGATGTTAAATATGCATTTCTGAATGGAAATCTTGAAGAAGAAGTCTATATTGAACAACCTGAAGGTTTTCTCTTATAAGAAAACTAGGATTATGTTTGCAAACTAAAAAGGGAACTTTATGGTCTCAAACAAGCTCCAAGGGCATGGTTCTCAAGACTTGGAAACTACTTGAAGCAACAGGGATACATAAGAGGGGCCAATGACAATAATCTATACATAAAATTTGAAAATGAGAATATGATCATTGTTGTTATCTATGTTGATGACATCATATTTGGATGTGATCTACAAGTACTGAGTGTAAAATTTGCTTCAGATATGAAGAAAGAATTTGAAATGTCTTTGTTGGGATAACTAACATTCTTCTTAGGATTACAAGTCACTCAATCAGACAAGGGGATCTTCATTTCTCAAACCAAGTACATTAAAGAGATGCTAAAATATTTTAAGATGGAAGACTCCAAGCCTGTTAGTACCCCCATGATCACTCGCTGTAAGTTAAGCAAATATGATGAATCTTTGGAAGTGGATCATGCTATGTATAGATCTATGATAGGTAGTCTGTTATATGCGACAACTACAAGACCAGATGTGATGCAAGTTGTAGGATTGGTTGCTAGATTCCAATCAGCCCCCAAAGAAACACATGTAACAACAAAAAGAATTCTCAAATATTTGAAAGGTACTATGGAGTATGGTTTATGGTACCCAAAAGGCCAAGACTTCACTTTAAAATCCTTCACTGATGCAGATTGGGCAGGAAGTGTTGATGACCAAAAGAGTACCAGTGGAGCAGCATTCTACTTGTGATATTGTTTGGTATCATGTCTAAGCAAGAAACAACCCTCCATTGAACTATCTACAACATAAGTTGAATATATTGTTGTTTCATTATGTTGTACTCAATTCATTTGGATGAAGCAGACATTGGAAGACATACTTGTGGAGTATGAGCATCCCATAGTGATAAATTGTGACAATACCAGTGCCATAAACATATCAAAAAATCATGTCATGCACTCTAAGACTAAGCACATTCCAATAAAATATCACTTTCTAAGATATCAAGTGTCACAAAAGGTTGTCAAAATGGAATATATTGATACAAAGGAACAAATAGTTGATATCTTCACTAAGCCATTACCCAAAGAATCCTTTGAGTATCTTAGGCAAAAATTGAGAGTGATCTCCTTATAGTAGATAAAAACAAGATAATACCTTGTCAGGGGGATACATGTTGACAGGGGGAGCTGTCAAAAGGGGGCCTTTGTCATTATTGTCAAAGGGGGAGACTATATTTGGTGTTTCCATCAATGCCAAAGGGGGAGAATGTTAAAATATGTGTTGGCATTGATGTTAAAGAATGATCGAAAGTTTTAATTAATTAAAAATCAGTAATAAACAGAGATTTAAATTAGAAGTTAATAAACAAAGATGTGGAAAGGCACGTAATGGAGAGGTGCGACCTGAAATATAAGAGGTATTTAAATGGAGTTTTGAATTAGAATAAAGCGTCTCAAAAGTGCAGATCGCAACAACAGTAAGAAAGAAGAGACCAAGAAGCATGAAGAATTTCCAGAGGCAGAATTAATGAATTAAGAAAAGATTGTGAATTTATAAATATCAGGGAGGCAGGGTGGTGTTGGGGGCAAGTTGAAGCCTGTAAAGGAGGTTGTATCCTCCTTCCACTAGTAGTTGGAAAACAAGGGTGTTGTAGCATCCTTATCTGTTGGTGCAGATAGAAAACCGGGATGTTGATGCATCCTTTCTGTTGTAGTAGAAAAACAATTTTGTAGAAATCATTTTATTAATGAGTTTGATTTTGTGGTTTTCTCTTTGAGGTTTCCATGATAAAATTCTTTTTCATTTCTTGTTTGATTCATAGCATATTTTGTTTTAAATACTAATTGATTTAATAAAAGAAAAAGAAGGCAATATTGATTCACCCCCCCTCTCAGTATTGCTGGATAAACCAACACTCTGATCACAATGCGTTGTGATTAAGTGTTATAACAGTGTCTTTAGGAACCACCTTTCTTCTTGGAATACTATCCCCTTCTACTATTTTATTTTATGTTTAGTGGTTCAAGGTGAAAAGGTTCCCCAACAAAAAACAGCATCGTCTTAGTGATCGAAAACATTAATTTATTTGTTTAAATTATAATTTTTTTCTTTCCCTTGGAAAAAAATTCATTATAATCATATGATAGAATATACATTGTTCCTTTCAAAAAGAAAGACTCTATATTGAAGCTTTTGAGTTTCTGATATCAAAATGGCTCATACATTATCTACATAAGACAAGAACAAGTCGAGCAATATTTTTGAAAACAACAAAATCTAAGAGGCATGAATTCAATTTGTGACCGACCATTAGCTCTGATTTTCATCTTTAGATATTCATGAAAATCTAAAATACATAGAGTCAATTTATTGACCATCCATTAGCTCTATCTACACCATTGAGCCCAAATATAAGGAGAGAGCTTCCTTGGATAGATCTTCAAATTTCTGATTAAATTCTCTGTAAATGTGAATAATATTCTTCCATTCAAAAAGATCGAACAAAAGTTGGGATTCTTTCTTCACATTATCTAGATTCTTATTATCCAAGATGGACTTGCCATTGGCTAAATCGACTACAAATTTTGAGTCCCCTGTGATTTGAATTTTCTTAATGCCAAGACTCGATGCTAAGTGTAATGACAAGCACAGAGCAGAAAGCTCCGCTTTAGTGTTGGTTCATCTTCCCATAGCATAATGAATCCAATATACATGAGATTGATTCAAATATAGAACAACACCGATTCTACATAGAGTTGGGTCACCCTAACTTGTGCCATCAAATAACCCCCACGGGATGCGGAAATCCATTTGCGATTTGACGAGATTTCTCAGCTTTTTAGATTTGATCTTTGTTATATGTTCCTTGGTCATTTTTGTGATTAGAGTTGTAATCACATTGGGAGGAATTTATTTTTCTTGGAATATCATCGTATTACGAGCCCACCATAGATGATGGATCCAAATGCTGGGAAAAGCTTTAAACTTCACAATCGCTTTTTTGATATTCTAGAATTTAATATTTTTTTCAAGACTGTGTTGATGCCTAAAAAATTCCTTGCGTCGACAGTAGGGATTCTTCCCAATGAAAGGTCCCAATTAGAGCCTTCATTGTTTGGAATAGGGAACCCGTCTGGCTTACGGTCTAGCTACCATTCAAGATAGTCTTGGAATGATTTTGTCATATATGGCCCGACCCACCGTTTAGGATTTTAATTGATGTTAAATGAAATTCAAGATATTAAACCTAAATGAAAAAGTTTATGCAAACCAAAATGTACTTGTTTAATAGATAGAGAGAAGCCTCACACATTGATGCACAAGTTCTTACTTCCCATCTTATCACTTCCCTTACCGTCAATCATACAAGCGAACAACCTAATTAAATACAATATTCTATTAAACTAAACTATCCTTGCAAGGAGCGGGATTAAAAGAGAGCAACTCAAGGCAACTGCATGATGCACGTCTATAGGAGATAACCACTGAATACAAAATTCATTTAACAATTACAAAATAAAAGTTAACACATTAGATAACTTGAGTATTAACATTCATCACATCCATTGCTCGTAGAAAACAAATAAAACGGTGTTCATTTGTATATGCATCAAATAGTTCAAAAACCATTAGAATAATCCAACAAAAACAAGAACAATATTACTTCATTTTAATAGACAAAATGAGGAAATCAGTTCCATGCATTCATTCATACATTTTGACACAGTATCCACTGCAAGCTTCCACCCAGAAAATTGCCTTATTCACTATCATAAATAGTTTTTACATATGAGTTCAACAAAATTCTCATAAAAGAAAAAGCCCCTACCCTTCTCTCATTCTTTTATTTTTATCCTTTCTACCCAACGCCTCTAGGTGACTTTTCAGTTCACCTTCCATTCAGTTACAACTTTTTTCCTTCCAATAACTTTGTCCTATTTTCAGTTAGATAAGGGGACAAAATACAAAAAACAAAAATAAAATTACTACATTACAAGGGTGGATCTCCCTCTGGAGTCTGTATGTATTCATTCCAAAGGCCACTTTCATAAGATATAACATTTAATTGTTGCGCCTTTAACAACCATAAAGCCACTTCATGAAAAGATAAGTCTTTGAATAGTGCATTAAGGCCTTTGGTTGTTGTAATATGCCCATTATCCAAGTACTATGTTTTCAATGTTTCTTGCCCAATACGTTCATGCATGTCTCCTGAAGTCATATTTTCCAGATTATGAATGGCAGTTATATCTTCATCTTTGATAGTTCTCAATTCAATCAGTCTCTTCTCCTTCAATACTGGGTTTTCAAACGGGCCAAGAGGAGGCAAATGGGACTTTTCAAAAGCTTTGACTATATTCCGATGTATCCCTTCAGAACTTGAAATAGTGGTTGCTATCTCACTTTGCAATTTCCACTCAGCCTTTTGGAAACTATCCAGAGTTGCGAAATCCAGTCTCAATTCATTAGTAGACCTCTTAGGCAGGTGAGGAGGGATTTCCTTCACTTTCTTCCTCTAGGTAGTCAGCTTCTTCATTTTGTCGTGAATATCTCCTAATTTCTAACGAGTGGCAGTGGCTATCTCAAATATTTTCCTAAGTTTGGAAACCATTCCCTGTACTTCAAATGTTTGCTTTGTGAGAACTTCATGTAAATGGAACAATTGTTCCTAAAGGGTAGATGCACAATCATAAAACAATGTCAAATCTTGTTTCTAATCTTGGGCAGTGTTCAATGCAATCGTCAATGAATCATTTTATCATTGAAGCTTTGCTACTTGTTACTCCAGGGCTCCCTTTTCAATAGTAAGAGCTTCTATATGTTGATCCCATTGACTTTCTTTTGATTGCATTTCTCCCTATTGGGACTTCAAATCTTCCTTTTATCCTTCCAATATCACTACCTGAACATTAAGTGAATCTCTTTTTGACTCCATAATTTGAATAGTGTTCATGAATTCCCTCTTTTGAAGTTTAAGTGTGTCTCGTTGGCGCCTTAGTTTAATCCCTTCATTTCTTGTGTGAACCAGATTGTCTTTAAGCTTGACTACTTTAGCTTGTTTCTTTCCATGTTCTCTATCAATTTGTGTACATTATATTCATTGGCTACGGCTGCAGCTACACCAATAGATGCTATGAACTTTGGGTATCTATTGGTACCTTCGACCACCGAGACTTCTTGTATTGTAACTACATCAGGTTGTGAGGCTAATTTAAGCCTATTCTTCGTCTGTTTCATGATGGTCTTTCTCTTCGAGTCATAAACAATGGTCTCCAACTTATCCCCAACATGTTGTTTGGAGGGGGTGAATGGGGTGAGGCCTAACGTGATGAAAGGGAGATGCCCTCCAGTGAGTGGAACTTCCTTACTAGTGTCTATTGTAACATCAATGTCCATAACTTGACCTTCATTCCCTAGTTCTTCATCTCCTTGTTGAAATTTATCTTCCACAACTTTATTGAAAGATTCTTCTTCTTCTTTCTTCTTTTGGAGTTATTCCCGTCGAGTTAATTCTTGTTTAGATTGTTCTTCTCTTTTGTGAGTCTCTTGTTGTTGTTGTATTAACTTGAACCTTTTCCTTTCTTGCTCTGCAACGAGCTTATCTAGATTTTCTTTCTCTATCCTCTTCTGCAATTCTTTCGCTCCCTCTTTTGATTTACTTTCCTCTTCAACCTTCCTGGCTAGTTCTTCCTCTTTCAATATTTTACTTGTTTCAGTCAGGAGGGATTCTTCTACAACTTCCTTTCTAGTGACTTCTTCCAAGTTTGTTTTGCGTTGATGCATCTGCTAGTTTGCTTGAGCTTGCCTCCTTAACACATTTTCTTTTGTTAAGTATCCTATCCAATTCTGTGAGGTTTGGGACCCATCTATACACTTCTTCCTCATTTAGAAAAAGGTCTGCATATTCATAGTGTATTTTAACAGATTCACAATGCAGAGCCACCTTTTGATTACTATCATTTCTTACAAAGATCTTCTCGCCAAAGTGAAAGGAGTCCAAATATTTTATCAAATCTGGGACATCTTTGACTTTGTTCATTCTGTACAATCTGACTATCAACGAAAGTGGATGCCAAGAAGATTTCTAGCTATTATGTAGGAAATGACCAATTCCATTTATAAAGGTTTGCCTCACAATTTCCTTCGAAATAATACAATATATGACATACTTGGTTAGCAAAATGGACCCTTTGATCCTCCATAAATACGCAAGTATGTGCCTTCAGGGGTCAGATAGAAATCCCTTAATTTAGTGACTACTGCAAGAGCATCTTCAAACATGCAATCTGGATCCTTTTCATATATTAACTTGTATAAGGGGACCACGATCTCTCCACAGATCTGCTTGTAATAGCTTGCATGCTTCTGTGCCCACAAAATTTTATAGGCCATAGATTCATTAGGATTCCATCTACCTCCTAGACTAATGAAAGGATGTAGAGTCATGATACAATCCACTAGATATGAATACATATTAAATTAATCATTCTTCACTTTAAGGCCTTGTTGAGTGTCTTTGATTGCTTGTACCATTTTATTAGAGATAATATCTACCCTATTGAAAATAGTTCCATGCATAGTAATGTGATAAAGCAAGGGAACCCGAATGATCTTGGAATGGGTTGAGTTGGGAATCCCATAAAGTTTGCATATAAGAGTATCAATAATCCTAAAAGGAGTCTTTAAAAAATTAGTTTCATACTCCTTGTTGTCCCTTTGGCATAGTTGCTTCCCTGGTCGAAACATCTTCTTAGCACATTGAACATAACCAAGTTTTAGGCTTGTGAGCCATTCTTCTGTTAGGAATGATCTCAAAGCTAGAAGACTATATGCTTTCCCAATGTGTGTAGGCTGGAATGAAACAAAACCTTTCCCCGTAGCACTCGTAATCATAAGAGATTTAGTATCAATATGGGGAAGGAACCACCTTATTAATTTAGCACAAGGAAATAATTCAGGCCTAGTTGCAGCCTTGTGAATGCCTGACTTTTTGATGTTCTGATAAATCAAGTCTTCTTCAATGGTGGATTATGGGACATTCTGGTCTCTGATCAAATGGTATATCTCACCCCATTTGAATTCAAAAGAAATGCCCGTGATTTTTTGTGTATCGTCGAACTGAGCCTCCAATGAAGCTTCTTGAATTGATTCATCATATGTTATCTCCAATACGGTCTTAGAGGAGCGTTTGGAGTCCCTTTTAGACATTTATGACTCTTGTATGACAGTGGAAACATCGCTATCTTGGGAAGAGTCCATTGAAACCATGAAAGACATACAATTTCAGTAAAAACAAGCAACAACTACAAATATTTGCAATAAATAAACAAATCATTTTCATGTAAATAAATTGGATTGTTCATCAACTAAATCTAGAAACTCCCTAGTTTATTCATTAGGGTTTGCATCGATGCATTTTCTAGCGCACAAAGGGGGAAATGTATTGGCTTGTGTGCAGTCGATACAGGGTTGAAGAAAGTCGACGAGTTCTTGGAGCTAGGGTTTAAGGTAGGGTTCAAACGAAAGTGGGGTAAAACTCCAAAAGATTGTTTATTTGGGAAAAATAGGCGCAAGATGAGCTCTTGGGAATAAGACATTCGATACAAGTTAGGCGGCTCGAAACCCTTGGGCCCAAAGAAAAAAAATGTGACCAATATAATAATTAAAATTGAAGAAAAACGACCAAGCATGAGACCAATAATAGCATAATACCAATCATGGGCCATTACCCTCCAACCACGAATTGCCAAATGTAGATTAACTAGTTTGAGACCAACAAACCAAGTCAAAAGGGTACTTACCTGGACAATGGATTCTAGGTGTGCTAGACTGATTGCTAGTTGATGTTGAGCGTACCAAGCGAGGAATCTTGTCCAAGTGACACGGGCTCTAATGGTTTCACATGGTGGCAATGATAGGGTAAAATGATCTTTCTCGTATTGAAAAGGTCTTAAGAAAAAATCCTAAATCTCTCAATGGGATGAAAAAATTAAATCGATGACTTTTTATAATTTTAACAGGGCGTTTCAGCGCAACTCACAAATTTTCCCCAGCGCGTTTCAACACAAAAGTTTTAATTATCTGCGACATTGCATTTCGATGGAGAAAACAAGTCGACGAGACCATATCATAGACATTATACAATCCTTGCCGTGCATTTCAACATGAAACCAATAGGCATGTTGATTCGTTTCGGCGGGAAATCAAGAAGTCCACCGAAATTAAGCTTCGGCACGAGCATATAAGATAGATTGGCGAGGAAGCAAAAAGATGCTGACCCATTTCGGCATTTATTCAGTAAATTAAGTGGCACGTCGACGGAATTTTAACATCTCTTCGAAGGTTTGGTGGCAAAAGTTAAGTTATGCTGACGTTTCGGTGAGAAATCCAAAACTTCGTCGATGTTTCGGTGAGAAAACAAAATCTTGGCCGATGTTTCGACAACTTATCATAAGTTTTGCGAATGTTTCGATGACATATCAAAAAATTCACCGACCTTTCGGCAAAAAACCATAAAATATTTCATTGTTTTGGCTAAAAATAAGAAAATCCTCCGTCATTTTGGCAAACTCACAAGAACTCGCCCAAATGCTAAACTTAGAGAAAAAAGGTCGATTAAGGGGAACCAAAAAATTGGCTAAGTTTTTTTCTTTTCTTTTGTGAACAAGCCAACCTTATACAGTACTTGACTTAGTTTTATGAGGGACCCAAATACTTTAGACATGTAAAGGCTAAAATTAAGAAGGGGCATGAAAATCAGTTCACAGGTGGATCTATGCTCACAAGCAATTCCTCACACAAATTATTAGCAAAGATTGCACAATTACACTGAAAATTGAGACATAAATGATGCACACAATAAAACTTTATTGATTAATTGTACATCAGCCAAACTTGGGAAATGAAGTGGCTATCCAAATATATACATAAGGATGAAATTCGAATGGCTAAGGAGGCATTCGAGCATCTCACAAAAAGCAGGCTTACAACTCATGAAAATCCCTATCAGTGGCAACATCATCTTTCCAACTCAGTCAAGAGGATAACGAATTGGAAAAATCAGATATGGCAGCCCATGTATGATGAAAAAGAAGAAAGATGATGGAATTAGAAGAGAAAATCAGGGAGGATGTGTTGGCCAAAAAGATAACAACTTGCTAAGACCAAAAGTGTGCCCTAGCTTTATCCTTATCTAACTCAAAAGCAAAGCAGGTTGCTTTATGAGCAAGAAACGAAGGACAAAGCTTCTAAAATAATGAAGTGCACTCTTTCTAACCAGAACTGACATAAAAGCAGGCAGAAAGCTAATGAGGGTGCTCAAGTGGATAAGTATGACAAGAAGTGGGCCAACTAGGGTCCATGGGGCAAACAACCTAGTCTAACACCTAGGAAAGTATTAAAACATTATAATAAAATATATTCCAAGTCTAGATGGGGTAAATTTATTCCAACACCTCCCCTTAACCCTGACTGTATGTGAGTACAAAATTAGAAAAATAAAGGGCCCAACAACTATGGCTAAGGTCACCATCCTTTTACATTTGTTTTGTCCAAAAAGTAAGGAAAGAAGGAAAACCTCTTGGCAAAACCTTCCCTCTAAACTGGACAACAAACAAAAAAAACAAAACAAAACTTAATTTTCAATCTTTCTTCACCATATTTTCAGCCACTCCAATCAGTGTCCTGAGATGGATGAAAATATTCTATGTGAATGCTTTGGTGAATATATATGCAACTTTCTCAGAAGTAGGACAATATTGTTGAGATATGATCTGATCATGCACTAGTCCTTGGATATAATGCATGTGAATTTATATATTTTTGGTTCTTTGTATTTGCACTGGGTCAGTTGATATTTTAATGGTACTTTGATTGTCATACCAAATGAATATAGGTGTGTAGAAGTCAATCTCAAACTCTGAAAGCATACCTTGCAACTAGACACCCTGAGTGGTTGCATTTACAACTCCTCTATATTCAGCCTCTGTAGATGAAAGTGCAATGGCACTTTGATTTTTACTTGACCAACATATTGGACCTCCTCCAAGCATGAAAATATATCCAGAATTTGACTTCCATTATGAGTTGTCTCCATCCCAATCAGAATCTGAGAAACCATAAACATCCAATGAAGAATTTGCAGCATAATGAATCCCAAATGACTTGGTTCCTTGCACATAATGCAAGATCCTTTTGGATGCCTTTAAGTGGATCTCATGATACTCCTACATATACCTTGACACAACACTAACTGCAAAAGCTAAATCAGGTCGAGAGTGAGTAAGATATAACAAACTTCCAACAAGCTGCATATACAAAGTGTTGTTCACTTGCGGGGTAGAGTCACCATATTCAAGTCTTCCTTCGGAGAGAAAGGGAGCCTTTGTTGGCTTAAATTCTTGCATTCTGAACTTTGTGAGCATATATGATGCATATTTTGACTGAGATACCTATATTCCTGAAGTGGAATGAGTGATCTCAAGCCCCAAAAATTGTCTTAGTAGTCGCAAATCAGTCATAGAAAATGCATGATGCAAAGCAGATTTTACTGAAGCAATCTCATCAATTGAATTCCCAGCAATCAAAATATCATCAACATATAATACAATGACTAAATGCTTCAATTAAACATTTGTGTTAGATTTGCATCTGTTGAAACCTTGTGACAAAAGAAAATTGTCCATTTTGGCATACCAAGCTTTGGGAGCTTTCTTGAGACCATATAAAGAACTTTTCAATATGCACACAAGAGAGGGGTCACTCACATAACCTTCTGGATGCTGCATATAAATTTCCTCCTTAAGGTCTCCATGGAGGAATGCACATTTTACATCCATGTGGTGCATTTCCCACTGCTTGGATGTTGCAACTGCCAGAACTAGCCTGATTGAATCCATCTTGGCTACCAATGCAAAAGTATCATTGTAGTCAAGACCATGGACTTGGGAAAATACCTTATCCACCGGCCTTACTTTTTACTTCACTTCTTCACCATAAACAACCACCTTTGTCCGAAAGATCCACTTACACTGAACCAATTTCCTGCCAGGTGGAAAAGAAACTAGTTCCCAGGTTTGGTTATTTTGAAGAGACTGAAACTCTCCATCCATGTATGAGTTCAATAAGGTATTTTTGAAAGCCTCAGCATATGACACATGATCAGATCCAATCATTAGATATCATCTTTCAGGAAGGTAAGGATCACTGGCTAAAAATGCACAGTGTGCATTGTCAAATTGAGACCTAGGCTTCCTAGTATATTGAGGGTCACCCGCAAGTTATCCAATTGCTTCAATAATTTTTGCATCCCACTTAGGTCTTGTAGGTGGATTTGGATATGCTATCAGATTCTCTTCTTCTTCATCGTCATCCTCAAAATCGAAATTTTCACTTGATTCATCACTTTCTTCATTAGGTGGTGGATGTGAGCACTCTCCTTCCAATTGAACTGTCTACAAGGGCTCTTCTTCAAATTGCACACGCCTTTCAATGAAGGTATTTTGAGTGGTCAAATTGAGAAATTTGTAACCCTTTGAATATTTTGGGTAGCCAACAAATATGCATGGTTGGCTTTGGGGCTTCAAATCCATTCTCTTCTCGGGAGATATTCTAGCCCATGCCTTTGAGCCAAATATTATGAAATGTGACACATCTGGCTTGTGTCCACTCCAAGATTCAAAAGTAAGCATACCTTTCAAGTATTTATGTGGCACTCTATTCTGAATATAGGTTTCACAATTAATGGCTTCAACCCAAAATCTTGGAGACAGAGACTTGGACTCTAGCATGCAAGTGGCGATCTCCTTGATGCGTCTATTCTTCCGCTCTGCCACACCATTTTGCTGAGGTGTGTAGGGAACAATATGTTTCATTTGAATGCCAACATCATCACAAAGTTGATGCAAATTAGACTTGAAATATTCCCCCCCATTTTCTGTTTCGAGGGATTCGATCTTCCTACCAAACAGATTCTCCACTAAGGCTTTAAAAACGACGAAAAAACCAAAGACTTCTGACTTGTATTGGAGGAAGTAAACCCAACAGTACCTAGAGTAGTCATCAATGAAGGTGATCACATATTTTTCATTTCTCAAGGACATGGTAGGGAAACGACCTGAGATGTCACCATGGATCAGCTCAAGGGTTTTTGAAGTTCTCTCTGCTCTACCTCTCTCATACTTGCGCTCAAGGTGTTTTCCAAGGATGAAACCTTGCCAAATTCCTTTTGAAAATTTAATATTGGGCAGCCCATCAACCATAGAAAATTTGTGCAAATCATGCAAATAGTTATAGTTAAGGTGGCCAAATCTCTCACGCCACAACTTGCTGGTTTCATTGGCATGAGTGAGCAGGGCATTGAGTGATGAGTATGGAAAAAAATGAGAAAACTTGTAAACTTTTGAGTCATGGTCTACAACACCTAAGGCAATAATTCTACCAGTGGAAATTTCAGAAATATCCACTTCATTGGGGGTGAAGATGACTTTCTTAGGAGACCCAATATGTGTCATCTGATACACAGAAAGGAGGTTGGCAACCATACCAGGGAAATACAAAACATTTTTGAAAGAACCATGGTCTAGGTCTATACTACCCTTACCTTTTGAAGCAATATTCAAATCATCTCCCGACAATATTGAAGGACCACCCATGGATTTGAAATAAGAGAAAGGCTCCCTTGTGGAAACCATATGCATGAAATCTATAGAATCAATTATGAAAGAGGAAGAATTTGATGTACCAGCCATGAGAGCATGACATCTTTATTTTCCTTCCGAATTTGAACCTCCATCTTTCTTCCTGGAACCTTCAGGAACTGGAATATTGCTCTTCTCCAGAATTGAATCCATCATGTCTATGGTCTTCTTCATACATGCACTCTCAGAGCGCCAACCCCTGTGACAGTGAGTGCACTTCGTCTTCTACTTCTTCTTTTGTTTCTCTTTCATAGAACTCGAACCCTCTTCAGATGGTTTGGGTTTCTCCTTCCTTTGATCAGAAGGATTTTTGTCTTTATCCTTCTTTTTCCCTTTCGAACCCTTGGAATATCTAGCTTCCAAGGCATGGTCTTTTGTTTGCTTGATGGCACCCATTTGGATAAACTTGTCTTGCTTTTGAGTTAGTGATTCCATCAACTATGCCAAGGAGGGCATCTTCCAATTTCGAATTGTGAGCTTGGTAGCATGGAAGGTAGAAACAAAACTGAGTACTCTTGACCCAATTTCGAAAGTATGGACAATATCAGTTGCTCATCTTTATTTTCAATCCCACATTGTTTGAGCTGAAGAACCAGAGACTTAAACTTAGTGAAGAAGTCTCATATAACCTCAAAATTGCTCGGATGAAGAGAAATCAAATCATTCCCCAGTTGATGGCCTCATAATTCATCTGTCTTTCCAAACAAATATTCAAGTTTGACCCAAACTTCATTCGATGTGGATAAACCATCTAGATGGAACAAGAGATCCCTTGAAGTACTGAGACACAACAGACCATATGCTTCATATTTTCTGTTATGCCATTTGGCCTTCTCTACAACTGATATAGGTTCAACCTCAGTGCCTTAGTAACTCTTTAAAGGCCCTTGGATCTCAACGGGATTATAATTTCTTCTTTCCAATCAAATTAATTGAATGGAGTTAAGATGATGAATTGAGACTGCTCCATGATCAACTGTTGCGCTCTGGTGAGACTAGATCTATAACCTGCAAAATTGAAAAAAAACACTTAGGAAGAAGGTTTGTTAGCATAGTCAATCTCTAATTCGACACTGAGCACTTTTGAGAGTGTGTCACGTCTGGCTAGACACCAAAGGATTGAGCCAGTGGCTTCAAGGCACTAGCCCCATGATTTATATTGAACCTCCATTTCTTCTGGTGCTCAGAGGAAGTATCGGAGAGTGACTAGAAGCAAATTGTGCTATGATACCATGTGAAAATCGGTTCACAAGTGCATCCATGCTCACAAGAAATTCCTCACACGATTGATTAGCAAAGATTCCACAATTACACTGAAAATTGAGACAAAAATGATGCACACAATAAAAATCTATTGAGTAATTGTACATCAACCAAACTTGGGAAATGAAGTGGCTGTCCAAATATATACATAAGGCTGAAATTCGAATGGCCAAGGAGTAATTAGAGGAGCTCACAAAAAAAAGTATTACAACTCATGAATAATCAGTGGCAACATCAGCTTTCCAACTTAGTCAAGAGGCTTACGAATTGGAAAAATCGGATATGGCAGCCCATGTATGCTGAAAAAGAAGAAAGATGATGGATTTATAAGAGAAACTCAGGGAGGATGTGTTGGCCAAAAATATTACAACTTTCTAAGACCAAAAGTGTTCCCTAGCTTTATCCTCATCTAACTCAAAAGCAAACCAGAATGCTTTATGAGAAGGAAAAGCAAGGCAAAGCTTCTAAAATCAAGAAGTGCGCTTTTTCTAACCAAAACTAGCATAAACGTGGGAAGAAAGCTAATGAGGGTGCTCAAGTGGATAAGTATGACAAGAAGTGGGCCAAATAGGCTCCATGGGGCCAAGAAGCTACTCTAACACCTAGGAAAGTATTAAAACATTATGACAAGAAGTGGGCCAAATAGGCTCCATGGGGCCAACAAGCTACTCTAACACCTAGGAAAGTATTAAAACATTATAATAAAAGATATCCTAAGTCTAGATGGGGTAAATTTATTCCAACAAGGGGCCCCAGTCGTTTCTTTTGAAAATAATAGGGAGGGTGGTTGCAGTTGAAACATAATGGTCCGTGGCTATTCCATATGGGGATTTAAAATGACTTTTACTTCCTTCCAAATCACACATGTGTATTGGAAAGAAACAAAATTATGCTTGATTGTTTCTTCTAAGTTTTTGTATAGAGCACGTCGCGAGGGACCTATCCAGCCTCACTTTCGACCGTTGTCCCAAGTGAGCATTTTGTTTGACATAGCCAACCATAGTGTAGGCTTGCATTTTAAAGGGCCTATCCACCACTATTTAGGGATAGTTTGAGAGTGATTTTCAATGAAGTTCAATTAACCAAGCTTGACAGTAAAATCGCAAGTAAAGTTTTTTTATCAGACAAGAGTATCGGTTTCATCATCCTTTAGGCACAAAATATTTTTGCATAGCATACCAACAAAAGCATTCCATTCTTCTGCTAATATATCAGATATTCTGAGATCCTCTGTGGATTTCCATCTTTATTTTCCCCATGGTTGATCTACTTGAGATTTAACATCTGCTAAAAAACTGATGTTATTTTCTTTCAAAACAGGAAGGAGTGGGTCAAAGAGAGAAAAACCTCCATCCATTCCAATCCATGAGTCAACATTGATGTGAATCATTCTTTCGTTTCCTAGTTTCCATGCTACACATGGACCTTTTTGTACAAAGGCATCTACCAGTGCTTTCCAACCTATTGACCCATTTTTTGCAGACTTGTGGGGGTTTCTATACCAGTTCACCATTGAGTTCCCATTCAAATATTTTGAACGAAGAACTTGAACCTAGAGAGAGAAATTATGGGTGAGTCTCCACAAACTATGATCCACCTAAGATTGACCAAAAAATGAATTTCTTTTAGACCCCCATCTGCTAATATGTTTGGGAAATGCTAACACAAACCATTTTACTAAGGAAGTGCCTTCTAATCATTGCCCTCCAGACCATAATAAGTTAAAGCATTTTTTCCTAATTATAATAAGAATTCTCTTCGGGATCTGAGAGATATCCATCCAATAGACTGGAATGCTTTCTACAACCAATTTGATTAAAAAAAGACAACCTCCTTCGGAGACCAGACAATTGACCCAAACATAAATCCTAGCTTCAATTTTGTTGTATAACTAGATCCAATATCCATAACAATAGGCATTGGGATTTAAAACAAATCCTAAGTATTTTAATCCATCGTCCAAATATTTTTTAGGGAAGGGAAATAAGGAAGACACCAGGATTGACATGTCATATGAGAGATTGTTCATTATGAGGCAATATTTGTCTATATTGATGACCATACATGTTGCATTACCAAAGATATTAAGAATTGAGTGTAATGTTAATAGGTCTTTGGGGGAACTTGCAACGCTTAGAAAGATGTCGTCTACGAAAAATATATGTGAGAGAAATTCAGAATTAGAGATTTTGAGTATAACTAACTGTCTTTGGATTTTTGCATCTCGAATTAATGTTCTAAGACCATTGGGTATCAATAGAAATAAGAACATGTATAGAGGGAAACGTTTCCTAATGCCCCGAGATGTGCTAGAAAACATTGAGGGAGACCCATTAACAAGAACAACATAGGAGATAGATTGGATACACCCCATTATCCAATTTACTATTGTTAGGTTCATGCCCAATTGCAGCAAAACTAAATAAAGGTAAGTCCAACTCACCATGTTGAAGGATTTGGATAAATAAATATTCAGAATGGCTGAGCTAAGGTTCAAGCGTTTGACAGAATGTAGAGCTTCCTATGCTAATGAAACCATCGTGGATATGACAATTTTTAAGGAAGCCAAATTGCTCCTCTGAGATAACAACACTAAGAATTGGCTTTAACCTTTGGGATATAAGTTTTGCACTAGCTTGTAGATTACATTGCAACATCATATGGGCAAAATCCTTCAAAAGAGACTGAATCAAGTTATTTTTGGATCAACACTATAAATGTAGAGTTTAAGGCCCCCAACATTTTCCCATAATTCTTTGCTCATAAGCAACCAAGAGAATATAATTTTTCAAATGGTCATAGAAGCCCAGGCAGAATTCTATCGTTAGCCCATTCTGGCCTGGGCTTTCACCTTTCTTCATGGATTTCTTTATATTATAATTCTTTATATTAATTAATAAGTGATTATTACTTAAAAAACCAATTCAATGTTTTATGATTTAATCATTGTATGAATTTGTTGTGCTTCATTTAGTATATGTAAATTGTCATATCAAAATGTATTAGTTAATATTCATAATATGTAAATAATAACATGAATTTCCTCAAAATATTCTATTTCTCTATGATATTTACTTATTCCTTAAATTCCCTCTTAATTTCCATTTATCCTACTTGCAGACATACAAATTAAGGTGAAGTACTCATCAACTGATTCTAGAAAACTATTATAGTCTTTATTGACTCATGATATCCATATGTTATTTTGAAGTCTCATCCCATGCCAAAGATGGTCACATCATCATTTATTTGCATTGCATATTTCAATTTCTTTGTTTAGAAAAAACATGATTTAGTTATAATTGAGAAATCACATAGTTGCATCAATTGAAAAGTTGTTGCAAATTAAAAGAATATTTAACTTATAATTATGTTCATGATCCTTGGTCGCACAACTATAATAACCCAAGTCAAGTAATTTGTTCTTATATTTGTTTTGATGGAAAAAACCATAATTTCATTAAGGTATAATCAAATTACATATTGCCGAAAGGCTTCTAGGAGCCCTTTCCAGTATTAGCTTTTCAGCTTCATATACAAAAAAATGTCTCATAAAGAGTCCAACAGAAAGTGTCTGAGTTCCCCAATGGAACTTTAGGTCCAACAAATATATACATAAGTTAAATAAAAAAACACGAGTGATAGTGATATATCATGTGTTTGGCCACTCCACCCCTTCAATAAACATCCTGTGATAATATTCGTGAAAAGTGTCATTTATCTATTCTTTGATTTTCCACTGTCCAATTTGTATATGCAGGTCTAGCTTTGATAGGTGATCAGCCGCACTGTTTTGTTCCCTGTAGACATGCCAACAAGAGAAAGTGTCAAGCTCCCTAAGATCGTCAATGTTTCTTTCAACATTGAATTTAGGTAGAGATTGTGGCAAAGCTGAACCTGATTAATCCAATTTATGATAATCATTGAGTTGCCAAAAATTTGTAGATGTGTGCAATGTTTTTCTCTAGCAAAGCAGATTAGAAGTTTTAGTGCAAAAATATCAGCATAGTTATTCGAACCATGCCCAAGGCCCATTTGAATCTTGAAATTATGGTTTTCATATAAGTAGAGGATAACACCTCCTCCACAAACTTCATTTTGGGATGCCCCATCGAAGAATTCCCATGGATTTTGTTTGTTGATATATTCCACTACTATAGTGCGGGGAACGGGTGGGTTTTTTTCCCGCGGGAAGTATGATTGAATAAAGGTACAATTTTGTGTAACAAATTCTAGGGTAGTTTGTTTTTCCTGGAAAATCGCCCTGTTCCTGGAAATCCATATGCCCCATATAGCAATCAGAGGTAAAACACGAATAAAAGCAACGTCCAATGTGAGTGAACCAAATTTTCCAGGATTATTCCACAATGTTTCCACTCCACTCCATGGATGGAAGTGTCAGCGATTTCAACTCAGTATATAAATTTAAAGAGAAGGGACATCTTAAGAATAGATGGTTTATCGATTCCTCACAATGTTTGCATAGTGCACACCAACCTGGTCCCTCGATGTTTTTATTTTTCATTCGATCCCAAGTAGGAATCATGTTTTCTAGTAGCCACCACATGAATATTTTTTCCTTTAGTGGGCATTGTGTTTTCCAAGATTTTTTCCACCACCACTTTTTTTCCCCGATCTAAATTTCTTCGACTTGCATTTTGTAGCCCAGCTTTGGTGTGTATTTTCCATTTGAGGCTGGCGACCAGATAATTTCATCCCGTGAATCAAATATTCGGGCATGTGTGTTTCTGAGGGAAAAAAGGTACTCATTCCAATGGATGTTGTGCTCCTTAGGTATGCACAAAACTTTCGTGCCCAACCAACCCTGTTTCCATAGATTAGTTGAGTGGGGGTCCGCAATATGATTCAAGTGGAAGAGGCCCTATGAGTGAAGAAACTGAATAAGGGGAGGGGGGA
Source organism: Larix kaempferi (assembly GCA_027924585.1). NCBI lineage: Eukaryota > Viridiplantae > Streptophyta > Pinopsida > Pinales > Pinaceae > Larix > Larix kaempferi. The sequence continues at coordinate 2,121,215 of BSBM01001430.1, read as the reverse complement.
GAAGATGTTTATTTTGGAAACCCAACCATGGCTAAGTTCTCATACGGATCTGTGATCCATTTCCAACCTTCCACCCGAGCCCTTGTTCAATGAGCGGAAGTGACGAGAGGACCGCTTTCCAGATAACGAAGATCCCCACTCTGGGATTTGAGGGATTTCTAATCCATTGAAGTAGTGTACAGGTGCAATGTATTTATGTTTTACCACCTCAGTCCATATATTTTCAGTGGATAGGATTCTCCAGCCAGCGTTTGCTGCTAGGGATTTTGCAAAGAGGAGAATGTGTTTTAATCCCCAACCTCCCAAAGATTTCGATTGTGTAAGTCTTTCCCAGTTGACCCAAGGTGCAACATAGGACTCTGAACTCCCAGACCACAAGAACCGGAAGCATTATTTCCTTGTTTTTTCCAGAATTCCTTTTGGAATCCAAGCCAGCAACATCCAATAAACCAGTATAGCCTCCAAGACCGATTTTATGAGTACAAGTCTTCCAACTCTAGATGGCCATCTGTGACTCCAAGCCATTAGTCTTTTTTTCCAATTTTGTGAGAAGCCAACCCCAATCCCTCATTTTGTAGCCATTTGGTTTTAATTGGAAACTGAGATATTTGAGGCCAACATCCAGATTCTTGATTTCAAAAGGAAATAGATTTGCATACCTTTCTGATTCGTCCACGTTTAAGCGGAAAAGAGCGAGGGTTGACTTGTGTTCATTTATGGCCATACCAGTTGCTAATTGAAATAGTTTCAGTATGTTATCCATATTTTCTGGATCCCTCAATGTGCCATCACGTAATAGAAGTATGTCGTCCACAAAAAGTAAGTAAGTGAGCTTTAGAGTGTTGGTGATGCTAATTCCAGTAAAGGTTCACTTTCGTTTTGCGTCCAAAATGGCTCTGCTCAGTCCTTCTGCTACCAGTAGGAAAAGTAGGGGGGGGGAAGGGACATCCCTGCCAAAGACCTCTTTTGGAACAAAATAAATTTGTGGCAGCCCCATTGATTAGGATTACAAAGGAGGCTGTTGTGATGCAACTCATGATCCATTTTATAAAATCATAATCAAATCCCAAGTGTGTCATTAACATCCTCAAGTATAACCAACTTACTCTGTCGAAATCCTTTGATATATCAATTTTTAGAACATCACCTTTTATCCCTTTAATTTTTTGAGAGTGCAAGCCTTCCTCAGCAACTCCAATAGCCTCGTGAATCTGTCTTCCTTCCAAAAAGATGAACTGTTCCTGGGAGATGATCTTTGAAAGGACCCTTTTGAGCCTTTTCGCAATGATCTTTGCCACTACCTTATAAGTGATGTTGCATAAGGAGATGGGTTGGTAGTCATTCAGAGAATCAAGTTTGTCATATTTTGGGATTAGGGAAATGAAAGTGGCATTTAAGGGCGGGTGCACTATTCCCCCTTTCCTGGATTCCTCCACAAGATGGAGAAGATATTCTCCAATGACCTCATAGTGAGCCAAAAATAATTCAATAGTCCATCCATCTGGACCCAAACTTTTGTCCTTTTGAAAGTTGTGTAGTGTTTCTTTGAGCTCTTCGTCTAAGACTTCTTCGATGATATCCTAATTATGTTCAGGGAAGATAAGTCCAGGTGAAAATTGAGAAATTCGAATAACTTTCGCTATGTTAGCTCTTATGTTTTCCATGAAAATGGATTTAAAATGTGAGATACCCAGAGAGGCCAACTCTTCAAATGATGATGTGGCCTCATTGTTTTCATTTTTCAGTTTCCAATTGGTATTTTGGGATTTTATCTCCTTCGTGAAAGGATGGAAAAATTTCATGTTTTCATCCCCACACTCCAACCAAATAGATCTGCTTTTTAAGAGCCAAACTTCCTCTTGCTCCATTAATAATTTCCTATGGCTTTGTTCCAAAATATTTAGCTGCTATGTCGCTTCTAGGGTAAGGAAACCCCCTCCATTAGAATCCTAAATCTGGGTGAGTTCAAGTTCCACACGGATTAATTATCTTTCATCCCTTTCTTCTTTTTTTAAATCCCAATCCTTCATTTATGTTTTACCTGTGTGATATTCTTAACAAAGTGGGGTGCTGCAAATAAACCTTCTTCGGGTTGGAAAGGAATCCAGAATTCTTTTATAATATTGGTAACATATTCCTCTGTTATCCATGCAACACATAATTTGAAGGGGCTGGGTGGTTTTGTGGAGTCCCCCAATATTTCAAGTCATATTGGAGAATGATCCGAGTCCCCTCTAGAGTCGACCCATTGTATGAAACGAAATTTTTGCCCAGCAAGGTTTTCTGCAATTAGAAAACCATCCAACCTTTTTTCTATTCTCCCTTGACTTGTTCTCCTATTTGTCCAAGTAGGCTTCAGTTTAGCAGGGATGACATCAATGAGACGAGATTCTCTTATCAAGAGATCGAAGTATCCAGCTAGTGAGTCCTCTCTTTCATGTGGACCCAAAATTAGTGGGATCCAAGAGTGAAGTTCAAGTCTCCCCCTAGGTTCAAGTTCTCAGCTTTTAGGAAATATTTATGTCTCAGAGTGGTCCAGTACAACACTTTCTCAATATAGGGTCCATAAATATTTAGAATAGTGAAGCACTTATTTAATCCAACATGATAGAGTTCTGCTCCCAATTCAGATTCAAAACCCCAGTTGTTCGAGACCTTGAAAACCTTGGTGTTCCAACCCAAAGCGAGTCCTCCCGAGTGCCCCCTGGCATTTATAGAAGCAAAATCGTAAAAAGTGAAGGTTGATTTTAGATAAACAGTAACATCTTCCTCCATCCCCATAGTTTCTTGAATCATAAAGATATCCGATGATGCAGAGAGATCAACCTTTTTAAGGCAATTTTTTTGGGTCTACTTGCCAAACCCCTATTGTTTAGAGACAAGATTTTCATTGAGTAACCCCTCTCCGGGCTCTCACTGCTCTAAGTGCCCCAACTATGGTTCTTTGTTTTCCATCTGCTAGATATTGAATATCTCTATGTTGAGCTGTGAAGAGGTGGGAGGGTCGTCCCCTACCCTTAGCTAATTTACTCGGCATAGGATTCCTACCAAGTCCAGTACATAAAGTACTGGATACCGAGATGACAGGAATTTCCTTGGATCTTAAGTGGAAGCAAATGGAACCGTTTTTTAGGGAAGAATGGGAGGTTCTTCCAGACGAAGAACCCGAAGGAAGGGGAGATTCCGGTTGTGTAAGGGATGGGTCGGGATTCAACATAAACTTATTTTGATCCAAGGGGATAAGAGGAGGTGAAACAATGAATAAGGGATGAAGGGAAACATTGAAATCCTTGTCCAAAAATGATAAAGAATTAAAAGAAGATGCCAGAGTGGAGATAGGGGGAGAACAAACATCATTCTTACCCAGGGAATGAGGATCTTCAGAGTCAGTTGAATGTAGAGTTGGATCCGCCATAGGTCTCTCAACATTGTTAGCCTCGGTTTGTTGTGGAAGGGAGGTGACTAAGTCAACAATTCTATCCAAAGTTGCTTGAGTGCTTTCATATTGAACCAATTCAGTGTGTACCTCCTGCATAGGTTCATTCTCTCTCCCTGCATTTTGTGAGCCCACTTCCCCTTCCAACCCACCTTGATTGTCCATCTGCTTTCTAGGTTTTTTCAAAGCCTTGCTAATAGTCAATTGACAATGCTTCGTCATGTGTCCATAACTATGGCAGTGGTGGCATATAAACAACACTCCTTCATAATCCAGCCTTTTCTTTCAACTTTCTTTTTCCCATATGAAATTTAGCTCCTCTCTGAGCCCTGCTCTGATGTTTAAGGACACTAAGATTCTAGGCATCGAAATCCATTTGGTCTGTGTGAAAGACATATCTGCATCGATGAAAGCTCTTAAAGAATTCCAGATATCTCTAAAAGAGTCCCAATTCCAAAACTCCCATGGTAAGCCAGGCATTCTAACCCATACCGGAATTACATCGAATTTCTCTGTGTCTGCATCGAACATGGGAATCCAGTTTTTGGAGAGAATGGGGGTGTTTCCCACTCTCCAGTGTTTCTGGATGACTCGGAGGACATCCTCCCTATTACGGAGCTTGAAAACAAACCAACCGCGCGAGAGGACCATTATCTCTGGTTTATAGTCGAGGAAGGTCATCCAGTTTGAGACTAACCAATTTTCCAACCCTTCAAGGATGGGATATTTTCCATTGGCTCACCCAACAACCATCATTTCCTCCATTTCTAGAGAGTGTTCCACATAGATGTTTTTCCAGCAGATAATATTTAGAGGTTCCCGAGAGCTTTTTAGGCACTTTCCCTGCGTCCGCCGCTGCGGAGGACCGTCTGGAGAGCTTCAGAGTTTTTCATGGATGTTCTTTCCTGACCCTATCTCCTGTGAGGGTTGAAAACCCAATTGATTTGAGGTTTGTAGGAAGGATGCAATGAAGCCCTCTGGGATTTGAGATTTTTTAACCTGTTCAATATCAGGGGGTAGCGGGGTTTGATCTAGAATCTCCGAGAAAGGCCAGCTGCATTCCAACAGTTTTGAATCGAATGGAAGGTTTTTTTATTCCCAAATTTCAACTTGTGAGCCCACATGGGTAATGGTCGAGTCCACCTCCAATGGGTAACCAAGGTTGGTGTGATGCGGCAATTCGAAGAGAGTAAACGGGGTTCTTCCAAGAGCCGGTTCTAGGGGTCGAACCGTAAGCAAGTTGTGTGAAAATGATACCTCCTCAGCGCGTGACCATATCTACCTAGACCTTCCGTTCCCATATTTTTGTTAATACAACCGACCCCAGCTGTCATCGCCGCCGACATTCCAGTCCCTAATGTCTCAGGGATAATTCCAATACCCGGCGGGAGAGGTGCTGTAGAGTAGAAGAAAATGTTTTGACCATCGAAAGGGTTCGACAAATAATCTACCATGTCAACCGTATGGTACTCCATGTGTCAAGGATTATCGCCCCATTGGTTTCCGATCTAGTGTCATGCGTGACAATGGTAGGGCTTAGTCTGCAGCCCCACAGGGATGCAAAACCCTAGCAGAGATTTCCTTAGCTATGAGTACCATTCCAAAATATGTTAATCAAGATAATCTTCAGCCAGTAATTTGTTCTTATATACTAATTTGTTCTTATAATAATAATAATAATAATAATCTAAATTTAAGGTCACAACGAAGCCAGACACCAATTTGGTGTATGAAACCCCCTTGTTTGTGGGACAAGGGACACCCCTATACCCAGTGATGTAACTACTAAATTCTATAGAGGTGTACATACCCTACCTTACTCTGGATTTGAACTTATGACCTCCTAGTAGGAAACACATGTTCTTAATCGTTTAATCAGAAATGTCAAAAGTCACTTTATTTTCATATCCAAGACCACTTCTATGCTTGTTGTGGATGATTTATCCCAAGGTATGACGATGGACTTGGAAAGTGAAAGTGAAACCTATGTATCAAAAATTTCATCTTTGTTTTCTTTTGAAGTGTCATCAATCATTTGAATATGTGCAACTAAATGTGCAGCATGTTGATTGTTCTAAACAAAAACATGTTCAGAATGTTGATTCTTTTGTTGTATTTCCTCATGTTGGAGCTGTGATACAAGCTGAAGAAGTTCAATTGTCTCTTGTGATTCTTGTAAACAAGTTAGTACATATTGTAGAGTTTTCTTGTTGATTGATACTATGCCATCGACAACGGTGAGTATTAGAGTGTTCACTAACTCTAATAATCTTCCAGTCTGAGCCATTTAAGGACTGATAAAAGACACAAATGGTTTCTTGCAACTCCACCCTTTCAATCTAACTCGGAAAATCAAGGGTGTCGACTTCTTCCAAAAGTGCACATGATTACAATACAATTCAATTAACAGAAAACAATTGCAAGTACAAGTGAACTTACAAAAATGACAGTTTGCAAGTTATAATGTGGAATATGAAGTTGAATTTGTCTTCAAAAAAGGAATGATTTACGATGATCTAAGTTGAGTCCTTTGATGATTCTTAGCTGTGGTGTGAAGGCCACTAAAACAAACATGCCTTTGTACAAAAATTAGAAATCAACAAACTTCCACTACTAGATGCTCCTTACAAAACAATTTATTTTCTCACGATCAATGCAATACAATCTCTACAAACAATAATCTTTGCAATGCAATACAATAAGCTACAATCTACAACTAATTAATGTAATAGCTATTTGGAGAAATGATAGCATGCAGAGGCAGGATTATTGATTGGAATTCAATGTCCCCAAAGCACATAGACATGCAAAAGAGATATATATTCAATGTTCCAGGGAAAACAACACTAGCCTTTTTCAATCCAAATCGGTTATTCCTCTCACAACTTAGTTGCTTGCTTCAACAAAAAAATAGTCAATCGTTATTGATAGGATGTATGCAAAAGTTGCAGTTGAAGATACAACACAAAGTGTAGAATATTAAGAGAACTATTGCAAGCATTCAAACTAAGAGAGTGTTGATAGAAACAACTTTCACATGGCCATTGAGACAATTGCACCCATAGTCCATCTGCTTATTTGAGAGTCCAATGTCCCTCAAAGATCCATCTTCCCATTTTTTCTTGCTCAAAGCCCTTCCAAATTTAGAGTTAATAGCTTCGTCAACACAAAGCATTCCCTTCTCAAAGACACTGCTGGTTGGAAATGTGGATGATTCCCCTTATGTCTTCTTTTAGACCAGAGTCCATACTATACATAAGTGAAAACTATTCCTCATACCACTAAAAACATGACCTCCAAAACTGAATCATAGCACACATATGGAAGGAATACAATATGATATTGGAAAAAATAACTCATGCAGGTTGATGCTCACTAGACCACAATGCCATGAGTTGGGGCAAAATATAAGCGATTCGAAAAACCCTCTCGAATTTGGAGTCTACGAAAACGTTATGAACTTGACTGTATATGTTTTCAAAGGAGAGGTCACATTAATATGTTGTACTCTATGGAATGACATTTTCTTCAAGTCTGCGTCTACATCTGGTGTTATTATTTCTTCTCTTCTCCTCTTAAACTATGCCAACTCCTACTCTTTTAAATCTGGCAAGATCCTCCATTCTCCATGGCCTTTTAATAGAAGAAATAAAGAAAAATGGAACTTTCCAATCTAATGTGCATTCTTGCTTGCTTTCGGCCTTCACCTCAACTCGACGCACAGGTCTCGGTCTCCACTCAGCTCCACACAATGTTCTCCAATGCTCAAGGTTGTAGTGCCAATTGAAGGATACCTATAAACTTGGGCTCTCTGCCAAGTTATGAACTCAATAACAAGATTTGAATTAGGAACCAATAAGAAACAAGGATGTGCTATATTGCAAGAATGCCAAAGAAGAAAACGTTTCAAGGATATGAATTGAATTAACACGAGAGGTAAATGAAGCCTTAGAAAATACAACAAATGTTGCATTGGGATGGATCTTGCAATGAAGGTTTGAATATGGAAACTACTAACAGAAATTTTCCCAACAACCACATGGAATCAACTGAAGGAAAACATTCCAAAAATTATAAGTGCACTTAGCAAAGCAAATTGCCCACGATCTCAATAGTCCAACATGTAGGATTAGCAAGAAATTGCAACAGCCAATTAACCATAGCACTAGACCTTGAATCATGAGATAAAAGGATTGTAGTGATTATAGAGTCATTATCAAGACAAATTGAATGTCCCTCAAATCAATGGTATCATGATTCGCAAGGTCTACGACATCCATAACAATATCAACTACTTAAGGAAAGAGGAGTGAAGAGTACTGCCTTACCACTTTATTGTTTAGAGAAGTGCCCATGCTCTTCAAGCTCTCTTCGTCACTTATATTCCTTTAGTTTGAAATGAATCATTTGCTAGTGACATAACAAAACAAATCTTCCGCACTCTGATTGTCTTGGAGTTACTCATGTCTCCACACATGTCGTGGATTTTTGCTAGTGATACCATGGTATTGTGACTTGGAATCATGCCATTATTTTAAAAAAAAACACGACTATAATGTACGCTCGCCATATTCTAGTCAGTAAGTGTTGTGCAGGAATATACCCTATAATGGGGGAGATGACACTACCAACTTACATGGGGTGACAGGTAAATACATTATGCTTTGCACTAATTACTATGAATGAAACGAGATTAGGATTCTGAAAATAGTACCTTTTTAACAATGGTTGGTCCTAGCTTTTGCCCAATCTTCCACAGTAATGTACCTAGAAAAACAAATCAACCTTCCTCATCTTATCTTGACTGTAATATATATAATGAAATTGAAAACAATTTAACATTAATCACAACAAGACATTAAATAAAATAGACATTCCATTGGGACAGAAAGGGTATTTCCACCTTTTATTGTCAAAGAAATGTAGTAAAGTACATATATACCTAATCTGTCTAGACACTTCTGCAACCGAGTCCTGGGCTCCTGCTCCTCACAATGACTTAGAAAATCCTTCAGCGTAACAGTAGCTTCTTTTTCATTGGCCTCTCCCTCATGGCTTCCCCTTTTATTTATGGAAAGAGGCTGGAAGTTAGATTCGTGAGGCAGTTGAATTGGGAGGTTGGGGGAGTTACAGAACCAAACTCAACTAATCTCAATTCATAATCTTAATATATATTTTCCATTCATCTTAACATGTGCGCAGGTATCATAACAATAAACTAACGCTCAGTATGCAACTAGTACTCTTTACAACCAGTGCACACATATTTTGAGGTAAGTGCGTGGGTTGTCTTCAGCAAAACCAACATTTAGAACGCTAGATGTCAATAGAAATAGTAGCGCACACATAGTGAAAACTGTAGAAAAAATATGATTTTCAGTTGAAGATGTGTGATCTCAGCAGTAACTCATCTAAGGTCAATCCAACTCTTCCATCCATAGTGTCCTTTTGTGTGATCAACAGGGCAATGTGATCACGGACGGAGAAGTGCAGATTTTACCTATAACAGATGCCCCCTAATGTGTGAGGTCAGAGGGAAACGATGGCCGAAATACATTATAATTCCAAGTCAGAGGAGGAGCAAGAAACCGCAGTACCAAGTCAGAAAATTACCTGAAAACAATGATCAATATCAGCAAGCAATTACAATCTTGACATCATATAGATGTTCGGTGTGATACAACATGATCTCCAATACATAACTGGGAGATGTATATATAGCATGGCCACTGAAATACAAGCGTGGATCCATGTCAAAAATGAGAGATCATAGCCATAACAACAAGCTGGATCTATGTCTCATGAAAAGCCAAAATGAATGACGCTCAGTTTTGCGCAGCTTGGGTGATAACATAAATATGGTGATGCTATCAGAGTCCCAAGGTCTTCATCCAAACAACCCAAGGTACAAACCCTAACCATGTGAATAAATGAGTTGGATTCGAACATGGGGAGTATCGTTTGATTACCGGTCATTGATGTATACCGTTAACAAATGTGAGGGATTCCATCGATAATGATAATGGGGCCCAAGGTACCTAGTACGTTTCAACAAGTGTGAATAAGTGGACTTGAAGTCGAACACTTGAGAAACCTGTCGAATAAGAGACATTAATGTATTCCCATTATCCAACAGCGAGGGAAACTGTCACTGATGACTGTAATCCCCAAGGTACTAACCGAAACTCTAAACTTCATTCCTAGAGCATGATGAATTGAGGTCGATGGGAAGAAGTCCGTTGGAAGGGAGGCATTAATGCATCCTCCATCATCCAACATGAGGAACACTCACAAGTTTGAGCTGATTTGGAGTAGAACAAACACAGGATGAAACAAACTGACAGCGGGATGGCCGACACATGAATTCAATGTAACTGCAGAATGGCCGACACAGGCTGTATCCTTGAACAATGAACATGACACAAAGTGACTTAGGCAGCTTTTAACATGTGGTTAAAGTGATATAAGCCTGCAATGTAGGAGACATTAGCAGACTCTCCACATGATTGGAAGAATAACCAACCGGAGGAGTAAAAAATCTGAGATCAGGTTCACCCTAAGGTAAAAAACTAAAACCCAACTGAATGATGGACTCAAATAGGTGTGTTCAAGGACATGACTGAATTAGCTGCCTTTGAAACTAAAAATATGTATGATACCATTCTCTTCCCTTATTTTTTTTGTCAAAAGAATATCCTTCTTGTTGTTTTAATGAGTCAAAGAAAGAAAACTCAATAGTATTTCTTCATTTTTTACAGAGTTCGAAGAAAAGATAGACGAATACTCTATAATACTGATCTCTATATTTTAATATCGAGCCGAGATCTGTTCTTGCTCGCCGATGTTTTCAATTTTAAGGAGTCTGAAAAACTTAAACAATAACTCCATACACCTACCCGTGGATTTTAGTATCGAGCCCGGGTGGGTATGTGCTCGTCGGTGTTTTCCTGTTTATAGAGTCTGAAAAACTTAAACAATCCTCTATATACCCTCTCGTGGATTTCTCATCGATCCTGAGTAGGTGAATGATCGCTTGGTATTTTCATGTTTCGAGAGTCTAAAAATCCTAAAGAAGACTCCAAAAGGTCCTTTTTCCTATAGTTAGTCTCCTCCCCCGAAAAAGTGTAAAACAATGAGAGAAGAACTCTTCTATCCACGGATGACTAGAGTATTACTTTTTCGTAAATAATCCGCAAAAGTCCGGAAAAGGGTTAAACTTATACTTAAGAGGATGTTCCTTCAATTCCTTTTAACGAGTCTGAAGAGAACAAGTATGCTCGACAATCTTGTTTGTTTTTGAAAAGTCAAACAAGAGCTTAAAAAGACTTAAAACAACTTCAGGAATCATAAGTTCATGACTTGCCAGATGACAAAATTCTAGACATCCAAATTAGTAATATATCGCAAAATCAAAAGAAACTTTCTTGATGACATGAAATACTGGGCAGCACATACCTAATCCGACATGTCAATGAAGAAGACACACCTTGACGGGAAAATATAGTGACGTTCTACCATATATGATTCACCTAATTCACCAAAACTCAAAAAGATATTAGCGAATTAAATGGTCATTTAAAAAGTAAATTGAAACTATACCACATTGAATAAAGTGGGTAAAAATTTAAAGCCCAACTTATATAAATAATTTCGATTTAAAAACATAACTCACCATTTCAAGTTTTTAGGGCAAGGTGTGGAGAAAAACCCTCAAACTTCTTTTGCTCATTGCAATCAACCCAGGCTACCAAACCGACTTCCGCTTTCAGCAAGTAAGTTATTTCATCCCGCCTTTTCATTTACATGCGGAGTTTTTAAATTTTAGTGGTCAAATTCATTTTTTATCAAGGTTTTAAACTCGTTTCTGCGCTAGCGCTACTAGTTTTGAAGAAAACTAGTGCACTCGACAAAAGTGCGCTAGTTCACTTTCAACACAGTGGCGTTCGGGACACTACTGTCTATTTAAGACAGTAGCATTCACTGCAAAGAATAGGGCAAAAAATAAAAAATGACCAACGTTTAAATGGTTGCTTGGCAGGATGGTGCTTATATGGCGTGAAAGGGAACATGAGGAGATCGATCGACATGCTTTGAATGATCCATTGACCTTGAATGCATTAAGAAGATGCGGTTTGTTAAAATTCTATCGAACATTCAACATGTGGGCACAAATCAGATTGCTCAAAAGGTTAGTACAATATTGGGATGCCAATGCATTGGTGTTCAATCTCCAAGGGGAGATTCTGGAACTAACTATTGATGACATCTACTACATTACGGGTCTCTCTCGAAGGGGAGATGTAGTGAATCTCAAAGGTTCCTCTCGAAATGTGGGTGCCTTGTCCGTACAAGATTACATCAATACCTACTGTGTGGCGGGTACCGAAGAGACCAGTAGCCAAGTTCTTATCTCCACTGTTGCAAGCTTCCCACTAAAATTCATCCTGAGTATTTTGAACCAGATGGGAGGAAGCGCAACACAACACTTGGCTTCGAGGAACTATATGCATGCGGGAACTGAATGCTTGCGAGGGACAGTGTATGACTGGTGTTCTAGCTTACTGGCAAACATGAAACTTCAGCTTTTCGGGTGCAAAACCGGGAGGATGAAGAAATTTGGGTAGGGAAGTATACTTTGTACCTTTTTCTTTGAAAGGGTACCTGCATTGAGTCTGGGGATGGGCTTTCCCCCACTCAATCCTCGTGAACCAATTATGTCTCATTGGGGAGAAATATCCTACGCCGGGGTGGTGGTGAGAGAAACTTCTGCTATCATGAGGATGATTTCTGGGCATGGTGGGACCGGCAGGTACCAGCTCTTGAGCAGTTCCCTTATGCGGGTATAGACTTCCACAATGATCCTGAGCTGGCTCTTCCTCCAGGGGAAGCTTGGGGAGAGATTGGTAAGTTTGTTTTTGAAAAATTATTTAATTTTTTCATTATATATATATGATTTTTAAATGAGTTTGAAATACTGAACAAAATGTCTTATGCAGATGTGGGGCCAATGCGTCCTGAAGGACACCCTCATACATTCGCACGACCAGTTGTTGTAGGGGCAGCCGATTCCATGTTGGAAAACATAGAGGAGAAGATGTGTCGATTGACTCGTGACATTCCGACATACAAGATCGAGTGGATGCCGCTCGATATGTAGGAGAATGTTGTGGGCATGCCCCCAGCATGGATACAGCTACTGAGGAAAGTAGCTAGGGTAGTCATCTGGTACAGAGAGGCTGTGGCAGAGATGGCAGAGACAGATGAGGCCGCTTCTTCTCCATAGGAGAAGGACATATATATGTATATTTTTTAGGCTGTTGAGCCCCTTTTTGTATTATTATATGAGATTGTGACAGACTTATGATTCAAACTCGTATATTTTTTGATACGGTTTATATATACAGTATCGGCTTTATTTACATGTGTGTTATTATCTTTATGTGTGAAATGCTTATTATGGATGTGTGTGATGTAGATGTCAATGTGAAACATAATTTGCATATGAATCAATTAGTGCATTTAAATTTCTTGGAATGTGTTGATATGTAATGAAATCAAATTGTCTCTCAAGTAACCTAACTCGCAAGAAATGACATAGCAAAATAGGATCTCTAACTTGATATTCACCTGTTAACTGAAACACAACCAGCTGCGAGTCGAGTCTTGCCTCCAGATATGAAATACCATGGTAAAGAGCATCACAAAGTAACTCTATGACCGCACTGTATTCAGCTACATTGTTCGTTGTGGGACCTAAACAAGCCTCTCCCGAAGAGACCAGTTGACCAGTCGGTGAGTAAATAACCAAAGCAGTTGCAACCAACTGACGGGTGTGGCGACTAGCGCCATCAGCAAATCTTATAAAGTGTTCAGTCAACATCTGAAACACAAAGCAATAGACACATAAGACGTAACGACATCTATAAGCAAAGCTAACTCTACAAAATGTACAGCTATAATACATGAAAAAGCACAGAGGCCTAAGTGCAGTACTTCTTCAAATAGAGCCCATTTCTAGGCTCCGACAACTTATTACCCTCATAATCCGTTAACTCATAAGCACCCTTTTTCAGAACCTTAGAGACTATATAAGGACCAGGCCACATTGACTTAAACTTTCCAGATCCTAAGGGTTCCTTGTCCTGGTCATAAACCAAAACAAGGTCTCCTTCGAGAAAAACCCTAGGTTTAACGGACTTATCGCATTGACCTTTAACTCGATTCTTATGTGCTTAGTTTGCTGTGAGCGCATCATGGCGCTGCTCATCAAGATGTTCTAGGTGCAGCAAACGTTCTTCTAAGACTGAAGTGTCGGGAAGTAGATGAACAACCAACTTCAATGAAGGAATCTCGCATTCAACCGGGATGACTACTTCTATCCCATGAACAAGTTGAAAGGGAGAGAACCTGGTGGTAGTCTTGACATTAGCTCGGTATGCCCAAAGAGCTAGATACAGCATGATGTGCCAGTTAGTTCGACTGGCATTAACGGTCCTTTGTAAGATGGTATTCAAAGTTTTGTTAACTGCTTCAACCTGACCATTCGCTTGTGGATAAAACGAAGACGAATGTTCCTACCGAAAATCTAACATCGTGTATAAGTCGGTCATCATGCTGTTCTGAAAGTGTCGACCATGGTTAGTAACGATCTCTTTCAGTACACCAAACCTAGCAATGATCTGGTCAAAAATGAAATAAGCAGTCATTTCCCCATCTGCTTTGATAGTAGGCATTACCTAGGCCCACTTGGTGAAGTAGTCGGCGGAAACAATGATGTGATGATGACCTCCAACTGAAGCTGGATTACAATTTATGAAATCAATCCCCCACTTGTTGAAGGGGCCTGGTGTAATCACAAGATGGAGAGGATCTGGGTGTGCTCTCATCTTTTTGGTGAAAACCTGACATCGCTGACAGCGTTTCACAGCTTCCACACAATCCTTGAAGATCGTGGGCCAAAAATAACCAGCACACAATATTTTCTGGGTTGTTGCCAGTCCTGAAAGATGACCCCCACAGGCTCCATTGTGAGCATCATTCAATAATGTTTCAGCTTCTTCTAAAGTCAAACAACGCCGTAAAATGGAATCTATCCCATGTCTGTACAGAGTGTCAGAAATGATAAGATAGTTCTTTGCATTACTCTTAAATTTTCGTCATTCATCCCGAGAAAAAGTAGGGGAACACCTCAAAGTCTGGAGATATACCAAAATATCCCCGTACCATGGGTTAGAAGATGCAATGAGGAAGATGTGCTCATCCAGGAATGATGACTCTTCTTCATTGTGTACTATGTCACTAGGAAATTCAGAAATCAGTTCAGTGAAAACCAGTGACTTCTTTGACTTAGCAGACTGAAAAACCAAGTCAAATTCTTGCAGGATTAAAATCTATTTATTGAATTGCCCATCGATAATACATCGAGTGAGACCATATTGAAACGGGTTGACGTCCACAATCACTGTGGTAGTTCGCAATAAGATATAGTGATGTAGCCTCTGAACAACATAGACAACAGCTAATGCCAACTTCTCCACGTAAGAATACTTAGCCTCAGGAGTTATTAAGGTGCTCGACAAATAGTAAATGACATGCTCTTGGAGCTTTTCATCCTCCTGAACAAGTACTATTCTGATTGTGTATACGGATGCAGCCAGATATAGAAGGAAATCCTTCGTATAGTCTGGAGGGCTCAGCAAGGGGGATGATAGTAATGCCTTTTTCAAGGCCTCAAATGATGTCTAAGAAGCCTCATCCCACATAAAGTAGGTATCTTGTTTGAGCAGTCTCATGAAACCTTTTGTGATTTTGGCATAGTTAATGATGAAACGTAGTAAGAAGTTGGATATGCCCTACAGACTCTGAAGTTGTCTTAGAGTTCAAGGAGGAGGAAGATTTACAATAGCCTCAACTTTAAGTGGATTGACCATGATACCAAGACTAGATACAATGAAACCCAGTAAACGTCTAGACTCGACGCAGAATACACATTTATTAGGATTTAATCAAATCTTGTAATATCTACACCGTTCAAACACAAATATTAAGTGACCAGGATGATCCCGTCTCTTTCAAGATCGCGCTGGGAGATCATCAAGATAAGGTTCAACTACGTGTTTGATATCATGAAAAGTGAAGTTCATTTCACATTGAAAGGTAGCTCCAGCATTCTTCAAGCCAAATGGCATCTTCCGATAAGTGAACGTCCCCCAAGGACAAATAAAATTTGTCTTGTGCTGGTCTTCAGGTTTAATCTGAATTTGTTTATACCCTGAAAAACCATCCATGAAAGAATACATTTCATGGCCCGCACACGCATCGATAATATGATCTATGAATGGTGTGGGGTAGTTGTCCTTAGGACAAGATTTATTTAGATCCCAGAAGTCTATGCAGACTCGAACGGTTCCTTGCTTTTTATCTATCGGAATAGGGTTTGAGACCCATTCCGTCATAGCAATTGGATAGATGAATCCGGCTTTGAGCAACTTCTCAACTTTTTCCTTAATGGCTTCTGCTTTTCTAGGATTGACTGGACAGAGCTTCTGTCTCATAGGCTTAGAGTTTGGATAAGTTGTGATGACATGCTCTACAATGGCGGGGTCGATGTCTGGAATCTCCTCATAAGACCAGGCAAAAACATCGCAGAATTCCTTAAACAGATCGGTATACAAACTGATGTCCTCAGGAGAACAATCTACCCCAATGAAAAGGTTTTCCACAACTCCAGGTTTGATGGAAATGTTGATTGGAATAGTTCTCGATATGTTTTCCATATTCCCTTCAGCATAAACAACTTTGAATTAGAAGGGATAGCGGACAAATCAACACTACGAACGGGTCTCATAGAAAACTCTCCTCTCTCTATCTTGTCCAGATCGGGAAGAAAATATGACCTATGGTGCATATGTTCCCAAGGATTATCCAAGCCTATCATAGCTTCCAAAATAGCCTCATCAGAGGGTATCTAGACAGTCAAAAGAGTGGATGGAGTCTACTGACCATGCTGGTGCATAGTCCATATCTAACTCAATAGAGACCAAAGGAGTCACGATATGTTCTGTTGCAGCATGTTGTGAATCTAAATAAGCCACTTCTGCAACAGATAGGGGCACAACTGGTTCTAATTCGGTGGGGAGAATCCATGGATCCGTCGTTGGACATACCGTGAAAATGTCAGACAATGAACACTCTTCAGAACCAATAAAATGAACAGGAGAAGGTAGGTCAAAAGTGCCCATTAATGACCCATAGATCCCTACTCCTAAACTCTCAGTAGCTAGGTGAGACTGATCAACGAACGGAATTGTTGAATCCGATGAAGTCTGGTTGTTTTTATGAGCAAACGAAAGTTGATCAACTGTTATGATCTTGCCTTCGTGAGGGAACATTAAGACTCGAAAAAAGGCCGATGGCAGTGCTTGCATTGCATATGTCCAGCTCCTACTAATAACAAATTGTATTCAAGTGTAGCATCTAGAACTTCAACCTCTATAGACACTAACTTACCAGCGAGTTCAACGTCAAATGATGGTAAGACTCCGTGTGGACGGAAAGATATTCCATCAAAGGTGGTAAGTAAGGTGTTCGAGGGGGATAATTCGGGTGAGCCCAAATCCTTCCTGCAAGAAATGGGCATTACGCACATAGACGTGCCCTCATCTACAACAACTCGTCCAATGGTCTTGGGACAATGAACTACTTCTATTTGGAGAGCGACATGATACGGCAACTGGGGTTTGATATTCAACATATCAAAACGAGCAAGCATGTTGGATGAGTCTACGCTCTCGATCGCTGCGAGAAGTGCACTGTGTTGTAATGGATAACTTTGCAGTACTTCCAAATTGGACATGGCACAGGGAGTTTGGGCTAAATCTTCCACAACATTGTAATTGGGAGCATCCCGCGTGTTAGGATTGTGCACATCCCGTTTGAAGACACCTTTCCGAATCTTCGGCAGTGAATCTACTGGTCTCTCAATGTGTAGAGGGGTAGAAGATTCAGGAACATCCTTATCTCTTTGTTGCGAGTCCAGAGTATATTTTACAGCTCGAGTTTGTAAAAGAGCGTCCGAATTAACCATATTAATAAATGATTGATCAGCATATGAGGCATGGAGAGTGCCCCCAACATTAGAGTTTCCAGAAGCTGAAACTTGCCCGTGAGGGAATGAGTCTTTTAAGACAGCTGGTTTCTTCTCACGGAGTAGCTTCTGGGCTTCCTCCATCAGAGGGCATTAATGGGTGAGGTGGTCCTCCTTGCACAACTTGCAAGGGAACTTCACTTTCTTTTTATCCTTCTTTCCCTCCTCGGCATTTTTTGTGTTCTTGGGCTTTTGGTGGTTCCCCTCCCCTTTATTTCCCTTCTTTTTGTTGTTGTTGGGCTGCCGAGGGCCCTTTTGATTTTTCTGCACTTGTTGTACAGATTCCATTTGCGAAGGGAGGGTTGCAACTGAAGTTGCTTCCGCAGCAGACTGTTTGACAGATCAGGCATGAACCTGCTTAGTTAAAACTTTCAAACGCTGCAGAATATACTGAACCCACGATGCCATCGGCATGTGATCTAGGCTTGGGTTTACTTAGATCTATATTAGATCTCGGCGCATCGGGAATAATCTCATATAAGATCCCAGACTGAGCATATACTAGGTCAAGCTGTTGGGTTCTTAGGATAGCTTCCTCTTCGGAGGACACCCCGGAAGTTGCTACTTCATTAGAGATATAAGGAAGGAGTGATTTGAGATACCACTCTAATAAGAACTTGGGAGGAATGTCGGCTTTAATGAGCCTCTTTCTCCTTCTCCATTCCTGAATATGGTAAGATAAGTTAGTGGCTTTGTTCTGTCTAAAAGTTGACAGAATGTCTTTGTTGGCATCGTACCGGACAGGAAGTTGAAAGTGATTCAGAAAAACTGTAGCCAGATCCCAAAAGTTATCATAAGCAGCTACAGGTAGTTCAATGTACCATTTAGGTGCAGCACTAATCAAGGTTCTCTGAAAGAGCCTCAATTTGATGGAATCATCGTTTAACGAATTAGAAGAGCACCATATATGGAAAGTAGTCACATGGTCGTCGGGATCCTCCCTAGTCTTGCCTTTGAACTTTGGAATGTCAAAAGGAAACTTGGTCGAGACAGGTGGCCATGCAGGGTGATGCCACACTGGATCCTTAGTGAGTTTTGAAAGGTCTGGAAAATTCAGAGTTGCCAGAAAAGGTAAACAAGGTCTTTCCGATGGCACTTGGTTAGCAGGATTTTGGTAGGCAGAACCACCTAAAGCTTGACTCGTGTACTGCTTGTTGGGGTTGCCCCCAGCCACCGGTTATGAAGTAAACGCGTTGCTAAAGTTGCTCCAACCAAAAGAGAGAAGGTTACTTCCTTGAGTGTGCGTCCATTGCGGCTAGGTGTTAGCCCCCCCGTAATGTGGGTTAAACGCGTTACCACCTCCTCCACTAAACAGTGAAAAAGGGATACTCCCTACAGGTATATGAGATGTCTGCACATTGGAATGATGTACATTCTGACCTGTGTAGGGGTTAAACCCAGGTGTATATGTAATGGACGACATAAGCATTGAGCCTACTATAGCTATGGATAGAGTGGGCATCGAGCCTAGAAAGGGCATGGAGGGAGCTATGTGCCCTCCAAACCAAGGAAAACCTTGACCGAAAGGAGCATTTTTTGGAATGCCCTAGGATTGTTGCATGAAAGGAGATGAAGTAGACGGTATCAAGGATATCCAAGTGACAGGGATCTGAAAAGGTCCAGCAGTGGCACCAAAAGGGGTAGTTGTTGTCAAAGGTTGAGAACTAGACATCCCTATGGTAATAGTGTTGAAACTAAAAGAAGGGGTTCAGGTAGATGTAGCCTGCAACGAGGTAGATACTGACGTGCTTGTGAAAGAATGAGAAAGAGCTCTTGTAACCATGGCTGCAGAAGGACTTTGGGGAACTCCAGTTTCATCTCCGGAACTAGCCATGTGATAACCAGGGGTAACCAGTACCCACTATACTCGGGTTGTCCTAGAGAGTCTACAGTTATGAGTAACGGATTGTTTGGTCCAATCAGGGGAGGGTTAAAAGGAGTGCTAAACTCTCAAGAAGTTAAGTCCTCAACCTCAACAGCATCAAAGACCTATTGATCCTTAAATCTAACCTGTGGTTCTCCAGGTAGTTCAGTTTCGCCCCTAAGTTCGTATGAACCATCGGAATCCGTCCTCCAGCGTCGCGGTGGCGGTGGAGGCTCCACAGTGAGTGGGGGAAGGTTTTGCAACCTCCGAGACCTACGAAGAGGTTGGTCCTCCATAGCTATATCAAAAGCAAACTAATTCTACAACCTAGCGGCCACTAAACGACTAGGGAGCAAACAGCATACCACTAAAAAATGCCCTAAGTGATCAAAACCAAGCAAACAAAGCTAATACTCTTAGAAGTAAGTCTGGGATGATGTGGGCCCAGAACGAACTAATAGAGTATCGACGGTCATTTACACGACGTCCAATGGAGGTCCTCTGGGTGCAAGTGTTTGAATCACCAACCCGCCCTCCCGGGATTACCGCAAAGGGTTACCTTCCATGTCTGTCTGAGGTGAAGTGGAAATAGCCTTCCAATCTACCTGTGATGAGCCCTAAATGTTCAAAATACTAAGGGTACCACAAATACGAAAATACATGGGGGAACAGTCGTCATCCTAGCCAAGACGCATGGGCAGGTTAGCAAAGCTCGAAATCCAAAAGCACTTAAATGTACTAGTGGATCTCTGTACGCAAATCAGCTCTGGTTTATGTTTGAAAGGAAAGTGAGGGGGTATCCTCAGCAGTTCCAGTCGCACACAGCCTCGTGCTTAACTCTGGTTTGAGTAGAGCATTCCCAGGATATTTTGATATAGGTGGGTTTACCTAATAGATTGTCTTACTACGATTATTGAGTAATGAAACCAATTTCGGGTAGTTTAAGGTGATTTACCCTGAAACCCTAGCCTAAGCTAGTTGATCTTGTGTCCTACCTAAAAAGAAAAAGTTGCTAAATAATTTTATTAAATTTTCTTTCTAGAGGCTACTTTTTACTCAATAAGGGTAGTGAAGTGTGTAGAATGGTTTCAATAGAAAGCAAAGTGTGTACAAATGGTGCTTTTAAAAATTCACAATAACTCTTTTTGTTTTTCCGTTTATGTTTTTCAAAACAAGAAATAGGCAATCCTAAGCATAATCATTTTTTGAATTTTCTTTTTAATTTTCAAAGCTAATAGCAAAATGATCTATCCTACTTTGAAACAATAATGGCAAATCTTACTACTAAGCTACCAATTTTCACTTTTTGATCTTTTTCTTCTACTTTGCAAAAGAAAATGAATCTGAAAAAAGGAAACAAGCAAGACCTAACAAGAGTGTGGGTAAAGATGAACAACCTAAAGGCTTAAACCAAACAAATCAACAGACTTGACAAAGACTTGACTTGACCTACAGAGTTGTTCGAATGAAAAACTCTAGATTTGGAACGAGATGTAAAAGAAAAAAGGGAAAATAGATGCATGCAACAGGAAAAACAAACCAAAAGGCTACTCCTAAGCATCAAAACCCAAGAAAAACATCTACCAAACAAATAGGGTAGGCAAGTAAACCGAGGTAACTCTATCACCACGGAAAACTCAAAGGAAAATCTAACGAGAAGGCTTCTACCAGCTCGGACTAACCTGAACAGGAGTTCAGAAGGTATCTAGACCAATAAACCTTTCAAAAGCCACCCAAAAACTCAAACTAGGATCAAACCCTAAAAAAAAAGACAAGACTCAGTAAACATGCGCAGGTGTTGCAACAAACAACAAGTGTTGAGTGCGCAGGTCTGTATTACTACAACATGCGTCTAGGGAAACAAGTGCGCTACTGTATCTAAGAGAAAGTCGCGCACAACTTCAAAAAGGGCTAAAAAGAAGAGAAGACACCTAAAACAAGTGCTGAAGCAAGTGAAGTAATCCAAAGGGACTTTCAAGAGGTTAAACAAGACTCAAAGAAGACAAAGATGTCTCAGTAACAGCCAGATAAGCAAGGCAAAATGCCAAAAGTAGAGCCAACAACCTGGAAACCAAACCCTAGTAGAAGGCGTATACCTACAGGAAAAATGCACTTCTGGCTAGTATAACAACCAGCGCCTGTAAAAAAAAATGCGCGACTAGGTTTCACAGAGACTAGCGCACAAGGCAGAAAGTACGCTTCTGTATGCACAGAAGACCAGCGCACAGGGACTTAAAGCAATAAAAATAGCTTTTCTCATCCAGACTGAAATGAATCAAGATAAAAGGAAAAGTAAAGTAACCTATAAGAACCTCTCAGAAAACCAACAGACTGTAAAACTGAAAGAAAACCTAGACAAGGTCCCCAGAGCAGAAACAACCGGTGATCCCCAGCGGAGTCGCCAGTTCTGTTGTGCAGGAATATACCTATAGTGGGGGATATGACACTACCAACTTACATGGGGTGACAGGTAAATACATTATGCTTTGCACTAATTACTCTGAATGAAACGAGATTAGGATTCCGAAAATAGTACCTTTTTAACAATGGCTGGTCCTAGCTTTCGCCCAATCTTCCACAGTAATGTACCTGCAAAAGCAAATCAACCTTCCTCAGCGTATCTTGACTGTAATATATATAATGAAATTGAAAACAATTTAACATTAATCACAACAAGACATTCAATAAAATAGACATTCCATTGGGACGGGAAGGGTATTTCCACCTTTTATTGTCAAATAAATGTAGTTAAGTACAGATATACCTGATCTGTCCAGGCACTCCTGCAACCGAGTCCTGGGCTCCTGCTCCTCACAATTACATAGAAAATCCTTCAGCGTAATAGTAGCTTCTTCTTCATTGACCTCTCCCTCATGGCTTTCCCTTGTATTTATGGAACAAGGCTAGAAGTTAGATTCGTGAGGCAGTTGACTTGGGATGTTGGGGGAGTTACATAAACAACCTCAACTAATCCCAATTCGTAATATTAATGTATTTTTTCCATTCATCTTAACATGTGCACAGGTATCATAACAATAAACCAGCGCTCAGTATGCAACTAGTACTCTTTACAACTAGCGCACACATCTTTTGAGGTAAGTGCGCGGGTTGTCTTCAGCAAAACCAACTTTTAGAACGCTAGATGTTAATAGCAATAGTAGCGCACACATAGTGAAAACTGTAGAAAAAATATGATTTTCAGCTGAAGATGTGTGATCTCAGCAGTAACTCATCCAAGGTCAATCCAGCTCTTCCATCCATAGTGTACTTTTGTGTGATCAACGGGGCAATGTGATCACGGACAGAGAAGTGCATATTTGACCTATAACAGTAAGGATGTTACAAGTAATGTAAATTATTGGTCCTCAGAGGCAAAAGTCTAATTTGTATGAAGTGGCAGAAACAATTTCTGAAGCTATGGAGGAAGATAAATTTTGATCAAGAAATAACAAATTAGAGGCATCTACAATGGATGAATAAGCTACTTTTTCTTTGTGATGTAATGGACCTGCTGCAGACCAACATAATTTAAACAGTAAGGATTCCACTAGTGTGAATAAAGGAGTACTTAAAGGGAAAAAAAGTCTTCATTAAATACTTGGAATATTGAAGAATGTGAAGAAGCTAGGTTATCTAAGTTTAGCAGGACTCAACTTCATTCTGGAAATTATCAAGAGGGGACCCTTTAGGTAATAGAAACAAGGATTATCCTTTAACAAATGAGAGCACATTCAGATAACATGCTAAGTGATCTCACAAGAGACGTATTTTGGAGGTGGAGGTTAGGTTATGCAGAGGAGAACCACATAGGTTTACAACAATTATGGTAGATTGGAGAGAATATGGCAGACAAATAGCATAGGTCTAGCAGAGAATACTAGAATACAAAACTTGGGTTCTTTGATACCATTGTTGGAATGCCCAGGTGGGAAGACAAGCATAGATTAAAAAAATATAATTGAATACAAGATAGAATAAGTGTGAAAGCACTTATTTTCCATTCAGAGAATATATATATAAATACAACATGAAAATACACTTTGTTTCATATTCCAAGCCATCTCTTGGACTCCAAGGTGACTCTTCATATTCACCTAACCCTAACAGATTAGGTTTCCAAGATATCTTAATGGATTAGGATACCACTGTTGGAACATTGTTTGAACAGACAATGTGAGTTGCATTTTCATTAATGAGATATGTACATATAGATACACGAATATGACCCTTGTATTTCATATTCCAAGTGGTTTCTTGGACTCCCAAATGTTAGGATATTTCAATACTACATCCTTGTCCTACCTAGCATTATTTATTTTTCCTAGTTGTTGATGATGTCATTTTCCCCCTAGTGGTATGTAAATGTCATCTAGGATCCATCTACCACCTTCTGAGCCCTGAATGCATCATTTTGGGACCACTTCAGTCAGTTTCCTATTTTATATGAACCTACTGAGTGTTCTGGTGCATTCCACCTGAGTTACCTGAGTCTTGTGGGGGGTTAGAGCTCTAGATGCCACTAATTGTGGCCTCATGCGCCCTTTTCTGACTGGAATGCATGATAGACTCATTATTTCTCCCTCCTTAGTTAGTTAACTGATTGTGACTTCAGTTAACTGGTTTTAGGTTCATTTCAGTTGACTTTTAGTCTTCCAGAGCACTCCAATGGTGATAATCCCTATGCTAGACAACACAAGGTTCGAATTCTCCTGCATAATTTGAATTGTCTCCATTGTAACATCATTGTTGATTATACTGATTTATTGGAACATGTGACATTATTCTGCTCCTATCTGAGTTCTGCTGCATTATTATTCTTCTGCTCTTTTTTACTGCAGTTTTCACTCTTATTCTAATTTTCTGCTCATTCTTTCTTTGTGAGGTATCCATTAGCTCATAGATCTGTTGCAACATAGAATTTCACATGGTATCAAATCCTGTTGAGCAAATAGGTTGAGAAGTTGTTTTCAGTAGTGCACCAGAAGCCTCTGAATTTCCACAACAAATCCTGGTGCAATTGCATTGAATTCATTGGAGAAATCCAATGAGGTCTAGCCAAGTGTGAAGGATCCGGATAAAAGTGCCTACCATCCTAAAACAGTGCTCAGTAGTATTCTACCTCCATTCTTAGTAGTTTTTTGCAGGTTATTCTAGTTTTTGAGTGCAGCAGCAGTTGCAGCAGTTTTCTATAGTTGCAACAGTTACAACACTTTTCTGCAGTTGCAACAGTTTTTTCTGCAGTAGTAGTAGTTTCATCTTGTATTCGCTCTAGTAGTTGTAATGGAAAATTCGAACACTCCTCTCTCTCCTAGAATCCTGACACCCTTCAATTATCTTGATTGGAGGGATATTATGAAGATGGTACTGCGAAACATTCATTGTACTAGGTGACAATGGGGAAGGATCCTAAACCAATTCAGCTGTGGAGAAAACCAAGTATCTGAATAGATTGGATGAAGCATTTGGTTTCATGTGTATTAATATTTCCAGATATATACTCTTCCTCATCGAAGGATTGAAGACTCCAAAAGATTGATGGTTGAAGTTAGAGACCCTCTTTGACAAATAAGATGAGATAAGAGGCCATATTCTGGAAATTGAGTTGATTTCTCTACAACCGAGCAGTTTCGAGACCATTCAACAATTATTTTCAAAATTGAAATGTTTGGTTATGCAATGCAAGCAGTGTGGCATTGAGAAGAAGGATGAGCAACTGGTGCTATCCATTCTGAGAAAGCTAGGTTCTGAGTTCTCCATCTTTGTCTCTACCTTCCATTATGGGAAAATGCCAATCCCTGGTGTAATACCCCCAATTCGACCCTTAGGATATATTAGCCTTTAATGTAAATAATGTGTACATGTGATGTATGTTTTCCTAGCGTGGAGCTCAAGGCCAAGGCCCCGCTAGTAAAAGCCCGAATTTTATTTAAAGGGCAAGTATTTGATATTTTGATACCATGTGCTCTTAAGCCATGGAAATTGTAATAGGATGTAAATTAGACATCAGGCAACATAAAATACCAAAGCTGGCTACGGAGGCAACGAATGAGAAGGGGCCATGTGTATCCACTAGGGAGTGGTGAGGGGGCTATGGGAGTGACCCATAGGTTGCCATTTGTCATTATGTGAACCCATTGACTTCCTTAGGTGACATTAATGCCAATTGTAAGGAAGTGGTTGAGATTTCAGCCCATGACTTTGATGGAGTATGGGCAACCCTGAAATTCGTATGGGAAGGTATGGGCTATTTTGACTTGTCCCACAAGTCACTCTACATCTTGGGGGTTGCTCCATCCTTATCCCCATTCCATTGTGGAAGTATGGGACATCTTTGCCCAACCAAAAACGAGCTCCCAGCAATGAGAAAACCAGAAATCGCGACTTGAAGGAAACCCACGTTTTGGGAAGCCAAAAACGTCCCGATTTGGTATTGGACAGAGAAATCCAATGGGGGATCCATTGGTAGGAACCTTGGGGCGAATTTGGGAGCAATAGCTACCCCAAAATCCATGGGAAAACCCAGTTTTTGCAGCTCAGAAAACGAGTGACGGATTTGGGTTATTTGCTGAACGAAGCTGTGAGAAATCCGATTGTGGATGTGTGAATAGAGGATGGGATTGCTGAGTCTAGTTTGAAGGGTATGTGGCTCTGGGTTTGAGCTTAGTGGACTAGCATCCTCCTCCATCTCCTATTACATGCTTGAGAAACCCAACCGTGTGTTGGCTTAGCATGGCTGCTTGAGTGAAACCCTGACCGTGAGTGAGCCATCTAGTTCCTCCTTAGTGGATACACAGCCCAGCTCGGGGGTGATCTCTCAGCTGAAAGAATACAGGCTGGACAGAGATCTATGGTTGGGTGGAACATTGCTCTCACGTAGCCAGTCGTTGGACATCATCTTCTCAAGATAAGTGTTCTGTGGATTATAAATTATTCCTTTTTGCATTCTGCAATATGTTAAATTGCCCATGTTTAATGAGATGAATTAATATAGAATCCATGCATGGCATACGAATGAGATTGGGTCTCTGTATGTTGAATCATTCCTTGCTGTGATTGATATGATTGCAATTACTGTCTATTTGAGTGCTTGTTAGCATGTTCATTCCGCTGTGTTTATATTGAAACGAATCTGCATATAGAAGTTTTAAAATGTTAGTTATTTATGTGCAAAAATTATTGGGGCGAAATTTACAAAAGCCCGGTATGTTGTTAACGTTTCCTTCCCTGTTGTTCTATGGAGAAGGGGACACTACACCTGGTTGGAAGATGCCCTCCTTAGAAGTTTTCACTAAATCTCTCATCCAAGAACAAGACAAGTTGATTCATATGGGTGCCATGAAGGTCTCCAAATAGCAAGCTCTTTTGGCTGGAGAATCAAAAAGTGAGAATGGGAAAGGGAGGCACAAAGGAAAGGACAAGAGGCCATCTGAACTTAAGCTGAATTTCAATTCAAGTCCATCAAAAGGATCCTCCAGCTCTAAGAGGGAAAAACAGAAAGCATTTGAGAAATCCAAGTGTTCCTATTGCAAGAAAGGAAACCACCCAAAGAGATCTTGCATGCAGAAGAAGATAGATCAGTTGACCAAGCTTCTTGAACAACACAACATTTCCCTCCCAAATGGTGCAAGAGATACTGATTCTGGAAGTGAGTCTGATGGTCATGAGAGATGCCATGCACTGAAGGCTGGATTTTCGAAATCACAAGCCCTCCTCATAGATTCAGGATCCTCCAACCACATGGTTGCCTATAGAGAATCATTTTCTTCTCTAGATCTCAAATATGGTCCAATTATTCACATGGGAGACAACTCTCAGATCTCTTCTGAAGGGATGGTAACAATACATATGGAGCATGGAAAGTTCAAGAATGTTCTATTTGTGCCTTCTTTGTCGGCAAATTTTTTGTCTGTATATCAAATGAATCACATAGGTTCACCGAAGAAAGTGGTCTTTGGTCCTGACAGAGTTGAGATTGAAGAGATCTCCACTGGGAAGATTATAGCGAAAGGGTTTGCAAACCATGCCTCCAAAGCATATGAATTCTCACATTTTTTTCCATACTCTCTTCCTAGCCCATCAGAATATGATGAATATCGGAGTGATTCCTCTTCTAATGAAGATGAGGATCAAGATCTTGATGTTGAGAATAAAGTTCAAGAAGATCTAGATCCAGATCCAACACAAGCTCCCAATCCATGGCCAAGGCCAATATGGGATCACAAAGTCCTTGTAGCTGCTGGGAACACAGTTGGGGATCCATTTGATCTTAGAACCACCAGATCTCAGTATCATGCAAAAATTGCACTATGTCATACAGATCCACTTCTCTCAGAGAGGTGTTGCATGATGGTGGGGTTTGATCCACAATCTCTTAGAGACACTTTCCATGGGGGATCTACAACCATGAAACAATCTCAGTTGTCTCAAAAAATGTACTCAAAGGTTCAAGATTTGGACCACAATGAGCCATTTGATCCAGTAGAGAAGAGGGTTATTGAAATACTTTTTTGGAAAATACAACTTCTACACAGTGGGAGGCACATCAAAGGAGCATATCCAGATCTAGCACTTGCATTGCTATCCTACAGAGGAGTAGCTTGCCAATATTTTTGCAAAGACTTTCACTGAGGAAAGTTTTTTCCTTCTCTGCTTAGTATGAAGGTTCTTTGAGTTCCTTTGTTGTTCTTTTTGAGGGGGGGTATTTTTCCCATGAGGTTTTCCCCCATTTCCTTGGTTCATGGACAAATTCTTTATTTTTATCATTTATTTGATTGTATGGGTGACCTTTGGTCTTAGTAACCAGGGCCTAGGATGCAAAAGTATGGATTAAAGGGGGGTGCTAGGATATTTCAATACTCCATCCTTGTCCTACCTAGCATTATTTATTTTTCCTAGTTGTTGATGATGTCATTTTCCCCCTAGTGGTATGCAGATGTCATCCAGGATCCATCTACCACCTTCTGATCCATTCATGCATCATTTTAGGACCACTTCAGTTAGTTCCCTATTTTATAGGAACCTAGTGAGTGTTTTGGTGCAGTCCACCTGAGTTACCTGACTCTTGTGGGGGGTTAGAGCTCTGGATGCCACTGATTGTGGCCTTATGCGCCCTTTTCTGACTGGCATACATGATAGACTCACTATTGCGCCCTCCTTAGTTAGTTAACTGATTGTGACTTCAGTTAACTGGTGTTAGGTTCAGTTCAGTTGACTTTGAGTCTTTTGGAGCACTCTAGTGGTGATAATCCCTATGATAGACCAACTGAGGTTCAAATTATCTTGCATGATTCGAGTTCTCTCCATTATAACATCATTATTTATTATACTGATTTATTGGAACATGTGACATTATTCTACTCCTATCTGAGTTCTGTTGCATTATTATTCTTCTTCTCTTTTTTATTGCAGTTTTCACTCTTATTCTAATTGTCTATTCATTCTTTCTTTGTGAGGTATCCATCACCTCATAGATCTGTTGTGAGATAGAATTTCATACCAATGATCGTTCACATTATTTCTCTCATAAATGTGAATAATAAATAATATTTCATAACCCAAAAGTATTATGTTTCCAACAAAGTATAATTTCTAGTCTGTCAAATAAATTATACTTTCTATACATCCATTCATCCATTCATCTAAAGTTGATAATTCATAACAAAAATTACTAGAATCTCAAAATATTATGCTAAGTGAAGCAATTAAAATAAGTAAATATAACTCAACTTGACATACTTATTTGGCAACTTCCAAAACCCTAGTTCAACTATGCTATAGGTGGTGATCTTCCACATTATTCTATGAAAGAATAACTAGTGGAGGACAAAAGACTCTCCACTCAACCAAAAGGTTGAGGGATATTGAGCCTACTTCCACCGAAGCTATACCAACTTTCCTCCTTTCTTAGTAAATTTCTCTGACAACGTTACTTAGCACAACCTACCCTAGACCCTCTCCCACTCTTAGCCAGTCAGTTTCAATCATTATTCACAATCATTTTACATTTATCAATCTTATTATTCACAATCATGTTACATGAATCAATCAAAGAAATAGAGTATAGAAAAGCAATACTTAACATTTAGATAGAGCCATCCACTTCCTGGCACATCAACAAACCTCAAACAACAAATCAACAAAAAATAAAACTTATTAAAGATCGATACTAACTATCCCATTTCCCCTCAGAGCCCCAAAATTAGGTGGATGATCCCCTAATTAGACTATTCCTCCTTTTTATTTCAATCATGGTTAATTTATTTCAAGCCAAGTGGCTAGCGTGCTTCCACTTTTTTATGCAAGTTTAATAAATATTAATTTTCCCCTTTAACCTTATGTTACATTGTATTATATATATATTCCAAGGAACAACCTCGCCGAAAACCCTCCGAGCACTTCCCCATGATTCATGGTTGGTAAATGGAGTGAACCATTGACCCTAATTACAAATCCTAACCCCAAGGGGGTCAATAGAGTTGAATCTGTGACCTCCCAAACATTAGGGGGAGAAATCTCACGTTTGACTCATGAATGCTTGATATAATCCTCTGGGTTGTGTGTGTCGATAGATAAATATTTTTTTCCTCGCAATTTGATTCATAAGAAAGAAAATACATTTTTCATTGATATTTCAAACATCATCAAAGTCTCTAAGGTAGTTTGTACTATGGACTATAACAACTTTTCATCTTCTCTATACTTGTTCAACATACAAGAAACCTAAAAATCATTACAAGGCTAGTCACTTTCTATTCATGTAATAGTCTGGTTTATTGTCAGTAACGCTTGCTTATCATTGTTCCACATAAATATGAGATTATAAAATCTATAAAAATATAAGTATAATCAAAAGGTGATAGGACTCGTGTCCCTGTTAATCAAAAGGTCCATGGTCAAATTCAATCAAGTTGTTTTCAGTATTCTCCCATATGTTCCAATTCCCAGGTGCCATGAGTATACCCTCTTTGGACAAAAGATTTATAGCTCGATTAATCTCTATAGACATGCATGAAAGAGGCTTCATTTAATAATTTTTTTAATTTAAGATCTCCTCTACTAAATATTTTTAAAAAATATTTTCATAAGTCCTCCTTCCCTTCATCCAATCAATAACTAGTAGAGAATTTCCCATTATTTGAATCTTTTGTATACCTCTCATAGTTTCTTCTCTGACAATCAACTTTAAATCCATCAATTCCTCTTTATTATTTATGTTATTTCCCAATACATATTTAATTTGAACCAATGCGCTTCTGTGAAGTATATTATCCCCCCAACACATCCTCTTTGAGGATCACCTTCTGATTCCAAATTGAAGTATTCCCATGCTATTACCTTTTCTATTTTTCCTCTAGAACCACCCTAGGGGGTTTTACCCCTTTTTTTATTATTAAAGTATCTTAATATAGCCAATCCCTATGCTGCACATTCCCCAAGGGGTATTTGCTTGTCATTTAACAAATCAATATTTTTGCTCAACTAAATACCCCATCTCACAATAAGAGGTAAAGCCCTTAGATTCTTATATATAGGATTATTGCACCATTTGAGAGTGTGCTCTCCACATTTTGACCATCCCATCCAATACTTATACCAAAGATAAATATCATTTCCTTCCAAACAACTATAGCAAAATGGCCATTGATAAATATATGCATTATATCTTCACTAATTACCTTGCATATGGGACTCCATCCTGGAAGCTACCAACTCCTCTGTTGCATAAAATCCCATGTTGGAACTCTGTTGTTAATAGCCAACCACATTAAAAAATTACCTTTAATGGGCATTTGAATTTCCAAATTCCTTTATGCCACCACCTCAATTCTTGTATATCTTCTACTTCCCTCAACATATTATAGCCGAAATTAGGAGAGTATTTCCCCCCTATAGTATTTCTTTACCATAGTAACTCATCATCATCCTCTCTTATCCTTATACAATATTTTTTTAATCTATGGCAGAAATTACTCAAAATGATCCCCTCCTCCCCTGTGAAATCTAAGTTTTTAGCAGTAATCCATTGTTGACTAAAAATGGTGGAATTTTCCTAATCAACAACTTGATATAGAAAGAAGTACCCCCTGTTATTGAACTCCTCTAACATATTCCTTGGTAGCTTATAAATTTAATTGCATCCTACCAGGGGTCTTGTCCTATCCTTAGCCTATTACCTACACCTACTTTTCGTACAAGCCAACTACCCACCAAAGGGAAAGCCAACACAACTACCTTCCAAATAACATATGCATTTTGAAATTACTTAGAACCAATTATAATCCATTCTTCCATAGTCATTGACTCAATACATTTTTTCTTTATTACTTTACATCGCAATCATTTCCCTTCTATAAGTCTCCATACATTATTGGCAACTAATGCCTTTGCAAAGCGGTGCATATCTTTAATTTCCCATCATCCCAACCTTTGGTACTGCAATCCTTTTCCAACAAATCCATGGAAAATGCCTCTTTTTTTGGTTCACCAACCCACAAAAAATTAAAACTCACTTTTCTCATTTGTTCCAAAATTCCTTTAGGAATGGATGAAAATGATACCAAATACACAAATATATCCTCCAATATTGATTTAACAATTATCAATATGTGCCCCTCCATTAACCATCTATTAACCCATAAAATTAATTTACTTTCTACCTTTGATATCATACATCCCAAATCCCTTTTTCTGTAATAAATGGGTTTTATGTAGAAACCCAGGTACTTTATCACCATCTGAATGTTCACTTCTAAATAAGGAAACATTCTTTTAAATTTGATCCGAAATGGATCAATATATAATTTGTCATCTATTTTGGTGCTTTATGGGTGGAAAAAATGGATGAATTGGCTTGAGGGCCCATTTTAGGGGTAGGTTTTACTTTGCATATTTGGGATCTAGAACCTTTCGAGGTCCATTTGAGGGATTAAATGATGTTTTGTGGTGTCAAATTTTGTATGCATATCTCACACCCCCTAAACATTTTTCTACGCTCTGATACCTTTCCAACGACACAAGAATCACCTCAATCGGATTTTATATGAGCAAGTTATGCCTCCTGCAAGTTGACCTGTTCAGTTAACCATCATAATACTAAGTGGATTCCACACCATCTCTCATTCCCCACACATATGGAGAACTCATGCATGGAATTTCAAGAACATTCTAGAGGGTCTGAAACCATAACCCTAATTGGGAGTTGAGGCATGTAAAAAACCCTAAAAATAACCTTAGATGGCTATTGGGATATGTTAATTATTAGGTTGTTAGGAGGAGAAGGTGTTCCATTATGATGGTGTTATTTTATTGTTCCATAGATGAGCAACAGTAAGAAAGTGGATATTATAGAATAATAGAGGAAGTAGGAGATCATGCAGTATCCATGCGGGCTACAATGTCAGAGGTAACTCCATATTGAGTACCACTTTCTCTATATTTGCATTACATATTTGAGAAGAAAATTGCAAGGCACAGTCCTCGCTTATGGCTTTGTTTTTCTCCATAGTGGGTTTTCCCAGGGTATATCTTGTGTTATTCATGTGGATGTGTTGTTTTTTTCTAGTTATTTTCCTTTCAGTTCTAGTTTATTTATCATTCCATGGAATTAATCTAACACAATGAATTACGTAGTAAGATCCATTGTGATGAAATATTCCAGTGGAATGTCCACTACAGTTTACATATCAAAATTATTCTACGTTTTCCTTACAAATTTCTATGAATGAGATAGTTGATTTTCCAATATTTAATATCATTCCAATTTCCGAGCAACATAGTTCTATGATATCCCTCAACTTGTGTGCACCTCTCCATGAAAAATCACAGAATAATAATATGTCATCCGCAAAGAGAAAATGAGAGATGTGTAGGGTTATACCAAATATGATTCCCTTGAATGCCCCAGATGTTTTAGTCTCATTTAAGTCTCTTCTTAAACCTTCAATCACTATACGCAAGATCAGTGAAGAAATGGGACAACCTTGTCTAAGTTCCCTTCCCAACCTAAATAATTTCAATGATGATGAATTAATTAACACTACAAAAGATACAATCATGATATAACTCATTAACCAATTCAACAAGTGAAGTTCGAAGCACACATGTATCAACAATAATCCCAATTGTAGCCAATTAAACTTGTTGTATGCTTTTGAAATATCCACCTTTACGACCATTGTAAGCATCATTTTGGTTTTGATAGAGTGTAAAGCCTCCCGCACTACCCCAAATGCCTGTGGATTTGTCTCCCTACAAGAAACCCAACATTAGAGGAAATTTGAGGTCTAAAATGGGCCTCCTAAGGAAAATAATAAAATAATATTATAAATTTTCAAGGAAAAGAGACAAAAACCATTTTTTCTTTTCATATTTTCAACTTATCTCCCTGTGGTTTTACTCATATTTCAAGTGGGAGCACTCGTTGGATGCGGAATTCAATTCCACGTACAACGAGTACCCACACTATATACTTTTGATGGACTCCTCCCCACAAAAAAATGAGAAATACATTCAAAAATGTGTCACTTTCAATGAACACATTTTTTTAATGTATTTCTCATTTTTCATGTGGTGGGATCCATCAAAAGTATGGATTGTGAGTACTTGTTGGATGCGGAATTGAATTCCTCATCCAACGAGTGCTCCCACTCAAAATTTGAGTAAAACCGCAGAAAGATAAGTTGAAAACACAAAAAAAAAGACTTTTTTTATGACAAATATGCCAAGTCAACCATTATGGTTGACTCATTTTCTTGAAATTCTATTAATTCTTGAAATTCTATTAATTCTTGAATTCCAATGCAATTATGGCTCCTGATAAATTGACTTGGATAGCAATTCCTTCACCCTCCTCACTATTAGCTTTGAAATTGTTTTGTAAATATCATTGCATAAAGATATTGTAACACCCTGATTTTGACCTCGTTGCATTAAAAATGTAATTGAAGTAATATCGTTATAAAAATCATGGTGAGGAGCTCAAGGCCAAGGCCCCACCATCGATTTATCGTTCTTGTACCAGCAATTAAAAATCGATGCATGTGGATCGTGTGCTAGCATGGCACGATTGGAATCATAAATATGATCTAAAAGTATTTTAATAAAAATACCTACAACTAGCTATGCAAGGCAACAAGAGTATGGGAGCATGATTTTTACAATGAATATGGAGGAAATGTTCAAACCCTTGAAGCCAATAGTGTCAAACCAAGTATCAATGAGAGAACCCATGAACTTTTAACTACCCATGTTGACTTATGCACCCAATCATTCAATTCTTCCAAGAGGTGGTTGAGGTAGTTATTGTCTTGGGAAATAAAGGGTATGGTTGTCCAATTTCATGCATGGGAAAGCCATCATTTTGGAAAAATGTGTTTGGATTCCTGGGAAAGAAAAGACCCACGAATTTTCTCTCCAATCTATCATTCATCTAGGTGCTTTGCTCTCTCGTGCAGTTTTGGCTTGTTGGGCATTTTCCTACACATTTTTACTGGGTTTTCCTTCTTTTTCTAGTTGGGAGAGTCGTTTTTGGTGTTGTAGAGAAGTGGGGAAGAAGGGAAATCGAGTTGGGGATCTGTGAGATCCGTTTGTGTTACTTGGTTGCTTGTGTACCCATTGGAATTTCGATTTGTAACTTCCAATGGTTGGTTTCCCCTTTCAATATATGTTTTTGGTGTGCCCACGATTTTGGAACACTCATGGAAATCATGTTTTGCGAATCCCATAGCTAAAACGCTTTTCCATGCCCAACATTTGTACCTTGTTGTTATATGTATCCCTTGTTTTGGTTTGAACCGGTGTGTAAAAAACTAAGGGTAGACAAGGATTTGGAATTGGCTTGATAAACCTAGTGAAAGGTGTAACCTCACCAAAGATGAGAGGGCTTTGGCTACTTTTCTATGCACACCCTAAAGAGCATAGAAGGAAAGGTATTTCCTAAGGGACTGTGGAGTAGTGAATGGAATACTTCCTTGTGTTGGGTGTAAAGGTATTGTGGGTGCCAAGCTATCTAAATCTTGTAGAGGTACGGGTAGCTCTGTGGTTGAGCTCACTAGCTTAGTAATTCCTTCTTTTCTGGTTCCTTAACAGCCTCATAAACCCAACTGTAGACTGGCTTGGCTAAGATGTGATATATACATGGCTATGTGTGAGTTATTGTTCTTTTTTCCTTGTGGAAATCATGCCCATCTAGAGGGTGGCAGTTGTCTTGAGATATTGATGAGCATAACTGGCCTATGGTTGGGTGGAACGTTGCAGTTGCATAGCCACTTGCTAGACAACTTCATATCAAGATAAGTGTTCTCTTGTATTAATTATGCAATGTATTTAATTGATTCGCGTTATGATTATGCTGATAAATGCAGGTTAGATGTGTGTAGTAG
Organism: Larix kaempferi; assembly: GCA_027924585.1. Taxonomy (NCBI): domain Eukaryota; kingdom Viridiplantae; phylum Streptophyta; class Pinopsida; order Pinales; family Pinaceae; genus Larix; species Larix kaempferi. The sequence continues at coordinate 2,085,390 of BSBM01001430.1, read as the reverse complement.
ATTTTATTTTCCGTTGTGTTTATTTCGATTATGCATCTACACACATGTGTTTCATTTGTTATGAATTTGTGAAATGAATATTGGGGCTAGTTTTGAAAGCCCATATTTAGTTCATGTTACCTCCCTTATGTTGGATTGATGGAAGGGGACGTGACAGATATATGTTTATAATCCTCAAAGTTAGTGGGATTGTATGTTTTTGGAATTTATGCTAGGAAAATGGTACTAAAACTAGCCAATATTTTACCAGAAATCATAGATTGTTCTTGTACTCTTAACAAATCCTCCTTCAACATTTCATAGAAACCTATAAATAATTCCATAGTCTAATCACTGAGTGTTGGACTCTTGTCCTTCTGAAAGGAGTGTAGCAGCTCATGAATTTCCCCTTTTGTTATCTCTTCCATCATATTTTATTATCTTCCTCCAATTCAAAGTTTGGAAAGTGGGAGGCCATTCTAACAACCTCAATTGTTGTTTCCTTGTTCTCTTCCTTATAGATACTCTTAAAATTCTCCACTACATCTTATGATAAGTCTTTAAAATTGGTGTTGATCTCACCTTCAGGACCTTGTATTATCTATATGGTATTTATATTCCTCCTATAGTTGGAAAATTGATGATAAAAGTTTGTGTTGTCACCCCCCTTGTCCAACCACGGTTCTATGCTCTTTAACCTCCAATTCCTCTCCTTCTCTTCCATCAACTTTTTTTTCTTCATTTCCAATTTACATATATCATTATTATGTGTTTCACATGTGTACCCAACCAAATCCTATAGGTATAAATTCTCCAGTATGTTGATATCAATCTCTAGTAACTCTTTGCCATTTTGTAGTCTCTTTTCATGTGACCAATGCTTTATAAATTTATTAACCTTTATGACATTTGTCTCAAACTTAATGGTCGTTGATTCTCAACTCCCTTTGATAAAGATTCATCTTCCAACCATTGTAGGTTGCATTTGAAAGGATTGGGTGGTTTAAATCCTCCAGAGTCTAAATCCAGTAGAATGGGAAAATGGTCAGAGTCACCCTTGACCTCACCCATTTTTTTATCCTCAAATGTCTACTAAAAAAAGACTCATTTACTAAAATTTTACCAAGTCTCTTTGATATCCTCTCAAAACCCATTCTCGTATTCCTCCAACTTGGTTTGGTTTTCATGGTTATAACATCAAATAAACCTTCTCAAGTAATTTGTTTACAAAGTAATCAAATAGATTATCCACTTGGGTCACCTTTCCCCATGTTTTTGCATTCCCTATGGAGAAGTTTTAAATTCCACCCACTATAACATATTTCGCATAAAGTTGCTTGGGTTAAAAAAAAATCACAATAAGTGATCCTTTTTTAATCGGATCCATATAATTTTTTTATTATGAGCTCTGGCTCCAACATTTGAGAATATAAAGTCATTCCCAAACCTAAATCAAATTCCCACAAGTTAGTGTATATGAGAGAGTGGGTTTAGTAACCCAAAATTAAACCCCCCAGCTTACCCTTAAAATTAGAAAAGATGAAATTCCACCCAACAAATATCTTTTGAGTTATGTACACATTATGTCCTCTTCCCTCATTCATTCTTTGAAAAACACTATGTTTGGTGTTTGGACCTCAGCGCGCCTCTTTATGGATAATCTCTTGAGGGGTGGCCCATCTCTCAACAATTAAGGGATAATGCTATCTTTGGATCACCTCAATATGGGGTTTATTCACTCCAATAACCCATTTAATGGATAACTATTTCCTTGATTGAATTTGCAAGTTTGATTTATCTTCGACTGTAGAAAGTTGGGATCGACTACCTCTAATACTCTCCCTTTCCCCCCTACCCTCTATCAGGCCCAAACCCCTTGTAATACCTCCTTGCAAGTCTAAAGGGCCATCCTTTTGGGCGTAAGGTCATATAAAGGACCCTCCACCAAATTCAAACATTTCTTTTCCATATCCTCCTTAAAACCCTAACCTAATCATCATCACCAAGAAGTTTGTGGATATGCTCGATCTGATGATATATTTCTCTAATCCAATATAGACTCCATCCAATCTCGGTTGAATCCCTCTACAAAACCCCCAAAACCCTCCCAACTACAATATGATATATCACATATCCACCCCATACATTCAAAGAAACTGATGAACAATTGTGTAAAGGAACCAGGTCTTGTAAGGACATACATTTTTTAGACAAAGGGGACTTGCCATCTTCCAATGTGTTTTCCTTCATATCCTCCCGCTCTACTTCATTTTCCTTGATCATTTGACAGTCTTTCATGTTTTCCCCCTCCTTGTCATTAATTTCATATCTTGGTATGCCCTTCTCACTCTCTTCCAACATTTCTTGCATGGACTTGAGATCCCAAGACTGATTCTTAATAGTGTCCTTCAATTCCCCCGACGGCTACAAAGGCTTGTTATCCCTAGCCTTCATATGGTTTTCTTTCTTCAATGACCCTATCTAAATTTCAATGGGCATACGACCACCACATGACCATAGGCATGGAAACAAACACACTAAAAAGGAACATCATAATAGTAAATGAACTAAGTAAAATTCACATTCCCCTTTAGAGTGTCACATATTTTCTGCCAAACCCTCATGTATGTCTATTCCAACGAAAAAAAATTCTATTGTCATAACTCCTGAGTCTACAAAGGACATGTCTGCTTCATAAAAGATCCCCAACCCATTTCCAATTGTTCAAAAAAAATCATAAGACCATAATTCTATTAGATGACTAGGTAATCACACCCATAAATGCATCACCTATAATCTTTTAGTCTGTGCATTAAACAACGGGTTCTAAGGATTTAGAAGTATCATGGTTGCTCCCCATATCCAAACCTCTTTCAATATTTTTTGAACATCCTCTGCTACTGTGAAAATGAATCCCATCCACCCACAAGTTGGGATGATCAATTTGGATATACAACCTAACATGGGTTCACACCCTTTAATTGACCATTTGTTTATATTTTCCTCTCCCATCCTTTTCCTTAGGTATCGACCCACTACTACCAAGGCTTCTAGATCCACCACCTCATTCATCCTGATACCATCGCCTAAAACAATCTTTACTTGCAAACCCTTGATTTTTATGCACCTTTTCATGGGACCCTCCCTTGACCCTATTACTTCTCCAATATCTACCACCTCCTTATTCTTCTCTTCACCATTCACAATATTCCCTTGTGCATAGTCTGCACAGACTTCTCATATGCCTCCCCCCACGGGTTCGTTAACCCTTTCTGTCACACCCTCATATGACACACTAAATCTTTGTGATTTGAGAACCCCCTGTCATTGCTTCCCCTAATCACATAGTGAAACACGTGGGTTTGACCCTTCCTTACATGTAGTCAAGGAACATTATTGCATGTCCACAATGTCAATAACATCATATTAAATCTCTCTCACCAAAACATCATTTGATCTATTATGTACCGAATCCAGTAGCTAAGGCCCGATAAGAGCTTTTTCTTGTTGTTGAATGGTTACAATGTTGCATTTTTGTTCATTGGAGCTATGTGTGTGTCAAGCCTTTAAATTGGGTGCGCTCTTAACTCCCTTCTTCCATCCCACCTAAATTGTTGTCACATCACTGTGTTGATGTGTGTACCTTGCCACCTATGTGCATGGTCTGACACCACACTTAAGGCCTTCATCCCTTCGTCAATGCCAAATGGTTTGAGCTCCTTCCTCCCACCTCCATAACAATATTCCACATTGGCGATATCTCGTGGGTGTTGTCAATAGATCCCCAAATATCCTATACAACAAATGGATTGGAAGTTTGAAGTCAACCTCCTCTAGATCCATCTTACCTATAACCCCAAATCCTAGTTGCTTAGTACCTGCCTCTTATGTAAAAGATAATGTAATGCAAATTAACACATAATTTATTTTTAAATGTCTTAGGATATTAGTTATGTTTAGTCCAAAAACTAGAATAACTATCAATTATCAAAAATATAATTCCAAAAAGTTTTAAGAATTCCTTCAATTCTTTAGTTATTGTTTACTATAATAATTATAAAATATGTTATTAAATGAGAAAATATGAAAATAGGTTTTACCAAAAGTATGTATTGAATAAATAATCTAGTAGTTTGTAGTAAATAAGTGAAATTAACAATCTTCATTAGTTTTTAAGAGAATTTATTGTTGGGGAATATCATTACTTCTTCATGTTAATAGACTTGTTATATTAGACATATTTATTATGGCTTTATTTAAAAAAAATCAAGCTAGCCAAGTATCATAGCTACAGCATGTTGCATGATGAAGTTATAAACTAAGTGTTACGTAAATTTAAATTAACGATAACATATATTAAAATCTTGATTTAATAAACCTATGAATGGGAATTTATTTTTGATAAAAAATCGTGGCAGTGACCATGCCCAGTCAATTGATTCCTTGACAATCGAACCTGCCTTAACGTAACGCTAGAGTACAATGCATATACCTATATATAAATTAACTTTTTTTTAATCATGGGAATCTGTAACTCGTCGGGGTTTCCTAGACTACCTGCCCAAGTTCAAAATTAAATTAAAAATTATTAATAAGTAATTCTATATTATTCGAAGGATGCCGACGACAGGCCTCAAGTGTCATCAGAATGATAGCTTATAGACATAAGACACATGTCCTTTTCTAATGTAAATACTTCGTAGAAGAGGTGTGGGATAGCGACGACCCTAATTTGAAGTAAGATATTTTATTTTAAATTTGGATTTTTACAAAAATAAGATATTATTTAATAAATCTCATGGGGATAGAGTAATTGGTAATGAGTAATTGAGATGAGAAGTTGTAAATGGAAGGGCAGAAGTTCAATCGAATATTTGTTATCACTTGGCATATGCTTTAGCTCATCTTTAGCTCAAGCAATGCTTTAGCTCATCTTTTTGAAGATAATATGTCTTGGGTTCCATGAAATGGATGCTAGATCAAAATATGGGACAAAAAAATTATAGGAATGCATCCCTTTAGCCAAAATACAAAGCTTAATGGATTGACAGTGTGGATGAATAATCATGATTTGCAACATCTCTTAAATATCTTAGAATAGGACGAATATGAGAAGTGGATCAAATGGATAGTCTAGAATTTTCCTAAACATCTTGTGAATCAATGGAATCAACTTTTATTCATGCTTAAAGGTGGTGCTCCTCAAGGTAAGGACTACACTGATTGTAAAGGATGGTGCCCCAATGGAGGTCAATACCATGTCAAAAGAGGACAAAATTTTAAGCTTGAAGCTAGACAACAATAACCAATATCGACAATCTAGAATGCCACATACAATGGAGATGGATTGCCTAAAATTAAAATGTTTTGTTGGACTCTATCACATGGGAAAGTCCTCACAACAGAAAACTTGAGAAAGCGAGGAATTTATGATCCTTCTAGAATACATTTGTGCAAGAACAATGAAGAATCGATATCCTATCTGTTCTTTGAATATGACTTCTCTAAGGCAAGATCGTCTTATGATTTCTTTGAATTAGGAAAACGAGTTGAAATGCCCTAGATTTGTGGAGAGGCCTTCTTAATTTGGCATAAGAACTAGCTTGATACACTCTAAGGCAACCGCAACATAAATAGGTCTAGGTTGCATCTCCTTTCTTCCTAGTTTGGAAAGTATGGCTAGCTAGAAATAAATCAATTTTCAACCAACAATAAACTAACCCTAGAAAGGCTGCTACTTAGGCAAGGGGATTATTAATCAAAGCTCTAATTTCAAAAGGATTGGTCACCCAAAAACAATAATATCTAGAGGTGGAGGAACATCTTTGTCTCAAGGAATTTATCTTAAGGAGAAACGGCTAAGCCAATATTTAAATAGGGAAACCAAAAAGATCGTTATCCTAGCAATTGAGAATTTAAGAAGACAACCTTAAGCAGTGGCTTTGTGATAATAAAAAGCACTCATTTTTCTTTGATGGGGAATCCAAAGGAAATCCAAGGGAAGTAGGTACCACTGTTGGGGGTCATTATAGATCTTGATGGAAATCTTGTATCCTCCTATGCTTGAAGACTAGGCAAAACATCCACCAACCTAGTTGAAGTGCTCGCTCTATGGTAAGGATTAACAATAGTCAAACAATTAGAAATTAAGAAAGTTATGGTGTTAGGGGATTCAATTATGGTTATTTTCCATATGGTATCCAAATCTCTTCCTCGCTAACCTCAACTCAAGAGGCTTATCTCTTGAGCTCAAAATCATTTGGATAGTTTTTAATCAAAAAAGGGTTATTCCATATCCTTGGAAGATTGAACTCCATGGTATATGGAATGGCCAATAGAGGATGTAGTATTCCTTATGGTTTAGTTTTGGAGAAAGGAGGGTAATTGGTGGCAAGTCACCTACCTTAAGTTTCAAACCCACAAATTGTTTTCATGGATTCATTAATCACTCAAGACAAGTTCCACTCCCATAGTTGTATGCATATTCAATTTAATGTTAGTCATTCAAACTGTACTCACACCCACCCTTTCTTAGTCCATTCATTATGAATTGTGTTTGGATGGGATGGTTGGATGCATGTGGGTTTATGCCCCTCCATAATTCAAGAACATTTCCTCATAGTTCATCCAGTCCATTATGTTGTATCTTGAGGCGAATTTCCTATGAGATTTTGGTGCCCTCTGCATGGTGCTCTCTTGTGGAAATTGGAGGTTTTCCCATCACCGTGCAACTCTGATTCGTGTTGAATTATTGAAAGGAATTATGTATGAAAGTGTAGGTAGTTTATGCTTTTGGTTTGTGGCTTGTAGTTCTGAGTTTGGTGTAACTTATGCAAGATTGTTCCCCATTGTTTAACCAAAACATGCAAAGTTGAACTCTAGAAACAAATCCTTGGTCGACTCTCTATAATTTATTTTTGGGTTCTTTTAATTTGGTTTAACATGTTTGGTGTCTCCTTTTTTGCTTTTCAAATTGACATTTGGGTTTTATTTGCATAGAAGGATCGCTTGGATTTTCAAGCCACTCTCTTCATTTTGTGCATTACCAAGGGTTATTTGGGCATTGAGGAAGTTGAATTCAAGGTTATTTTGGAAAGGCACATGGTGGTGAGGATGGAGAGTTTGCATGGTCATCGAAATAGATGTTCCCACTATGAACATTCAAAGATGAGAATAAAAATTCAAAGATGTGAGTGCCACTCTGATGATAGTCAAGAATGTTTAGCACTTGCTATGAGGAGATGGGAGACATGGAAAAAATACTGGAAGTTGAATTATGCTAGAGAACTAAAGGAAACATTAAGGCAATTGGTTTTAATGAAATCTCTACTAGAAAAACACAAAGGAAAGTTATTTTTATTGGAGGCAGAAGCAAAATTCAATAAAGAAAATCTTGAACTTAGAGGAAGTAATGAAAATTAAGGACTTGCGAGATAAAGTGTTACACTTGGAATTGGAACAAAGGCCTGGGTTTGAGGAACTAAAAAAATATGTTTCTCGAGAGGCTTCAATGGGAACCCTTAGGCTACACCAAGTCTGTGGGAGAAGCATTATGATTGAATTAGCAAGAAGTAACCCTCCTTTCTTGCATCGGTAGCAAGTCCAGAGAAGAATGTCCATTGTGGGTTTGGTTAAATATTTTCTATTGATTTAATGTGTTTTACAAGTCTATATTTTTGCTAGGATAGTTTGTAAGGCTTTATACAAGCCAAGTAGTGGACTCTAGAATAAAAATCGTGAATATATGAGAATCTGGTAACACCTTTCTGGACATAAAGTTTTTGGAAGTATTTATATGGACAATATTATTTCCTAACCTTTTGTATTAACGGGCTGGATGGTAAGGTTTAGGTCACAACCCCCATCTTTTATATTAATATAAGTAGTAATCGTTCCTCCTATAAACCAAGATCAAGTAGTGTTACAAATATTTTGAAATTGAGATCTAATGTGGGCATATGCAAGGTATTATAAGAGAAAAAAAATTTCATCCTTTGCCTTAATATCATAAAGATGACAAAGTATTTCATCCACAACATTTTATGATTTGTCTTGTTTCACTATAAAACTTGTGAGAGCTTTTTCTTTTTTTAACAAGAATGGTTAAGGGGTTTTGTATTAAAAAGAGGCTTCGTACTAGCCAAAAAGAAAGGGAAACAAAAAGAAGGGAAGATTATGACCTCAAACAGTGCTATCAGCTTTATGTTGGCATTTTTGGGAGACAAATCCCAATTGTTAGCCTTACATTTTCTTTTGAAATTTATGTCCGATTTGCAAGTGTATATATGGACAAATTGGGAACATAACAAAATACATAAACAATACATTATTTATTGCTTGGTTGAGATGTCGAGAGCCCCATAAACAGGGGATCCAATCGACTTTGGTAACCGAACGCGATGTTTTCTTCAACTTCCTTTTCTCGCCTTTCTTTATTTTTCTGTGTTCCTCTCGTGAGAGGAGGAGAGGGGCGAGAGACATCTAAATTTTCTAGGGAATGAACCCTATTGAAGGGAGTGAGTTCTTGATTTTCCTTGTCCATTGAAACTTCGTAATTTGAAACTATTTCTGCCAACCCTTCAAGGGCCGAAGCATCTTGTTCAGGACATGCCTCTTTCATGAAAGCTCACGGGATAAAATTTGAAGCCTCGTGTCATCGTTTTTTGGATTTGGAAGAGGAGGGTTTATCATAATCTTTTCCCTTGTTATTTCTGGCTCTAAATCTTCCATTTCTATAAGGGGTTCAAATTTATTATTGCTTATTGAAGGGATTCCTGCTGGCACTGAGTTTGAATGATTGGGCACTCTATGCTGAGGCTCTTTATGTGGAGGATTCGATATCAGTTTGATATTGTTTTGAACTCTGCCTCTTTGCTTCCTAGGTCTTTTGCATCTTGCTAATCTTCTTTCAATTTGAGACATGTTTTGGCAAAATGTTTGTATACATGACAAACACTGCATTTGAATGGGATCTGCTCATAGTCCAACTCTTTAATGTGATTCCATCCTCAAGGTTAAGTTTTAGATACTATGGAATCCCTTTCTCTAGGTTAACTTCCACACAAATTCGGGCACAAGAGAATCAAATCCCTTTTGGATCAACGCTATCCACAAAACAACCCAGCTTATTGCCAATTCCCATGAGTGAATTTTTGCCCCAAAGGTGAGGAGGGACGTGGGGAAACCTTACCCAGACTAGTGCAACTGTAATCTCAACTTCTAGATTAAAATCCATGGACTAAGGTGCTAAAAGAATTCCTTTTGAACGCATGAAGAAGGGTCCTGAGCGAAAAAAGAAAGAAAGAAGAAGATCTCTTTCATCTTTGTTCAGGAAAAGAAATACAAAGTACCAACAGTTTGGAAAATAAATACAAAGTATCCCCTACCAACAATGAAGAGAGTTACTCATCCCTGCAACTTAAGGGCCCAATGCTCTGCAATCCCTAGATCCGTTGCTTTTGGGCTAGGCCAAAGACCAATAAACTTGCCAATAATCGCTCTCTTAGAGAGAGAGAGAGAGAGAGAGAGAGAGAGAGAGAGAGATTCCCTGCACGGATATGTGGGAGAGAGATTGAATTAGGGTATTTTATCAAGTTTCTTCACAATTTTTTTGGGGGCAGTGCTTTGGACTGGGGCAGTGCTTTGGACTGGGGCAATGCTTTGTAATCTAGAGATCCACTGCTTTTGGGCAAGGCCAAAGACCAATAAACTTTCCAATGATCGATCTATCAAAGGGAGAGATTTCTTGCACGAATATGTGGGAGAGAGATCCAATGAGGGTATTTCATCAAGTTTCTTGACAACTTTTTTTGGGTGCAATGCTTTGGACTGGGGCTAGGATAACGATCTTTTTGGTTTCCCTATTTAAATATTGGCTTAGTTGTTTCTCCTTGAGATAAATTCCTTGAGACAAATATGTTCCTCCACCTCTAGATATTATTGTTTTTGGGTGACCAATCCTTTTGAAATTAGAGAATTTGATTAATAATCCCCTTGCCTAAGTAGCAACCTTTCTAGGGTTAGCTTATTGTTGGTTGAAAATTGATTTATTTCTAGCTAGCCACACTTTCCAAACTAGGAAGAAAGGAGATGCAACCTAGACCTATTTATGTAGCAATTGCCTTAGAATGTATCGAGCTAGTTCTTATGTCAAATTAAGAAGGCCTCTCCACAAATCTAAGGCATTTCAACTTGTTTTCCTAATTCAAAGAAAGCATAAGACGATCTTGCCTTAGAGAAGTCATATTCAAAGAACAAATAGGATATCAATTCTTCATTGTTCTTGCACAAAGGTATTCTAGAAGGATCATAAATTCCTCGCTTTCTCAAGTATTCTGTTGTGAGGACTTTCCCATGTGATAGAGTCCAACAAAACATTTTAATTTTAGGCAATCCATCTCCATTGTATATGGCATTCTAGATTGTCGATATTGGTTATTGTTGTCTGGCTTCAAGCTTAAAATTTTGTCCTCTTTTGACATGGTATTGACCTCCATTGGGGCACCATCCTTTACAATCAGTGTAGTCCTTACCTTGAGGAGCACCACCTTTAAGCATGAATAAAAGTTGATTCCATTGATTCACAAGATGTTTAGGAAAATTCTAGACTATACATTTGATCCACTTCTCATATTCGTCCTATTCTAAGATATTTAAGAGATGTTGCAAATCATGATTATTCATCCACACTCTCAATCCATTAAGCTTTGTATTTTGGCTGAAGGGATGAATTCCTATAATTTTTTTGTATTTCATGGAACCCAAGACATATTATCTTCAAAAAGATGAGCTAAAGCATTGCAAAGTTTCCATATTGAGAATCCATTTGCATCTAATAGAGGTTAACTAGACTTCATATGTGGTTTCCTTGCAAATATTTTTTGATAATAACATACTTCCACCACCTATTTTGACTACACACAAGACACCACAAGATTTTAGCACCCATAACCCTATTAATCAACTTGGCCTCTTTGATCGCTGGCCCTCCTCGATCCAAAGGGGATGTTACTACATTCCAATTAATTAGGTGAAAATTTTTTGTATTGATTTTACCTCCCTGCCACAAAACTTTCCTTACAACAATTTCAATTTTTTGAGTAATTCCTTGAGGGGTGAGCATGGTTGAGCTTTGGTAAGATGGGAAGGGACTATAATACAACTTTGACCAACATCAATCTCCCATACGGATTGATCCATTGTGTTCTCCATTGTTGCATCCTTTTCCGTATTTTTTGGTAGATGACATTCCATTATGAAGCTTTCAATTGTCCCAATAGAATTGGTATTCTCAGATGATTGAACCTTTTATCAAGGATTATTGAAGCCTCACCCAAAATAAGGGTCTCATCCACAAATTGCAAGTGGTTGATTTTATCTACCGCTTTCACTATTGAAATATCCTATAAATTCCAACTAGTTGTTCTAATTCTAGTTTTTGCTTAGGGAGCCTGTTATTATTATCTAGAGAAAGGGAGATAACGAACAACCTTGTCTCAAACCCTTTTTTCTCTGGAAGGAAGAAGGACACCCATTGACTAGAGGGGCAATTCAAGGTTTTCCAATACAAGCTTTGATCCAATTTATGAAATAATTTGCAAAACCAAATTGCTTTAGAACATGAAACAAAAAAGAGTGGCATAGTCCATCAAAGGCATTGGCCATGTCCATTTTGATTATCCTCTTTCTCTTATACTTTTGCAGGAGTGGATGGCTTCTTAAAATAAAATAATGTTGTTTATATTTTCATTTACTAGATAAAGCCCCCTTAGTTATCTAAAACAATGGAAGGAATCGACTTCTTCAGTTTGTTGGTGATTATTTTGGTTAGGATTTTGTATGAAGTGTTACATACAGAAATTTGGTGGAACCCTAAAAGAGAAGGATTGGTCTCATTGGTTATCAAAGCCAAAATTGAAGAATTAGTGCTTCCTCCTACTTTATGTTTCCTGGTTGTCCATCTAAGCATTCTTGCTAAATCAAACTTGATAATAAACCGACATGCATGATAAAAAGAGATTGTGAATCTATTAGGGCTAGGGGCTTTTCTAGGATCTAACCACCAAATGGTTTCTATTATTTCTTTTTCATCATTTTTTCCAAGTTCACTAATATCCTCCCATGTCACTAACCTTAGGATTCCCTGCAACATGGTTCTAATAGCCTCGTCCTCTACTGTGTGCAACTCCTTGAAATGTCAGTAAGCTTCATTTTTTATTTTAGCAAAGACACCTATTTTCTTAGCATTCTTATTTTGGATTTATATTACATTATTGTGTTGTTTCCTTTCTCTTGATTATTTATGGAAAGAGTTGATATTTTGTCCCATCATCCATGCCTTGATCCATAAACTACATGACTTGAGATGCTAGTGTTCTTTGTATTTTCAAAGTGTCTAATGAAGCTTTCCATATAGACATTTTTTATTAAAATGGAGTTCTTGCGTGATTTCCTACCATTCCATTTTATGTTGCATGTCCTATAACTAACTTTGAATCAATTTTCTTGTTGCAAAGGGGTCTTGGAAGTTGGGATTTTCTCGTTATTTAAGATTCATCTTAATTGCCTTTGTTTTGGATTCCCAAATGTATCCGAGGGACCCTTATATTTTTCTATTTCCAAGTTGTTATTATTTCATATGCTCTTTTATATTGCAACATAAATGATTAAATTTGAAGGGGAAAGGATAATATTTCCCCCCTTGGCGCATGGAGAGAGCTATGTGTTCATGATTCAACATGGAAAGGGGAATTATTCTTGATGTATTTCCATATCGTCCTCCTGAAAGCTGTTATTGATCATAAACTAATCAAGATGGGTAGCAATGTGGCTCGACCCTCGCCTTCTATTGGACCAGGTTTTCCCTCTCTTTGGCTTGACATCAAGTATGTCTCAATCAAAGATGATGTCTTCTACTTGTTCTCTAAATTGATCTCTGGCTCTAATTCCACCTTTCTTCTCCTCTAGACATAAAACCATTATTAAAATCCACTCCTACGATAATGTTTTATGAGACTACAAAGTCTTTTGTTTCCTCTATCATTTGTCAATGTTCTTGTTTTTCTTTGTAATGCACCGGTGGATTTATATTGAATATCTTAAAATGCTTACCAGTTTGACAACATTTTCAAACCGAGCATATCCAATGTTGAGTGCTCCAAGATTGTTCTAGCTTCAAAATATTGTTATTCCATGATGTGTAGATTCCTCTTAATTTTGCCTTCGATCTTAATTGCAATTCCACCACCGCCTCTCATCTGCTTTCTGCCTACTTCCAACATTTGTTGTTCTTGAAATTTTATCTCTTGGATTTGGAGAATGGTAGGTTGCTTAGACCTCAAAATATCTCTCATAGCTTCAATCTTAATATTGCTCCCTAATCCTCTACTATCCCAACACACAATTATCATTATTCAACAGATGGGGGTTTGTGGCACCAAAATCCGATGGTATTTGCATTCCTAGGCTTTTGATGAGTATATTCCTCTTGCAGCCTCCTAGCATACTTTCGATAGTAGATTAAAAGTCTAGATTTTTCTCTTGTTTAGTCATTTCTTCTATTTTTACTTCGTCTGTTTTCCTTCCCAAATTTTTTGGTTGGTGCTTCTCCTCTGGATCTTCTTCCTCCAATGTTGTGTTTTCTTCCTTGACACAAAATCATAGGTTATTATGGAAAAATTCTCTGGGACTTTTGGGTACCTCAAAGACCTATATGGGGAGGGATAAATCGAAGGATCAAGCTAGGAATTAGGAAAGATGGAGGGAATGAAAATATAAGGGTTCATATTTACCTGGGAGGAGGGTGGATTTGCAAATGCTCAAGGAAAAGGCTCTTTAGGCTAAATATTGGGATTACAAGTGAATGATAGATGGGCTAGATCTATTATGGGTAGTTGAGGTGAGATAAAGGGGAGTAGAGGAGTCCAGATCTGGTTCTTACAACAAAGGAGCCTCTTAAGGTTGAGAGAGAATATCAAATCTATAGATAACAAAAATTACCTTTCCTTTAGGCACCTAATACAAGGAGGAAGCATTCTTATTATTGCTCATATCTTTTTTGACATCATGCCATTGCTCTTTCTTATCCATAGAGATGGAACTGGGATTTCTTTCTTGCAATCATTTGCAAAGGGCCCATATTTATGGTAGATCTTGTGTTTCAATGGGGGTTGTTAGTGGTCCAATTTTTTAATATGACTCCAATTAGCTACATTGATCTTAATATCCTTTCAAAGGCCTAGGCTAGGTGGTATATGACAATACTCTGTGTAGTAGCAACTTGAATGATGGTTTTTCCTCTTTATCGTAAAGTATCGAGTTGAACTTTGAAGAGAAACATTGATTTCAAGGAGGATGCATGCTTGCCTAAATAAATAAATTTATGTTTGTAAAGTTTTGTTCTATATCATTCCCTTCACGATTGCCTTATGATTCTTGACAATAGGTTATGTTGTATCCTTCACAATGACCTTGAGATTCTTCACAATTGGTTCTACATACAATACTTTTGTTAATAATCAATTAGAACTCCTTGAAACAATGGTATTGGAATTGTGTGAAAATATGACAACAATTTCATAACACTAAGGTTTTTATATAATATGATAATATGATAATAATATGGTGTTGATATGACACTATATGAGATGCTATCTAGACACAACATGTGACAATCATTATGCCACAACACAATAAACTTAAATAAACTTAAATGATGCAAAAGAGATAAAAATGATGATGTCTTCTACTTGTTCCCTAAATTGACTTCTAACCATGCTTCCACCTTTCTTCTAAAATCCCTTGCTCTGCTATTGTTTTATGAGATAAAAATGATGATGATGTCTTCTACTGGTTCCCTAAATTGATTTCTAACCATGCTTCCACCTTTCTTCTAAAATCCCTTGCTCTACTATTGTTTTATGTGCCTGTGAAGTTTTCCATTTCCTCTACTATTTGCCAATGTTCTTGTTTTTCTTTGTAATGCATAGATGCATATATATATTGAAGATATTAAAATGCTTTCCAATTTGATGACATTTTAGAATAAAGTATATCCAATGTTGAGTTATTAAGATTGTTCGTGCTTCAAAAGATGGTTGTTCCATGAAATGCAGATTCCTTTAACGCTATCCTATATCTTATTGCAATTCCATCACTACGTATCCATTGCTTTCTACTTTCAACCAACATTTATTGTTCTTGAAATTTCATCTCTTGGATAAAAGAGAATGGTAGGTTTTCCAAACCTCAAAATGTCTCTCATAGCTTCAATCTTAATCTAGCTCCCTTTCCCTGTGTTATTGCTCATAATTTTATTAACATCGTGCAATTTCTCTTCCAGAGTCTAGAATTTGTTTCTTGCAATCCTTTACAAAATGCCCATAATTGTGGTATAGAATTTCTTTCTTGCAATCCTTTGCCAAATGCTCATAATTGTGCTAAATCTTGCATTTGAAGGAGGGTTGTTCATAGTCCAATTTTTTAATATGAATCCATTTATCTAGAATAATCTGAAGAGAGTTATTCAGAGTTGTTCATAGTCCAATTTTTTAATAAGAATCCATTTATCTTGACTAATCTAATCTTAATATATACTATGGGAGGCCTTTTTCTAGATCTACCTCAATACATATGTGGGTGCATGCAAATATATTAGATTAAACTATCATTAGTTGATATGCTTATCTAGATCTACCTCAACACATATGAGGGTGCATGTAAACATACTAGATTCAACTACGATGAGATATAATTTCCTATGAATTTCAAAGAATCACCATTCCCGCAATGTAAGGGGAAATTCACAATCTCATCTATATTGAGATTACATAGGGCACATCAATTTTTGGGTTGAAATAAGGAGTCCATTTGTTGAGGTACATGTCCCTCTGATCCTACAAAATTGTGGCCATTTCTGAATGTTAGATCTTTATCTTCCTTCATCTCGAAGAGAAAAACAACTACTAAGGTAGGAAAAACAACCACTAATAGGAAAGAATTTTTTATCATAGTCATCCAGCCATGGTTCTGAATGTTAGATCTTTGTGGCCATTTCTGAATGTTAGATCTTTGTCTTCCTTGATCTCGAAGAGAAAAACAACTACTAAGGCAGGAAAATCAACCACTAAAATAGGAAAGATTGTTTTATCATAGCCATCCAACCATTTCTGAATGTTAGATCTTTGCCTTCCTTGATCTCGAAGAGAAAAACAACCACTAAGACAACCATTCGAAGAGAAAAACAACCACTAAGACAACCATTAAGGTAGGAAAAACAACCATTGAAGTAGGAAAGATTTTTTTTATCATAACCATCCAATTTTTTTTGCATCCACATATCCATTTGATTTAATAAGATTTTCTTTGATCATAGCCATCCAATTTTTTTTGCATCCACATATCCATTGATTTAAGAGGTTACCAAATTCAAATAAAATAACCAATAAGGGCCCTTTAAATGCTTTGTGCATACCAACAACAACCAAAAGATTCGCCTCTGGTATTGAGTCCAGCATTTTTCCACCCTTTCAATGCTTTGTGCATATCAACCATCAAAAGATTCGCCTCTGGTATTGAGTCCAACTTTTTTTCATAATGAGAGGCTTGGGGACTGGGCAACGACTTCCTGATAGAGGAGTTGAGTGCTTGGAAGGCAACTACTTCACTGGCTAAAGGGGTAAACCTTCCCCTTCGATCCTTAATTATAATGATTGGTATTAGTTGTTAAATATAATCCTTAATAATAGAAAACTTTATCAGAATCCACGATAAATAGTAGCATGACTCGGCCACAAAGCCAGATCAGAAAGAAGCCATGAAAACCTGGAAACAGACACAAATACGTAGAGAGCAACGAAAAAAACCTAGTCAGAATAAATATTGTATTCTGCCATCACGGTCTTACAGGCAGGGTGGGTTTTGGGGGCTTTGAAGGCAAAAGGCCCAGTCTTTCTTTCGCTGGAATCGATGCCATTGTTGTGGGTTAGGAAGACTGGACCGCGGTTGCTGTTGGTTTGAATGTTGCAAGTGGTGGGACTGCTTATTGTAAACGCCTCACAGGATTCGTGCTCGTGTTCACCCTCAACAGTGATGCTGAAGAGCCCATTACTGTTGGTGCGTTCTTCATTATAGAATGACCTTTTTCCGGCACGATCCTTGCACTCAACAGCTACAGTGGCACCTGCAAAGAACCCGTAATATAAATATCAAGAACCAGACGGTGGCCTCACTGTGCAATCTACAGAATCTACACTACACTCAGAAACCCATAAATGAGAGCAGTATTCCTATTAAACAACAATTTTGAAGTAATGTGAGCTACAGAACAAACGGGGGAGTCTATGCATCGCAGCAATAAACCTACCCAGAAAAACACAAACAGCGTTCTAAATATCGAATCGCAATAATACCAGCGCCATCCTTCAGCACCAGATCTAGTCTTTCATACATCTTAAAATCAAGAAAATGCAGTTACCCAAATGAAAAACCTACAAAAAATGCAAAACAGCTTGGAAATCTATGAAAGACAAGAGTTTGCTTACCAGGAATAGGGGGTGAGATCCTGGTGGGGAATCCAGAAGCACAGTTATCACAGTAAACCTTTCCAGTTACATCAAAATCATGGCCGGCATGGGCATTAGCAACACTCAACAAGGCGAGAAGGGCGATCAAATAACAGAATACTGGAAGCTTGGCCATTGTTGAGATACCCGGCACGCCTAAAAGATGAAAATACTGGTTTCCGAATCGAAGAAGCTGCAATGCAAACCCACTGTGTATGATTCGTTGAGTGTGGAGAGAGCAAACACAATGGGAGAATATATGTGTTCTGGCCCACGGAGATAAGGCGATGATCATGGACAGATTTTCCGAGTGGGAAGATTGGGAATAGCCATAAAAGCGTCCACTCCCAGCGTGAGCCTGGCTGTAAACCACACAGCTCATTCAATTTTAGTAATAATTTAGCCAGCTACCAGTGACGCGGCAAAACAACTTTCGTATGTTCGGAACAAAGGCGGTCATAAAATCGACGGTTTTGATTTTTTAATCCACACCATTACCCTTAGATCTGATTTAATCAACCAATTTTCTAGGCGAGCTTTTTACTTTAAGTTGGAACGGAAAATGGGTTTTTAATATTTGTCATTTATATTTGGCCAATGCTCGACCATTCGCGTTAAAGTGATGTGACTACGGGAACTCATTACTGTCTCCATGTAATGAATGGATGTGACTTTAGTGTCAGGCACATGGGTTCCGTAACTTCCGTCGAACCATCTCGAACTATTATCAAACTAGGCCTAGGGTGTGGACTATGTACAATATTTTTTTTACAATATGACCAATGATTTAAATCTTCTCATTGAGAACATGACCTACATTTCAAACGCCTTACAAAGAAATGTTTTGGAACCCGGGAGTATTAGGTGGAACCATGTACATTTCCAAAGATATATGGAATTTGAAATTGAGAACATGAGTTACATTTTACATACCCTTCAAGGAAAAGTTTAGAAACCCGGAGTATGAGGTGCATTGATCAAAGTTGAACTGGTGGTGGCCTTTTCAAATGGTTTTGAAGTGTATAGAAGTATTCAGTAAATATCTGAGGGTGTGAGTAAGCGGTGGGGCCTTGTGGTTGATATGATGGAAGCCCAGGTTCTAATCTTTGTAAGGAATCGTAGTAATCTCTTGCGGGAGGTGTTGTTGTCCTTTAATACCTCGTGCAACCATGGTGACATTTCTACTTGCGACAAGTCAAAATCAAGAAGGGAATACTACAGTAATCTTTTAATTAACCCATTAACATTAGACGTTTTGCATCATTTTTCCGATGATTTTTCTCGTCAAAATCCGGTTGAAATTGTTATATATATATATATATATATAGATATAGTTGAAATTGCATAATCGGGGTGCCCAGAGATTTTGGAGGACGTTGAAATCATTTTTGCAATCAAAATGCAATTTCAACAATGAAAACTCGTGATTTCAACAATTATTTGTCACTGGGTTCCAAAAAAAATGGCCTAGAAAGTGCAAAATGTCTAATGATTAGCTTACTCCACAATAAAGACTACAATCAACTTCATACGAATTTAGCATTATAAAAATTCATATGGTAAACGTGATTGTCCTTACTACCCACATCTCTATTCAATTGGAATTCCATTTTTTAAAATATTCATGTCCATGCTACTTTGATTGTAACAGTTCTTTGGAAAAAAAAATGGTGGGAATTTTCATTAGCTTTTCTATGTTTGAATATGGTACTTAGTGTGAACAGAGTTTGTTCTCAACATCGAAAATCCCTTAGAACTTTGACCTTGTCGAATCCTTCATTTATTAGCACATTTATATAGTATACTTTTATCACAATATTTTATATAAGTACGTCATATTTTTATTATTGCAACTAAAGTCTATAAACAACCATTGTGTGTAATCACCAACTTGTGGAGACTTTGTTGATTCGTTTGCAATCACGTATCTGTAGTCAAGATTTTGGAAATTATCTTTGACCCTCGTGCAGTATTATTTGAATAAATCCCATAGACAAGAAACATTGGATTAATTAGTAATAAATGCACCTTGTGTAAATATAATTCGGATTATTACTCTGGGCTTTCATAATAAACATGATTGTCGTGAGTTGAGACATTTATTAAAAGATTTGGACATCATAATTAATAAAAGAATTTATGAAGGATTCTCTAAAAAATTGACCAAAAGCTTGGTTCAAATTCATTCCTTATCGTGAAATGCATTAATTTCGTCAATTCCCACATACCTTGTCTCATGAGCTAACAACGTCTATTAAATCTCAACCTCTCCACTATTTCCTCTAATAATATTTTTTTTTCTAATGCTTCATATGCCAAAGGTTGCTCATGTATTTTTTGGTGCCTTCCTCATGCATTGCACACTTTCATTTGATGATTCTACTCTACAGATTTCATCATTTAACTACTCTAGTTTCTTATGGTTGCTACCTGAGCCTTGTATATTTTTCTCTGTGGTTTGCCATAGTAGACTAGGTTCTCTTTCCTTCTCTTTGAATATTCGGTGGTTGCACTTGTTCCATGTAGTCCAAAGTAAGAATCCTAGGAAGATATATTCCAAACTCTATTCAGAATCGAGAAAGTGAAGGGTTGCTTTCACCATTGTTCCAGTTACCTGAGTGTGAGCCTGTGTGATTTCATTTGCATCTTGGGCTCATATTAACGAGTTGTATTGAACCTTTATGCAAGTAGTTAGCTCACTTCTCGACAGGTTCGCATTTCCATTTTGACCCATATCCTGGTTTCTTCTATCTCATTTCAAGGAGTATGTAAAAAATTTAAAAATAATAATTTTTAGTTAGTTAAAATATATTTAACTATAATAATTTTGAGGAGTCTGTAATATATATATATATAATTAGTTAGTTAGTTAGTGTTTAACTTCTTAAGATTGTAAAGATTTGGAAGGACAAAATTTTATTTTTCACATTTTGTATGAAGGGTTTACATAATTACTCTTCTCAATAAAAGTACAATTATTTGTATAACCCTTCATCATTGAAGGGCTAGGTAAATGTATGCCCTTCAAATTGAAATTACGATCAACTGTTAACAAAATATATGCTCCAAATTGAAATTAAGACTAGCTCTTCAAATTTGATCATTGGTGAGGTGGAACCATATACATTGATTACAAAGTTTCATGTAAAGAACTTATTATGTCAAAGTTTAGGATTCCTCCTATAATCAATAAATTCTAATAAATTCCAAGAATAATTTTCTTAATATGACACATAAAAAATAAATATTGATGTGATTTGTCATGTATTGAAAACAAAACAATGAGTTGTTATTGTCTTCATTAGATTTAAGTCTCTCTAATGGTATGCATGTGTTTGTGTCTTACTTGTGTGTGCACGTGTACTTGTAAAATAAGAGTAGGTTGAGTGTAGCAACTAGGCAACTTTAGCCGAATAGATACTCGTACTAGTGACCTCTTACCCAAAGGGTTCTTCCTTAGTGTGGAAAGACGTCGATGTCCATTGAATATCCAAAATAAAACTATTGTGTTGATTGAAAGCACTCAATAAATGTAAATGAGTAGTCAAATGAGTAGTCAATGGGTTCTTGCAATGTTATCCAATGCAACGATGTCGCAAAGGAATACTCTACTTATTGGGATTATATATCCAATAGTATGTCTGGTGGCCACATGCCCCAAGCATCAATGCAAGGTGAAGCTAGAAGGGGTGCCTTTTTTTCATACAGAAAAAAGACAATGTATATTAAGTAGAAAAGTTGTGTCTTAATATACATATTGTCAAGGAGGGCGAGCTGCCAGCTCCTTTGGTTTTGTAAAAAAAAGACTCAAAAGACAACCATTATTAGGGCCAAGAGGATCATTGTTTACTCCATCAAGGATCCCCCATATGTTGAAATATTGTAACTTCTAAGAATATTATTTGTACTTTATTATTCCGGAGATGTCCATCCCTCCGAGGTGACCCTACTGTATATCCGGAGATGTTTATTCCTCCGATGGATTGTGGTAACTAGGGTTATTAGATCTCCCATGTGGGGGTCGGCCCTGAGTTAATTTATTAGGGGTTATTAAACCCTCTTAGGAGAGGTCGGCCCCATAGGGTAAAAAGTCAGTCGGGAAACTAGTATAAGTAGAGGAGGATGTTCCTCACTTATCTCACTCATTCATCACTTGGAAAGTAGCGCACAAGTGAGAGAGAGGACTCCATAGGAAGAGGAGGAGGAGCTCGTGTTTGGTTTCTACATCTTGTATTGGTTGATCATCTATATTGAGGAAAGCTTTGCTGGGTTTTCTACCCCATGAGGGTTTCCCAGGGTAAATCTTTGTCTATCTTGTGATTGTGTTTCTTTCAGTGATCTTGCTAGTCAAATTAGTATAAAAATTAACATGGTATCAGAACTAGCCTGAATAGGACATCTTTCACAAGGTGAAAATATCTCTCTCTCTTCCTCCAGTGAAAATTAGGGTTTCTGTAAAAGTTGGAATTTTTGGATTCTAATTACATGGCTCGATAGCCGTCCTCAAAATCGAACTTTTGAGCCCTAGATCGAACTTTTTGGTTGGGTAGAACTCTGGGAAAGTCAAACCCTAGTTTGACAAAAAGTGCGGAAAACCAGAAAACCAGAACCAGATTTCTACAGCAGGTCCGAAATTCGCCAGTCAAGTTTGGAGGCTGAAAAATTGAAGTTTCCAAAAAGTAAGTACATCAGTCACCTCGCCTCAGTCAAGCCAATCTCCTGGTAAGGTCAGTTTTTCATTTTTGGAATTTTCAATTTTTGGTAACCCCCCCTGGGCAAGATGGCCCCAAGCACTAAGCTTGAGGACAAGCTAGAAGGTATAGAGAATTTCTGGGCATGGAAATATAGAATTGGTCTCATTCTTGAAGAGAATGATCTTGCCCAATATATCAAGGATGAAGTTGCAGAACCTGAGGAAGATGAAGCCAAAGAAAAGTATAAGAAGGATCCAATTAGGGCAAAGAGAATCATTGCTGATTCTATCAAGGACCACTTGATTCCCCAAGTGGCATCCAAAAATACTCCAAAGGAAATGTATGATGCCCTAGGAAGAATGTATGAAGGGAGGAACATCAGCAGGAAGATGAACCTAAGATCTCAGTTGAAGAGTACCAAAATGAACAAAGGAGAATCTATTCAAGACTACTTCTCAAGGGTTTTCCAAATCAAGGAACAACTAGATGCCATTGGAGATACCCTTGATGAAGATGAACTAGTCATGACTGCTCTAAATGGTCTCGCTAGACCTTGGGAGTCATTCATCCAAACTATGTGTGCCAGGAAAGAAAGTATGAAGTTTGATGTGGTATGGGAGGACTGTATTCAAGAAGGAGCTAGGGTATCCAATAGAGGAGCCCTTCTCAAGGAGGATGACCAAGCTTTGGCTACTCACACCAAAAGAAGAAGAAAGGATCACTTCAAGAAAGATGACCACAAGGAGTCTCAACCTTCCCATCGATTTAAAAGGAGAAGAGGAACAAACTCGGGAAGAGATCTCTCCACAGTTCAATGTTACAATTGTCTTAATCTAGGACACTTTGCTAGAAATTGTACTTCACAAACAAAGAAGAAGAAGTTTGTTCACAAAAGACATCATGCACATATGGAAGAAGATGATAGTGAAGAAGAAGAAGAGGAAAGGCCTCAAAAGAAAAGAACTAAAGTAGAGAAAGAAGATGCGGAAGAATATGTTCTATTCTCTGCACTCTCTGGGTTTGTGACACCTGGAGAAGATACATGGCTCATTGATAGTGGTGCTTCAAAGCACATGATAGGTCAAAAGAAAACTCTCTCAAGACTTGAAGAAAAGACCTCTCCACAAAAGGTATCTCTAGGAGATGATTATCAATATC
Source organism: Larix kaempferi (assembly GCA_027924585.1). NCBI lineage: Eukaryota > Viridiplantae > Streptophyta > Pinopsida > Pinales > Pinaceae > Larix > Larix kaempferi. The sequence goes on along the minus strand of BSBM01001430.1, from coordinate 2,061,998 downwards.
CCATCAAGGGAATTGGTGAAGCAAGCTACAAGCTTGATTCTAGAACACCATTGAAGATGAAAGAAATTTTATATGTACCAGGTTTGAAGAAGAACCTACTTTCTATTTCAGCATTAGATAAGAAAGGCTTTAGAGTTGCATTCATAGATGGCCAAGTACTTATGTGGCCTAAAGGAAAATAAATTGAGGATGCAATTGTTATTGGTGAAGAGGAAGGATGTCTATACAAACTCAAGGGCCATTTAGAAGTTGCCCTTGTTCATGAAGCCACTAGCCCAAGTGAGCTATGGCATAGAAGGCTTGCTCACATTAACTACAAAGCCCTACATTATGTGAGCAAGGTAGTTATAGGACTACCAGAGTTAAAATTTGATCATGATGGCACATGCAAAGGATGTGCAAAAGGGAAGAATATAAAGAACCCATTTCCAAAGAGTGAAACAAAGACTAAGAGTACCTTGGAGTTAATACATTCAGATGTATGTGGACCAATGCCCTCCACATCTTTGAGTGGATATGAATACTATCTCACATTCATTGATGACTATTCAAGGAAGACTTGGATATACTTTCTAAAAGGAAAGAATGAAGTCTTTGGAAAGTTCAAAGAGTTCAAAGCATTGATGGAGAATCATTCAGAAAAGAAAATCAAAAGACTCAGAACAGATAATGGCGGAGAATATACTTCAAAGGATTTTGAAGATTTTTGTAAGGAACATGGAATCAAGAGGGAGCTAACCACTCCCTACAACCCCCAACAAAATGGGGTAGCGGAAAGAAAGAATAGAACCATCATGGAAACTGTAAAGACAATGATACATGATCAAGACCTACCCATGTATCTATGGGCTGAAGCAGCTAGAACAACAGTCTATGTACAAAATAGACTATCCCACAGTGCTCTTGATTTCAAGACTCCAGAAGAAGTGTTCACAGGAAAGAAGCCTGAGGTAAGTCATTTCAAGATATTTGGATGTCCAGTGTACATTCACATTCCAAAAGAGAAGAGGACCAAGCTAGATCCTTCTAGGAAGAAGGGAATATTTGTTGGATATTGTGAATCATCTAAAGCATTCAGAATTTACATCCTAGGTTTTCATCATATGGAAATAAGTAGGGATGTGACATTTGATGAAGAAGCAGCTCTCAAGAGATCTAGGAAGTCCAACAGGAAGAGATATATGAAGAAGATGCACCTCCCAGAACTACAAAAATTGTACCCATCCCTGAAGACATAACACCTGAAGACCATGACATTCTAGAACCTCAAGAACCCCCCATTTCAAACATTTCAAGGAAAAGAAGGCCAGCATGGGCCAGAGACATTATACTAGGAGCTGAAAAATATGGGGCTCCTGAAGGCTCCACTAGAGTGAGCAAGAAACCAAAGCTATTATCCAACTATGTGGCTTTGATGTGTGATCTGGTGGATCAAGAACCTACTAGCTATGAAGAGGCAGTTCAGAAGAAAGAGTGGGTAGAAGCAATGATGGAAGAATACCAGTCAATAATGAAGAATGATGTTTGGGAAGTAGTTCCCAAACCAAAAGACAAGAGTGTGGTATCCTCCAAATGGATATTCAAGATAAAACATGCTGCAGATGGTAGCATTGAAAAATATAAGGAAAGATTTGTAGCCAGAGGATTCTCTCAAAAAGAGGGAATTGACTATGAAGAAACATTTGCACCAGTTGCTAGGTACACTTCCATTAGAGCTATCATGGCACTTGCATCTATGATGAAATGGAAATTACACCAGATGGATGTTAAGACAGGGTTCCTGAATGGTGTGATTGAAGAGGAAGTGTACATAGAACAACCACAAGGATTTGAGGTTGAAGATGGAAGAACACATGTATGCAAACTGAAAAAGGCTCTGTATGGATTGAAGCAAGCTCCCAGAGCTTGGTACGGAAGAATTGACAGTTTCTTGACAAGCATGGGCTTTACCAAGAGTAAAGTTGATCCTAATATTTATCTCAAAGTTATGGATGATGAACTTGTCATATTATTGCTATATGTAGATGATCTATTTCTGACTGGAAATGAGAAACAGATTATTGAGTGCAAGAAGAAGCTCTCTTCAGAATTTGAGATGAAAGATCTCGAATTAATGCACTACTTCTTAGGTCTGGAAGTATGGCAAGACCCAAAAGGAATCTTTCTAAATCAGGGTAAGTATGTTGTGGAGATTTTGAAAATATTCGATATGTTGGAGTGCAAAGCTATGGCCACCCCCATGGACTCCAACTTGAAGTTATTAGTTGATGACTCATCAGAGTTAGTGGATGTGACTCTATACAGACAGATTATTGGGTCATTGATGTATTTGACAAATACTAGACCAGACATATGCTTTGTCCTAAATACCTTGAGTCAGTATCTAGTGGAACCTAGAAGAGTTCACTTAATAGCTGCAAAACATGTGATGAGGTATCTAAAGGGTAGGATAGATTTTGGTCTATATTATCTTGGAGATCATGACTTCAGATTGCATGGCTACTCAGATGTTGATTGGGTAGGAAGTGTCTCAGACAGAAAAAGTACATCAGGTGGATGTTATTGTCTTGGATCTGCCATGATCTCGTGGTTTAGCAGGAAGCAGTCTAGTGTGGCTCTCAATACAACTGAAGCAGAATATATAGCTGCTTGCTCTACTAGTTGTGAAGCAGTATGGCTTCGAAAACTATTATCAGGATTATTTGACTTAGAGATGGATCCCACTGTGATCATGTGTGACAACCAAAGTTGTATCAAGATGACAGAGAATCCAGTGTTCCATGATAAGTCAAAGCACATAGAGATCCAATATTTCTATATACGGGATATGGTGCAGAAAGGAGCTATCAAGCTCGAGTATGTGAGCACTGACGAACAAGTTGCTGATATATTGACCAAACCTCTGTCTCGAGTAAAGTTTGAGTATTTTCGAGACAAGCTTGGTGTAGTTCAAAAGGACCCTCCTTGAAAGGGGGATTGATGTGGTCACTATGATGAGATTGCCTACATCGACAATGAGGTCGATGATGTGGATACCTATATTTGTGATGTTGACAGGAAGGTCGATGTATGGTCCTTAGTGGACAGGTGGGGATTGTATCTTCCCTGGACTTCGGTCCCAGAATTGATCCATAGACATATGTCTTCGAGAATGAAGTTCTTAGTGGACAGGTGGGGATTGTATCTTCCCCGGACTTTGGTCCCAGAATTGATCCATAGACATTTGTCTTCGAGAATGAAGTCCTTAATGGACAGGTGGGGATTGTATCTTCTCCGGACTTCAGTCCCAGAATTGATCCGTAGACATCTGTCTTCGAGAATGAAGTCCTTAGTGGAAAGGTGGGGATTGTATCTTCCCGGTACTTCGGTCCCAGAATTGATCCGTAGACATCTGTCTCCGAGAATTGATGATAGGACTGCATCGTCCCTGGACCCTTGGTTCAAAATGTACGTGATGGGATTGCTTCGTCCCTAAACATGAGACTTGTCTTAAAGTGATAAGGAATGATCCTCCTAGAAGTTGATCTGAATTGCATCGTCCATAGACATGAGACTTGTCTTAAAGTGATAAGGAATGATCCTCCTGGAAGTTGATCTGGATTGCATCGTCCATAGACATGAGACTTGTCTTAAAGTGATAAGGATTCAGGAATGATCCTCCTGGAAGTTGATCTGGATTGCATCGTCCATAGACATGAGACTTGTCTTAAAGTGATAAGGAATGATCCTCCTGGAAGTTGATCTGGATTGCATCATCCATAGACATGAGACTTGTCTTAAAGTGATAAAGAATTATCCTCCTAGAAGTTGATCTGGATTGCATCGTCCATAGACATGAGACTTGTCTTAAAGTGATAAGGATTGATCATCTTGGAACTTGATCTGGATTGTATCATCCATGGACCTATGTCCTAAAGAGAGCAGGATTGATCATCCTGTAATTGGATCGTGTGTATTGCTGAGTATGCTACTATGTTGATGTTGTAGATCGAGATGATCCAGATGTTGTAGATCGAGATGATCTAGATGCTGTAGATCGAGATGATATAGATGTTGTAGATCGAGATGATTCAAATGCTGTAGATCGAGATGATCCAGATGCCGATCGTATGATGACGATGCTGCTTATCGTGATCGAGAGATCCAGATGTTGCTGTTGATCAGAGGATCCAATGATGATGATGCTGTAGTTGTTCGAGTGCTGCAGAAGATGAAGACTCGGTACTGAAGATGTTGATGTTCCAGTATTAAATATCTTGAAGATGTTCTAGTAACTGCTTGAGTTACTGATGATGATGTATAAAGAAAGCTTCCAATGATTTATAGATGTATCATGTATGATGTAGTCAATGACTCCTTGCTCCTACAGATGTTGTTATAATATCCTTCTCGTTAAGGGGGAGTGTTGAAATATTGTAACTTCTAAGAATATTATTTGTACTTTATTATTCCGGAGATGTCCATCCCTTAGAGGTGACCCTACTGTATATCCGGAGATGTTTATTCCTCCGATGGATTGTGGTAACTAGGGTTATTAGATCTCCCATGTGGGGGTCGGCCCTGAGTTAATTTATTAGGGGTTATTAGACCCTCTTAGGAGAGGTTGGCCCCATAGGGTAAAAAGTCAGTCAGGAAACTAGTATAAGTAGAGGAGGATGTTCCTCACTTATCTCACTCATTCATCACTCGGAAAGTAGTGCACAAGTGAGAGAGAGGTCTGCATAGGAAGAGGAGGAGGAGCTCTTGTTTGGTTTCTACATGTTGTATTGGTTGATCATCTATATTGAGGAAAGCTTTGCTGGGTTTTCTACCCCATGAGGGTTTCCTAGGGTAAATCTTTGTCTATCTTGTGATTGTGTTTCTTTCAGTGATCTTGCTAGTCAAATTAGTATAAAACTTAACACCATAAACCCCCATTGAACAAGCTGCGCCACGGGGATTTAGCACACAGTGAGAGATTAAAAGCTCGTAAATCTTTAATGCCCCATCCATTTAAAATTTTAGGCTGAGTAATTGAGTCCCATGAAACAAGGTGAAACTTGGATGAACCTCTGGATCCAGCCCAGAAAAATATGAGAAAATCCTTCACAACTTAGTAATCACCAATTGAGGAACCAAAAATAGTGAAAACCAAAACACCGGTATGCTTTGAAGAACCGAGAAAAGGAGGGTGAGTCGACCACCTAAAGATAAACTGTCTGAAAGCCCAAGTGTTAAGCCTCGGATGCACTTTCTTAATGAGCCAACACCAATCTGCAGGGGAATATCCATTAGGTTTCAAGAAGTAACCTAAATATCTGAAACCCAAACCGATTTCCTTTATCTGAAATGGTAACAGAAGACTAATCTGGTCCTTCAAAACAAAATCCCGGCACTGATACAAGAAGGAAGATTTGACAAGATTGATCTCCATACCTGCTACAATACATAAGCAATTGATGATGCCTTTAAAATGTATCCATTCTGCAAAGTCACCTTTACCAAATAAGAGTACGTCATCCATGAATAAGAGGTGAGTAATAGTAAGAGTACTAGCCACTTTAATACCTGAAATGTGACTGCCTAGCCTCATTAATCAACAGACTCATTCCTTCAATGGTCATAATGAAAATATAAGGGGACAAATGGCACCCTTGTCTAAGTCCCCTATTTCCGCAGAACTGATATGATGGCGATACATTAACAAGTACAACATAACTTACTGAAGAAACACAAGACATAATCCATCCAACAACCTCCACTGACAGCCCCAATTGCAGAAGGATAAACCAAAGATAAATCCAGTCTAACATGTCATATGCCTTAACAAGATCCATCTTCAGAATGAAAGCATCGACCTTGTTTTGCTTAATGGAGTGTAATCCCTCTTGTGCAATGCTCATCGCGTCTAGGATTTGTTGGTTATGAAGAAACCTGAATTGTTCAGCAGATATCGAACACTCAAGATAAGGCTTTATCTGATCCGAAATGATCTTAGATATGATTTTATACAATAATTTGCACAATGAAATAGGTTTGTATTCCCCAAAACTAATTGGTTGATCATTCTTAGGGATAAGAGTGATATAGGTAGAGTTCAAAATACCTGGAATCTAAGCCTTCTATCTAGAGTCATCAATAGCCATAGTAAGATATTTTCCAACTAGTGAAAAGAAGTGTAGAAAAAATTCTACCGTCCATCCGTCCGGCCCTGGACTTTTGTCCTTAGAAAAATGTTGAACAGTCTTCAAAACCTCAGCTTCAGTGACTGGCCGCCCAATAGTATGACAAGCAACAACATCAAAAATCCGAGGGAAGAGTTTAATAATTTGTAATTGACTTTCCAAATTATTTCAATTGTTTTTCTTGTAAATCTCCTTGAAATACTTGACAACTGCATCTTTCAATTGAGAGTTATCACTAATATCTCGACCCTGCTCCTCTTCAATCTCCCAGATGGATTTAGTCATCCTTCTTTGATTTGCATAATGATGGAAAAACTTAGTGTTATTATCTCCAACCTTGATACAGATCGCTCAACTTTTTTGTCTCCAAGTTTCCTTTAACTGCCCCAAAATCTTCCGCTTTTCTCCCTCCAAAGAAGTCAGTTTATCTAGCCTGGCAGGATCAAACAACTGATCATCCACAGACTGAGCAAGTAATTGAATTTCATAATTGATGTCCGACAATCGTTTGTTATTCTCCCTTTTCTTATCCTTTTCCCATAGAATGACTTCCTTTCTGAGTCGTGAAAGTCTCTTAGTAAAACAAAGGAGTGGCAGACCGTGAAATGTAGAAACACTACATGTCCAACCATCCCTGATTAGAGCACAAAATGAGGAGTCTTCGAGCCGAATCAGAATGAATTTAAAAGGGTACATATGATACATGTTATCGAAATCCAACTGCAGGGGTACAACCTTATGATCAGAGAATCCCACAGTATAAGACCAAGAGCGGTATCTTCGCACCATACCACATAGATTATCCGCCATTGAAAAATGGTCAATCCTTTTGGCTATGCCGACCTTCCCAAACCTGCCATTAGATCATGTAGGGATAAGGACATTGGGCACTATGTCCAATAGATTAGCTTCATCAAACAAAGTCAAGAAATACTCAGCAAGATGATCCAAGCATCTTCCATCCACCCATGTTTCTTCTGTCGAAAGGGTAAAATTGAAATCTCCATCCATAATAAGGTCAAGATCCTGAAGAAAACCACATGATTTAACACAACCCCAAAAAACCCTTATGTTCTGGTAGGGAGCATAAATATTTAGGATGCGAATACTTCTGGAGAAACCATTCAGCTTCCCCTCCATCAAAATTCCTGCAAAAGTTTGAAAGGTCTTCAAATCAGCCACGTCGGGGTTCCAAGCAGTCAGCATACCCCCTGAAAGCCCCAAGGAATCCAGGGCACAAACCCTCCATCTAGGCTTGATACGAAGGAAAATTTTCATTTCATCTTCGTCACAGAGCATAGTTTCCTGCAATAGGACGACTGCAGGCTTAAACCGGTCAAGGAAATGTTTCAATGAAGCTCTCTTAGGGCCACTGCAAAGCCCTCTCACATTAAAAGTGGAAATGATCATGGAGTAACATAATCAAGGGCCACAAAATCTTTAAGGGCCGTCAAAGGAGAATTTCTTAAGGAAATGTGTCTACCAAGACCTTTATCGAATAATGAGGACACTTTGGGATTATTACAGACAGACGAAATGTCAAATTCGACCCCTTTCCCCCGTTTTGGTTTTCAAGGTTTCTCGATCGTCACGTTCCCTTTCATAATAGATGAAATGGGGATGACAACAAAAGAAATCGAGTCCCTCGCGGAATAAGTTGGGAGAGGAATTCTAGTGATCGGTACCAAGTCAAGAGGACCTGTGTCGAAATCAGGAATATAATACAGTGATAAGTCAATGCTTAAGGAATTCTCACCTGAATCAATAGGACGTGCCAGAGCAGAGGTCTCGGGAAGGGCTTTGGCTAGGTTAACCATCAATCTAGTAGGGGAAAAGGGAGGAACAACCTCCAATCTAGGGAAAACATCTGATGGCAGAGACGAAACAGAGCCCATAATAGGATTCGTGAGCGGCACTGCCCTAGTAGCCATAATATCACTAGAAAGGGACAAAGAGTTTAAAATTTCATCGACTGGTAAATTTCTTAACGGAGTAGGTAGATTTTTAGCAAACATACCTATGCAATCCTTAGTCGAACTATAATCCAACAGAATAAGACACTTCAAGAAACAGTCCATCCCTTCCTGCTCAAGGGAACTTTTGTTGCTTCTACATTCCTTCGTGTTGGATGCTCCGGATGAGCATACTGCCTTTGAGTGTCCAACCTCTTTACACCGGTGACAGCGGAATGATATACTCTAGTAGTCCAACCTTTGGATAAAAGAGCCCCCCTCCCACACAATATCCAATTCACCTAGTAAACCCTCCTCGTAGTCCATATCTACCAGCATCCTCGATGTATTTCGGTCCAACCCAACAAGGGTTTCATATTCAATAAGTATGAGACGCCCGATGGAGTTGGCCACCTCAAGAAAACCCTTGAAGTTCTAACATTACAGCGGGAAGTCCAGGAGGATAACCCATAGATGCCTCCAGGTTAATATCTCCTTCCGTGGGTCAAAAGAAGCATGCCAATGGGACAAAACCAATGAACCAGACCCCAACACCCAATACCTGCTCTCAATTGCTTGTCTATCCTATTCTGACAAAAAGAGGAAAACCATCCATCTGTTTGCTAACATTAAAACCCTAGGAATACTGTCAATAAATAGCTTCCGGGAAAATGACACATCGAAATGACTTGTTTCTCATCACGTACTCCTACGAGATCACATCCCAATAATCCTTAGCTTCCATTGATTACTCTATCGGGATTCAGATCTAAACGAAGATAAGCTAGAGGCGAATGGATATGCAACTTAATAATCTGCTACTATTTGTGGCATTCGATCAAACCAACGAACACTAGTAATTAGTTATCCGCTGCAACAAGCACTAGCATAAATCTAGTGAGCATTGATAGATATGAGGATAATCATTGTACGCGTGGTTCTGCTGCCATTTTATCGATACTAAATAGATGTAAAAGGCTTGATGCCGTTAGAATAGGTAGTAGCATAGATATTGTTAGAGATTCAAAGTATAATCCCCAATCTACAGCTAGGTTACTAGAATCAATCTAGCTACCCATTACTACACTAATTGGGCTACCACATGGACCTACTTCGTAGTATGCTACCTAAGCTAAAAAAGTCGTTCAAAATAGTGAACCATTTATAATATATTGTGCTCTTGTTACATTGAGTTTACGCCCAAGTAGTCCGACAAATGCTAAACCAATGAACGGTAAGAATAAGAGAGTTAGATACATTTAAGTGTAAAGTGTAATAGTTTATCTCAGACGATAGTAGGCTACAAAAATTGCTAGACCAATTGCGGAGTAATCACCAGCAATAGTGATAATGTAAAGTCCATATGTTTGTCCTAGGACGTCATCAAATGCATAAGAGTTAGCTAGTACTATTAGTGTAAGAGTTAGCTAGTACAATTAGTGTAACTGATGGTGCCGGTACCGGCGTAGGGGGTACCAAAGCAAGTGGCATGGATGGGTAATACAGAACCATGTTGAATGGCACCGATGTGGTGGGAGGAACCTTTCCTAAATGGGAAATGGACCCAATAATCCCACCCGCTGAATGTGATCAGCCTGTGTTAGTTTTTCATCATTTAATTCAATATGATCTAGGATCTTAACTGAGAGAACAACATGTACAACATATCAAACACAAGAGACAAGAGACACAAAGCATTTCACTGGTGAAAACCATAAAGGTGAAAAACCCCGCAACTTCCTTAGAGATAGAATAAGCACCAATACAAAGATGAAACCCCGAAAGATAGATGTCTCCAGCAACTACTCCTCCTCCACTTGTGCACACTCCTCTCTCTCAACTATGCGAGTTGGATGTGTGAGTGAATGAGCAAATAGAGTTGTGCAACCACTCTATTCCAAGAGGTGAGTGAAAGTGTCCAAGAGAGATTTCACTAGCATGTAGATACCATAGTCTTCCTCTCTTTGGTATGGGAGTGAGCCTCACATATATAGGACTAAGTGGATGAGGTTATGGATAAGATAGGATGAGAGATGGTAGGAGAGAGATAGGGGATCTTCCCAATAGGTTAGGGGTCGAGTACCAGCTCTCCAAGAGATCAGGGATAAGCCCCCACATAGGCAAGTTTCGAGAAGGATCTCGAAATGACTATTTTTTCCCATTAACAGACCTCGTCGCACCTTGCTAAAGAGAAACCTGCGACGTCGCATGTTGCTAGTGTGCAACATGCAACGACCTCTCAAAAGGTTGTGCAAACTGAGCACCAATCCTCCCAAATGATCAATCAGTCCAAGTGACTTCAGGGATGTACACACTAAATCAGGATGATGAGTAGATTTTAGGTGTAACAGAATGCCCCCCAAAGCATGAAGTTGTTAAGGATGTACAGGTGAAGTTCTTTGACAGAAAAATTGGCAAAAGGCCCGTCGGATGAAGGACGCTGCTGCAGTACAACTGACTTTGAACTAACAGTCTCATATGTAGTATAACATGGTTGCCGACCAATACATTGCAGATCCATGGTAGTAATGACCGACTGAACACAATCATGGCTACTAGACACAAGCGTAGATCCATGATGAGATGGTAACACAGCCACGACCAATACAAAAGTGGATCCGTGTAATATGACTCAATACAAACTTCATCGCAACCTAGGTAAAAACATGACTCCCCAGGGTCTTCAAGCTGAACCCGCAATGATACGAATCTATCCATGTGATTACAAATGTCTTGATGTCGAACATGGTAGAACCCACTTGATTACCGGTCATTGATGTAAACCGTTAACAAGTGCGAGGGAGATCATCATTAATGTCAATGATTCCCAAGGTATCACAGTACATATCATCAAGCGTGAATAAATGAGTTGAGTCGAACGCAAGATGAAATCTTTCAATCAAGAGTCAATGATGTAAACTTATGATGAAAGCGAGGTAACCTACCATTGAGGCATGCAGGGCCAAGGTACTTGGTTGGAGTCGACAAGGATGAACCCGTCAAAGGAGGGCAATAATGAATCCCCCATCAATCGAAACGAAACATGACAAAAGATGTGTAGAGTGGATCGGATGGTACAATAACATGTGAGACTAATGCAAAGTAACAACGGCATGATGACGTGTGTAATGACAGCAAAATGATGAGTGAATGTGTTCTTGAACATGGGCATGGCATGTCTTGGCAGTATTGACATGAGAATGACGCAAACTTCTAATGCAACTGATAGTGGAAGCTTTCTCTGAATGACTCAGAGGAGTAACAGGAATTAGAAAGTAAGCGGGGACTCATAGACAAACAGATGACCCAAGTATTGTATGCAATGCAAACGAGTGTCATGTTCAAGAACGACTATATATTGCCACTAAGGTATGTAACACAAACACTTTCCTTTATCCCCATCATGGATGATGAGTGCCTCATGTGTTTTTTACGAGCTTGATGAGGGTAACCAGATGCTCAGTATAGCTCATCTCATAGATGAGTCCAATCCCAAATATTTTCCGAACCTAGGATAGGAGGGGTTCGTCCCATGGCGGGCCCTTCAATGTGAAAATTTAACGAGTCCATAGAAGGCAAACTCGGTCGTCATTTCATATTTAGAGAGTCTAAAAAGAAATAAAGAAGACTCCAACGGTCCGTTTTCGTAAAGTTAGCCTCATCGCCCGAAAAAGGGTAAAACAACGCGGGAGAGGACTCTTCTAGTCATGATTGGCTGGAGTATTCCTTTTTCATAATTAGTGCCTCCTGGTCCGAAAAAGGGGTAAACTATTGCCAGGAAGACGACCATTCAAATACTTTAACGAGCGTGAACGCGACAAGTTCGCTTGGCAATCTTTTCAATTTTAGGGAGTCTGAAAAGAGCTTAACTATGGACTCCGAGGGGTGTCCTTTTCCGTGGAAGTTTAACGAGCCCGAAAAGTGATAAATCATAACTCAGTACTTGTTCTCATGATTTGGTGAGTACGAGAACAAAACGAAGAGTAAACTCATCCTCATGCAATTAATGCGACTAATAAAAAATAATAATGACAAAACACACGAAGGGGTGTTCGTACCTGTAATTACCGTTGGTAAAGCGAGAAACGTCACGAAAGAACATTTTTATGACTCATGTACACTAGAAAAAGTGTCAAATAGCCCAAATATAACGACAAACGGTCGAAACTATAGTAAATGGCCAAAAAGCATCAAAATATTCGAAAAGGAATATTCCATTTCATTCTATAAATAGAAATATAGGCCAAAAATAGAAACATTATTCAAATTGCCAATTTGGGTGGAGAAGTACCAATTTGGAGCCAAAACTTCCATCGTCGATTCCGGGAGCTACGATCCGCCATTTCACCAGCCGTCCGGACCAAGTAGGCCTAAATCTCAGCCAGCAACTTTGTAGTGGTTTAGTTTTTCCATTTTTATACATTTTTTGAGTTTTTTGATGGTTTGGGGAGGGGCCAATGCGCCCTTAGCTCGTCGCAAGTGGCCCTTTCGGGACTCACGACGAGCCTAGGTCATCGTAAGTCTCGAAAACGGAACCTGCGATGACGTCGCGCTGTATTTGATGGTGACCTGCGACGGCGGAAACTCCAATTCCAAATATCAAATGTATCCCAAAAAATAAGTTGTTGCCAGTTGGAGAAAGTCCTAACATGCTTTAAATGCTCCTTTTGGCAGGTTCCCAGCAAGCAGAGATGGTTTTAGAGTGGAGAGAAAGAGAACACAAGGTGGAAGATGAGCAAGCCGCAAATGATCCACAATATGTGGTTGCTTTGCGAAACTATGGGTTTCTCAAGTTCTTTCAGGTACAGGGGATGAGAGCCCAGGTGCCGTTCTTGACACACATGCTTCAGAGTTGGGATGCAGCCCAACAATACTTCATCATAGGTGAGCACATCCTCAACATTGACATTGAGGATATATACTTTCTGACCGGTTTGTCCCGAAGAGGGGACGTGGTACAACTCACTGGGACACGAGCCAGTGACCGTATTGTCGAGGACATGGTGTCACAACACTGCGTTGCTACTGCTCGTCCCTCTAGCGGGAAGATACTCATCCGAGATGTGGTGAGTCGTCCACTGAGGACTGTATTGCTTACTATTACCAGGGTGGCGGGTAGCCAAGCTCCACATACAGCTACTCGGACCCAGATGTTTTATGCGGAGGATTGTATGTCCCCCGTGGTATTTAACTGGTGCGAGGGTCTCCTCACAAACATCTGAGCTCAGCTGACCAAGTGTTGGCAAGGGGAGCTCAAGCAGTTCGGGTATGGTTCTATCATAGTTTCGTTCCTCTTGGAACGGGTTCCTCTCCTGCGCCCGCAGGTGATAGTGGATGACAGGGATCTGAGAGATCCACATATGCTCAGGTGGGCAGAGCTGATGACCCGCCATGGTGGGGGTCCCATCATCACTTTTGGTCCTGATTTTTTCAGTTGGCTAGAGGGCCAGATGCTCATGGTGGAGGACTTTCCTATAGTGGCACAGACTTTCGAGAGGATCCCGACTTGGTGTTTCCATAGGGTGCAGCATGGAGTGATATCGGTAAGAACAAAAACCCTTGTATTTTTAAGTTTTGTGGGTTATATTTTTTTTTGATGCAGTGCTGACAAGTACATTGTGTGTGCAGATGTTGGCCCTGTACGACCGGTGGGTCTCTCCCTTCTGGCGAGGAGAGACAGAGGTGGGAAAGCAGTGATTCCTGCCGGTGCACATGCCGCCATCGAGGAGATGGAGGAGGTGTACAGGAACTTGTCAGAGCTGACTGTGGCGGTTCCAGAGCCTGCTATCGATGACCTTCGAGGCCCATGCATAGATTTGGAGTTGGAGCATCTATGCGCTTCAATGCCTTGCTCCGCAAGGTGGCTCGTACTGTGGACTGCTTCCTTACACAGCGATAGAGAGTTGTGCGAGTCAGGGGTGTGTTGATCAGGTGTGGTGCCTGAGACACTTTTATACTTGTACTTGAGAGCTTTAGAAGCCTCAGATTTTTGTAGTTACTGAAAGCTTATGATGCTTCATATTTTTTGTAGAGACTCAATGAAAGCCAGCGTGCTTCAGATTTCGTACCAGCACTACTTTTGAGCAATTTATATATATTATCGGCGATTTATACATTATGTGTCTTTGAAATGATTAGTGATGTGATCTTGTTTACATGTTTGCTTCTGTACATTATATTTACATGTTATGAATGCTTTTACATATTATGATTATTATGTGTGTGCAATGTACCAATCCATGATGAAATTGGCCATCGAGTCAGCAACTGTGTTCAATTCTCATGGAATGTGTAGGTATTGAATGGATTCAAATGACCTTTCCAAGAGACGTACTCGTCTAAAGAGACGAAGTAGGGTAGGATCACGGATAGCGTAAATCCGGTTGAGATGAGAAACCACTAGTTGAGAATCCATATGGATGACAATGTGGTCCATACCCAACGAAATGGCGTCGGTCAGGGTTCTGATTACAGCCTGATATTCTGCGGCATTGTTGGTCGCAAACCCTAGACAATTTCCTCCTGATCTAACGAGCTCGCCTGTAGGGGAATAAAGTACCCAGGCTGCCGAAGCAAGGTTACGGGTATGCCGACTGGCGCCATCCGTGAATCCATAACACGTCGCCATCTGCACATGCAGATAGAACATGGTGTAAGGAGCGGAAAACAATATCTAAGACACTCGAAAAATAAAATGCGTCACACCACACAAAAACACAAAAAACATGCCATGTACAGTATATACAAGTCGGTCTATGCATGAGAAATCAAGCATAGTATCTCTTTAGGTAAAGCCCACTGCGGGGTTCACCCAAAGAGATGCCATCATAATCTTCGAGCTCGTAGGATCCTTTTTCCAACACACATTTAATGACGTAAGGTCCATGCCACATGGACTCGAACTTCCCAGCTCCTAGCTTATCGTGCTTCTGGTCATAAGTGAGGACCAGGTCACCCTCGTTGAAGATACGAGGTTCGACTGACTTATCGTACTGGGCCTTGATGCGTTTCTTATGTGCTTCATTAGCAAGAGCAGCATCGCGGTGGGACTCGTCAAGCTTAGCTAAGTACAAGAGTCGTTCTTCCTCAGCAGAAGTGTCAGGAAGAAGTTCTACAGCGAGTTGAAGAGACGGAATTTCGCACTCTATCGGTAAAACAACCTCCAATCTATATACCAATTGGAAAGGAGTGAAGCCTGTGGCAGTTTTAACGGTAGTTCGGTAGGCCCATAATGCTGAGAAGAGAATATTGTGTTAGTTGGACTTTTGTGTCCCTACCATCCTTTGGATCATAGTTTTCAAGACCTTGTTAATGGCCTCGACTTGTCCATTGGATTGCGGGTAGTAGGGAGTTGAGTTTTCATGACAAAAACCCAACCTGTCGCTCAATTCAACAACCATATGGTTCTGAAAGTGAGAACCATGATCGGTGACTATATCCCAAGGAACTCCAAACCGTGCTATTATGTGGTTGAACATGAAGAGTGCGGAGGTTTTGCCGTCGTTTTGGTATGTAGGCATAGCCTTGGCCCACTTCGTAAACTAATCCACAGCTACGATGATGTAACTATGCCCCTCGGCCGAGGTAGGCTTACAATGCATAAAATCTATGCCCCATTTTGTGAATGGGCCAACGACAATAACTAGATGTAACGGGGTAGGATGCGTGCGCTTCTTCGTATGGAAGTGTTGGCAAGGAGGACACTTCTTGACGGCCTCAATACAATCTTTGAAGATAGTAGGCCAGTAGTATCCTTCACGCAAAATTTTCTGGGCAGTAGCCATCCCAGAGAGGTGACCGCCACACGCCCCAGCGTGACAGTCATTCAGAACGCGTTCGGCTTCCTCGTGCGTTAGACAATGTCGAAGAATGGAATCGATGCCACGGTGATACAAAGTATCAGTTATGATCAAGTAATACTTTGCGTGGTGGCGTATCTTACGACGATCGTCGCGAGACAGTTGAGGATCGAAGCATTGGGTCTGAAGATATAACAGGATATCTCCATACCATGGGTCAGACGTACTGATGAGAAACAATGTTTAATCGGGAAATGAATCATTGTGCTCTACTTCTACATTAGAATGGGGGAGGTCGCAGATGAGCTCAACAAACACCAAAGACTTCTTAGACTTAACCTTTTCGAAAAGAAGATCAAATTCTTGCAGTATCACAATCCAGCGTGAATACTTGCCCCCAAGTACCCTACGTGTCAGTACGTGGTACATGGGGTTCGAATCGG
Source organism: Larix kaempferi (assembly GCA_027924585.1). Taxonomy (NCBI): domain Eukaryota; kingdom Viridiplantae; phylum Streptophyta; class Pinopsida; order Pinales; family Pinaceae; genus Larix; species Larix kaempferi. The sequence goes on along the minus strand of BSBM01001430.1, from coordinate 2,045,640 downwards.
CGATGATGGTGGTGATGCGGAGCAGGATGTAATGACGGAACTTCTGGACGACAATGACTGCCGCGAAAGCTAGTTTTTCGACATGTGAGTATCTAGTTTCGGTGTCAGTGAGAACCTTACTCGCACAGTATATCACATGTTCCTGAGCGTTTTGATCTTCCTATACCAAAACCATGGCGATAGTGGTAGTAGAAGCGGCGAGATACAAAATGTAATCGCGATAATAATTAGGTGGTTGAAGCACGGGTGCATGCGTGATAGCATGTTTGATACTGTCAAAAGATTTTTGAGCTTGGTCGTCCCAAATGAATGGGACGTCCTTCTTAAGAAGTTTCAAGTAACCCTGAGTCTTCTCCGCGAAATTACAGACAAAACGTCGTAGATAAGTCGCCTTCCCCTGGAGACTTTGAAGTTCTGTAACATTAGTAGGAGGTGGTAGGTTGATGATGGCCTCCACCTTCAAGGGATCAATGTGGATCCCATCTTTCGAGACAATGAATCCTAAGAGGCGCCCGGACTCGACGCAAAAGATACACTTATGAGGATTCAGACGGATATTGTACCGTCTGCATCTGAGGAATATGGCTGTTAGATGATCGATGTGGAACTCACGCTGCTTTGAATGAGCAGGGAGATCGTCCAAGTAAGGTTCCACAAAGTCCTTAATATCATGGAAAGTGTACGACATAGCCCGCTGGAACGTGGCGCTAGCATTTTTAAGGCCGAATGGGAGCTTGGGATAAGCAAATGTACCCCATGGGCAGATGAAAGTTGTCTTATGCTGATCGGTTGGGTTGATCTCGATTTGGTTGTAATCAGAAAAGCCATCCATGAATGAAAAGATAACGCTTCCGGCACATTTGTCGATGATCTGGTCAATAAAAGGGGTCGGGTAGTTGTCTTTTGGACACGCCCGATTAAGGTCCCGATAATCAACACAGACGCGAATGGTGCCCTACCTTTTGTTCACAGGGACGACATTCGAGACCCAATCCATCAATGGGATGGGATAGATAAATCCAACCTTGAAGAGCTTCTCAATTTCTTCCTTTATTGCCGTAGTTTTTTGGGGCTGTACCGATCGCAACTTTTGGTGCACAGGCTTGATGTCGAGATAGGTTTTTATCTCATGAGAGACAATCGTGGGGTCTATCCCAGGCATCTCCTCATAGGACCAAGCGAAAACATCTCGAAATTGCTTGAATAAGGCCGTGCCAATAGTGATTTCTTCAAGGGAACACTTCTGGCCTATGCGAATGTGTTCCACTATACCTGGTTTCAACGAGATGTCTACCACAGTGGTTGGATCAATGTTAGCCAAGTTGCCCTCTGAGTCCATAGAACATGTGAGGATGGGTAAATGAGTGGATGGGTAGATATTCGGTGAAAAGAGGGTATGTATGTTATTCTCTATGTTCTCCCATGGTGGAAGAAAAGATGACTTGTGATGAAGATCATCCCATGGACCGTCGTCTACATTCATTAATTCCATGATGGACTCGTCTGAATGAAAATTATGAAGCAAGAGATCAGGTAGAGAGGACGTCCGTCGTAGAGAACAGGAAGGAGAAACCATGGATGAATGGTCCTCCGACGCTATTTGGATTGCCTCATAAATGCGTTCAGCGGGTGAAAGGGGCATCATGTCTCCAAACAGATGTGTTGTGGCTTCATCAGGTACAAGCCAAGCATCTTTGGAGTGAGATAAAATCTCTGTAGAGATCATGTTCACCGTCGCGACATGATTAGGGGGGTCCATGGATGGATAAACGCCCATGAGATATGAATCTTTCAATAGGCCAACCCCTACACTCTCATACTGTTTTGCCACCTGTCCGATGGGAGGAATATGGTCACCAAGATGAGTAGTGGCGTCTAGTGTACAAAAATCGAGTTGGTCGATAGTAACAATTCGTCCTTGGTGGGGGAATTGCACTATGCAGAAGACTGAAGAGGCTATCGCCTGCATGGTGTAAAACCAATTGCGACCAAGCAAGAGATTATAATCTAACAGGGCCGAGACCACTTCCACGTTAATGGTTACGGTCTTTCCGCCCAACTCAACTGCAAGAGCTTGTAAGAGCCCATGAGGTTGAAAGCCACGACCGTCGAATGCTTTCAACGTGGTAGGAGATCGATTCAATTCAGGAGAACCGATGGCTCTCCCACAGGCGATCGACATGACAGAGGTAGAGGCACCTTCGTCTAGAAGGGTACGATGGGCCATCTTCCCAGCAATGTTCGCAGTAACTTGGAATGCGAGCTGGTGTGAGAGCCTCGACTTAAGGTTGTCAAGTTGGAACATGATGGTGTTCGAGGAATCCGGGTCAACTGCACCAATGGCGGCGAGGAGGGTTTTGCGTTTATTGGGACAATTCTGCAAAGCTTACAAGGTAGACATGGCGCAAGGAGCTTGGGCCAAGTCTTCGACGATATTGTAATTCTGTGCCGCGTGAGCGTTAGGATTGAAAACAGTTTTTTGAATCGTGCTCTTGGGCGGACGCAATATCGAATCCAAAGATGGCTTCTCAATGGTAAGAGAAGTTGAAGGTACAGTGACATCAGGCAGAGAGTCGGAAGTTTTTTCAGTATTACTTTCGGCGGGTTCCTTCGAAGGGACCTGTTCGTAGGATCGCGTGCGAGTATTCAAATTGATCGTCTCATTACGCAACATGAGAACATGCGCACTATTGGATGATTCCCCCTGGGCTGAGGGGGTTTGAGCAACGAGCTGTTGGTTTTGAGAAGGAAACAGATCGTTGAGGACTGCGGGAGTCGGTTTGCCCCTAAGAAACTTTTGAACTTCGTCTCTATGGGGACACTCCTTGGAGAAATGGTAATCTCCGCACAGTAAACAAGGATATTTCAGTTTCCGTTTCTGCTTAGTATCTTCGGGAGTCCTCTTTGGGTCCTGTTGGGTAGAAGATTTCTTGGATTTTCCTTTGTTCTTCTTTTTACCTTTAAACTTCTGAGATGAAGCTGATTGAACAGAATTCACCTCTTCAGTTACAACAGGAGTAGTAGACTTGGCGGTGCTGTGGCCAGCCGGAGTTGGATTGGATGATCCAACAGTGCTAGCAGTGGGCTGGGTGTTAAGGGAACCAATGATTCCATCAGCTTGGGGTTCCTTATGTGGTTTCGTGGGATCGTTAACGTCTCAGGGTGCGTCAGGAAAAATGTTGAACAGAGAGCCGGACTGAGTGTATACTAAGTCGAGCAAATGGGCACTTGCGATGGCTTGTTCTTCTGTGACAGCACCTCGCATGGCAACATCTTTTGCTATGACAGGAAGGAGTGATTTCGTAAACCAGTCTGCTAGGAGCTGATCTGGAATGGGAGCTTTAATGAGACGTTGTCTCCTTCTCCACTCGTGGATATGATCTGAAATGTGAGTGGCGGTATTCTGACGGAGCGAGGTTAAAAGTTCCGTACCAGTCTCATACCGTATAGGCAGCTGGAAATGAGTCAAAAAGTTCATAGCAAGAGAGCCAAAATCAGGAAAAGAGTGTGGGCAACTCAATGTACCACTTGGCAGCCGAACCGGTGAGAGTCCTTTGAAACAATCTAAGACGAATTGAATCATCCATTAAGGAATTCGATGAACACCATAAATGGTATGTCATTACGTGGTTTTTCGGGTCTTCACCCAGCTTGCCATCAAACTTGGGTATATCGGATGGAAGTTTCACCGGAATAGGTGGCCAATTAGATTTGTGATAAATAGGATCGTTGGTTAATCGAGACAGGTCAGGTAAATCCAAGGTAGCCAAAAAGGGCAGCTGTGGATTAGGATGCGTGTATTGAAAATACGGATATGGCGTGTAAGGATTGTACTGACCATAAGGTGTGCTCGGATAGAACTAATCGTAGGGGTTTGTGCCGCCCGGACCATAAGTAGGTCCGCCACCATAAGGTGGTCCGTTCCAATAAGGTGGGGGTCCACCTCCACCACTAGGAGGGGGTGGAGTTCTGTCGCCACCGCCGGGAGGAGGTGGGGGTCCGTATCCGTAATAAGGTGGCCCACCGCCGTCTCCGCCAGGAGGAGGGGGTGGACCACTTCCGCCGCCAGAAGGATGGGGGCCTCCACCGCATCCGTTGTCAGAAGGACGGGGATCTCCACCACCACCGCCACCACCATAAGGATTAGGTCCTCCACCGCCCTCGCTTGGATGGGGTGGGGGAGCACCTCCGCCACCCGAAGGGAAATGTCCTCCTCCGCCATGATAAGGCGGTCCGCCGCCTCCTCCGCCTGGAGGGGGTGGGGGACCATTCCCGCCGCCATCGGAAGGGTGGGGGGGATTGTAGGAAAAATGGGGTGGCCCTCCACCAATGTTCGGTGGGCCGCCTCCAACAGGAGGAGGAGGAGGTCCGATCGGGGGTAGTGGTACTTGAGGGATAATTGGTTGGGGTCCGTGCTGTAAAGGAGGTTGTCGCCCCCATAGAGTGTTTGAATTCCTGGGATAAGGTATCCCATATGATGCGTTTCCGGGATTAGGTTGACCCGGCACAGGGTTATTAGAACCTGGACACACTTGACTCCATGAGGGTTAGGTTACATTTGACGGCCCTCCAACATGAGACAATCCCGTGTTGGACGGTCTAGTGGGTTGGGTAGGTCCAACGGAAGGCCCGTTGGGGATTCAACCAACATTCTGGTTAGGAAAGGGGGGTTTCCCCCCAGCCACAATAGGCTGACCACTATTCAAAGGTTGAACCAACGTAGGTTGTTGACTAGCTACCGTGGTAATAACATTACCAATAAGATAATCCGTAGGAATGGAATACCCTCCCCTCAAATTTTGAGATGGGGGATGAACTGGTAAAGTAACCGTGGTAGTGACAGGTGTGTTGGACCATTGTCCTTCCACCGGTTGGTTCACTTGAGGTGCAGGACTGGACTCTTGTGAGGGTTGACCAGTCTTAGTACTGGTCGCGTGGTGGGGTTGTTCCGATGATCCAAAATATATCGAACGAACTGGGATGTTTCCATCGTCAAGTCTGATTTGGAAATGACGATTATGGAACTCTTCAGAGTGTCGCTCGAGACTTTGTCTTCGAAGCTCATCTCCTTTGACACGTAACTGTTCCAAACGTTCATGGATGGGGCCGAAAATTTCGGCAGGGTCTGGCCTATAGTAAGGCCTAGTGAACTCTGGAGTAGTCCAATTAGGTGGGGATGAGATGGAAAAATGAGCCACTAGGTGTTCTGTAGAGGATGTCCAGTAAGTTGCTGATGGACCAACAGCTGCTGTAGGGTCGCCCTGGGGTCGGTTTATCCATTCCAACGATCTAGGTTCTCCCGGGATGACAGGAGGAAGGTTTTGAGAAGTGGGGGTATGTGCTTCTTCATCCTGCATAGGATGAGAGGCAGGTGAATCTGGTGGAAACAAATGTCCACCAATATTCAAAGTGGGGTTCCCTACTTCAGTAACTACGACTGCGTTACGCTGATCCATTCTTACCCTCGAAATAACCTCCGGATTAAGGGGAAATTTGGGTGGAAAGTTCAAGATCCTACGGGACCTTCTCCAGGGAAAATCTGCTAGAGTATCAGGAAAATCAGCCAAAAAAGGCCAAAACAACGTCTGTCTCTCCTAAAGGTATTCTAAAAGAAAAGCAGTCCAAGAAAACCTACTCAAACTAAGGCAACAAGCAAACTTATGTGACAGAGTCGATTCAAAAGTCTGGAACCTCACGGGATTATCAAGGCATTGCAAACCGCGATATACTGTAGTGTCCAACAGTATGACGCGATAAGGATGATTGGGACCGTACCCTTGCCTGCATACTCGACTACCTGGATAGGACGTGCGTGCTAATCTCCCCGAGTGCTGTTCTCGGTGTATTGCTTTGCCAAGACGACCAGATGGTTAACTTGGTTGGTTTCAGGAATCCTAATGGTGTCTACCGATATACGCAAGGTACGTGGGAGCTCAAATCCGTAGTGGTGCTGTCTAATGCACAGTCGTTGGCACGAGACCTTCCGATATACGTGTCAAGTACGTGATACACCATTCGATATACGCCAAGTACGGATTATGGTACTTGGTGGGTACGTGAAGGAGCTCGATATACCGATGTACATGGAAGACTACAATACCCCTGGACTACAGTGCTGGCAAGTAACGACAGCTGCCACACTTAACGACACCGGAACACGTCTCTAACTTACACACAAGTTACTAAATTTTTTACCTAGTTCTATCATTTATTTTATCTTGGACGGTTAGGTGAATGCATGAGGTGAGTACATAATCGGAAACGTAATGCAAGCCCTAGCTACATGCACGAAATGATCTTTTCTTTCGATGAATTCTACCTATGGTAAGGAGAAAGTTTTTCCCAATGATTTTGCCAAAACAAAGTCAATGCAACACAATCTCAATTCATACAAATTTGACAATGAAAGTACTCTTTTCTTTTTTCAACGAAACTCACAAAAATACATAGCACTACTATCCAAATCAAAGTATTTTCTCTTTTCTTTTCTTTTGCTTTTCAAATCAAAATAACGCTAAGTAATGAAATGAAAGAATTCTGAAATGGAATATGCAAGCTTTTCACTTTCTCTTTTCAATGACCTAAAGGCAACAAGAAACAAAAATGCATCTACCTTTCCTTAACATGGAACACCTTTTGCAAAAATCGAGAGTACTTGAGTTTTTCAAGAAAATGAATGATTCATAATTCAAGAAAAACATAATTAATCATATTTCCATTCAACTTTTCCAAAAACATTCCAATGCACAACAATCTTTCTTCAACAATTTTCTTGAGAAACAATGGGAAAGAAGCACTTTTGATCTTTCAATGAGCGTATCAAAGTAATGAACTTTAAAACAACTTTTGCTTTCAGATCTAAACAACTGAAAAGAAAATGCTACCTGCGGCACTCATACACTCAGAAAATCCAAGAAAAGACAAGCACTCAAACCAAGCAAAAAGACACACTTGACTCAAAATCAAACAGCAGCAAGCAAAGCTCAAAACAAAAGCAAATGAGGTATGGAAGCTGATCTAATGTATTGATCAGATCAAGGATGGAAGGACGGGAATGCAAGAGTGAAAAGGATGAAGGTGGAGGGGACAAAGACGCCCAACACTACCGGTTTCAGACTTGTCCAAAACGGAACCCAAGATCAATCCAAATAGACCAAACAAAGCACAAATGGGATCTCTGGATGAATGATGCAGCACAGAAGAGAGTTTATACACCAAACCAAGGCTCAAACTATCAAACAAGGGAATGGATGCTTGTATGCCAAGCATTGACTGATCGGCGCAGTCTGTCTTTGCAGACAGTGTGACGTCGCAGTTTACCTATACGGAAGGTGCGACAGCGTCGCAGTTCACTAATGCACGGGTCGCGACGAGCAAGCTACAGTCACAGGCAGAAGCTCAGGAAAACATAGTGTCGCTCTGTTTTCACTGCCCAGGTGCGACAGGCGAGTTCTAGATTCAAAAATGAATCAGATCTCTCAAGGATGAACCACAAACAGGTTTGAAACTAGGTTATACAAACTCAAAGGAAGAAGATCAGGATCTTCAATGTGAAGATCTGACAATGGAATCACTCCAAAGAAGGAAAAATGACAAAAATGATAACAAGGCTTGTGTCAAGCAATCAACTGAAAATGACTCAGATTAACGACTACTAGACAAGGATACTCCCCAGTATGGTCGCCAGATTTGTTGACGGACAATCCACTCGACCGGAAGTGAGCCGGATCTCCCTATCTCAATGCGAGTCTAGAACAAATAAAACAGACTACAAATGTGTTTCCTAGATCTACTTAAGGATCAAGTGCTAGATGTCTTACCTCTTAGATTCGCTATCCTTTCTCCCTCTATGTTGCTCCACGTCCCACGGTCGTCGGATCCAAGCTGCAAGACCTGTCAAGACACAGAAAAGAGGAATGAGTAAAGAGCATCTATACAATAAGAGATCTATGTAAACAGTTAAGCAGGTAAACAACACAACATCATCATACATTAGAGACAATATTAGTGGAAAGCATTTGTATTACTGCAAATAGAGGAGTACATGATAGAGATATAGAACTACAACCAATGACTTAACATAGCAGCGCTTCTCCACACAAGCCAATTTCCAAGCCCTTCCAAGGAAGCATGAGAGTCTCCAAGAGGTGAGTGAAAGTGTCCAAGAGAGATTTCACCAGCATGTAGATACCATAGTCTTCCTCTCTTTGGTATTGGAGTGAGCCTCACATATATAGGACTAATTGGATGAGGTTATGGATAGGATAGGATGAGAGATGGTAGGAGAGAGATAGGGGATCTTCCTAATAGGTTAGGGGTCAAGTACCAGCTCTCCAAGAGATCAGGGATAAGCCCCCACATAGGCAAGTTTCGAGAAGGATCTCGAAATGACTATTTTTTCCCATTAACAGACCTCGTCGCACCTTGCTAAAGAGCAACCTGCGACGTCGCATGTTGCTAGTGTGCAACCTGCGACGACCTCTCAAAAGGTTGTGCAAACTGAGCACCAATCCTCCCAAATGATCAATCATTCTAAGTGACTTCAGGGATGTACACACTAAATCAGGATGATGAGTAGATTTTAGGTGTAACAGGTGACCCCTCTAAGGTGGTCTAATAACCCACCAAATATAAGTTACGACACTTACAATAAAACTTGCGACACTTGCAAATACAAATGACGACACTTCCAATCGGAGGAATAAGACATCTCCATTGGGGATACAATAAAGTACAAATGTAATACATACAATATACAAGTGAATATATTCCGAAGTTACAAAATACATCAACACTCCCTCTTAACTAGGAAGGTATTCTCTTGACACAGGTCATCAATACATATAGGCACAAGTCTTCAATACTGGAGCTGGAGCATCATCACTGGATCACTGGAGCATCATCGTCACTGATGTTGTACTCGTCATCTCGATCACTGGTGCTATCTCTAAATTCTACTTGTCATAGGAAGTTCTATAGGGCTAGCCCTTTTTCATGTTGGATGTAAGCCTAGCCTCCATGTAGGTCTTCATCATCTCTGCGAGCGGCCCATCCAGTGGAATCTCAGGACTGATTATGTGCATCTGCAAAACCTGAAAAGAGCATCCCAGGACTAATTACAAGCTACTACTCAACCTGCAAGATCTCCCAGGACTGATTACATGCGAACAAGCAAAACCTCAAAAGAGAATCCCAGGACTGATTACGTGCCAAGCACAACCTGCAAGATATCCCAGAGAGCGATTACATGCGAACAAGCAAAACCTCGAAAGAGAATCCCAGGACTGATTACGTGCCAAGCACAACCTGCAAGATCTCCCAGGGAGCGATTACATGCGAACAAGCAAAACCTCGCAAGAGCATCCCAGGACTGATTACGTTCCAAGCACAAATTGCAAGATCTCCCAGAGAGCGATTACATGCGAACAAGCAAAACCTCGAAAGAGCATCCCGGGACTGATTACGTGCCAAGCACAACCTGCAAGATCTCCCAGGGAGCGATTACATGTGAACCAGCAAAACCTCGAAAGAGCATCCCAGGACTGATTACGTGCCAAGCACAACTTGCAAGATATCCTAGCGAGCGATTACATGTGAACAAGCAAAACCTCGAAATAGCATCCCAGGATTGATTACGTGCCAAGCACAACCTGCAAGATCTCCCAGGGAGCGATTACATGCTACTGCACAACCTACAAGATATCCATGGCCACGGAGCATCATACGGATGCTCATGATTATACAGATCATCATCACTCACGGTGCATCATACAGATGCACATGATCATACAGATCATCATCATACGGAGCATCATACGGATTCTCATCACACATCACTTATATCTATAGCCATGGGGAGGACCCGCCTACCACCATGCTTGGAAGGGCTCTTGCATCTGTTTCCCGTCACTTCCTCCTGGAAGTATCTTCTATCTGAAGAACACCAAGCCTTTCTCTGAAGTAATCGAACTTCACCCCGGCTATTGGCTTGGTCAACACATCTTCTATCTGCTCGTCCGTCGCAACATACAGAAGCTTCACTGCTCATCTCTGCACCATATCCCTGATATAGTGATACTTGATCTTGATATGCTTCGACTTGTCATGGAACACCGAGTTCTCGGACAACTTCACACAACTCTGGTTGTTACTGAAGATACAAGTAGCATCCAACTGGAGATCAAATAAGTATGACAGTAGCTTCCTTAGCCATACTGCCTCACAACTGGTTGAACAAGCTGCGACATACTCTGCTTCGGTTGTACTCAGTGCTAAGCAGTACTGCTTCCTACTGAACTAAGAGATCACCCCTGATACCATACTGAAGTAGCACCCCGAAGTGCTCTTCCTGTCTGCAGCACTGTCTGCCCAATATGAATCAACATAACCCTCCAGGTTAACCTTTTGATTCTCATCATACTTCAACCCATAATCAATCGTACCCTTCAAGTACCTCAGAATATGCCTTGCAACAATCAAGTGAACATGTATCAGATCTGTCAGGAACTGGCCCAATGTGTTCACAACAAAGAAAATATCTGGTCTCCTATTCGCCAGGCACATCAAGGACCCAATCATCTGACGATACATCGTGGCATCAACCGAATCTGATCATCACTCAATAGTTTCAGGTTCAATGCCATAGGTGTGGCCATGGAACTGCATTCCATCATCCCAAACCGCTTCAGGATCTCTACCATATACTTCCCTTGTCCAAGGAAGATTCCATCTGTACTCTGCCACACCTCCATCCCTAGAAAGTAATGCATCATACCCAAGTCCTTCATCTCGAACTCAGCATCAAGCTTCCTCTTCGTGTCGGCAATCAACCCATCCTCACCTGTCACAAACAGGTCATCTACATACAGTAGGAGTATCATTGGATAGCCTTCCTCAACCTTGTAGTAAAGGTTGGAATCCACTTTACTCTTGGTAAATCCCAAACTGGTCAGGAAGCTGTCTATCCTGTCGTACCATGTCCTGAGTGCTTGTTTCAAACCGTACAAGGCTTTCTTTAATTTGCACACATGTGACACCCTGTCATGTGTCTCAAAACCGAGTGGTTGCTCCACATACACTTCCTTTTCCACTTTATTACTGCATCCAAAGCAAGTACTGATCTGATGGAAGTGTATCTGGATACAGGTGCAAATGTTTCCTCATAATTTATCCCTTCTTTCTGGGAGAAGCCACGTGCCACAAATCTTGCCTTGTATTTTTCTATGGTACCATCTGCAGCATGCTTGATCTTGCAGATACATTTGGAAGTCACAACAGACTTTCCTACTGGTCTCAGGACCACATCCCAGACATCATTCTTCATTATCGACTGGTACTCCTCGATCATGGCATCCTTCTATTACTGCATCCCTGATCCTGGGAACTTCAAATTCTTCAATATCTTCAATAGGTAGTTTTCTTGAACTTCGTCGCTGGAACAAATGTTGTTGTCCTTCTTTTGTAGGTGATTGTACATGATCTTTCCTACAAGTCAAATTCAATTGCATGATTAGAAACATCTCATAGTTTTCAGAACAAATTCTTACGCATAAAGACATAGGTCATACAGTCATTCAATTATCTTAGCCAATGCTTCAACACAACATTTATCCATATCCTGTAACTTTCTAGATGCCTTCCATCTGTACCAGAACATTGTTAAGAGTGTGCACTACTCCCAACATGTCAGCAAAGAGGTTTCAATCTAGATAAGTAGCAATGGAGTGTTGTACAGTACCATAGGCCACTTACCTATTACTATATTAGTAGTATCTTGTTCATTAATACAACGTTTCTAAAATGCATAATATACATCCTAAATCTAGGAACAACATCATTTAAGTAATCATATATACGAGAAATGACAATTCAAATACTTATATTTGTTTGGATGTTGGGTGCACTCCCTCTCAGTCTTTGATTCCTTGCAGGAGCTACTGGAGTCTCTGATAGTGTGCACCTTAACCAATGCTGAAAATGGATGAGAGGTTCTTCCATAGATTATTTGTTTTGCGGAGTCCAACTCTACAGTAGCTTCTTCTACTCCTTTCATGTAAAAATTCATTACAATACATATTCTTCATCACTTGAAGAATCTTTACTGTATTCCTTGGAGGTTCATCATCCTCTGCAGTGTGAGCATGATGTCTTCTCTTGTTTTTCTTCTTCTTGTGGGAGTTGCTTTTGTTCCTGGGACAATCTCTGGAATAATGTCCCTTCTCATCACAAGTATAACATCGAATGTGAGAAAGATCTCTCATGGATCATCCAAAGTTCTCCCTCCGATTCTAGTGGTGGTGTTTACCCTTCTTGTGATGAGGATGCTCCCTCTTGTGGTTATTCTTCCTGGTGTGTGCTGTGACAGCCTGGTCTTCATTATCCATCTTTTCTTCTCGAGCTAGAAGTCTAGCTTATTCTTGTGAGCATTCCTCCCATAGTCTACTGAAAGAAATCAATTTCTTTCTTGCACAAATTCCTTGGATGAAGGAGTCCCATGACCTAGGTAGGCCAGTTAAAGTGGTCATCACAATTTCTACATTCTCCATGGTCTCTCCATTCTGGATCTTCACACTCTTTAATTGGTTCTGCAATGTCATCTTCTGATTTATATTCTTTGCTTCAAACAGCTTGGTCAAGGAATCAAACATCTCCTTTTGTGTCTTTAGAGAAGACACATGTGGTATGAGATGGTCTTTGATAGAATCTGCAATAATCCTCTTGGCCTTGACCAAGTTCTTCTTATGTAAGGCCTTATCTTCATCTCCCTCTGGAACTAGAACCTCTTCACTTATGTAGGTATCCAATTCATTCTCTTCTAGGATTAACCCAATCCTATACTTCCATGCTCAGAATTTATCATCCCCTTCAAGCTTATCCTCAATCTTGGTGTGGTGAGACATCTTAATGAGAAACTCAAATGGAAATAAAAGATTTAGGTCTTACCACTTGATTTGCTGAAACTAGATCTGGAGCTGTCTAAGGTTTGACAGAGAAACCCTAAAAATCCAAACTTGGAATTTCAAACTTCTTTCTGGACAAGGAGATACAATTGGCTAATGCAAGAAAGCTGGTGTGCTCAGATTTTGAAAACTCCAAAAATTAACCCCTCAAAAATAACCTGCGAATTTCGGATCTGCAACTTCTGTCAAAATCTGGTTTTCTGGTTTTTCTGGTCCAAAAATCAAATTAGGGTTTGACTTTCCCGGAGATTCACCCAACCAAAAAGTTTGATCTTGGTCTCTAAATTTTGATTTTTCTGAGGAGAGCAATCCTATGTTGAGAGCACTCCAAAATTCCACTTCTGTCAAAAACCCTAATTTCCCGCAGCAGTGACAACCCAAAATGAAAATGCTCAGAATCCAATTCTGTTTTGACAAAAAGATATGCCATATTGTTTCTGGTGCATCTCTGAAATTTCGGATCCTCGGGGTCTGAAACTTCGGCCTATGGTAGACTGACATGTCATCTTTCCAACCCCACGGATCTGAGCTTCAATGGATTCTCCATGAGAGAGATATGCTAAGTGTCACAACATGACCTGTTTATGGGATGAAACAACATAGCGAACTTGTATGGAGTGCCATGTGTCACTATTTCAACTTAGACCTCTTAAACTCGGACCTATGAAACTACAGTCCGTGCCCTAACTGTCTTTTTACAGAATTCCATTTGGAGCTTCCTAGCCCAAGATATGACCTTTGTTCCTAGGTCACTTGTTTAGGGCTGCATTCTAGAAGAGGCAAAAACCCTAACTTGTACAGATCATATCTCACAAAGTACAACGAATCTAAGGATGAAATTTTTACACGGGGTACATCCGTGTCTGATATTCGGACTGTAAAAATTTCAGATCCTGAACCTTTGCCAAAACGGATTTATAGCAAAAGTTCCATGATGACTATTTTTTACTAAACCAAGCCCTAGCTTCCAATTTGTCGCAAGTACAACAAGTGTTGTAAATGCCATACAATGCCTTCCTTCAGGCTAGTTGTGATACCATGTTAGTTTTTTATCATTTAATTCAATTTTATCTAGGATCTTAACTGAGAGAACAACATGTACAACATATAAAACACAAGAGAAAAGATACACAAAGCATTTCACCGGGGAAAACCATAAAGGTGAAAAGCCCCGCAACTTCGTCAGAGATAGAATAAGCACCAATACAAAGATCACAAAGATGAAACCCCAAAAGATAGATGTCTCCAGCAGCTACTCCTCCTCCACTTGTGCACACTCCTCTCTCTCAACTATGCGAGTTGGATGTGTGATTGAATGAGCAAATAGAGTGGTGCAACCACTCTTTTTATACTTTAACTTGACCTGCCTTTTACCCTAACTGGGCCGACCCCTTAGGGGAGTCTAATAACCCTTCCACTTAACTCATACTGGGCCGACCCCTCTAAGGTGGTCTAATAACCCACCAAATATAAGTTATGTCACTTACAATAAAACTTGCGACATTTGCAAATACAAATGACGACACTTCCGATCTGAGGAATAAGACATCTTCGTCGGGGATACAATAAAGTACAAATGTAATACATACAATATACAAGTGAATATCTTCCGAAGTTACAAAATACATCAACAACCTGAAGGTGTAGGATCCAACGACCAATGTCGCGGGGCATCGGGGAGGGTTGTGTAAAGGTATCCAGACTTTGCATATATGAGGTCAAAATGTTGTGCTTTCGGAATAGCCTCTTCCTCTCTTTGTGGAATGGAGGTGGCGAAATATTTAGCTATGGAGGGTTTAAGAGATTTTATAAACCAATCCAACAAAAAGGGAGGTTGTATTTCGATCTTGCATAGTGTGTGCTTTCTACGCCACTGGTGAATGTGGTCCGCAATGTGGGTGGAAGTATTTTGACGAAACTCAGTGATAATTTCTTGGCCTAGATCATGTCGGATTGGCAGTTGAAAGTATGTAATAAATTCGGTGGCCAATGTCACAAATGTGGAATTGGTGCCACTTTCTAGGTTTACGTACCATTTTTCTAATGTTCGAGTGAGGGTACACTAGAATAGGAAAAGCCTCACGGGGTTTTCCACTATGTTGTTATATGAAAACCATAAGTGGAAACACATAACGTGGTTGGCAGGACCTTCTCCTTGTTTTCCTTCGAATTTGGGAATATCAGAAGGAAACTTGTCTAGCATAGCCGTCCATGTCGTATCATGACCAATGGGGTCATTTGTTAGTTTGGCCAAATCAGGTAGATTTAAACTAGACATAAATGGTAAGGTAGGGACGATGGGTCTTGCCATTCTGTTTGGGATGTGATTTCCATGAGGGGGAGACACAAGTGGTGTTGTAAACAATGGATGACCTCATATGAGAGAGGATGGGTCAAAGGGATCTGATCGATCTCCTTGGGGAGAAGCTAGCAGGGTACTACTTCCGATGGGGGAATAAGTGGTGTAATTAATAGATTCTCCGAGGGGAGAAAATGTGCCTAGAAAGACGTGGCCTTGACCAGATGATCCTATTAATGCTTCCTGGAAATGAACCTGGCTTGAATTTCCTCTACATGTAATATGGGGGGGTGTAATAACACCCATCGAGAGAGTGGATAGGCCTTGCAGTCTACAAGACTGTCTTAGGATGTTGTTTTGTTCCTCAATGGTGAAGGATTTGTGTCAAATTAGAGTGACAGTGGAATAAAAACAATTGAACAGATGCAAAAATATGCCAACCACAACAGATGCAAAATGGTGTGATAAGTGAGTGATATGTGCAATGTCGGTTTTAGTGCATGAGTCCCCACATGTAGGTTATTTTTATTACAAGTCAGTGAACTTATAGTTAAAAAGGAAAAATAAATGTAAATTACCTAGAATACCTAACGTCCTTCCTCTCAAAATGTAATCGGGCCTCCCAAAAGCACAATTGATGGTGATAATGGTATCCACTCACCAATCGACTAGTGGAGGTAACAAAGAGCTAGTTATAGTGGCGATGGGGCCAATGATCCAATCAAGAATACTTGGCAACACATCCCAACGGTAATAACTAACATCAACAGTCAATTGCACTCACAATTTCTCCTTGGTGATATCCTAAGTTAGGCCACTAAGATACCTTGCGTTAAGTGTGGATCAGTGGTTCGTCCTGCACAGTATAGTGTTGTCTCTCTACAACAAGATGAGTGGCTTGTAGGGGAGAGTAGGGCAGCTATACCTCGTAGTTCACCCCCTTGTTCACGATGCACTTCTAATCCAGGTTTTCTTTTAACACTTGCTTATAGCAAGATTTTGTAAGTGCCCTATGAGACAACAATGTTATGTTTCAAAATATTATTAATGAAACTAGATTGGTGGGAATTAATGGATGCCTATCCCAATCAATCCTATCTAACTAAAATATTGTTTTGTGACCTCCTATGGAGAATTTTAGTTGATTAAGATAATTACAACGTTGATTTTAATGGGTTTGAATGTTTCACTTATGGAGTGTAAGATAGGTATTTCACAACCCCTAACTTTTTTATTCACTAAGCTCACATGAAGTGCGAGGTGAAGAGCAGACTAGGATTGGAAGAGCCTGTAAGCCTCTTATTGTGTGCTAGTGGAGAAAACACATGTGATGAAAGAAAAAAAAATGATTTTATTGGAAAATTAACTAAAAGAGTATATCAAGTAATGTGTACTTCTAACTCTAAGAGATGCTCATGGTGCTTTGCAAAATCAAAATATTCCAACTAATAGAAAAGTGTGCAGTTGAGGTATTTCACACTTCTCACTCTTTTTTTTATTCACTAAGTTCACATGAAGTGCGAGGTGAAAATCATACTTCGGACGACAAGTGTCTTTAGGTCCTTGCTTATGTGCAAAAAGTGTTTTCTACACTAGCAATACTACTGAAAACAACATGTTGTTTTGATGCATAAACAAGAAATGGTCTTGAATAATAGTGACAACAATGGGGCCCGTTGAAAGCCTCAAAGTTGGTTACCTAGGTAAGTTTAAAGAGAGGTGTACTGTTTACTTCCTAATACTGGTCTAGGTGCACTAATTACTAATAAATTAAGTAATTGGGTGAATTGGCCTTAATTTAAGTTCACTAGTAAGCAGCAATTGGGCTTCCAAACTAAGCTATTTAGATAAAAAGCAAATAAACAGCATTAGCACGGCTAAACCAGACATTTCCGCACATACCACGTGGGTTAATATAAAACATATGCATTGTAGTGCGTGTAATACACTAACATTCCCCGCGGGTGCGATGGGCGATGTAGCGCATGTCTAACACTGGTAATCTGCACTATGCGTGCGACTGTCCCAGTCGATTCTGCTCTATCAGTGTGGCAGAGACATCAGGAACCGTGTGGCCGCGGAAAAATAAATTGGGTCCTGATGGGGCCAAATTCTGGAAGTAAGAGGTGGAATACCTGATCTCCTACAAGTGACAAACACACATAATTAGCTACTTAGCATAAAACAACCTAGTTTAAAAAGAAATGAACAAAAATAAGTATGGTTTCCATTAGAAATTTTATGGAAAAAATTGCACAAGTGCACTCTTCCACTTGGTGAGGGGCTAATCCTTGTAGGTTGTTGCAAGGCATCAGTCCTTTGATCCCTTTTGGTGGTTGGTGGTATTCCTCTAAGTGATTCTGCAAGAGATTGTAAGTGTAGTTTGGCACATTCAAACATGAAAATATTAATAAAAACAAAATGAAAGAGATGGGGGGAGAATGCAAACTTCAACAATAACCAAAGATATGTTAAACCACTCTTGTATTTCCCAATGGAATAGTTTTACAACATCTAGGTGGTGAAGGCTTTAAGGGAAGCCAACAATCTCACTTAGCGAGGCCTTTCTTGTCCAAACTAAATGCTAAGTAGGCGGAATAACAATGGAGATAAACACTTGCCCCTTGATGGTAGGTGGCAAGCAGACTTGGGAATGCTCACAATGGTAGGAAATGGTGGGCTATGAGGAAGCTCCAACTCAAATCTAGTAGCATAACCTTGCTCTAATTTCTCTCTACAAAATGCATGCCAATGGCTTCCTTTTATAGGCCAAGAGGTGGCCATCAAACAACTGGATCCAAATGTGAACTCTCCTCCTTTATGAACTAGTTCCAAGGTACACAAGGGGGGTTGATTAATGCCCCTAGGTGTGTGAGGATCTGAATTCTTATCCTTGGGGAGGATTGAGTCTTTAATGTGTCGCTGGGCGTGAGTGGTCCCGTCGTTTTGACAGTAACGCGGATATCGAAGGAAAATCTGTGCGGGTGTAGTGTGGGCATTGTTCTGGTAACCTGCGCTATAGTGCAGGTCAATTGTGCAATACCCGCACTACCCTTTGTTTTGACTGTTGCTTGGCACTTGTGGACTCATGTTGTGTTTTGGATCTATTGAGGATGCTTGTGGTGAGATGCATTCTTTATGTTGATGACGCTTTATTGGATGAATCGCCGAAATGTCGCATGTGTGCTACTTTTATGTGTTAACATACTCCTTTAAAAGTTTTATTCAAATAGCCAAGTATGAACAACAAAGAAGACAACTCCTTGCAAATGTTGAACTTGATGATACCCTTGATCATTACATTTGGAATGGGAACAACATTGCGCAATATCGATTCATAGAAGGTGACTGTGAAAACATTATAGATCTTGTTCCTAAAAGGGAGTACTCCCTATTTATTGAAGATATCCCTCATGGTTACAATATCCAAACCATTAGTTATGATTGTGAGCCTTATAGTTACCAATCATTGAATAAAGTGGACGGGATTTGTAGATGTCACGACATCACCATTTTGAAGTTTGTTGTTTTTCATTAAGACGCACAAAGAGGGTTAATGCTATCATCTTTCAAGCGTAAAGCTAATTCAAAGAAGCAACTTTATTAGTAAGATATTTGAAGTGTATTATTTAGAATTAAAATTTAGAAATTGATTTTATTTATTGATAAGTTAACTGAATTCTTATTTATTTATGTTACAAGAAAAAGCCTAATATTTGTATCTCCAACAATGATTCATTTATGAGTGATATTGAAATGATACATATTGCATGCTAAGCAAAAGAGAACGCTTATGATCCTCTTCTTATAAATGAAAAGAGTGAAGGAAAACATAGTCAATTATTGAGTTATAATGTTGTGGTCAGAAAGCTAACATATGAGGAAAACTATTTGAAAGGAGAGAGTGTAAACATGTATCAAAGGAGATAAGCATTGATTAATTATCTCATAGATACATTTTCAAGTGAAGGAGATTGGATTTTGGATTTTTTCTCAGGTTCAAGTGATATTTATGATGTCATATATGAAAGCATACTTCAATTTCTATCAATTTTAATTCTTCAGTGTTTATACTTTTTAATTTGTGTTTCTTTAAGTTATTTTACTTGTTCGGATGCGGATGACCTGGTCGTGGAAGGATGGTTGTCATTATGGAGTGGGGGTTGAAAGGCAATCTAGGTGGTCACATGCAGTTGTTGGAATATTCACACCATCATTTTTGTATTTTGCATGCTGCATGCATTTGCATGCCATTGCATGCATCCAGTCATCATCATGGTTGTCTCGCCAACACCTAGAGATCACTCCTAGCTCTCCAGAGCCTGTCTTTAGCCCTCAATTGGCCTCCTACCTACCTAAAGTGCCCTCTTTGACTTATCTACTTAGTAAGTGTGCCCTTCTCACCTACCACTATCAGTTAGAGTGCCTTATCTCACCTACCAGGAGTTATCATTCAGTTAGTGCATTGATTGAGTAGTTCTTCCACTGATTGCTCATTCTGACTGCTTGTAGCTTCTAGTTAGCTAGTTTTGGAGTTCCACTTGACTATTTGATAGCCTCATGCACCCCCCTTGGAGTCTCCATTCCCTGATTTATGCCTAGATGGTTCTGTCAGACTCAGTTAGACACACTTGACTGGCTATTACCATTTATGACTGATACTATTGACTGGATGATGTCTCCATTGTTATCCAAGCTAGACTTTGAGTTAGACAGCCTCATGCACCCCACTTAGAGTCTCCATTCCTTTATTTATGGCTAGATAGTTCTGTTAGACTCAGTTAGACACACTTGACTGACTCTTACCACTTATGACTGATACTACAGACTGGTTGATGTCTCCATAGTTATTCATGCTAGACTTTGAGCTCAGAATTCGAATGCCCTACTTGGCTAATTCGAATCCTATATGATGCCTCATCATTGATTATTGTAACACATTCTCTACATTCATTATTCATTGTATGATATTGACATTGTCTATTATTATGTGTTTATGAGTGATTATCGAATGCATGCTTCTTCTTCTTTGCAAATAATCTTGAGAGTTAGATTGTGAGTTTGTTACAGTTGCTAGATCCTTGTAGATTATCACATGGTATCAAAGCAGTAAGCAGCTATTCGAATTGCAGCCATTGCAGCAGCAGCAGTTGCATCATTTCTTTGAGCGGATATCTTTTATCTGTGCACCAGAAGCCTCTGAGTTTCCACAGCAAATCCCGGTGCTATTACTTGAATTCATTGGAGAAATCCAGTGAGGTCTATCTAGGTGTGAAGGACTTAGTCTATGTGCCAAGTTTCCTTAAGGTAGTGTTTAGTCGAAGTGTAGCATTCTCCATCAGCAAAAATTCTCTTGTTTTGCAGGTTTATTCACCCGTTCGGAATCTTCTTCAACTATTCGACTTTCTCTGTTTCAGTTGGATCTAAAGCTCACATCTTCCAACTATGTTGAGTGGAAAGCCAAGATGTCTCTCTTCATGAGAACCAAGGGATTCACCCGAATACTCAACGGAACGATGGTAGAACCTCTTAGTGCAGTTGAAAAGTCCAAGTACTTGGACAAGCTTGATGAAGCAGTTGGTCTCCTCCTTCTCTCAATTTCTGATGATCTTCACTTCCATGTCATCGATCTTACATCTCCTAAAGAGGTTTGGGACAAGCTCGAATCCCTTTTTGGACAGAAATATGATATGGAAGGACACAAATTGGAGAATGAGCTCATATGTTTGAGTCCTAACAGTTTCAAATCTATCAATGCCTTCCTCACAAAGTTCAAAAGCTTCATATCACAGTTGAAAATATATGAGCTAGTGAAAGAAGACAAGCAGCTTATACTTTCCATTCTCTCAAAGTTGGGGGCAAACTTCTCAATTTTTGTCTCTACTTTCCAGTCAGCTAGGTTGTCCATTCCAAAATGGAAGTTTCCCTCACTTGATGATTTCATCCAATCTCTTACTAAAGAAGAAGAGAATTTGATCTCTATGGGAATGATCAAACCCAAATTGGATTCATCTCTTACAGTTGTAGAGAGAGAGAATGGTCAAGGAAAGCAAAAGATTTCTGTCAAAATATCGAATGATACAAAGCATACAGATACTCCATATCAGCCAGATGGGGCTTTGAACTCTAGGAAGGCCAAGCATTCTCGGAAGAAAAGACCCAAGTGCAGCTATTGTCTTAAAGGTATCCATCCCAAGAGTGATTGTATGAAGAAAGCTATAGATATGATGGCTCGGTTACTTAAGAAGAACAATCTTCCTATGCCTGCATGTACAAGGAAGAAAGATCCTGATACTGATCTTTCCAGATCTGAAGGAAAGAAAAGATGTCATGCCCTCATGGCAAGTGCATCAACAGATTCTACTTTCATCATAGATTCAAGAGCATCAAGACACATGTCTTCCTCCAAATATCTCTTCTCCTGTTTCACAAGCTCAATTGGCCCTTCCATCAGATTGGGCAATGATTCAGAAGTCTCCTCTCAAGGGAGTGGAAGAATCGATCTTGACTCAGGTTACTTTTCTAATGTGCTTTATGTTCCTTCTCTTGCAGCTAATTTACTTTCAGTGTACCAAATGACCCATGTTGGAGAGCCCAAAAGAGTGATATTTTCTCCAAATGAAGTCGAAGTAAAAGACATGGTTTTAGGGGAAATCATCTCAAAAGGTGTTGCAAATCATGAGACAAAACTCTATGAGTTTCCCCACTTCTCACCTCTCTCAAAGGAGTATGCTCTTCGCTCTCATATTCATGAAGAGAGTAGACTGTCTCATCTCAACCACAGGCTAGCTCAAGATGTGGTTGAAGGTCTTCCCAATAGCAAGATTGCTCATGGCACCTGCAAAGATTGTTCTAATAAGATTGAGAAAAAGAGGAATCTCGAAGAAGTGCGAATGTTAGATCCAGATCCACAAGAACCTGAAGATCTAGCACCTATTGGTTCAACATCCACTGTTACATCCACTGGGGATCTTGTTGAAGATCCATCATCAGATTCTAGTTCTTTTGATAAAAATATCACCTATGATGGCTCAAGGGAGATATCAGAGATCTAAATGCAGCTTCGGAAGCAGGTTCATGATGCTCCCACTTCATCAGATTCGGAGTTTAAAAGTGATGATGAGGTAGACTCACTTGCTTCTTGACACGAGCTTCCAGATATAGAGTTTGAGAGTGATGATGAGTTTCAAGAGAGCGAATTCCCATCACATGATAGTTCATATTTGGAGTATGAGACATCAACTTCACATGTTGCTCCTCATGAAATTTCAGATTCAAATTTTGTATGTAATGATGAGCCAGTTCTACTTGCTTCTCCTCACAAGAGTTCAGATTCAGAACCTGGATGTGATGAGCCAGTTCTGGATACATCTCCACATGATATTTCAGATTCGGAGCTCAGGAGTGTTGACAAGCTCCAAAAGAGAAAACCATCATCACATGGCAGATCAGATTCAGAGTATGACAGTGAATATGATGAAGAGAAAATACTAGATCGAGATCCACAAGAACCTGAAGATCTAGCAAATGCTAAAGAGGACATGGGAGATTCAGTCCCTTATGATCTCTCAACTGATTTTCCTCCTCTTCCGAGATGGGAAACCACTACTCTCACTGGTGATCCAGTTGATCGACGGAGAACCACATCAGGTTTTCAGGATGGAAGGTTTCATCCTTCTCACATTACTGATCCTTTTTAGATTGATCAACCCTTCTTTTGAAAAGAAAGACACTTACCTCCTTCAGGGGTGAGTGATGACATGCTACTTTAGTATCCTTCAGTCTATTTTGAGGGAGGGCTTTCTTCCCACTGGGTTTTCCCTCTTTCCTCACTTAGTTTATTTAGATTGATTGTACGGGGTGACCTTTGGCCTTAGTCACCAGGGCCCTATTTTTTATTTAATTTATTTCCTCATAGTATAGCTTGCGGGGGGGTGTTGGAATATTCACACCATCATTTTTTGTATTTTGCATGCTTGCATGCAAAACTGCATACTGCATGCACTTGCATGCCACTGCATGCATCAAGTCATCATCATAGTTTTCTCGCCAACACCTAGAGCTCACTTGTAGCTCTCCAGAGCCTGTCTTTAGCCCTCAATTGGCCTCCTACCTACCTAAAGCGCCCTCTTTGACTTATTTGCTTAGTAAGTGTGCCCTTCTCACCTACCACTGTCAGTTAGAGCGCCTTATCTCACCTACTGGGAGTTATCATTCAGTTAGTGCATTGATTGAGTAGTTCTTCCATTGATTGCTCATTCTGACTGCTTGTAGCTTCTGGTTAGCTAGTTCTTGAGTTCCACTTGACTATTTGACAGCCTCATGCGCCCCCCTTAGAGTCTCCATTCCCTGATTTATGCCTAGATGGTTTGTTAGACTCAGTTATACACACTTGACTGGCTATTACCATTTATGACTGATACTATTGACTGGATGATGTCTCCATTGTTATCCAAGCTAGACTTTTAGTTAGACATCCTCATGCACCCCACTTAGAGTCTCCATTCCTTGATTTATGGCTAGATAGTTCTGTTAGACTCAGTTAGACACACTTGACTGACTCTTACCACTTGACTGATACTACAGACTGGTTGATGTCTCCATAGTTATTCATGCTAGACTTTGAGCTTAGAATTTGAATGCCCTACTTGGCTAATTCGAATCCTATATGATGCCTCATCATTGATTATTGTAACACATTCTCTACATTCATTATTCATTGTATGATATTGACATTGTCCATTATTCTGTGTTTATGAGTGATTATTGAATGCATGATTCTTCTTCTTTGCAAATAATCTTGAGAGTTAGATTGTGAGTTTGTTACAGTTGCTAGATCCTTGCAGATTATCATAGCAGTCGCCACAAGATTTAATGAGGACCCTCCTCGATGACGAATGGCATTGGAATGATAGCGATTCAATGTGCCGAATAAATCCTAGGGTGTCTGGAAGTTGTGCCAAGGACAAAGTCACTATGGTTCCAAGCACATCTCGGTCTAGACTAAACAAGAATCGACGATGCGAGGCTGAATTTGGTTTCCTTGACTCTCCTTGTCATCAACATGGCATCCAAATAGTGATTTCGACAGGGATTCACAACACCTTCAAAGGAGGTGGCGAAATATTATCTCGATTATGAAATTAATGGGAGTGGTGATCATTGACGATGAAGCCAAAAACTTGGGTATTTAATGTGGTATAAATGAGGTTCGTGGGGAGATGAATTGCAACATTTTTTCTTCCCACGGGAATTGGGATACCCTCCTTCTTTATTTGTATTGTTTACAGGGGGGTTTATCCAGCTTGCAAAATCTCTTGGTTGGTTTCATGTTCAGGTTGTTAGCATCCATCTTGCTATGGCTCCCCGTGAGCATGCGCAAAGTCATCGTGGTCGGTTCAAAAGAAGTCACCATGAGCCTAACCATAGCAAGGATCCTCCTACTTGTAGTCTGGATGTACCGACTCATACTGAGCAAATTGTTGAGGAAATGGAAGCTCTAGTGATTGAGGAACATCATCAGTCCAACTCTAGGCCTATTCCTTATTGGGCAGTCGAGTTTGTTCTTGCTCAAGTCTTAACCGAGCAAGAGTTTCAGAAGGCGGAGGCTCTAAAGTTAATTGTTCAATTTGAGAAAATTTGGATGTTGTTCACTGTCAATTGGATGAAGTTGCAGCCACAAAGGGGATGGATATCATCTTATGCCAAGAACAATTAAATGTGAGAAGAAGATCAGAGTTGGAAACTCCATGAGTGCTAGCCACCCTCACTATAAATGGTACTGCATGTTTTTCATTATGTTTAGGATCTAAAATTTTGTATGTCAATCGGTAGCTATCTGACATAAAATAATGCTATCGGGGGATTCTGGAAATTTTGATAGAACATGGAATTATTTAGTTGATATATTTTCTTATGACAACCCGGTTTCCCATCAAAGAGCATGTCTCTTAATAGTTTGTTGTAAAGATTTAAAAACAATCATGGACACAGTAGAGGATGCTTTTCTTATAGCTTAAGTGATCTGCTCCTCCTCAGGGGTAGATCTACCAACACTTTTGTACTTTATTTTATTTTGATTAATAGAAGGTTCTGCAATAGCTTACAAAAAAACTATTTTACTTAATGTTTTTTTGTATTTGGTGATTAGGTACAACATTAGCATGCTCCTTACAAAAAGGAAGAATTTAATTGCATATCCATTGAAAAGCACTACAATGCAATATATTAAGCATAGAATTAATCCTATTAAATCTCTTCTAGATGCAATGCAAGAAATTGGTCTAAATAAAGGAGAATTTAGTGAATCACGTGTGGCAAAAATATCAAAAGAGCCTCAACCACTAATAAAATAGTTGTTTGGAAAGGATCACTTTGGACATCTTGTAGAAATAGAAGACCCAATGGATGAGCACAATGACGTCCCAGAAGAAATCCAAGCTTCAAAAAATGATAATGTCAATGATGAATTTGGCATATATGATATTATTGATTAGTTTTAAGATCTCCTCGAGGAGCATGTTACATTTGATAAATTTTTGATAAGATATATTTGTAATATTTGAATTAAAGATTTTACATTAAGAATACATATCTAGATATTGTTGTTTTATGGTGAATCTTATTGATGTGCTCTTTACCATAGTATATTGTTTGCTTTTTGTGTTTCATTTTATGTGAATCATCACTTTATGGAAAATAATATTAAATATTATAATTTTTATACATGAATTTCTAGAAATATGTTAAAAAATTATTTATAATGTTTTTTTTCTCCTTTTCTTTTCAGTTTGGCTATAAAAATGTTTTATTTGACATGGAAATTTAAAAAAAGAAGAAGCCAAAATGTATGTTTTTCATTATAACTAGCTTTTAAATGTATATTTGTTTGTTAAATGTTCAAAGATAGTATTATTTAGGTACAATTGTCTAAACATTGATTGATGTGAAGTTAAAAACTGTTAAAAACCTACATTTAGATTAAAAATTAGAACTTTGGAAAATTACATGATATATATAAATATATATATATTCAAAAAATTTACATGAAAAAATTTAGATTTTTTTACATTTACAAAAAATGAAAAATAAGAAAAACACCATTAAAAAAAATATAGACATTGTAGAGAAAAAATGAAAAACAGTTGAAAAAAAACACTTTAAAAAAAATGTTGATACTTTATGGCTAAGAATATTAAAAATATCGAAAAAGTACCTCGAAAAAAAAGATTTATACCCTTAGAAACACTTTTTGAAACAAAGGTAAAAGAAACCACTAAATGTGACCTCCAAAAAACTGAGAACTTTGGAGGATACTGGTCAAGTTATATATTATGTTAAAGAAATTCATAACAAAATGACACAATATTTACTTTGGAAACCCAAACAAGAAAACCAACATTTGATTTGCTTCTGCCAGTCTTTTATTTCTTTGCAAATTTGCAAGTTACAATTCCATCTAGCTCTCTGCTTCATTCTAGCTCTTTACATGGGAATTTGGACAACAATTCCTCTCAGTCTTAGCCAAAAATCCCATATTCATCTGTGGTGCATGAATTTATGGAAGGATGGTTTTGCTATCCTGGGGTCAACTAGAAGGACCAAAGACCCCCAACTCCTCAGCTCTTCTTTGTCTTTTCCAATTAGTCCTTTGATTATGGTTCTTATTTTTTTTCTTTCTTTCACACACACACTATAATCCTTCATTTCCTTTTTTTTTCTCTTTTACTTTCTCCATGCTTACATGTTGGGAATACTATATTAAATAAAGGTGTGGACAACGTAAAAAATGGCATGGGGCCCTTCATGCTATCAACCTTGTCTTTGACCTCATCAATACTTGTGATCCCTGCTTTTGTTGCTAGACTTATGTGACTTACGAACCCTTGCAACTCATGAGTCAATAGCCAATCATTTTTTGTTGATTCAATTCGAATCACATCGAGACATTTTCTCAGGTTGCTAAGATGAATTTTATCAGGTTTGTTCTCTCTCTTGTTGCTGGTTTTGGTTGGGAGGTGCATCAGATGGATGTGAAGAGTGTCTTCTTACATGGATATTTTATTAAAGATATCTACATCGAAATCTCTCTATGGCTCAAAACAAGGACTCGGGGCTTGGTGTGAGAATATTGATAAGTTATGTATTCATTGTGGCTTCAAGCACCATGAATAATATCATGAAGTCTATGTTGACTAAGTGATAAGATTATTTTGAATGTGTTATATGCGGATGATTGCATTATTGCTACTAGTAGTAGGGCTTTGATTCTTGGTTTAAATGCTAAGTTCAAGGATATATTTGAGATGATAGACTTAGGTTTGTTGCATTTATTTTTTGGCATCCAAGTTTTTCAATTGGATTGTGTGTGGTATCTTTATTTCTCAATCTAAGTATGCTATCAATCTATTGAAAATATTTAATAAGTAATATTCTACACTTTGTGCTACCCCACTTCAATCAGGAGTCAAGCTAACCAAGGAGTGTAGCTCTACAAAGGTTGATGATACTTTGTATAGGAAACTTGTTTGGAACTTTATTTACTTGACTCATAATAGACCTAATTGCATTTTTTTTCAACTTGGTATTGAGATCATGAACAAATTGAACGAGAAACATATGCAAGCAACAAAAACAACTGAGTGGTAGTACATGAAAGGCACTGATCAACCATGAATTAAGTGTTCTAACAGGATTGATAATCAATTAACTATATAAGACTCGGAAGGTGATGTTGATCCGCACACGCCCAGGTGCACGAGGGGGACAACAATTCGACTGGATGAGTCAGTTTTGTTATGTTGGAAGCACAAGAATGAGAAGCAAAGCAGGAATACACTACACACATAAATATATAAACACACAAACAATATGCAAGAATGCGAATTGATTTCTCTATTACTAGATGCAACTCGCTGATAAGATCATAAGATCAAAAGATTTTTATATTACAATATTTTACATTCTTATATAGAGTGTTGAGACGCTTGGGTGCCTTCCCATTACGTTCAGTTACAAGAGATTTTAGAATGGTTTCGGAAGTTCAACCGTTACAGTCGACTGGAAGACAGAGAGACAGTCTGTCGTAGTTCGACAGTCGCAAGTCGCAAGTCGATGTTGCATGTCGACATCAGGAGACTGTTGATGTCGTTGAACTTGTCGAAGTGGCTAAGCTTGTCGAAGTCATGTCGAAGTCGATGAACTTGTCGAAGTTGTGTCAACGTCGATGACTTGTCGCAGTGGATGTTATCCTATGACAACAATGGAAACTACTATGTGGATCATACCTCCTTCCTTAAGAAACAATGGTCCCCATTGTTTGCTCGTTCAGGTGAGGAAACTTGTTGGCTAGTTCAATAGCAGAGTACCATTTTCCTTGTGAGGGGCTCTGTTCGGATTTAGCAACCTGAAACAAGGGAATTGTATTCATCCTTGTATGGCGTACTCGTCATCCCACAATGGTGTCACAAGGAAGAGGTTCTTAAACATCTGGATGGATGTCTGCGGGTTTTGCTGTCGGTAAGTCATTTTGTTCCAACAGTGGTGCATGATATGGTCAAAGTAGATCCATGTTGAATACTGGATGCAGACCCAGGCATGCAGGAATGTCAAGCTGGAAAGCATTTTCTCCAATTTGTCGAAGAATAGTGTATATACCATATCGCACAGGTTTTAACTTCTTGTATGGGCCAGTGAAGCATTCCTTCTTGAGATGTAACCAGACCTTATCCTCAATTTGGAATGAATGAGGAATATGATGCTTGTCGTGTCGGGCCTTAGGTTTCACGTTTGCTCGTTGCAACATTCTATCTGCTTGTCACTGAATGTCGCAAATATGATATCGAAACTTCGAGGCTTTATCAACTTCCCGCTAGCTGTAGTCGGTGTCGTTTGACTGTGTCGAGGAACTGATCAAGTCGATAGGCGTTGAGGGTTGAAATCCGTAACAGATCTCAAATGGGATCTTTCCCGTAGAGCTGTGCTAAGCACGATTGTAGTTGTGTTGTATGTATGGAATACTTTCATCCCATGTTCGTCGATGCTTGTGGTTGTACATGCGAAGCAGTTGTACTACCAAGCGATTCACAACTTCCGTTTGTCCGTCGGTCTGAGTATGGAAAGCTGTCGACAATGAGAGTCTTGTGTCGAGCTGCTACCAGAGAGTCTTCCAAAAGATGCCGACGAATCTGGCATCACTATCAGAAATGATGGTTTTCGGTAAACCATAGTGTTTCCAAACATGTTCAAAGAAGAGCTGAGCGGTCTGTTGTGTTGTCGTAGTCTTTTTGCATGGAATGAGAATGGCCATCTTGGAAAATCTGTTGACTACTACTAAAATCGCGTCATGTTGATGTTTGGTAGTAGGATACCCCGTCAAGTAGTCCATAGAAATAGATTCCCATGGTCGACTAGGAACTGGCAAAGGTGTGTACAATCCTTGTCGTCGATTATGGGGTTTAGAATTGGCACAAATCACGCATGATCGAATGTACTTGTTGACGTCGGTTTTAAGTGAAGACCAAAGTAAATACTTATGGAGAATAGAAAGGGTCTTTGCTACTCCAAAGTGTCCTGCAGTCTTGTTGTAGTGCGCGTCCCTAATGAGCTATTGTCGATGCTCACATGTCGGTACACAAAGCTGTCCAAGCTTGTATAGCAAGTTGTATTTTAGGAAATAGTCAGAGATCGACGACTTGTCAGTCTGAAGTTGTCGATAGACTGGTGAAAAGTGGATGTCTTCTTGATACAACTAAGGCCAA
Organism: Larix kaempferi; assembly: GCA_027924585.1. NCBI lineage: Eukaryota > Viridiplantae > Streptophyta > Pinopsida > Pinales > Pinaceae > Larix > Larix kaempferi. The sequence goes on along the minus strand of BSBM01001430.1, from coordinate 2,015,623 downwards.
AGAGTGGTTTCATAGCCTTGCATACTCATCACTGTAAAAAGGAGAGTAATGGGTGGTCGACTTAGACAATCAACGGCGGCGTTAGCTTTACTTTTTTTATACTTAATTACCAACTGAAATTGTTGCAGGTAATTAATCCACTTGAGTTGTCGAGTTGTTTGTAGTTTTGATTGGGTCGGAGCGAACTGTAGAGGCTTATGGTTAGTGAGGATGATTGTTTCCTTGCCAAGGATGTAATGTCTCCATTGCTTAAGAGCTTGCACAATGGCGTACAGTTCTTTCTCATACGTCGAGTATCTTCTACCAATGTCGTTAAAAGTTTCGGAATGAAAAACGACTGGGTGACCAGACTGAGTGATCACTGCGCCTAAGGCATAGTCCGATACGTCCATCTCAATCTCAAAGGGATGATGCAAATTAGGTAACACAAGTACTGGTGCAGTGCAAAGCTTGTGTTTGAGTTGTTCAAAAGCTGCTTGTTGTGTTGGTGTCCATTTGAAGACAATTTCCCCATTTCCTTTCGTCAGCTGATTCAAGGGCCAGTCTATGTGACCGAAGCCGAGTATGAATCGTCGATAGAAATTCACCAAACCAAGAAAACTTCTTAGTCCTTGAATGCTTTGAGGAATGGGCCAATCTCTGAGGATCTGTACTTTGTCTGGGTCGACGTGAATGCCTGCAGAGTCAATTACAAACCCCAAATATTTGATGATGTTCATCGCAAAGGAACATTTTTCCATGTTCAAGTAGAGTCGATGTTGTTGGAGAATGTCGAGGACTTGTCGAAGTTGTCTGACTTGTTCTTCCCATGATCGACTGAAAATCAATATGTCATCGAGATAGACAATGATCCATTTGTCGATGAAAGGTCGAATAATGTTATCCATGTGTCGCATGAAGGTCGCAGGTGCATTGGTTAAGCCGAAATGCATGACTAATCATTCAAACAATCCTTCCTTGGTCTTGAAAGCAGTTTTCTATGCATCGGAGGGCTCGATTGGAATCTAATGATATCCCGACTTGAGGTCGAGCTTAGTAAAGAATTTAGCACTTTTCAGACAGTCGATGAGCTCGTCTATCTACGGCAAAGGGTATATGTTCTTTACCGAAATTTTGTTGAGGGCCCTGTAGTCAATGCACATGCGCCAAGTCCCGTCTTTCTTTGGAACGAGGACGACTGGACTTCCACAAGGAGAGGAGTTGGGTCGAATGTGACCTTTGTCGATCAAATCTTGGATTTGTCTGCGAATCTCTTCATTTTCGAGAATGGATCTTCTGTAAACAAATGTGTTAGGTAATGAAGAACCATGAGCAAGTTCAATAGAGTGTTTTACCTGGCAATGTCGAGGTACTCCGTCTGGAACTTGGAATAGGTTTTGGTATTCATCAAGAATATTGTCGATCTGTTGCTTCTGTCACGAGCTGCACTGGTCGGTGAGTCGACTGGTTGCTGCAGTCTTCCGAGAATGTTGCGGCTTTATCATAATCAATGTGAACTTCTGAGCATGATTGATGAGCTTCTTCGTTTGTTTAGCAGATATCATTGCAAGCGTTGGTATAGGTCGTCGCTCTGGTATGATGTGCCATTGATTCAGAATTCTGACAATCACCTTGTGCGGTCGTGACTGGTAACTTCCATGGCGATCCCATAGGTAAGGTTTCCCAAACAGGGCGTTGGCTACGGAGAGTGGTGCCACATCGCAAAGTACTTTGTCTTCAAAAGGCTTAATGAAGTAGGCAATCTTACATTGTCGAGTGATCCTTAGCTCTTGTCCATCCTTCATCCAACCGATGTTGTAAGGCTGAGGATGTGGAGTGGTAACAAGACCTAGTTTCTTCACAAGTTCTTTAGAAACAAAGTTCTTATGGCTACTGTTATCCACAATCAAATGTAATGGATTGTTTTGAACCCATATCTATGTTTGGAACAGGCGCTCTCGTTCCTCCTCATCGACGATAGTTGAGGTTGTTGGATTTGTCGATGTCGATATCAGAAGTGTCATTGCTTCTGGATCAGATTCTACCACAGTGTTGTCAAACGCATCGTATGTCGACACTTTTTCCAAAAAGGTCTTCCGAGCTTTGCATTCAGACGTATCATGCCAAGATGAGTGGTGGTAATCACACCATTTCCCGGTAGGTTGCTTGCTACGTTCCCTTTTGTGAAAAGGCTTTTTGTCGTGATTTGGATTTGGCGAAGTTGGATGAGAAGATTTCGACTTGTCAAAGTCGGCTGGTGCCTTCTTGTCGAGTGGTCGTCCTGATGTTGGTTTAGTCGTGAAGCGTGCTTTTCCCTTCTGTTTGGTTTCAAGTTTACTGGCATAATGGAATGCATCTACGAGCGTATTGACAGTCAAAAACTCCATCTCCTGCTGAATGTACTGGGATAATCCGCTGACGTACTTCAGAACAAGTAATTTCTCTTCTTCTTGAACGCCAAGTCTAGCCATGAGTCGATAGAACTCGTCGGTGTAACTTTGTATGGAATGGGATTTCCAATGCCTTAGCTGCTTCCACTTCTTATATTGCTGCTCAATGTACTTGGGCGGGTAAAACTGCTTTCAGATGTATTCGAAAAATTTCTCCCATGTGTCCATGGGGTCTCCGCTTTTTTCCATCTTTGTTGAGAGGTTCTCCCACCAGCAGTGCATAGATGTTGACATCTTTAAGGATGCAATGGTGATCTTGTCGGCTTCCGAGAGTTGATTCAGAGAGTAATAGGATTCCAATTGTTGTACTGAATTGTCGATGGATTTCGAGTCAATCTTGCCTTCTAGATTTGGTATGTCTGGATTCATTTGCACTTTGAATGGAATGATTTTGTCGGAGTTAGATCTTGTCGAAAATCCTCCTGATGTTGAAGCAAATCGCGTGAGAATCTCATTGAATTGGGCGGACATCTTAGTTCGTTGTCGAGCCAGTGCTTGCTCTATGAATTGCTGTGTCTCGTCAATTGCATGTCTATCGCATGTTTCTTCTGCCATCTCTGAAGGTAGTGTCTGCTTGGATTGTTGAGTTTGCGAGCGTGTTTGAACCGACATAAGTCAGACAACTTCGATGGAAGTGTCTACGCAAAACTTAAGTACGAACAAAACTGAGAATGCTCTGATACCAATGATCCGCACGCACCCAGGTGCACGAGGGGAACAACAGTTCGACTGAATGAGTTGGTTCTGTTATGGCAGAAGCACAAGAATGAGAAGCAAAGCAGGAATACACTACGCACAGAAATATATAAACACACAGACAATATGCAGGAATGCGAACTGATTTCTCTATTACTGGATGCAACTCGCTGATAAGATCATAAGATCAAAAGCTTGTTATATTACAATATTTGACATGCTTATATAGAGTGTTGAGACACTTTGGTGCCTACCCGTTACGTTCAGATACAAGAGAAGTTAGAACGGTTTCAGAAGTTCAATCGTTACAGTCGACTAGAAGATAGAGAAACAGTCTGTCGTAGTTCGATAGTCACAAGATGCAAGTCGATGTTGCATGTCGACGTCGCGAGACTGTTGATGTTGTTGAATTTGTCGAAGTTGATGAGCTTGTCGAAGTTGATGAGCTTGTCGAAGTCGTTGAACTTGTCGAAGTTGTGTCGACGTCGATGACTTGTCCCAGTGGATGTTAGCATCCGCCAACAATGCCAACTACTGTGTGGATCAGATGTTGACGGGCATCAATCTATGTTTGACTATGTGTTTCATCTCAACTCTAGTCTAATTGTTTGGTCATGCAAGAAGCAATAAGTCACTGCACTATCCACCACTAAGGTCAAGTACAAAGGAGTGGTAAATGGAGCTACTTATGTAGTTTGGGTCAACAAATTAATGGATGAGCTTAGACTTCCTCAGGAGGATTCATCTATAATATATTGTGATAATCGAAGCATAATCCATGTGAAAAATCATCTATTAGCATGTAGCAAGACCAATCATAATGAGGTTCATGTACACTATCTCTATTAGTTGGCTTAGAAAGGTGAAGTGGCTCTTTCAATATAACATGATAGATAACCAGGTTGTTGATATCCTCACAAAACCATTCACAAAGGCCAAGTTTGTCAAAGTCCAATCTATGCTCCAATTTCAAGAGATTATCATTAAGGGGGGTAGTGGTAATGCTACCTTTATCTTTCCAAGTCATGTTTAAGAGGATATGCTAAAATATGTATAAATGTTTGAACAAATGTAAATTCGACTTATTTTGGTAATTAAGACTACTTGAGTGAAAAGTAAAAAGTATTTGAGTGAGAACTAATAATAGTTGACGTTTTGTTTATTGAGTCTAGCTCGGGTGGTTGGGAGAAATGAATGTTACCCTCCCGACCTAGGAACAAATCCGACACGTGACATGTTGAGCTCTTTATAAGTATATTGTTGTATCATCCTTGAGTCTTGAAGAAACCACTTTACCTTAGGTGTTTTCCTCAAAATGAGGGGAAGTCCTCAATGGGTTTTCTCAGGATATGTATTTTACATTAAAAAAAATAGCTCATTTTATAAGAGATATGTCCAAATGACCAAATAGTATGATTAAGTGAAAAGATTTGAGAGGTTTTATCGGGGTAATTCTTAGGGGTGAAATTTTGCCAATTGACTATTTTTTGGGTTTTTTTTCAAAAAATAAATTCATAATTTGGTCATTTTTAGTCTCTAATATCACTTATATTTACATAAAATATGTTTTTTTTTTTTTATCTTAATAGTCACCAAAATTTACACGTTTCAATAGTAAATTGTATGTTTCATATTTAATATTCACCTACTTGTCTATATACATGTTTTTTGCAATCCAAAATAATCACCTAGGATACTAATCTATAAAATCAGAATCCTTAAAAAATAACCTAGGTTTAAATCCTTAGATTAATTCTTCTCCTCTCTCGAGTTCATGAGGTTATCTATTGGTGTCGTATTTTTTGATAAGATATTATATTAATTTGAGTATATACCTATTACATATTACTGGTCTCTCCCTTTATGTGTTTGGAGTTACATGATCATAGAACCTATTATTAAATTCCAATTTAACGGAGGTAGACAAGGAATTCAAAATTGGGGACAATGGGGAGAATGGCCAAGCGATCAAGTAACAAATTAATAAAAATTAATAAAAGGTGTCAAATAGAATATCTAACAAACTATAACACATATTTAGGACAAAATTTAGGGAGGGGCATTCCAAAGGTTGTTAGGGGCTTCTTTGAAAATGGTCAAATAAGATTATCAAACACTAAATAAGGCTTAATTGAGATAAATTAAGGGCTATCTACCCATAATCAAACAATTATCAAAAAAAGATGTCAAAAGCATACTCCAATTCATCTCTTTAGACCAAGGGTGGATGATTAGAACAAGGAAACTAGCATTTGCATTCTCATATAGTCCTTAGGAATGAAACACATAGGAAACATGTTGGACATATTCGATGTGCTGCAATATGATAACTTTTCTATATTAAATTTTTCATTATGCCATAATATTTGATAATAAATTACCTTTCATGGCTCATTATCAATAATGTATATTTATGTGGAGCATACTAAAGTGTTGGATTCTTATCTTGAGTTGGGGAAGAGGGGGTGAAAGGTAAAAGCCCAATATCTCATCTATGAGTGCTTCAAAGAAAATGTAAGCTCTACTCACATGGGATCAAATCATCTACTGCACATAGCATTAGAGTCAATAGCTGAAATTGAGCCACATAATGTAGGGTGTCTCCCTAGAGCGTATTTATATTCACGTTTTATAACATGTTTGACAAATTGATATCCTTCCTAATAGCCTTATGATTGTGATTACCTAAAGAAATCTTTTTTTATCCAAGGCAGCCTCGTTTTAATATCCACCTTTTATCTAGAGATAAAACTAAGGTTGTGATCCTTAAGAATTCCCATGTTAGCTCCACAATTTTAAAGCAATTGTTGTTTGCTTTTCTAAACTAAAAAATCGATTAATACTAAAGTTGTAAACTAGTGACACCACATTTAGCCTATACTCTATAATATCATTCTTAGCAAGCCATAATCTTATATTATGTGGTATGTTATTGGATCTTTTATGTTGAACTATGGCTTGATTTCATTTTGCCTTAAACTTTTTATTTCTCAAATCAAGATGAAAGCAATAAACATGGAATTACATTTTAACTATAGATCTTGTCAACTCAACTCAAAAATTTTATAATATAAAATTCAATAACACTAACCTTTTTGCATTGCAATTTTCTACACCCCTGGCAGTTCAATGCCATATATTTCAACTATTCATTAAAAAATAGATTCAACCAGTATATCCACCTTGCCCATAAATACAAGTACTGTTTATCTTCTTGTATGACGAACATATGCAGACGATCCCTCTGTTATATATATATATATAATGAAATAAATCTTTAAAGCCATAATCCATGCATTTTATTAATCTTTAAATATAAATCAAAATAATAATAATAATAATAATTACATATGGATAATTATTCAATCCATATTAAGAAAAGATTATCTTTTCATATAAAATGAATTCATATCAAAAGGATAAAAAGAATTCATATCAAAAGGAAGAAAGATTTTCCATCTTATATATGGATAATTATTCAAAAAGAGATTATCTTTTTATATGGAAAGAATTCATATCAAAAGGAAGAAAGAATCTTAATCTTACATATGGAAAATTATTCAATCTTTTGCTCATCCATAACAATCTCTCTTCTTTGCCTTCCTTTGCTCACCCCACAACAATCTCCCTTCTTTGTTTATCAGTGAAATATGACTTGTCCACTCAGAGAAAGAGACCAATTCATTCATCAAGTCTGGGAAAGCTGTGTGCGAGGAGAATTGCAAGCACGGTTTGGGGAGATATTTATTGCTCTTACTGATACTGAAGGAGCAGCTCATCTACTCCATTCGACAAGAAACGTTTTCAAATGGTTGGAAGAGAAAACATTTTCATGATTTTAATTCTAATTCGAATTACTTAACTGTGTCTTCAAACCATAATTACAAAAATAAAAATAAAAACCCATATAATTTCTTTGTTAGAGAATAAATAACATAAAATATGAACAAATCAAAATAAATAAAAATTCATTTAATTTTTTATAATATATCTTTGTTAGAGACCTTAAATAACATAAACTATGAACAAACCAAAATAACTAGATAATAGTTTGAAACCAAAGCCAATCATCCTCTTCACTTTTCCTGCTTCACGATGCTTTTATACAAGAAAGAATAATACCCTGTGAAGCATACCCTGTTGCTTCACAGTGTCTTTTATACAAGGAAGAATAAAATCATGTTTTCCTTTAGTACTTCAAGATGTGAACCATGAGAGAAAGAATGATGTAGAATGGAAACATGCATGTCATAGTCATCCCAAAGACACTTACAGAAATATTATTGTCTAATAGCCCTTCTCAGAGACCTGAGCTCTGCCTTTTGCCCAGTAACTATGATAGACATAGGGAAAATTGATGTAAAGACATGCAATCAGGTTCTTGTAAAAATTATGCTTTCTAACAAAACTTAGAGGCCATCCTACATTGCCTGATATGTGAAGCGTTTACTAAAATTAAAATACTTTCTGTAGAATAAATTAAAGAAAAATGAATTTTCATGAAGCAGATAATAAGTTTAATAACTGTCAAACACAAAAAATTTGGTTATCGCTTTTAACCATAAAAGCCATCTGTAACAGTATCTTCTCGGAAATCAAAATAACGATAGTCAAAGTTCTTTTAAATTATCTTTGCGTGCAACTGCATACAATATCTTACTTCTATTTTAAATTTATCTTTGTGCACTCACAAATGCGTCAAAGTTGCAATAATCTGAAATGTTATATCATTAAGAAGCGCAATGTACCAGTGTTGAAGATAGTTGTAGACTGAAGTGACTGTAATATGGCCCATTGTAAATGATAAGAGAACAGAACGCAACTTCAGGAATTGGTGCCTTATTTGATAGTATTTATATTTGCATGAAACAGAATTCATAACAAGTCGGCTAAAGGTGAACTATCTGATTATATTTATCTTCTAACACAAGGATAAAACTACTCTATAATAATGGTAATTGCAACATGCTATGCTAGGCCCGTACTGATTCACCCTCTTATTCTAAACCTAGTCTTAGGGCCATAGATCCCTAATGAAGTTGCTTGAACATACCCCCAGATGAAATGCACGTATCTAATCCCATTATGTATAACACAGCTTTTTCACAATTGTGTTTTTAACTCTAGTGACCAGTAAATGAAGTGGCCATCAAAACATGGAAAATAATGACTAATCTTTCTTGACAAGTTCCTTCCGTTCTTAGAAAAGCTACTTGCACATGTTTAACAGATAAAGTGGCCATCAAAACATGGAAAATAATGACTAATCTTTCTTGACAAGTTCCTTCCGTTCTTAGAAAAGCTACTTGCACATGTTTAACAGATAAAGTGGCCATCAAAACTAGAATTTCCATGATGAGTATAAAACTGGATTAGCACCAAGATGCTTGGATATGTTTACAAACAAATGAAGTGGCTATGTGACCTTATTAGAGCTATAGTTTTCCATGACACATAGAACACTGAATAGATGAATCAACAACTGTGAAGCCTGAAAATGCCTACTGAAGCTTATAGTGTAAAAATGATTTATACACAAACCTTTGCTGTTTTAATGTTATTTAAATAGTTAACTGTTCCTATTGCTTCTGTAGGGATGTTCCCTCCACATGCTAAGTTATTAAAAAAATGTATTTACAGGAAACAATAAGAATTTTTTCTGTACAGATGCACAAATACCTCTATCCTAGTCCACGATGAGAACCCTGTACAATGTAGTCCAAGAGCTCAAGTGTTTAGCAAGAACAATTTGCTTTTCTCGGTCTTAAAATCTCCCAAAATGAATCATCAAGGTAGATTGCTATAACCATTCTATCCGACAATGACTTGGAATTCTTTCCAGCAGGCCATCTGGGATCCGGTATCTCAATCCTTTCTCTAGTCCCAAATACAACAAAGTTGGGCATTCAAGCACTGTTTGCTCTATATCATCACCATACACATTGTAGCAGGAAGCCAAAATCAGAACCTGCAATGATTTGTGCTGAGAAAATGCACGAACTCCATATCCCGTGATTAGCTCACAGCCTGTGACATTGATTTCCTTGAGATTGCGACAGTTTTCGGCAATAGCAACCAACGAGATATCTGATATGTTGATCAACCAAGAAAAGTTTATGCTTTCAAGGCTAGAAACTGCACCAAGAGCCACACCCCCAGTGTCAGTAACTCTAGGCCCACATTCAGCCAGATTCAGAATTTGCAAGCAAGATAGTTGCTGCAGAAGACTTACCCCCAAGTCTGTGATTTGGTCACATTCCCAAAGGTCTAGCCTCTTTAATGTTCTTGCAGAAGATCCAGTTGCCAACGAGGCTAAGCCCCAATCTGTAACCAAAGTGCAACCATGTAATATAAGAACTTGCAAAGAACCTGCAGCACCTATTGCTTCAAGCGCTTGATCTGTTATTCCATGGCACCACGAGAGATCTAAATGTGTAAGATTCGAGAATTTAATAAGGGCTGTGGCACCCACATTACCCACACCCTTCCTCCTCCTCAGGTATACTCTCCTTAAATCCCTGCATCCGGCAGCTATTGCACAGATACCCTCGTCGGTAACTGTATCAATGTCAGACTCCTCAAAGACCTCTAAAACACTCTCAGTTTTCCTGAGGTTGAGATTGACGACTTGAAGTGAAGGGCAGGTCTCCGCTATTAATTCTAAATGAGAATCCGCAATTCCTCTTCCTGCTTCCAGAGCCAACAAATTGGGATACCTTGGAAGAAATGAATGCAAAAGCTGGGGATCCAGAACTTTCAAGACGGTACGAGTGGAGCCTTCAACTCTTCGCCATTGAGTACATACCTGCGAACAAGCCTTTCTATCTTCCTTGTCTGTTACCCTCTTCAATATAAGGCCAACCTCGTCATCACTGATTTTGTCCATGAAGAAGAGAAAAGAATGATCTTATCTCAACCAGAAACACGCCACGGTAATGCCAGCAAAAAGCCTGCACACCTGCTGTAACAGTTTTCGTTCCCTTGACAATAACGAAGGTGCTCCGCAAATAGCTGTCCCGATCACAGGGGTGCTGTACCAGAGGCAAAGAAACTGTTTTTATCAGGTGGTCAAGAATTCAAATCTTACATAGAACATATATAAAGCATTTCTGAAATGACGAATTATATGCCACTAACACACTCCTCGACCAGAGTTTTACCAAAAACATTGAAGGATACCAAACCCTAATACATTCGATACCTAATCCCCACAGTGAGCACGGAACCATTTGAGAAGTTCCAACTCAAAAACACCCTATGTATTTCAATCCAAGAAACCCAAAAAAGAATTCGAGGGTGCTTCAGAAACCCAAACCGCTAAGGAAAAAACTGAATACATTTGGATCCAAAATTTCTAAAAAAACCTAGCACCACCTGCGAAAACCAAAACCCTAATGCACTCGAATCCAAAACCCCCCCGGAAACCAAAAAAAAACACAACTTGATATACTAAACCGCCTTAATTATTATTTCTACATAGAGGCATCAGTCACGATTACTGAAAAGAAAAAGATAGAAATCTGCTTGGACTTTCACAGTACCTGAGAAAATCGATATGTAAAAAGCCTAAACGCCTTTGAATTCCGAAGACTGTACAGGCATTCCTGTTGACTGAATAAAGAAATAAGATGCCTGGGTGTCCGGCAGCGTCAGTAAGGAATCCTGTAGACAAAAAATATAAAATTGTTGGACAGACGATTATGAAAAAACAAATATTAAAACTTGATCTTCCTGCAACTCCCATATCTTCCTTCCCTACAGGAGAACGGTAGTGACTGACCACTTACGCAAGGCAGAATAGAGTAATAATAAAGCAGTAGGTAGTACACAATGGCAAATGTTTGGTGCAGATTCAACGAAAATATGTACCAGAAAGCTACGAATCTTTCTCTCCTGTACACATAAATGTATGTCATTATTATAGGATCATAGAGTGAATGTCTGTTTGGGATAAGGTAAATGACCACTCAAAGGCCTTCATTTCTATGGTACCACTACAAACAAACCATAAGCTTAATTGTATTAAGGAAATTTCTTTAAAAAAGAAAAAGATAAAATCAAAGGAATTTAATGAATGTGCCGGACTAATAAAGTTTTATCTGTGTGGGACTAATTCCATTCACACGAAAAACATATTGCTGTCAGGTCGGTCCTTTTTCATTGAAATTGTTAGATTTATATTTGAAAATTATTCTGCAAGTTGAGTTTTAGATTTGAGTGGCTCCCCTCTCGTGATTTTGGGTGACGTACAAGAGAGCCAAACTTGATCTTAATGGCATGCTTTTTGTAAAAGTATGTTCTGAAAATCATGTTATCCCCAAGCTATGGGGAAAAATAATTATAATGAAAGTTGTGTTGCCTTAATCAATGATTAGGTGATAGAAAAATATTAAGTAGCCTTCACCGTAAAAGTATGTTCTGAAAATCATGTTAGCTATAGGGAAAAATAATTATAATGAAAGTTGTGTTGCCTTAATCAATGATTATGTGATAGAAAAATATTAAGTAGCCTTCACAATAAAAGTATGTTCTGAAAATCATGTTTGCTATGGAGAAAAATAATTATAATGAAAGTTGTTGCCTTACTCAATGATTAGGTGATTGAAAAATATTAACTAGCCTTACATTTTGTGTTTTGTTTATTTAAATATTTAAGGAAATGTTTAATTATTATGATGATATAGTTTATTAAAATCAACAATAAAGTAAGTAGCAATTACATTTTGTGTTTTATTTATTTAAATATTTAAGGAAATGTTTAATTATTATGATGATGTAGTTTATTAAAATCAATTTTGGTTTATTATATTTTTATAATAATTTCGAGGAAGTGACTTCATGTAAATATTTGAGAATTGATCTTCATCATAAGCTTAACTGGAACTATAACATTGAGAAAAGGATTAATAGAGGATGGAAAACTTATTATGGACTTGATAATAGTTCTAAATCAACATACATCTAGCTTTGGGATAGAAAGAAACTCCTATTTGAGACGCTCGTCACTCTTCTTCTCTTATATGGTTGTGAAGTTTGGGGTTGCAACATCTCCAGAGAATCTTGGAGAATGATAGAACAAATCCAGAAGTGTTTTATAACATAGAATCTGAAAACTAAAGGCAATACACCCTATCCTATCATTCTCATAGCAATGAGTCTCTCCTCATTTGAGACCATGGCTATGACTAGGTACCTAATGTACAAGACCAAGATAAACAACATGGGAGACAAAAGGCTTCCTAAGATTGTTTCGTAGTTTAGTCAAAACCACCTGCGACTTGAACGAGGTTGGCATAAAGATGCCAAGTCTTGGCTAAACCATTGGGGAGTCGAGGAAGAGGCCACTTTGTAGAATAACGATAATATTAAAAGTATTATTACATATAAATTTAAGGAAAAGATGTGGTGCGATTAAGAGTGAGGATATGAGAAAATTAAGATATTACAAGGAGGTGGTCAACCATAATGTAGAAGATCAAAAATATCTCTGTGTTTTAACTAGCGTAAAGAAGAAAATCAACATTGCTAAAATAAGAACAAAATCTCATGAGCTCCATAGTGAAATAGAGTGTTAGACAATTCCTAAGACATCGTGGGATGAAAGAATCTCTCATCTTTATGACACGAAGAGGGTTGAAGATGAAAATCACTTTCTCATAGAATGTCTTGAATACACCCACATCAGAACGCAGTTTCAAAACATTTGCTACAATACCAACCTTCCTAATCTTTTTAAACTCATCGCAACTATGGTGATTTAGGAATGTTTCTCTTAAAGTGTTTTGAGCATAGAAATAAATTTTAAAGAAAACCAAGTGGCTCCTAAGGTCTGATAGACAAAGTTGGTCTCAATGGATGTTAATAACTATCATCATCATCATCATTAATTAGTTTGATTTATTATTTTGTTCTATGATCCAATTCTTTTTTTATTTTTATGGGTTAACATTGATGGGGTTTGGTTTTATTATAAATGTTTCGAAAACAAGATTAAATGTCTTTGTTGTCAAGTGGGTGTAGTTCACTTGATTGTGGGAGGGAATGTCATCCTCCCCACCTAGGTTCTATTCCTATAAGTGACATGTTGAGCTCATAATGTGAAATTGGTAATGGCATCGTGCCCTTCTTGACTTGTCCTTGTGCCCTGAAGATTCCTAGGTTTACTCCAGGTACACTCCTCGAAATGAGTGGAAGCACTTCGAGGTTTGCCCCAGGTAACTCTGTCCCGAAAAAAATAAAAATTTAATGTCTTTGTAGATGAGCATTTGAAGAGGAAGTACATTTCATCATTTAGTTTGTTTATTTCTTAATTCTTATAATTTCTTTCATACTGTGACATTTTAGGTCTTGTTCAACATCTTTTTTCACTATGAAGTTCATGGGAATTTGTTTTTATCTTTGCGATCAAGGTTGTATAGTTTTATTTTTTCACATGTAACCTAAACTCTTATATATATATATATATATATTTGGGTTATATATATATATATATATATATATATATATATATATATATTCCAAATGGAAAATATCTATCACTCTAAATAAAGAGTGATTATGAATTGTCCTTGGAGGACTTACATAATAATTTCATGAGTATTACATCTCATCAGTCAATATGATTTTTATATATTTTGCATATACATTTTTTACATAACAAAAATGGATTAGACTGACAATGTCAATCTATCCCCTGTCTTCATGATCTCGGTGACCAAACTTGATTCCAAAAATTCTATTTGCAAAATTGCTTCTCTATCGAATGGCCAACATGAGATACACTGGTATCGGTCCTATGACCGATCTGCTCTTGTACCTGCTCTGTAGCCTAGCTGTAAGAGCAGTCGTGTTCCTGCAAAAACCGTTATTCCAATCTTCCTTTGCTTGAAATTGAGTGTCCTTTTAATCTTCTTGCAAATCTTCTATCTCCTTCTGGCCTGGAGCTAGTAGCAAAGCACGCTTGGACAGGATATCGACTTCCGTATTTAATTCTCTATAAATATGATATATATATATATATATATTATTTTTATTTTTATATTCTATTTTTATTATTAGATTTTTTAAGGTAGGTAAGGGACATTAACTTCTAAGAAAAAAAGATATTAAAGTATAGTAGTGTTATTACATAATACTACATTTAAAAAGTAGTTAAGTTTTATTATTAAAATTAAGGGGATTACACATTAATTTAAGTAATTGTCTCATTTTGAATTTGTTTATAAAAGAAGGCTATTGCCAGTTGGTATGTATTAACCAATTTTTTCATTAATATAAATTTTCAATTCTACTTTATTTCTTTTGTTTATATATCATCTTAGTAGAAATTTGTGAATCACTATTTAAGAGTTGAAATATTTATTCATGATTTGCACATGGTTGGTAAATGATTGTTGTAGGTTTATATGATGGTGACTGTTATTAATATCCACTTGGGCCAACTTTGATCTTCCTTATTTTAAAAATGTAAGGAATCACTTGATTTTCTTTTGAATTTTATTTTTGTGTTCTAAAAGCTTTAAGAGAAGCAGTTCTAGATCACCATATTTATGATGAGTTAACATGTTAGGAAGGCTAGTATTGTAGCAAATATTTTGAAATTGCGCTCTAATGTGGCTATGGTTAGGACATTCTATGAGAAAAGTATTTCAATCTTCAACCATCTTTGTATTGCAAAGATGACAAATTCTTTCATCCCGTGACATTTTAGGAATTATTCGATGCCTTACTTTACTTTGGAGCTCATGAGAGTTTGTTCTTATTTAGCAATGTTGATTTTCTTCTTTACGCTAGTTAAAATAAATAAATACTTTTGATCTTGTAGATTATGGTTAATCACATCCTTATAATATCTTAATTTTCTCTTATTAAATAATTCTTTATCGCACCACAACTTCTCTTTAAATTTAAATATAATAATAGTTTTAATACTATTACCATTATGTATATTGACATCTTCCTCAACTCCCCAATGTTTTAGCCGAGACATGGCATTTTTATGGCAACCTCGCTTAAGCCTCAAATTGTTTTGACTAGAGTATGGAAATTATAAATGAATTTTAATTCATGTTCACTTTATATGGATATGTTTGTAGAATAAACTTGTTCTTGGGATGGTCTTTTTTGTGAAAAAGAAATGGAGAGTTAATTGAGTAGGGTTGCACCTAAAAGGTAAATTTAATTGAAAACTCTCAATAAATTTATTTGCTAATACAGTATAAATTACTAAATATTTTTTATTAGAGTGATGATAATATATATATATATAGATATAGATATAGATATAGATATATAAACTTAAAAAGATATTTAATTATGTATTTAATAGGTTCATAATTTTTTTTTAATTGGTGGTTCAACATTGTTAAGGACTACATCCACTAGGAGAAATGCAAACACCTACTATTCCAGAGAATCAAGGTATGGCCAGGATTACATAATCCACTCAATCATTACATAGTAAATACATGGGGGCTCAACAAGAGCATCATGTTACTTACAAGAATTAAACCTAGATGGGGAGGATAACAATCATTCCTCTATATTGAGATTGCAATTTTATTTATAAAGCTAAATAGATTTTAAGGAAAATAAATCCTTGAATCACAATTTACTATGTATATTTAAATGTAAAATAGTATAAATTAATCAACTTATTTTGTGGTCACTTGTCTAGTTTTTTTTTCTTGGAAGTACAATTTCAAATTATTACCACATGTGTGATACAATATAAATTCAATAAGATAGTTTTTATATAAATTTCTCTTTATATTATATGAAAAATAAAAATTTGAGTTTTCTAAATTCTTTTAAAGTGTAAAATATTTTTATTGTGCGTAGTATCATATGATATAAAAAAACAAAGGTCTTAACAAAACATAATAATTTCATATAATTTCGTGGTCTTAACAAAACATAATAATTTCATATAATTTTGTCTAAAAATTTTATGGGGTTTTTTTATCCAAAATTTCAAAGTTTGAGAATTATAACTAGTATTTTAAAAAAATTCAGTAAATTCTTTTTCAAAATCATACTAGAAAAATCAAAATTTTACATTTAAAATTATAAAACTTTTAAGCTATGTGGAAAAAACATAAATTTAAAACAATGTAAAATATACTAATTACATTAAAATAGATCATAATAACATTTTGACACACTAGAAAATATGAAGTAGATAACATACTACTCTTGGAGGAATCAAATGTATGGCTCTTTCCTATGAATAATATGGTTCAAACTTGGAAGATATTAATTTGCAATCTGGACGAGGGTAGGAAGGAAGACATGAATGGATGGAGGGAAGCTTTAAGGTCTCGGGTCTGCTTGTCAGCTGTTTGGGGTTTTGTTGTGATGGTGGAAGTTTTTTGGTTGGATAACTTCTCTTAGGCTGGAGGTCCTTTCCTCTGGTTTTTGGTGTAGTTGGGCAGTGTTTCTGGATTTTACTTGGGGTGTGGTGTTTTCCACTGACGTTGAGGTCTTTATTCTTGGGTTACTGTTGCTCTGTCAGTGTTTAACTGTCTGCAACATTTGATTTCTGTCAGGGGACCATGGGTTGGGGTGGAGCCCAGGCATTTTGTCTTGAGCCTTTGGGGCGATGGACCCACTGTCTATCTCTGAGGAGGACCCACTTCTTATTTCTATTGGGGATGAACTCTTTACTTCGGACGAGGAGCCTGCACTTAGTGACTTCTATGAGCCTGAGAAGTTATCGAGGCGGGGGGTGGTTTGTCTCATAGCAAGGGTGTTTTAGCTCGTAACCACCGTGCTCAGAAGGGATATAAGCTTCGGGAAGGAATTCCTGAGATGACAGTTGGTAGAGATGTTCAAATGGGTAGGGTTCTGAGTCTGTCGGTTAGGGCTTTGGTGGGTAAGACTCACTACTCCGAGGTTAACATAACTATTATTCTGTCATGGGTTAAGGAATACTGGAAGCCTCTACTCTCATATTGTCCCCGGGTCCATATATTGGTTAATAAGTGGGTGATTTTCCACTTTTTAGATGATGATCATGCCAGTCTGATTCTAGATACAACTTGGGTGTTTGGGCACGGCTCTCTTTGCCTGGAGCGCTGGACATCGGACTTCAACCCTGTCACTGATGTTAACAAGCACACCCGCCTCTGGGTACCCTTAAAAGGTTTTCCTCTTGAGCTCTGGTCTAGAGAGATCTTTATTGAGCTAGCGAACTGGATTGGTCGTTTTATTTTCTTTGATGAGAAGTCTTTGTTTCATGAGGATAAGAGAACGGCCTGGGTTTTGGTGGAGATGGACTCTGCTATTGGATTTCCAGAGGTTATTAACATTAACTGGGGCAAAAAGGTTTTCTACCAGCCACTGGACTACTGGCGGCTGCCCTTTCAGTGTCATTATGTGGGGTTGTTGGACACCTGCAAAATAAGTGCCCTTCAAGGAATTCTCATACAAAGAAACCTCATAATACCGGGGAGGAGGAGAGGCACTTTGATGTGTCACCCAACTTGGATACTGGGTGTTCTCCTGAATATGGGCAGAAGGCTCGTGAACTCTCTTTCTCGGGTAAACTAGCCACTCTCTTTCCTGATTTCTATGCTACTTTATCGAAGGAGGATCTTATTGTGCTTCAGTTTGGTGATCGGGCGGAGAACCCTGTGGGGGGTGGGGGACCTGGAGAAGTCGTTTGTGCAATGGATGGGGACATCGGTGTTCTTAAAGTTGTGGAAGATGTGGATCTGCAATTACTCTGGGATGAACATATCACATTGGATTCATTGGGTGTAGATTCTTTTACTGTTAAGGACCTCTCCATCTCTGAGGATATTATGTTAAACCCTATACCTTCTTTTCGGGGAAAGGAGGCAGTGAACCCATCCCCTTGTATTTCCAACTCTAATGTGACGGTTCGAAAAAAGACTGGAAGTAGGAAACAAAAAGCTATGGCTCGTCGATTTGGGGGGAGCACTACCTCTATTCTGGATGGTGATGAACTAATTTCGAGGGATGCTGGGTTCGAGTCACAAGGTATTTCTGATACGTTTGGACCACTTAGAGCAGCATTGGTCCCATCTCGGTATTCCTAATGCTGGTATTGTCTTTAAATCTCAGAGGGGTTGGGGGTGCCCCGAAATTGCTAGCCCCGCGTCGTCTCATTACTGTTTCTTCTCCTGATATTATTCTCTTTCAAGAGACCATGTCTCTGAGCTCCAAAGCTTGCAATCTGTTGTGGAGTTGTCTTCCGGAGTGGGAGTGTTGTGCTATTGATTCTGTTGGCCTTTCTGGGGGTCTTTTGATGGCCTGGAACACTTGGAACGTGGCTCTTTCTTCATTTAATGTGTGTGGTGGCATTTTGCTAACGGGGAAACATCGAGAACTTTCATCCCCTATCCAAATCTTTAACTGCTATGCTCCATATGTGGGGTGTCAAGCCTTTTGGCTCTCTTTGGTGAATTCAGGGATCTTTGATCTTCAGTATCTTATTCTCGCCGAGGACCTTAATTTAACACTACAGTCAGGTGAGATTTGGGGTCCTAATGCTCAGGGCAACCCACTTCAGCTCTGGTTTCAGGATCTTTTTTATTCTCATGATCTTCTCGATGTGATGCCTTTGCCACTACGTCCTACTTGGACGAATGGTAGAGCTGGTGATGCCTTTGTGGCCAAACGACTAAATCGTTTTTTGGTGAGTAGTCTGATCCTGGATATGGTTGACCGTTGTTCGTCTAGTTCTGTCTAGGCTCATATTTTAGACCATACTTCGATTCTTTTGTGGATGGAATGTGGCCCAAAATTGTTTCAGTTTCCTTTTAAGTATTGCCAGGTTTGGTCTGAGGAGCAAGCTTTTGTCAGTTTGGTTCAAGATCATTGGGGGTCATTCTCTTCTATTTCTGGTGGTCGGGCGATGTCTACTCTCCCTGCTTTCCTTCGTTCACTTAAATCAATTGTTGCGCCTTGGTTACATGCTCAAAAAAAGGCTCACATGGCGGCGTTGGAACAGATCGAGGGTTGTATTGTGGATTATTATGATGACCCTATGTTTGGTTATCAAGCTAACCTGGCTAGTAGGATTATCGAATTTCTGGAGGCTCAAAGGGCCTCTTTGTTGGACACAGATGAGAAACTCTAGCGTATTAAAAGTAGGGCACTTTGGATTTCGTCGGGGGATCAGAATACTGGTTTTTTCCACAAGTGTGCCAATTCGAGAAGGAAAACTAATTCGATTTGGGAAATGGAGGATGTGGATGGCTCCAGGGTTACTTCTTAGAAGGGTATTGAACTGGCTGCAGTGGGTCATTTCAAGAGGCTTTTTACCAAATCAGTTGAGACTGATTTACAGGCACAAATGAAGATTATTCAGCTTATGCCTAGTTTTTTCACTACTGAAGATGTCACTAACATTGGGAGACCGTTCCCTGAGGCAGAAGTGGAAGGTATTTTAAAGCGAATGGCCAAGGACAAGAGTCCAGGGCCTGACAGTTGGACGGTTGAGTTCTACCTCCAGTTATTTGATATCCTTGGACCGGACATTGTTCGTTTGGTGGAAGAGACTCGTACCTCTGGGAAGGTTAGTGGTGGTCTTAATGCTACTTTTCTCTCTTTGATCCCTAAGGTATCGGAGCCTACCTCTTTTCAGGAGTTTTGACCTATTTCCTTATGCAACTTACTTTATAAAGTGGTTGCTAAGGTGATTGTTGATCGTATAAAGCTGGGACTTTCTCGAGGTATTTCTCCAGAGCAGTTTGGCTTTATTCATCATCGTTTGATCTTTGATGCCATTGGGACATCCCAGGAGGCGATACATACTGCTAAAAAGTGTCGGGCTCCTTCGCTGCTACTAAAGCTGGACCTTGTCAAAGCTTATGACTTGGTTGATTGGGCCTTTTTGAGGCTGCTTCTTTTGAATGTCGGCCTTGACATTATGATCACTAACTGGATCACGGGATGCATTACTTCGGTGAACTTTGCCATGCTTATCAATGGCATCCCTACTTCATTTTTCAAGGGCTCCCGTGGTCTTCGCCAGGGCTGTCCTCTGTCGCCCCTTCTTTTCTTGTTAGTTGTTGAAGGACTTAGCAGACTATTGAATCAGGCGAAGGAATTGGGTATGATCACAGGTATTAAGGTCTCTAAGCATCATTGTATTTCTCATCTTCTATTTGTGGATGATATATTACTATTTGGTATTGGAAATATGACGGAGTGGTCCTGCTTCAAAGATATCCTTGATCTTTTTTGCAACGCTACAGGTATGGTTATCAGTTTTCCCAAGTCTGTTTTGTATCAACTTAATACTAGTCCTTTGGTCTGTGATCATATCAGTAGTCTTTTTTCCATTGGTGTTAAGGCTCTGTCGGACGGCTTTATTTACTTGGGTTACTTTCTTAAGCCCAACGATTATTCTTGTAAGGACTGGTGTTGGTTAGTTAAGAATTTTGAGGCGAAGATCTTTGGTTGGTACAATCAGAGTTTATCATTGGGAGGCCGTCTAGTACCACTGAATTCAGTTCTGGCCAACCTGTCGGTTTACTAGCTCACTCTTGCAAAGGTCCCGATATCAATTCTAGATCAACTTCGGAGGATTTCTTTTAACTTTCTTTGGTCTGGCCGGAAGGAGAAGGAGGGAGTTCATCTTTCAGCTTGGTCGCTTTTATCTATTTTGAGGGAAAATGGAGGTTGGGGCATTCGTAATATCCACTGGTGCTATCGTGCTCTACATCTAAAGAGCTTGTGGAGGGCATTGACACATTCAGGACTTTGGGGAATTATTATGCGTGATACATACTTGCGTAATTTGACTGTGTTAGAATGGTTTAGAAGGGATATTAAGAAATCGTTGGGGGTTTCTAATACATGTAGTGGTCTTTTGGAGGCACGACTGGTCTTATTGGCTAATTTGGGGTGGCAGGTTGGGAACGGATACCAGATCCGTTTGGGGGTGGATGTAATGCAGGGGTGATCTAAAATTTTGAGAACTGATACGATGACCGTCCTTCAACAACGTGGGCTCTTTTATCTTAATCAAGTTCATATTCCGGTGGTGGGTGACATGGCTGATACATGGAGGAATGCAAGGGAGATCGGCCTCTCGGAAGATGAGGGAAGTGATTGGAATGATTATACCAAGATGATTAAGCATGCCGATATAGTTTTAACTAATGATATGGATACTCTGTTGTGGTACTGGCGTGAGGATTGTGGGGATCCGTCTACCTCTGATGCTTACCACGCTATTGTACAAAATCATCTTACAGGTCCGAGACACTGGTGGTACAATGTTGTATGGCGGTGGAATGTTCCACTCAAGATTTGTTGTTTTACTTGGCTTCTTTTGCAAAACAAAATTATGACAATGGATAATTATATTCGGCAGGGGGGTTTTGGACCCAATGTCTGCTATTTGTGCTTAAATGAGGCAGAGTCGTTTGAACATCTGTTTATTAAATGTCCTGTGACTTTGCAGCTGTGGTCTACAGGAGCCGAGTTCTGGGGTTTCACAACTAGCTGGTGTCAGGACTCCATTGAAGGAGTGTTATCTCATTGGCATAAGGTATACCGCTCTGCTATATCCTATCCTCTGTATTTTATGTGGGGCATTTGGCTGTTGAGAAATCGTATTTTGTTTGGTGAATTTGTTTACAATTTTAGCAGAGCTTTACAGTTCATGGTGAGGGTGCTTTCACCTGCATGTGTGTTGAAGCAAGCCCCAAAGATCAAGATTCTGACAGAGTCTAGATGTGTTGGGCCCGACCCTTTTGGGTTTTTTGATGGTGCAGGACAACTAGGCTATTGTGGGGCGGGGGGTTTTATCATCTTATCTGCTACATAATACTACGAGTTGTCAATGGGGTGTGGATTAGGGAGTAACAACCATGTTGAACTTCTTGGTCTCTGGTGCCTACTCTATTATCTGAATTATTTGAAGGTCACAAATGTGCAGATTTTTGTTGACTCATCGATTATTGTGGACTGGGCACTGGGCATCCATAATTTTAAAGCTGCTTCTCTTCACCAATGGAGGAAAAAAGTCAGACACCTTTTGAACCGGTTTGGAAATGTGTCTATTAAACATATTTCTCGCTTTTATAACCAGAGGGTTGACTGTCTTTCCAAGAAAGGACTCTTGCTTGAAGAAGGAGTTCTTGAGGTGACACATTTCCATGAACTTAGGCCTCTAGAGACTTCTTTCGTGCATATTTATTAGTGCTGTTACTCTCTTAGTATCTCTCAACTCTTTTGTATTTTGTGGTTTATCCTTTTGATGGTTCCTAGACTAGTTGATTTCTCTAATGCGAAATTGATTGCTCTGAATGATTATAGTGTGATTTATGATGGATTAGCGGCAGTTTTGTATCCAGTCAGGATTGATGTAGTTTTGGTGCTTAGTTTCTTTTGTCATATGATTAACTATCCTTGGGATAGGCACTATTGTAAATTTCTTTGATTCACCCTCATAAATAGTAAGAAATTTCTTTTTTCGATTGAAAAAAAATATCATAATAACATTTTAAAAGATTAAAAAAAAATTCTAAACTTTGAGTTTCAAAACTTTTATCATTTGCCAAATCATATCATTATGAAAAATCTTTTTAATATATTTAAATGATATGATGTAATTGTTTACTTATTATAATAAATGTATTTCTATTTCATTATTTCTCATTGATAATAATCATGAAGTGCATTAAATATTTTATTCTTTTTATTAATATATTTCACATTATGAATGAATGATATGATGGAAATGTTTACTTATTATAATAAATGTATTTATATTTCATTATTTCTTATTATATTATAATGAAGTGCATTAAATATTTTACTTTGTTGAATTCTTTTAAATATTGATTTGAATTACTTATATTTTAGTTTTTTATAATTTTTATGTGCTTTTAAAATACATATTTAAACAGTATTTTGTACTTTGTAATATTTTTCAATAGTTTTAGATTGCAATTTTTCAAAGCATGTTTATGAAAAACTAATTTCTTACTCAATTCAATGTAATTATAATTGATGTTTTGTACCATTGTTTTTTAGAATATGTAAGATTATACAAATAGTTACATAAATTTGTAACTAAAACAAGAGATTCCTTTTCTATTGCTCTGGTGTAGTAAACTTAAGACGACTGTTGCTGTGTTGCCCATATGTTTTTAGGGTGTGTGGTTGGAAAAAAATGAGGCTGTGTTCAATGAGTCTCTTTCATCTTCGCATCAGGTGGTTGTTCGCACCTATGTTATTTTCTCGCACTTAAGAGTCCTATGACCGCTCGGCTTTCACAATCCATCGACAGGGCGATGGCTGACTATCCGTTTCCGCATGGATATTTTTATGGAGCTACTATGGGCGGTCAATGTGGTGCTGGTGCTATGTTAACCATCAGCTCGACTCTTTCCTACCACCTCTCTCTTGCAGCCGGAGTTGGCACTAATACACGAGCAAAATTAATCGCACTATGGGCTCTCCTTTATTTTGCGCATTCATTGGATATTCAAACACTTTGGATCTTTGGTGACTCAATGTGTGTCTTGGAATGGGCTGGTTCGGGCGGTTTCCTGAACTCTCTCAATTTGAACCATTGGAAGCAGCGTGCGCGTTTGCTGATGCAGTCCTTCACCTCCCTACATTTCAAGCACATTTATAGGGAGCTCAATGGTGAGGCAGATCGGCTTTCGAGGAAGACATTGGGTGATATGAATGGCAGTCTATTGTGTGAAGAGTACCAAGGTGGGGTGCTGTTTAAGTCTCATGAGATGAAAATAGTTTAATTTATCATATTCTGGGATGCACTTTTTGTTTATCTTTTTTGTTTATGAAACCAGACTATCATCAGTTTTGGTATACTTGCTTCATTACTTGGAGGAGTTTAAAATCAAGGCTTATGTTATGCCATAGATGAAGAGGTGCATAGGCATGACTAGCTCATGTGTTTCTGTCAAATTGTGGATCCAGGGGAATGGATTGTCTATGCATGTAAGATCACGACTTGTGGTCAGCTTTTATTTTCTTTAATATAGAAGTTGTTTTTTCGTTATGAAAAAAAAGACTCCTTTGATTTTTGAAATGGAAGCCGCTAATTCATACTAAATAACAATTGGTTGACTAACTGTTGACTAGCTTTAAAAAGATAGTCCAAAAAAGTCATCATCATTTTATCCTTTTCCCCTAAGTCATCATGATTTTATGTTATCCCATAAAATAAGTTTAAAAAGGGTTTTCTCTGCACATAAATTAGTGATTGTTTATTGTAATTATTATTAATTAAAAATATGATGTAGCATCACATTACTTTTAGGATGCTTTTCTTTTCGGTTGGATGATTTAAAAAACAATCAAAATAATTATTTACAAAATATACCTAGTTTTTATTTATATTTAATAAGTAAAAATTACACATTCAAGATGGCCTCAATGAAAAGGACTTAAGCAACAATTAAACAATTGTTTTAATGGTCTACTCCATTGCAATATTATGACACATAAAGCACTAAGGGACGAAGGAGATTTTTTCGGCTTTGTAACAGGAAAAAACCCTAGGCTGAGTTTTGATCCCATGGCTGGTCAGCGGGGAGGGAGAGGACCTCCCTCCTTTTGAAACGTCGTCCTGCAACCTAGAGCATCAATAGGGCGATCACTGACTCTCACAACCACAAATCCCATCGTTGGGAAGGCACCTATGACCCTAGCGGCTTAGAATAATGCGAGCCCCAAGCCAGTTGCTTGGGAAAACTCCATGTGAAGCTCAGATTGTGCACACAAGGGATCCTCTGGGAAGTCAACGGAAGATGGGAATACTACGACACCTGTCGGTACAAACCCTTCAACACCACAAAATGAACCTTTGTAGCACCCAACCATAAACGAAAGGGGGTCCAAAACCACACGCAACGACTGCCTCCAAAGGATTGACTCCATCCCCAATCTTGAAATATCCTCAAACAATATCGGTGAATACAGGCAATTCATGAGGGATCATGCCCTAATCTGCAAATTTATGGGCTTCTGGCCCAATGAAAAATCCCTACAAGAATGGATCGCACATAAATGGAAGTTGAAAGGGGACATGGACCTAAAGCTAGGGTCAAAGGGTTTCTTTACGACCATCTTCTTCAATGTTGAGGACATGGAAAGAATCATAGATTAGGGGCCCTACTTCTTCAACAACTCAGGTCTATTCATGAGGCACTAGAAGGAGAACTATTGTCCAGAAAAGGAAGACTTCACATAAGTCTCGGTTTGGGTGTGATTGTACTCCCTACCCCAGGATTATTGGGATGAGGAAAACCTAATGGGGATTGGCAACACCTTGGATAAATTGTTAGGAACCCGTGTCAACCCTTCTCTTTACTTTGTTAGTATATTGTTGTTGGACACATATGCTTTGTAAGTCGTCCCGTAGTATTTGTTGATCCATAGTTTGTATTAGCCCATGGTATTGACCCATAGTATTGGACACATATGCTTTGTGAGTCATCCCATAGTATTATGTGTCCCATGGTATTGAAACATAGTATTGGGCATAGACTTAGTATATAAGTGTGTGTTGAGGCCAATGAAGGTACCGTGAAGTTATTTGTATTGAGCTTGCTCAAAGGAGGTTACCCCCTCGAAGTGGCCTGCGATCAATAAAGTGATTCTGAGTTCTGTTATTTCTGCTATCTCGTGTATTTTCATTAATTAATTATTGCAAGTTCTTCACATATGGTATCATAGCACTTTCTTGGGCTCATTGGGTGAAATTTTTGCCAAAAAAAATTTCGCATCTGTTGCAGGTTCGGATCTAGGAATAATCCCTATCCGCTTAACTGTGGGAAGTACTTGGGAATACGCCCTGAAACGCATTGTGAAGAGTACCACAGGAACCCCAAACTAGTTGGCCCATTGAGAGGACCTGCCAGCGAAAAGGGCACCGACCCCTACCTGATTGACTAGTTCCCACTCGTGAGGTAAACCAAGAGCTGTCGTTTGTGGCAAAGCGGTTATCAGTTTTACTTGAGCCATGGAGCGAGGGGTACTGGCCCAATACACAAGTCGTCAGACAACATTGGTGGTCGAGTGAATCCCCTGAACCGTTAGGAAGCCGAGCATACGGGGTCCATATCTATTTTCAGTTGATAAATCATAGATTTCCTCTGTCCAGAACTGTTGTCGATCACTTCTGCGCCGTTTCAGATCTATCTGTTGTCGATCCCTTCCACGCCGTTTTAGATCCATCTGTTATCAATCCCTTTCACGCCAATGCAGATCCATCTGTTGCTGATCCCTTCCGCGCCGTTGCATATGCATCTATTTCCGATCCCTTCTGCGCCGTAGCAGATCCATTCTGGAAAAAAAAGTATAAATTTATGTTTTTTCGCTATATATCCCTTGTTTTCACTCTGTTTCCCTTGAAACTTCCATGACACCCCTGCTATCCCATTATGCATCTTTCATTCCTAAGGACCCTACCCCAAATTCAACTTCCCAAAGCCAGAACTCCCACATTTGTCTATTTTTAGGGTTTGCCATAACTTCTTTAATTTTCACCCAATCGCCTTCAAATTTTGCCACCGTGTTCATTCCCTATTTCTTCTTCTTTGTCCCTCTCTGACAAATTTTCTCATTCTTTCACCCTGCTTCTGAAATCCTCATTTTCTGCTTCCCTGTCCATTTGTCGAAAGGGTCCAAAACCTAGTCAAATCCCAATTACCCATTAGAGTTTTTTCCCAAATCCAAATTTCCCTTTACTAAATAAGCTTTTGTTTTTGTTTTTCTACCCATTCAAAAAAAAAAAAAAACTCTTGGTTATGGTTGTCACTCGCGTAGGAGCAAAAACCATGGAGAAAGCACTTGCAGCCATCCAAACCAAACTCCAGGATCTGGATTAAAAATTTCTCGACCTCCATCTTGGGCATTCAACCATGAACAACAAATTACAGTCCGAGTCTTCATCAGACAATGGGTTCTCTTCTTCCAGCAATTTTCGTGGTCCGAAGCTTGATTTTCCTCGCTTCAATGGTATTGATCCGACTGGCTAGATCTATCGTGCAGAACAGTATTTCAGTCTGCATAATACTTTTGATGTCAACAAAGTTCCACTTGCATCCTTTCATTTGGAACAAGAAGCTCTTCAATGGTACCGTTGGTACATCAAGGCTCATGAAGAGCCAAAATGGCCATATTTTTGCCAGCTCCTTTTGCAACGATTTGGTCCTAGTGCTTTTGGTGACTTCACAGGAACCCTCACTAAACTTAGCCAAATTGGCACTGTGAGAGAGTATCAGACGGAATTTGAGAAACTAGCCAATCACACAGAAGGATTGTTTGATGATATCTACAGGACTTGTTTTATCAGTGGTCTTAAGGATGAAATCCGTTCAGAGGTTAAAATGTTCCATCCCAACATAATGATGGAAGCCCTGGGGTTGGCTAAGTTGGAAGAAGACAAGATTGCAGCCCAACAACGCTCTAAAACTACTTCTGTTCCCTTCCGAAATATGGGTTCTCAACGACCTCCCATCCCGCCAACTCCTCAACCAACTCCTATCAAGCATTTGTCTGAAACAGAGATGCGGGCACCCAGAGAAAAATGAATTTGTTATAATTGTGATGAGAAATTCACTTGGGGAAATTCACTTTGTTATAATGAAAGTTGTGTTGCCTTAATCAATGATTAGGTGATAGAAAAATATTAAGTAGCCTTCACCGTAAAAGTATGTTCTGAAAATCATGTTAGCTATAGGGAAAAATAATTATAATGAAAGTTGTGTTGCCTTAATCAATGATTATGTGATAGAAAAATATTAAGTAGCCTTCACAATAAAAGTATGTTCTGAAAATCATGTTTGCTATGGAGAAAAATAATTATAATGAAAGTTATTGCCTTACTCAATGATTAGGTGATTGAAAAATATTAACTAGCGTTACATTTTGTGTTTTGTTTATTTAAATATTTAAGGAAATGTTTAATTATTATGATGATATAGTTTATTAAAATCAACAATAAAGTAAGTAGCAATTACATTTTGTGTTTTATTTATTTAAATATTTAAGGAAATGTTTAATTATTATGATGATGTAGTTTATTAAAATCAATTTTGGTTTATTATATTTTTATAATAATTTCAAGGAAGTGATTTCATGTAAATATTTGAGAATTGATCTTCATCATAAGCTTAACTAGAACTATAACATTGAGAAAAGGATTAATAGAGGATGGAAAATTTATTATGGACTTGATAATAGTTCTAGATCAACATACATCTAGCTTTGGGATAGAAAGAAACTCCTATTTGAGACGCTCATCACTCTTCTTCTCTTATATGGTTGTGAAGTTTGGGGTTGCAACATCTCCAGAGAATCTTGGAGAATGATAGAACAAATCCAGAAGTGTTTTATAACATAGAATCTGAAAACTAAAGGCAATACACCCTATCCTATCATTCCCATAGCAATGAGTCTCTCCTCATTTGAGACCATGAATGTGACTAGGTACCTAATGTACAAGACCAAGATAAACAACATGGGAGACAAAAGGCTTCCTAAGATTGTTTCGTAGTTTAGTCAAAACCACCCGCGACTTGAACGAGGTTGGCATAAAGATGCCAAGTCTTGGCTAAACCATTGGGGAGTCGAGGAAGAGGCCACTTTGTAGAATAATGATAATATTAAAAGTATTATTACATCTAAATTTAAGGAAAAGATGTGGTGCGATTAAGAGTGAGGATATGAGAAAATTAAGATATTACAAGGATGTGGTCAACCATAATGCAGAAGATCAAAAATATCTCTGTGTTTTAACTAGCGTAAAGAAGAAAATCAACATTGCTAAAATAAGAACAAAATCTCATGAGCTCCATAGTGAAATAGAGTGCTAGACAATTCCTAAGACATCGTGGGATGAAAGAATATCTCATCTTTATGACACGAAGATGGTTGAAGATGAAAATCACTTTCTCATAGAATGTCTTGAATACACCCACATCAGAACGTAGTTTCAAAACATTTGCTACAATACCAACCTTCCTAATCTTTTTAACTCATCACAACTATGGTGATTTAGGAATGTTTCTCTTAAAGTGTTTTGAGCATAGAAATAAATTTTAAAGAAAACCAAGTGGCGCCTAAGGTATGATAGACAAAGTTGGTCTCAATGGATGTTAATAACTATCATCATCATCATCATTAATTAGTTTGATTTATTATTTTGTTCTATGATCCAATTCTTTTTTTATTTTTATGGGTTAACATCGATGGGGTTTGGTTTTATTATAAATGTTTTGAAAACAAGATTAAATGTCTTTGTTGTCAAGTGGGTGTAGTTCACTTGGTTGTGGGAGGGAATGTCATCCTCCCCACCTAGGTTCTATTCCTATAAGTGACATGTTGAGCTCATAATGTGAAATTGGTAACGGCATCGTGCCCTTCTTGACTTGTCCTTGTGCCCTGAAGATTCCCAGGTTTACTCCAGGTACACTCCTCGAAATGAGTGGAAGCACTTCGAGGTTTGCCCCAGGTAACTCTGTCCCGAAAAAAATAAAAATTTAATGTCTTTGTAGATGAGCATTTGAAGAGGAAGTACATTTCATCATTTAGTTTGTTTATTTCTTAATTCTTACAATTTCTTTCATACTGTGACATTTTAGGTCTTGTTCAACATCTTTTTTCACTATGAAGTTCATGGGAATTTGTTTTTATCTTTGCGATCAAGGTTGTATAGTTTTATTTTTTCACATGTAACCTAAACTCTTATATATATATATATATATATATATAACCCAAATATATATATATATATATATATATATATATATATATATTTGGGTTATATATATATATATTCCAAATGGAAAATATCTATCACTCTAAATAAAGAGTGATCATGAATTGTCCTTGGAGGACTTACATAATAATTTCATGAGTATTACATCTCATCAGTCAATATGATTTTTATATATTTTGCATATACATTTTTTACATAACAAAAATGGATTAGATTGACAATGCCAATCTATCCTCTGTTTTCATGATCTCGGTGACCAAACTTGATTCCAAAAATTTTATTTGCAAAATTGCTTCTCTATCGAACGGCCAACATGAGATACACTGGTATCGGTCCTATGACTGATCTGCTCTTGTACCTTCTCTGTAGCCTAGCTGTAAGAGCAGTCGTGTTCCTGCAAAAACCGTTATTCCAATCTTCCTTTGCTTGAAATTGAGTGTCCTTTTAATCTTCTTACAAATCTTCTATCTCCTTCTGGCCTGGAGCTAGTAGCAAAGCAAGCTTGGACAGGGTATCGACTTCCGTATTTAATTCTCTATAAATATGATATATATATATATATATTATTTTTATTTTTATATTCTATTTTTATTATTAGATTTTTTAAGGTAGGTAAGGGACATTATAAGAAAAGAAGATATTAAAGTATAGTAGTGTTATTACATAATACTACATTTAAAAAGTAGTTAAGTTTTATTATTAAAATTAAGGGGATTACACATTAATTTAAGTAATTGTCTCATTTTGAATTTGTTTATAAAAGAAGGCTATTGCCCGTTGGTATGTATTAAACCAATTTTCTCATTAATATAAATTTTCAATTCTACTTTATTTCTTTTGTTTATATATCATCTTAGTAGAAATTTGTGAATCACTATTTAAGAGTTGAAATATTTATTCATGATTTGCACATGGTTGGTAAATGATTGTTGTAGGTTTATATGATGGTGACTGTTATTAACATCCACTTGGGCCAATTTTGGTCTTCCTTATTTTAAAAATGTAAGGAATCATTTGATTTTTTTTAGAATTTTATTTTTGTGTTTTAAAAGCTTTAAGAGAAGCAGTTCTAGATCACCATATTTATGATGAGTTAACATGTTAGGAAGGCTAGTATTGTAGCAAATATTTTGAAATTGCGCTCTAATGTGGCTGTGGTTAGGACATTCTATGAGAAAAGTATTTCAATCTTCAACCATCTTTGTATTGCAAAGATGACAAATTCTTTCATCCCATGACATTTTAGGAATTATTCGATGCCTTACTTTACTTTGGAGCTCATGAGAGTTTGTTCTTATTTAGCAATGTTGATTTTCTTCTTTACGCTAGTTAAAATAAATAAATACTTTTGATCTTGTAGATTATGGTTAATCACATCCTTATAATATCTTAATTTTCTCTTATTAAATAATTCTTTATCGCACCACAACTTCTCTTTAAATTTAAATATAATAATAGTTTTAATACTATTACCATTATGTATATTGACATCTTCCTCAACTCCCCAATGTTTTAGCCGAGACATGGCATTTTTATGGCAACCTCGCTTAAGCCTCAAATTGTTTTGACTAGAGTATGGAAATTATAAATGAATTTTAATTCGTGTTCACTTTATATGGATATGTTTGTAGAATAAACTTGTTCTTGGGATGGTCTTTTTTGTGAAAAAGAAATGGAGAGTTCATTGAGTAGGGTTGCACAAAAAAGGTAAATTTAATTGAAAACTCTCAATAAATTTATTTGCTAATACAGTATAAATTACTAAATATTTTTTATTAGAGTGATGATAATATATATATATATATATATATATATATAGATATAGATATAGATATATAAACTTGGAAAGATATTTAATTATGTATTTAATAGGTTCATAATTTTTTTTAATTGGTGGTTCAACATTGTTAAGGACTACATCCACTGGGAGAAATGCAAACACCTACTATTCCAGAGAATCAAGGTATGGCCAGGATTACATAATCCACTCAATCATTACATAGTAAATACATGGGGGCTCAACAAGAACATCATGTTACTTACAAGAATTAAACCTAGGTGGGGAGGGTAACAATCATTCCTCTATATTGAAATTGCAATTTTATTTGTAAAGCTAAATAGATTTTAAGGAAAATAAATCCTTAAATCACAATTTACTATGTATATTTAAATGTAAAGTAGTATAAATTAATCAACTTATTTTGTGGTCACTTGTCTAGTTTTTTTTTTCTTGGAAGTACAATTTCAAATTATTACCACATGTGTGATACAATATAAATTCAATAAGATAGTTTTTATATAAATTTCTCTTTATATTATATGAAAAATAAAAATTTGAGTTTTCTAAATTCTTATAAAGTGTAAAATATTTTTATTGTGCATAGTATCATATGATATAAAAAAACAAAGGTCTTAACAAAACATAATAATTTCATATAATTTCATGGTCTTAACAAAACATAATAATTTCATATAATTTCATGGTCTTAACAAAACATAATAATTTCATATAATTTTGTCTAAAAATTTTATGGGGTTTTTTATCCAAAATTTCAAAGTTTGAGAATTGTAACTAGTATTTTAAAAAAAATCAGTATATTCTTTTTCAAAATCATACTAGAAAAATCAAAATTTTACATTTAAAATTATAAAACTTTTAAGCTATGTGGAAAAAACATAAATTTAAAACAATGTAAAATATACTAATTACATTAACATAGATCATAATAACATTTTGACACACTAGAAAATATGAAGTAGATAATATACTACTCTTGAGGAATCAAATGTATGGCTCTTTCCTATGAATAATATGGTTCAAACTTGGAAGATATTAATTTGCAATCCGGACGAGGGTAGGAAGGAAGCCATGAATGGATGGAGGGAAGCTTTAAGGTCTCGGGTCTGCTTGTCAGCTGTTTGGGGTTTTGTTGTGATGGTGGAAGTTTTTTGGTTGGATACCTTCTCTTAGGTTGGAGGTCCTTTCCTCTGGTTTTTGGTGTAGTTGGGAAGTGTTTCTGGATTTTACTTGGGGTGTGGTGTTTTCCACTGACGTTGAGGTCTTTATTCTTGGGTTACTGTTGCTCTGTCAGTGTTTAACTGTCTGCAGCATTTGATTTCTGTCAGGGGACCGTGGGTTGGGGTGGAGCCCAGGTATTTTGTCTTGAGCCTTTGGGGCGATGGACCCACTGTCTATCTCTGAGGAGGACCCACTTCTTATTTCTATTGGGGATGAACGCTTTAGTTCGGACGGGGAGCCTGCACTTAGTGACTTCTATGAGCCTGAGAATTTATCGAGGCGGGGGGTGGTTTGTCTCATAGCAAGGGTGTTTTAGCTCGTAACCACCGGGCTCAGAAGGGATATAAGCTTCGGGAAGGAATTCCTGAGATGACAGTTGGTAGAGATGTTCAAATGGGTAGGGTTCTGAGTCTGTCGGTCAGGGCTTTGGTGGGTAAGACTCACTACTCCGAGGTTAACATAACTATTATTCTGTCATGGGTTAAGGAATACTGGAAGCCTCTACTCTCATATTGTCCCCGGGTCCATATATTGGTTAATAAGTGGGTGATTTTCCACTTTTTAGATGATGATCATGCCAGTCTGATTCTAGATACGACTTGGGTGTTTGGGCACGGTTCTCTTTGCCTGGAGCGTTGGACATCGGACTTCAACCCTGTCACTGATGTTAACAAGCACACCCGCCTCTGGGTACTCTTAAAAGGTTTTCCTCTTGAGCTCTGGTCTAGAGAGATCTTTATTGAGCTAGCGAACCGGATTGGTCGTTTTATTTTCTTTGATGAGAAGTCTTTGTTTCATGAGGATAAGAGAACAGCCTGGGTTTTGGTGGAGATGGACTCTGCTATTGGATTTCCAGAGATTATTAACATTAACTGGGGCAATAAGGTTTTCTACCAGCCACTGGACTACTGGCGGCTGCCCTTTCAGTGTCATTTATGTGGGGCTGCTGGACACCTGCAAAATAAGTGCCCTTCAAGGAATTCTCATACAAAGAAACCTCATAATACCGGGGAGGAGGAGAGGCACTTTGATGTGTCACCCAACTTGGATACTGGGTGTTCTCCTGAATATGGGCAGAAGGCTCGTGAACTCTCTTTCTTGGGTAAACTAGCCACTCTCTTTCCTGATTTCTATGCTACTTTATCGAAGGAGGATCTTATTGTGCTTCAGTCTGGTGATCGGGCGGAGAACCCTGTGGGGGGTGGGGGACCTGGAGAAGTCGTTTGTGCAGTGGATGGGGACATCGGTGTTCTTAAAGTTGTGGAAGATGTGGATCTGCAATTACTCTGGGATGAACATATCACATTGGATTCATTGGGTGTAGATTCTTTTACTGTTAAGGACCTCTCCATCTCTGAGGATATTATGTTAAACCCTATACCTTCTTTTCGGGGAAAGGAGGCAGTGAACCCATCCCCTTGTATTTCCAACTCTAATGTGACGGTTCGAAAAAAGACTAGAAGTAGGAAACAAAAAGCTATGGCTCGTCGGTTTGGGGGGAGCACTACCTCTATTCTGGATGGTGATGAACTAATTTCGAGGGATGCTGGGTTCGAGTCACAAGGTATTTCTGATACGTTTGGACCACTTAGAGCAGCATTGGTCCCATCTTAGGATTCTTAATGCTGGTATTGTCTTTAAATCTCAGAGGGGTTGGGGGTGCCCCGAAATTGCTAGCCCCGCATCATCTCATTACTGTTTCTTCTCCTGATATTATTCTCTTTCAAGAGACCATGTCTCTGAGCTCCAAAGCTTGCAATCTGTTGTGGAGTTGTCTTCCGGAGTGGGAGTGTTGTGCTATTGATTTTGTTGGCCTTTCCGGCGGTCTTTTGACGGCCTGGAACACTTGGAACGTGGCTCTTTCTTCATTTAATGTGTGTGGTGGCATTTTGCTAGTGGGGAAACATCGAGAACTTTCATCCCCTGTCCAGATCTTTAACTGCTATGCTCCATATGTGGGGTGTCAAGCCTTTTGGCTCTCTTTGGTGAATTCAGGGATCTTTGATCTTCAGTATCTTATTCTCGCCGAGGACCTTAATTTAACACTATAGTCAGGTGAGATTTGGGGTCCTAATGCTCAGGGCGACCCACTTCAGCTCTGGTTTCAGGATCTTTTTTATTCTCATGATCTTCTCGATGTGATGCCTTTGCCACTACGTCCTACTTGGACGAATGGTAGAGCTGGTGATGCCTTTGTGGCCAAACAACTAAATCCTTTTTTTTGTGAGTAGTCTGATCCGAGATATGGTTGACCGTTGTTCATCTAGTTCTGTCTAGGCTCATATTTTAGACCATACTTCAATTCTTTTGTGGATGGAATGTGGCCCAAAATTGTTTCAGTTTCCTTTTAAGTATTGCCAGGTTTGGTCTGAGGAGCAGGCTTTTGTCAGTCTGGTTCAAGATCATTGGGGGTCATTCTCTTCTATTTCTGGTGGTTGGGCGATGTCTACTCTCCCTCCTTTCCTTCGTTCACTTAAATCAATTGTTGCGCCTTGGTTACATGCTCAAAAAAAGGCTCACATGGCGGCGTTGGAACAGATCGAGGGTTGTATTGTGGATTATTATGATGACCCTATGTTTGGTTATCAAGCTAACCTGGCTAGTAGGATTATCGAATTTCTGGAGGCTGAAAGGGCCTCTTTGTTGGACACAGATGAGAAACTCTAGCGTATTAAAAGTAGGGCACTTTGGATTTCGTTGGGGGATCAGAATACTGGTTTTTTCCACAAGTGTGCCAATTTGAGAAGGAAAACCAATTCGATTTGGGAAATGGAGGATGTGGATGGCTCCAGGGTTACTTCTTAGAAGGGTATTGAACTGGCTGCAATGGGTCATTTCAAGAGGCTTTTTACCAAATCAGTTGAGACTGATTTACAGGCACAAATGAAGATTATTCAGCTTATGCCTAGTTTTTTCACTACTGAAGATGTCACTAACATTGGGAGACCGTTCCCTGAGGCAGAAGTGGAAGGTATTTTAAAGCGAATGGCCAAGGACAAGAGTCCGGGGCCTGACGGTTGGACGGTTGAGTTCTACCTCCAGTTATTTGATATCCTTGGACTGGACATTGTTCGTCTGGTGGAAGAGACTCGTACCTCTGGGAAGGTTAGTGGTGGTCTTAATGCTACTTTTCTCTCTTTGATCCCTAAGGTATCGGAGCCTACCTCTTTTCAGGAGTTTTGACCTATTTCCTTATGCAACTTACTTTATAAAGTGGTTGCTAAGGTGATTGTTGATCGTATAAAGCTGGGACTTTCTCGAGGTATTTCTCCAGAGCAGTTTGGCTTTCTTCATCATCGTTTGATCTTTGATGCCATTGGGACAGCCCAGGAGGCGATACATACTGCTAAAAAGTGTCAGGCTCCTTCGCTGCTACTAAAGCTGGACCTTGTCAAAGCTTATGACTTGGTTGATTGGGCCTTTTTGAGGCTGCTTCTTTTGAATGTCAGCCTTGACATTATGATCACTAACTGGATCACGGGATGCATTACTTCGGTGAACTTTGCCATGCTTATCAATGGCAGCCCTACTTCATTTTTCAAGGGCTCCCGTGGTCTTCGCTAGGGCTGTCCTCTGTCGCCCCTTCTTTTCTTGTTAGTTGTTGAAGGACTTAGCAGACTATTGAATCAGGTGAAGGAATTGGGTATGATCACAGGTATTAAGGTCTCTAAGCATCATTGTATTTCTCATCTTCTATTTGTGGATGATATATTACTATTTGGTATTGGCAATATGACGGAGTGGTCCTGCTTCAAAGATATCCTTGATATTTTTTGCAACGCTACAGGTATGGTTATCAGTTTGCCCAAGTCTGTTTTGTATCAACTTAATACTAGTCCTTTGGTCTGTGATCATATCAGTAGTCTTTTTTCCATTGGTGTTAAGGCTCTGTCGGACGGCTTTATTTACTTGGGTTACTTTCTTAAGCCCAACGATTATTCTTGTAAGGACTAGTGCTGGTTAGTTAAGAATTTTGAGGGGTTACTTTCTTAAGCCCAACGATTATTCTTGTAAGGACTAGTGCTGGTTAGTTAAGAATTTTGAGGCGAAGATCTTTGGTTGGTACAATCAGAGTTTATCATTGGGAGGCCGTCTAGTACCACTGAATTCAGTTCTGGCCAACCTGTCGGTTTACTAGCTCACTCTTGCAAAGGTCCCGGTATCAATTCTAGATCGACTTCGGAGGATTTCTTTTAACTTTCTTTGGTCTGGCCGGAAGGAGAAGGAGGGATTTCATCTTTCAACTTGGTCGCTTTTATCTATTTTGAAGGAAAATGGAGGTTGGGGCATTCGTAATATCCACTGGTGCTATCATGCTCTACATCTAAAGAGCTTGTGGAGGGCATTGACACATTTAGGACTTTGGGGAATTATTATGCGTGATACATACTTGAGTAATTTGACTGTGTTAGAATGGTTTAGAAGGGATATTAAGAAATCGTTGGGGATTTCTAATACCTGTAGTGGTCTTTTGGAGGCACGACTGGTCTTATTGACTAATTTGGGGTGGCAGATTGGGAACGGATACCAGATCCGTTTGGGGATGGATGTAATGCAGGGGTGCTCTAAAATTTTGAGAACTGATACGATGACCGTCCTTCAACAACGTGGGTTCTTTTATCTTAATCAAGTTCATATTCCGGTGGTGGGTGACATGGCTGATACATGGAGGAATGCAAGGGAGATCGGCCTCTCGGAAGATGAGGGAAGTGACTGGAATGATTATATCAAGATGATTAAGCATGCCGATATAGTTTTAACTAATGATATGGATACTCTGTTGTGGTGCTGGCGTGAGGACTGTGGGGATCCGTCTACCGCTGATGCTTACCACGCTATTGCACAAAATCATCTTACAGGTCCGAGACACTGGTGGTACAATGTTGTATGGCGGTGGAATGTTCCACTCAAGATTTGTTGTTTTACTTGGCTTCTTTTGCAAAACAAAATTATGACAATGGATAATTATATTCGGCATGGGGGTTTTGGACCCAATGTCTGCTATTTGTGCTTAAATGAGGCAGAGTCATTTGAACATTTGTTTATTAAATGTCCTGTGACTTTGCAGCTGTGGTCTACAGGAGCCGAGTTCTGGGGTTTCACAACTAGCTGGTGTCAGGACTCCATTGAAGGAGTGTTATCTCATTGGAATAAGGTATACCGCTCTGCTATATCCTATCCTCTGTATTTTATGTGGGGCATTTGGCTGTTGAGAAATCGTATTTTGTTTGGTGAATTTGTTTACAATTTTAGCAGAGCTTTACAGTTCATGGTGAGGGTGCTTTCACCTGCATGTGTGTTGAAGCAAGCCCCAAAGATCAAGATTCTGACAGAGTCTAGATGTGTTGGGCCCGACCCTTTTGGGTTTTTTGATGGTGTAGGACAACTAGGCTATTGTGGGGCAGGGGGTTTTATCATCTTATCTGCTACATAATACTACGAGTTGTCAATGGGGTGTGGATTAGGGAGTAACAACCATGTTGAACTTCTTGGTCTCTGGTGCCTACTCTATTATCTGAATTATTTGAAGGTCACAAATGTGCAGATTTTTGTTGACTCATCGATTATTGTGGACTGGGCACTGGGCATCCATAATTTTAAAGCTGCTTCACTTCACCAATGGAGGAAAAAAGTTAGACACCTTTTGAACCGGTTTGGAAATGTGTCTATTAAACATATTTCTCGCTTTTATAACCAGAGGGCTGACTGTCTTTCCAAGAAAGGACTCTTGCTTGAAGAAGGAGTTCTTGAGGTGACACATTTCCATGAACTTAGGCCTCCAGAGACTTCTTTCGTGCATATTTATTAGTGTTGTTACTCTCTTAGTATCTCTCAACTCTTTTGTATTTTGTGGTTTGTCCTTTTGATGGTTCCTGGACTAGTTGATTTCTCTAATGCGAAATTGATTGATCTGAATGATTATAGTGTGATTTATGATGGATTAGCGGCAGTTTTGTATCCAGTCAGGATTGATGTAGTTTTGGTGCTTAGTTTCTTTTGTCATATGATTAACTATCCTTGGGATAGGCACTATTGTAAATTTCTTTGATTCACCCTCATAAATAGTAAGAAATGTCTTTTTTCGATTGAAAAAAAATATCATAATAACATTTTAAAAGATTAAAAAAAAATTCTAAACTTTGAGTTTCAAAACTTTTATCATTTGCCAAATCATATCATTATGAAAAATCTTTTTAATATATTTAAATGATATGATGTAATTGTTTACTTATTATAATAAATGTATTTCTATTTCATTATTTCTCATTGATAATAATCATGAAGTGCATTAAATATTTTATTCTTTTTATTAATATATTTCACATTATGAATGAATGATATGATGTAAATGTTTACTTATTATAATAAATGTATTTATATTTCATTATTTCTCATTATATTATAATGAAGTGCATTAAATATTTTACTTTGTTGAATTCTCTTAAATATTGATTTGAATTACTTATATTTTAGTTTTTTATAATTTTTATGTGCTTTTAAAATACATATTTAAACAGTATTTTGTACTTTGTAATATTTTTCAATAGTTTTAGATTGCAATTTTTCAAAGCATGTTTATGAAAAACTAATTTCTTACTCAATTCAATGTAATTATAATTGATGTTTTGTACCATTGTTTTTTAGAATATGTAAGATTATACAAATAGTTACATAAATTTGTAACTAAAACAAGAGATTCCTTTTCTCTTGCTCTGGTGTGGTAAACTTAAGACGATTGTTGTTGTGTTGCCCATATGTTTTTGGGGTGTGTGGTTGGTAAAAAATGAGGCTGTGTTCAATGAGTTTCTTTCATCTTCGCATCGGGTGGTTGTTCACACCTATGCTATTTTCTCGCACTTAAGAGTCCTATGACCGCTCGGCTTCCACAATCCATCGACAGGGCGATGGCTGACTATCTGTTTCCACATGGATATTTTTATGGAGCTACTATGGGCGGTCAATGTGGTGCTGGTGCTATGTTAACCATCAGCTCGACTCTTTCCTACCACCTCTCTCTTGCAGCCGGAGTTGGCACTAATACACGAGCAAAATTAATCGCACTATGGGCTCTCCTTTATTTTGCGCATTCATTGGATATTCAAACACTTTGGATATTTGGTGACTCAATGTGTGTCTTGGAATGGGTTGGTTCGGGAGGTTTCCTGAACTCTCTCAATTTGAACCATTGGAAGTAGCGTGCGCGTTTGCTGATGCAGTCCTTCACCTCCCTACATTTCAAGCACATTTATAGGGAGCTCAATGGTGAGGCAGATCGGATTTTGAGGAAGACATTGGGTGATATGAAGAGTACCGAGGTGGGGTGCTGTTTAAGTCTCATGAGATGAAAATAGTTTAATTTATCATATTCTGGGATGCACTTTTTGTTTATCTTTTTTGTTTATGAAACTAGACTATCATCAGTTTTGGTATACTTGCTTCATTGCTTGGAGGAGTTTAAAATCAAGGCTTATGTTATGCCATAGATGAAGAGGTGCATAGGCATGACTAGCTCATGTGTTTATGTCAAATTGTGGATCCAGGGGAATGGATTGTCTATGCATGTAAGATCACGACTTGTGGTCAGCTTTTATTTTCTTTAATATAGAAGTTGTTTTTTCGTTATGAAAAAAAAGACTCCTTTGATTTTTGAAATGGAAGCCGCTAATTCATACTAAATAACAATTGGTTGACTAACTGTTGACTAGCTTTAAAAACATAGTCCAAAAAAGTCATCATCATTTTATCCTTTTCCCCTAAGTCATCATGATTTTATGTTATCCCATAAAATAAGTTTAAAAAGGGTTTTCTCTGCACATAAATTAGTGATTGTTTATTGTAATTATTATTAATTAAAAATATGATGTAGCATCACATTACTTTTAGGATGCTTTTCTTTTCATTTGGATGATTTAAAAAACAATCAAAATAATTATTTACAAAATATACCTAGTTTTTATTTATATTTAATAAGTAAAAATTACACATTCAAGATGGCCTCAATGAAAAGGACTTAAGCAACAATTAAACAATTGTTTTAATGGTCTACTCCATTGCAATATTATGACACATAAAGCACTAAGGGACGAAGGAGATTTTTTCGGCTTTGTAACAGGAAAAAACCCTAGGCTGAGTTTTGATCCCATGGCTGGTCAGCGGGGAGGGAGAGGACCTCCCTCCTTTTGAAACGTCGTCCTGCAACCTGGAGCATCAATAGGGCGATCACCGACTCTCACAGCCACAAATCCCATCGTTGGGAAGGCACCTATGACCCTGGCGGCTTAGAATAATGCGATCCCCAAGCTAATTGCTTGGGAAAAATCCATGTGAAGCTCAGATTGTGCACACAAGGGATCCTCTGGGAAGTCAACGGAAGATGGGAATATTACGACACCTGTCGGTACAAACCCTTCAACACCACAAAATGAACCTTTGTAGCACCCAACCATAAACAAAAGGGGGTCCAAAACCACACGCAACGACTGCCTCCGAAGGATTGACTCCATCCCCAATCTTGAAATATCCTCAAACAATATCGGTGAATACAGGCAATTCATGAGGGATCATGCCCTAATCTGCAAATTTATGGGCTTCTGGCCCAATGAAAAATCCCTACAAGAATGGATCGCACATAAATGGAAGTTGAAAGGGGACGTGGACCTGAAGCTAGGGTCAAAGGGTTTCTTTACGACCATCTTCTTCAATGTTGAGGACATGGAAAGAATCATAGATTAGGGGCCCTACTTCTTCAAAAAATCAGGTCTATTCATGAGGCACTAGAAGGAGAACTATTGTCCAGAAAAGGAAGACTTTACATAAGTCTCGGTTTGGGTGTGATTGTACTCCCTACCCCAGGATTATTGGGATGAGGAAAACCTAATGGGGATTGGCAACACCTTGGATAAATTGTTAGGAACCCGTGTCAACCCTTCTCTTTACTTTGTTAGTATATTGTTGTTGGACACAGATGCTTTGTAAGTCGTCCTGTAGTATTTGTTGATCCATAGTTTGTATTAGCCCATGGTATTGACCCATAGTATTGGACGCATATGCTTTGTAAGTCATCCCATAGTATTATATGTCCCATGGTATTGAAACATAGTATTGGGCATAGACTTAGTATATAAGTGTGTGTTGAGGCCAATGAAGGTACCGTGAAGTTATTTGTATTGAGCTTGCTCAAAGGAGGTTACCCCCTCGAAGTGGCCTGCGATCAATAAAGTGATTCTGAGTTCTGTTATTTTTGCTATCTCGTGTATTTTCATTAATTAATTATTGCAGGTTCTTCACATATGGTATCATAGCACTTTCTTGGGCTCATTGGGTGAAATTTCTGCCAAAATGTTTTTTGCATCTGTTGCAGGTTCGGATCTAGGAATAATCCCTATCCGCTTAACTGTGGGAAGTACTTGGGAATACGCCCTGAAACGCATTGTGAGGAGTACCACGGGAACCCCAAACTAGTTGGCCCATTGACAGGACCTGCTAGCGAAAAGGGCACCGACCCCTATCTGATTGACTAGTTCCCACTCGTGAGGTAAACCAAGAGCTGTCGTTTGTGGCAAAGCGATTATCAGTTTTACCTGAGCCATGGAGTGAGGGGTACTGGCCCAATACACAAGTCGTCAGACAACATTGGTGGTCGAGTGAATCCCTTGAACCGTTAGGAAGCCGAGCATACGGGGTCCATATCTATTTTCACTTGATAAATCATAGATTTCCTCTGTCCAGAACTGTTGTCGATCACTTCTGCGCCGTTTCAGATCTATCTGTTGTCGATCCCTTCCGCGCCGTTTTAGATCCATCTGTTGTCAATCCCTTTCACGCCGATGCAGATCCATCTGTTGCTGATCCCTTCCGCGCCGTTGCATATGCATCTGTTTCCGATCCCTTCTGCGCTGTAGCAGATCCATTCTGGAAAAAAAAGTATAAATTTATGTTTTTTCGCTATATATCCCTTGTTTTCACTCTGTTTCCCTTGAAACTTCCCTGACACCCCTGCCATCCCATTATGCATCTTTCATTCCTAAGGACCCTACCCCAAATTCCACTTCCCAAAGCCAGAACTCCCACATTTATCTATTTTTAGGGTTTGCCATAACTTCTTTAATTTTCACCCAATCGCCTTCAAATTTTGCCACCGTGTTCATTCCCTATTTCTTCTTCTTTGTCCCTCTCTGACAAATTTTCCCATTCTTTCACCCTGCTTCTGAAATCCTCATTTTCTGCTTCCCTGTCCATTTGTCGAAAGGGTCCAAAACCTAGTCAAATCCCAATTACCCATTAGAGTTTTTTCCCAAATCCAAATTTCTCTTTACTAAATAAGCTTTTGTTTTTGTTTTTCTACCCATTCAAAAAAAAAAAAAAAACTCTTGGTTATGGTTGTCACCCGCGCAGGAGCAAAAACCATGGAGAAAGCACTTGCAGCCATCCAAACCAAACTCCAGGATCTGGATGAAAAATTTCTCGACCTCCATCTTGGGCATTCAACCATGAGCAACAAATGACAGTCCAAGTCTTCATCAGACAATGGGTTCTCTTCTTCCAGCAATTTTTGTGCTCCGAAGCTTGATTTTCCTCACTTCAATGGTATTGATCCGACTGGCTAGATCTATCGTGCAGAACAGTATTTCAGTCTGCATAATACTTTTGATGTCAACAAAGTTCCACTTGCATCCTTTCATTTGGAACAAGAAGCTCTTCAATGGTACCGTTGGTACATCAAGGCTCATGAAGAGCCAAAATGGCCATATTTTTGCCAGCTCCTTTTGAAACAATTTGGTCCTAGTGCTTTTGGTGACTTCACAGGAACCCTCACTAAACTTAGCCAAATTGGCACTGTGAGAGAGTATCAGACGAAATTTAAGAAACTAGCCAATCACACAGAAGGATTGTTTGATGATATCTACAGGACTTGTTTTATCAGTGGTCTTAAGGATGACATCCGTTCAGAGGTTAAAATGTTCCATCCCAACATAATGATGGAAGCCCTGGGGTTGGCTAAGTTGGAAGAAGACAAGATTGCAGCCCAACAACGCTCCAAAACCACTTCTGTTCCCTTCCGAAATATGGGTTCTCAACGACCTCCCATCCCGCCAGCTCCTCAACCAACTCCTATCAAGCATTTGTCTGAAACAGAGATGCGGGCACCCAGAGAAAAATGACTTTGTTATAATTGTGATGATAAATTCACTTGGGGACATAGATGTGTTAAAAAAAAGCTCTATCTCTTGGATGTGGATTGGCCGACTGCCTCTGAAATTGGTGAAGAAGCTCCATATACAATGGATGATCGACATTCAAGAGCTGCCTATTGACCCTCCATCTCAGGAAGACCACCCAGAGATATCTCTCCACGCTTTAGCCGGAATCACCACCCCCCAAACAATGCGGGTCAGGGGTTACTTCAAGAAGCTTCCTCTTACAATACTCATTGATTTTGGTAGCACTCATAACTTCATTGACCCTCGGATCGCTAAACAGGCTGATTGTTTTGTCCATCCTTGCTCCAACTTTGAAGTCATGGTTGCTAGTGGGGGCACCTTACCTTGCAAGGGGAAGTGTCATAATGTGCGTATCTCTCTGGAAGATTATAACCTGCGCTCTGACATGTTTTCCTTGTCCTTAGGTGGATGTGATGTGGTTTTGGGCATTCAATGGTTATGCACTCTTGGCCCCATCTTATGGGATTTTGCTGAACTTTGGATGTAGTTTTTATCCAATGGGAAACAACACAAATTTACGGGATTACAACCAGGGTCTCTCCGCATCATCAGTTCACATCGCCTGGAAAAGGTCCTTAATAAGAATTAAGAATT
Organism: Larix kaempferi; assembly: GCA_027924585.1. Classification (NCBI taxonomy): domain Eukaryota; kingdom Viridiplantae; phylum Streptophyta; class Pinopsida; order Pinales; family Pinaceae; genus Larix; species Larix kaempferi. Next base: position 1,970,923 of record BSBM01001430.1, on the reverse strand, counting down.
CACATGGTGTCATTGCTTAGCTCCACTCCATTTAGATGCACCCATCAACAGTGTCCACTACTTCCTTGGATAGATATACAGGTGTCTTTGCTGAACCTGTGGGCTTGTCGCCTTCAAGAGACCCTTCTGGTAAGAATTTAGCCACATCTACATCTCAGAAGGAAATGATGGTTATTTTGCATGCAGTATAGAAGTGGCAGCCATACCTATTAGGGAATTATTTATGCACTAAGATTGATCTCCAGAGTCTGGAAAATTTCCTGGAACAACGAGTCTCCTCCCTAGCACACCTTAAATGGGTTATCCAACTCTTGGGTTATGCCTATGCGATCACTTAGAAGAAGGGTAAGTACAATCTGGTGGAAGATGCTCCTTCTCGCACATTGGATGACCCAATTTCTCTTACAACTATTTCTCTACTTGTTCCAAATTGGTTGCAATCTGTTCAATAGGGCTATCTCTTCTATGAACTCCATGCTTCTCCATCGGCAGGGCACTCTGGGTTCCTCAAAACGTATGACCGGGAATAATGTAACTTCTTTTGGCAGGGACTGAAAATGACAATTCAACAGATGGTGGCTGAATTTCATACTTGCTAGGTCAACAAGGGTGAACCGACACTCCTTTCAGGATTGCCCGAACCCTTGCCTATCCCTACACATATTTGGACGGCTATTTCTATGGATTTACTTGAAGCACTTCGGTGGTACAATACCACATCTAAAATGACACCATATGAAGTAGTTTATGGACAGGCCCCACCAGTTCTTCTACCATACACCCTCAGCAGTTACCTAGTTCAGGCAATTGACTCGGTTCTTCGAAACCGCGATTAGATTCTTCTCATTCTTCAAGACAATCTTCACATGGCACAAATTCGACTGAAACTACAAGCCGATCAGCACCATTCTAAGCGCACTTTTCACGCAACTGATATGGTTCTTCTTCATCTACAGCCTTACACGCAATCCTCCCTGAAACTCAAAAGGCATAAACTTCTCTCTCAATCTATCAAAGAGGTATTCATTCAGTGGCATGGAATGCAACCTAAGGATGCTCCAAGGGAACCACTCCTTCAGATTCCGCATCAATTTCCACATCTAAAGCTTTGAGGACAAAGCTTTCTCTAAGGGAGAGGGTATGTTAGGAACCCGTGTCAACCCTTCTCTTTACTTTGCTAGTATATTATTGTTGGACGCATATGCTTTGTAAGTCATCCCGTAGTATTTGTTGATCCATAGTTTGTATTAGCCCATGGTATTGACCCATAGTATTGGACGCATATGCTTTGTAAGTCGTCCCATAGTATTATATGTCCCATGGTATCGACCCATAGTATTGGGCATATACTTAGTATATAAGTGTGTTTTGAGGCCAATGAAGGTACCGTGAAGTTATTTGTATTGAGCTTGCTCAAAGGAGGTTGCCCCCTCGAAGTGGCCTGCGATCAATAAAGCGATTATGAGTTCTGTTATTTATGCTATCTCGTGTATTTTCATTAATTAATTATTGCAGGTTCTTCACATAAATTTATCACTACCTCATAGATCACCAAAAGAGACCATTACACATCCCATGCTCGAATCTGTGTTCATATGAATGTTGCCAAGCCCCTCCTCGAAGCTATTTGCCTCAGCTTTCAGGACGAAGAATGGGTGCAACCCCTGGATTATGAGGACATCCCCTTCATATGCAGGAACTGTAATGAGTATGGCCACCTTTACCGTGATTTCCCTCAAGCCCCACCACCCCCATCCCAACCAGCCCGCTTGCAGCAAACACAGGATGATTCAAAGTTGCCAGCCGCAGATCCAAAGGTGGAGCTAAAACTCAATCGATTCCAACCAATCCAGGGGCTGAAGCATTGAACCCATTTTTAGTCCTTGAAGAAATGGAAATGGATCAACCCCCCCTACACAAATCGATCCTACCTCAACAACCTCGAATGTTGAGGATGAAGATCCAGATCATGTTAAGCAAAGAAATCTAGATCCCACGGAGGATAGAACCATGGAAGAAACAAAGGATCCTAGCAACAATGAAGGAGAGGACGAGTTGAATATCACAAACTGTGAGCTGCAAAAAATTGTGGAAACATGCAAGAAGGTTGATCTCAAGGAGATACCTGCACCCCACATACCAATCATAAGAAGAGATCTGCAAGAATTATCCCACCACTCCCCACAGCTCTCGGAATCCTTGGGTAATTCCACCCACAAGCTAGGCATTCAATCAAATTCCTTGCCTCCTCACTCCAACAAGAAGGATCAAATGCGTGGACAAAAGTCAAACTAACAGAGACTTTCAAAGTTGGGGGAAACCCTAATAACCTCAAGTAATCACATATATCTCTCGGAATGGCTACAATCCCTTTCTCCTTTGCAATAGTTTCTTAATGAAGATGTTATCTTGGAATATGTGAGGTTTGGGGGGAATAACAAAAGTGAACCCTTCGATCTAAGATTAGATAGGAAAAACCAACAGTAGTCTTTATTCAAGAAACCAAATGCTCTTTGGAAGTAATGTCATTTCTCTCAAAATTATGCTGGAGCGGTTGTCAATCAATAACTTTAGATGCTGCAGGTGTGACAGGGGGCATGGCTATCCTTTGGGATCCATCTTTGGCTCATCTCTTCTCAACCCCCCACTCCATCTCTGCCTCCTTCAATTTTATATCCTCAAATCTCAATGGATTCCTAACTAATGTTTATGGTCCTCCCATTCCTTCCCTAAATCCAAATTCATGTCCACTCTCTCCTACATCAAAGAATTTCATGTTCGGGACTCCATTTGGAATGTTGGGGGAGACTTCAACTTGATATCCAATCCCCTAGATAAAAAAAAGGTATTGATAGTTTGGACTCGGAAAGCAGAGCTTTTCTAATCCTCATTGCATCTGTGGATCTAATGGGCATTCAAACAAAGAATGGCTCCTTCAAATGGAATAACAAGCGAGGGGGGGTGCACCACATTGCATCCAGATTGGATATATTTCTCCTCTCAACCAACATTGTGAGATCAGAATCTATAATTGACTCAGTCATCCTCCCTAGGGAGGGCTCTAATCATTAGCCAACCAACCTTGAGGTTGATGAATTTATCACAACAAAAAATCTCCCATTCATAATTGAAAAATTCTATCTAGGCCATCCAAAATTTCTGGAAACATTCTAAGCCTAGTGGACGGAAGCACCCACCAACTATGGATAAAAAATGTATAGTCTTCAATAGAAGTTAAAATGGGTAAAGGCCAAGCTTAAAAACTAGAACAAAGAGGTATTCAACAACATATTTGAGACTAGGAAGAAACTTGAAGTGGACCTAATGGAGGTTCAACAGGAGGCCATATCTTAGGGATACACTGAAGATATACTTTAGAAGGAAAAAAATCTCCAGCGGGCCATAAATCAAAGGTTGAAACAGGAAGAAGTTGTGTGGTGACAGAAGTTGAGAATCAAATGGCTTAAAGAGGGCGAAAGGAATTCCAAGTTCTTCCACGAATCCATGATCCAAAGGAGAGCTCACAACCACATAACTAGAATTCAAACAGATGGGGGAAGAACTCTTACCAGACAAGAGGACATTGCGGAGGAACTGGTCTCGTACTATAGCAATATCCTTACTGATGATGGAACTGACTAAGAAATGGTTGTGAAATCCATCCTCTAACACATCCCAAATCTAGTCACGACAAAGCAAAATAAGAACCTCCTGCGGCCTATCTCACTGTAGTGTACCCACCTACTGACCCAATAAGAGAGGGAACAAGATAACAATCTGTGGGGCTTTTCACAAAAACTCAGCCATTTTATTAGATTCCCAGCAATCAAAATGATATGTGCAGATGCAAATCACTTAATCATGCACATCGAAATAAAACATATTCATCCACATACTCTTCATATGCATTCAACATATCAATAACAATCATTAATTTAACGCATTGCAGAAGTAAATACATAGACAGAAAACACTTATCTTCATTGTGCAATTGTCCCAAGCAACTAGCTATGTCGCTGCAACATTCCGCCCAACCATAGGCTCTTCGACGACATATACTCAGTCCATCCAAAGGCCACCCTCGAGTTGGGCATGATTCTTCAAGGAAAAGAAGACATTCCAACTTATTCACAGCCAATTGATCATTTCATCTGAGCCAAGCCAGTCCACAGCTGGGTTTATCAGGCTACATTTGAACCCTGGAGGCTTACACTCAAGTTCAAGCCAAAGCAATGGATTTACCAACAGGATGGCCACGGGTTTTCCCCAAATTGTTTCCAGTCAAAATTGGATTAAGGGATGGGAAAAACAATCACAGGGGAAAATGAATTCTTCCCCAGCTAATTAGGCATTCAACGGCCCAAAACGACCTCTATGGAACCCCAAGTCAATTCCTTTTCTTCCCCACTGGTAGACAACACAAAAACACCCATCTCCTGACTGAGAAAACAAGGATAAACAGAAAAACATGGCTACAAATCACCCAGGTAGCTCTAAACTCGTGAGGGAGGAAGATTGGTTGATGGATAATGGCTTGGGAGAGAAAATCATGGTTCATTTCTTTCCCAAGAAGCAAAACGCGATTTCCCATGCATGGTGGCTTGCCCATACTCGAATTTGGACAGCCATACCTCTCATTCCCCAAGGCATCAACTACCTCAACCAACTCTTGGGAGAAATCAATGATTGGGTACAAAAGTCAACATGGGTAGTTGAGGGTTTGATGGGTTCTCTCATTGACACTTGGCTTGACTTGAGTGGCTCAAGGGTTTGAATGTTTTCCCTCCCAATTCCTTGTAAAATCACGCCCCCATCTCTTTGTTGCATTGCATAGCTAGTTGTGGGTATTTTTATTAAAATGCATATTACATGATGTTGAAATTCCAATGTGCCTGGCTAGCACACAAGCCATATGCATCACTAAATCGATGGCGGGGCCTTGGCCTTGAGCTCCTCACCATGATTTCATAACAATATTACATCATTTACAATTTTAATGCCATGGGGTCGAACTAGGCACATTACACTCACTCGAAGAGGTGACTGTAGCGGTGAAATATATGCCAACAAGAAAAGCTTCGGGGCCCGACGGTTTCACCACGGACTTCTTCCACAGTTGTTGCGACATTATTCAAAAAATGAGGTATGGGAATCTGTTGAAGAATCTCGCATAAGATCGCTTGTCCTCTCTTCTTTGAATGCCACCGTCATCACTCTTATCCCGAAGGAAGACAACCTTGTCCATCTAGGTAAATTTTGGCCTATTTCCTTATGCAATGTCATGTATAAAATCATTACGAATGTTATTATGAACAATCTGAAACCAATCTTGCTTCACCTCATATTTGAAGAACAGTCTGGGTATGTAGAAGGCCATTAAATACTTGATGGGTTATGGTTGCACATGAGATGATCCACACTCTCAAATGCTCCAAAAAATCCAATATGCTCATTAAACTCAATATGTCCAAACATTTTGACAAAATCTCTTGGCAATATATGAAGAAATCTCTCCTAGGTTTTGGATTCTCCGCTCAATGGGTCAATTGGATCTTATCCCTTACCTCTTCAATGTTTTTCTCTATCCTTGTGAATGGCTCTCCCTCCCCTACTTTCTCTTCATCTAGGGGTGTATGATAAGGGATCCCCCTCTTCCCTTCTATGTTTATTCTCATGGTGGAAGGCCTAGGGAGATAGCTGAAAGCTGCCTCTCAAAGCAACATGCTTTATGGGCTTAAACCTACAAATGATGCAAACACAGCCTCACATCTTCAATTTGTAGACGACAGCATGTTACTTTATACTGGCTCCATGAGGGAATCCCGATGCCTAAAACACCTACTATCCACCTTTTTAATTTCCCTGGGAATTTTCCTTAATAGTGACAAGTTTGAAATTTTATTCTTCAACACTCCAATAAGGCTTCAGATAGATATTTCCAGATTGATGACCTTCCGAAGAGGAACTCTTCCCTCTTGGTATCTTGGATCCCCCCTCACTGCGACCTCAACTAGACATGGGGCATGGTCTCTCCTCATCAACAAAATGGAGAAACGACTTGCCAATTGGTCCTTTTGTTCTCTTAACACTACAGGCCGACTTGTTCTCCCAAGCTCTGTCCTGAGAAGCATGAGTACCTATTTGTTTTCTATTCTGGTTGCCCCCAAAAAATTTCTGAACAAAATCAGATCTCTACAGAGAACCTTCTTGTGGGGGGGATGAAAAACCAAAGGCCGAAAATGGGCCTTAGTAGCTTGGGATAATCTATGCAAACCCAAACTCATGGGAGGCCTAGGTTTACAGGATCCTGAGCTGGAAAATAAGGCAATGATGGTTGAAATATGGTGGAGGTGTCTCACCAATCTTGATTCCCTCTGGTCAAGAATTTGGAAGGATAAATATGAAAACATAATAAACCAACAAGACCACATATGCATGGAAACTAGCCCCAAGGGATCTTTAATATGGAATGTTGCCTGGCAGAATAAGCAACTAATCCAAGACCATGCTTTTTGGGAAACTCAAAATGGTGAAACAACTCTCTTCTAGGACGACTCCTAGCAGGAAAGAGTGAATTTCTCATCCATGGAATTCCTTCAACCATTAATACAAGACACTCTCTCGGAAGGAAGGTTTATGGTCTCGCATTTATGGGATACTAACGTCGCTCATACTTAATGACAACAATGTAAGGAAAAAAACTTGGCCAAATACTATTACGGAAGAGTAATTGAGCCTATTATGGGAGGAGATGCAAACCAGACAAATCACCTGACAAGATGGAAGGTACATCCTCCGTTGGGGGCACTCCAGTAGCGGAACTTTCAAACTCAAGGAATCCTACTCAATTCTTGGGAGCTACGAGTAGGATCATTCTAGTAAAATTTGGACGAAGGTATGGAAGCAAAACCTATGGTCGAAAGTCTCTACCTTCCTCTGGTTGGTGGCTTGGAAATGCATCTTAACCTAGGACAAAATAATAAAAAAAGGCTTTGAAGGACCCTCTATTTGCTATCTTTGTCGTGTAGCTCCAAAAGATCTAGAGCACCTTTTCAGCGCTTTCCCAATTAACAAGAAGCTTTGGGACCAAGGGGCAAGCACTTTCCATCAGACAGATCAAAGCCATGCCAGTATCAAAGACATATTGACTAACTGGAGAGATCAAATCTACTTAAACAACATTGTAAATAGAGCTTGGAAACTCTTCCTGGGATTCCTTCTCTAGGAAGTATAGAAAGAAAGAAATCACCGCATTTTTCACAACTCTAGCCTACCTCTCCAACAGGTGTGGAGGAAAATCCAAACAAACATCCAGGAAACAATCAATTATGCCCCATGCCACCCCACATATTGGGGCGGATCCGATCTAGACATGGAGATACTCCGCGCATGGCACCTACAACAATTACATTATCCCAACAGTTGCTTTCCCATAAGAGATCCTCCCATAAGCCCAAATTCATGGCCCCCTCTAGACATCGTATGTGTGAAGCTCAACTTTGATGGGACGAGCAAAGGTAATCCCGACCCTACGAGTTTTGGTGGCATATTTAGGGACCAAAATAGCAGGATAATCAGATTATTTGCTGGCTTGATGGGAAACGATAATAACAATGAGTCAGAGTTGTTTGCAATGTTGAAAGGAATCCTCATTGCAAAGCAGGAGCACTTCTCCAATATGGTGGTTGAAGGTGACTCTAAACTATTGATCCAAATCCTCAACAAAATACTCAATGGGTCCAAGCTCAACAAAGTGAATCCAATTTGGCATCTGGCATCCAAAATGGAAATGTTAGCTGACAACCTTGATCACTCCTTGGTCATCGTCACCCAACATGTCAGAGGGGATGCAAACAAATTGGCTGACATATTAGCCAACTAGGGGTGGATAATCCTGGGGATGAGTGGAATCAGTCGTGGGAAGACAATGCCAGAGCGACCCTCAGGGAAGAGTGTGACATACTCAATAATCAAATATCACCCCCCACGACAGGTGCCAGTAGGGTGACTGCAAAACCACACATGATTAAAGGTTGGCATGATGTGTCGGATGATGCACGCAGAACGACATGTGGTATCTGAGTAGAGGTCTTAGATCTGGGGTATAGTACAAATTCTCGTTAGTATGAAAATATGGGCCATCATTAGAGTAATTTCTCAGGTTCTATAGCACGTGAGTCTTTCAATTCGCTTGTGCAGGCTTTCATGGCTATCTTCGCTGGCCGCAGGGGTAATGAGAGCCCACATTATGTCTTCAAACAATGCCTCTGGAAGTGGACAATTCAGCTCAAGAACCGACTCGAAATTGTTAAGTGTGGTCACCCACAGGATCATCAACCGCATTCCATGTATAGGGTGCTTGATGCCTGGCTTGAGTTCTCTCTTCACGGCTCATCTCTATGGGTTTTGCCTCACAGATTAGTCACTATTGTAAGGATGAAAGTCACCAAACAAAATACGACCAACAGGACGCTCTGCATGCACATGCCGTGGGATTTGAAAGAAATGGGAAGGGTGTAGGGATTCTTTGAGAACGACCTTCCTGATTCCGCCGTGCTCGCACCACTCATTTGGAGAACAACCTGAGGAAAAATCAACGTAGATCGTCGACTGAGAAATTGGACGTAGACTTTGGTGGGATGGTGGAAGATGTGGGGTCCTCCTACACCAGATAAACCTGCCATACAAAGACCTTGAGGGTCTATTGGACAATTAAATCCCTCCAGACAATGGCTATGGAAGAATTCCTTTAGGGGAACCTCCCGAATGGTAATGAGACTCCTCCCCTGGGCACTCATCTTGAGAACTTGGAAGCTGGTTTTCAACATCTATTGCGGACTCAACATGTAGAGGCTGCCCAAATCAATGCAAAGTTGGATGCTTTGTCATGCGCTTACACTGGGAAGACCTTCAACAACCCACCGCCAGACAAGCCTGCAAACATGCAACTCGTGTATCGAAGATGCCCTGCGACGGTCAACCATGAGGTGAATCATGAGGATTCAGGTGCTAGCCCATATCTGGTTTTTATTTTTGATGATGATTAGGTGTTATGTCCTTAGGGTTATGTTTTTGACTATTAGGAGAACCAATTTTTTTCATGGTTATATGGCCATAACCCCCAACCAGTGGGGGAATTACATCCAAAACTATTCTTAACAACACTATGGATATCATAGCTAGCTAGACTGGGGCCTTTTTTGGGACTTAGGTTGTTTCTTTTTTAGACTAGGGACCTGCAGAAGCACTGTTGATAATGGCATAACAATGATATGGCTCTATATGGTTTTACTTTTTTAGTTTAATATAATTTTCCGAACCTTAAAAAATATTATGACACATAATATTAAGATTTAAACATAAAATGAAATGCAATGTTTAAATTAGAATGTCACATAAAAATTTATTGACGTACAAGGTAGGACATCAAATTTCAACCTTGTTTGCAATATTTATTTTCTTTCTTTAGTTGAAAACAATAAAAATAAAAATATAGTTTTGATTTCCTAACTTGGTGTTGAATTAACCAAGAAATTTCATCTCTAGGACAACATCTTTTGAGCAATGAGTACCTTATATTGATGTTTGAAGCATTGATAGGAGACCTCTCATTTCCATGTTAATTATCTTGTGCCTGTACATTAAGTACTTGATCATAACCTTACTCTCAATGTGTGGAAGCCCAACCTTTAATATGATTATTGGATAAGGTGTATTACACTTAATTTTAAGGTTATTTCTTATCAAATTCTTCTAGATTTGCTTGATTTTCCTCCAAGTTTCCATAGAAACACCATAAACCCAAACCTCACAACCATATAGAATTACCTTTTGAAGATGACATTTTTTTATTATCCCAAAACCAAAATTGTGTGTATCAATTGTTCTCAATATCAAATAAGATTTTCAACCTCCTTCGATTCTCTTTTCAAAACTATACTTACAAATTAGCTTGGGAAGAAAATGCATTATAAGATAATTATAAAAATGGACTTCTTCCAAGTTGCAATGATTGTGAATAAAATGATCATATGTGTTTTGTTTCAATTTAATGATCATCACATTTGTTTTAATTATATTTATAATCTTAGAGTTAGTACAAAAATATTTTGAGAATTTAAGTTGCTTCTCAAAGTCATAGGGTCTCCTTAATAAAAGAACGATATCAGAGGATGATGACTAATCATACCAATGTTGTGCTTGCATAACCGGCTTCCTCCTTGAAAACCTCTAACTTGTCAATATAAATACCAAAAATAGTAAACAAAAAAGTAAAAGTTGCTAATACAATTTCATAATATTTTATGATTTTATATATTAATAAAATGTTACTATTACCAATTAATATATAGTATTGGGGATAGTAGAAGATGATGTCTTTCATAATATCAACAATATTAATAGTATTGGTGCGAGCAAATTTAAAGAAACAACACTCTACCCCTGCCCATGATTCATGGGAATTTTATTATGTCTATAGGCAGAAACAACACTCTACATATGGAGGAACAAACTATGTTGTGATTAGGCACATCCACTGAATGATTTTGCAAGGATATCTTCCTATACAAGGTATACTTTAGCTGAAAAATGCTACAACTATATAAGATTATCTTTTGTAATTGCAAGTAATATCTACATGAAGAATATGTAAGGCTTTCAAGCCAAATGAACAATATGGTTCAACTTTTCAATAAAATTTGAAATGTGATATTTTTTTATGGAGAAAAAATGAAAAACAAATAAAGAAAATATATGCTTACAAATAAAGAAAATATATGCTTACAATAAGATTGAGAATAAGAAAAATATATCTTTATTGTTGCTAATTTCAAGAAGAACATAAGTTTTCCAAAAATAGGAACAAAACCACATGAGCTTCATAATACAACTGGGGTAAGGGTGGGTGGGTAGGGGAAAACCTAAAACAAGAAAGATAGTAGAAGATGAAAACAAATTCTCTTGGAGTGCACAACCTACACATAGATCATATATCATTTTCAAAACATTTATAATATCATTGATATTTATAACATGTTAATCCATGAAAACCAAATGAGTTCAGTAATCTTATTGCAAGCTATTTGAACTTGGAAACAATATCATAAAAGACAATAATTAACTTTTCTTTATTAAGATTTGATATACCAATGTCAATCTCAATGGATAGTAACATTGTAATTACCCTCATCACCATCATTAAAATATTATCAATTTTTACTATTATTATAAAACTTGTTTATATGTTATTATTTAAATATATTTTTAATAATAAATATATTAAATTATATATAATTAATCATACAATTATGTTTTATAGTAATTAGAAGGGCCATTTCACACACTCACATCCCTTTCGAGGGACCAACACATGTGCTCTTAAGGTATGGTAACATTTATTATTATATTTTAGTGGGTGAAGTGTTACAAGCATGCATGGTAAAGTTGTTTCATCTCAACGTTCATGTTAGGATAAGATGGCCCAGAATTGATGACCAAGCAATGCAATCAAGAAATTTTCTACAAGTAGAAAGCTTAACTAAATACAAGATTTTCCTCTTAGCCTTTGGATAGGAAGGAAGGATATTTGTAAGGGTTTGTGAATTATCAAACACTATTTTTATCTTTATTATTGGACTATCATGATCTATTGATTAGTTAGCACATTTATATCCTTATCAATACATTGGGCCTTCTTACTAAGGAAGTAGGGGCTCGGGATGGGCCATAGTCACTATCAAATTTTTGGTTGTAATGTGGGGAGAGCAATGGTGCTCAAGAAGGCCCATGGGTTTGTACCAAGATGTTCCATAAGAAAATTTTTATGCTGATTTAGTTCATCTTATTAAAATTATGCTTATTTAAATATGGATATTTTGTATACCTTATATTTGAAAAATGTAATCACACGTAAGATGTACAATAATGGGAAATAGATACTTCGATACTTTATATATTAAAATACATGTAAGGTAGGGTAACACTATACAATGATCCTTTTATGAAAAGACCAAATCCTATTCACTTGCCTCTTCAAGGGGGTATGTTCTAATGAGCTAATCTCCAATACAATATAATCCAATACATGCTCAATAAGGAGGACTCTATTCTTAGTTATAGCTATCCAATTCTAACTATGTAGTAGGCCTTCTTTTATGAGGGTACATTACATTTATGAAATTCTAACTACCAAATGGGGCCTTGTTTAATAATAACTAACATTGTGGACCTAGTCGACATTACATTTTAATGGCCACCATACCTATCCTACTCTTATCTCTAATAGGTCCACATGCCCTTATTACACCTCTAGGGAGGATCCCAACATTCCATCCTCCATCGAGAAGTTTTGTCCTCAACACTTGTACTTCATATATACATCCATAAGCCAGGATCCCATGTATGGATGTTGTCCTGAATGTTAAGAATGAAGTGGTCCAATAAATATGTCCATAAGGGGATTATCCATAAGTTAGGTTCCTATGTATAGGTGCTCACAATAGTAAAGTAATTCATGGAATCAAGGTTCCATGTAGCGTTGGACTAAACACTGGAGTAATACAAGAAACTTGTCCATAAACCTTGGTCCCATGTTAAAGTGCTCATGTCAGCTTCCAAATTATGATACATGATATCAATCAATCACTGAACATTGTGCCCCAAATGACCACCATGGTCATGTGGATCCAAATAAATAGCAAATTATGGAGCAAATAAATCCTCCATAATGGTGAGCCTATGGGGCATAGACCAACCGGCAATAGAGTGTACTGTTAAAGAACTCCTTGAGACATCACAGGTTCAAACCTTAGCTTACTCGTGCTCCATTCCTGCGGGTTGTGTGGATGAATCTAGAGGTTATAGTGGTAGTGGACAGGAATCGACCCCATGTCACACGAGTACGAGCACCACCCCATTTGTCGATTCCACCAAATACACAAATAAAAATAAAAAATCCTCCATAATGGTGGTTACTACCATTGTAGAAGAAGCATACTAGAATTTGGTAGGCTCCACTCGCTTTTGTCTTCCCTCAATGGTGTTCTCTTCATATGGTGGAGGATAGTCATCAAAGAGACACTAAAAGTAGTTATGTTCCTAGAAGTGATAATTATCCAGATTCTAAAATTCTAAAATTCTAAAATTCATAAATAACTCCATGCGTCTATTGTCGTACCATTCATTGATATAGGCTAAATTGCATTCCACATGCAACACAAAATCCTTAGCATATAATTTATCCTTAGAACATATTTTAATGTATTCCATTATAGCTACAACATATGGTTTTGTTGGGTGTGAGGGAGAAAATTTACAGGGGTTGTAGCATGCTAAATATTGATCATAAGTATATCATAGAATATACCAAATTTGAGCCCCAAAAATTCTTTGTCAATTGGTGTTTGTTTGGCTGCAATTTGGGGGATATTTCAAAATATTTCTACTGTGCAATACCCATCATTTATCATTAGAAATCCGAAAGAAAATAGTATATTTCAAACTATAATATCTCCTCCATTTAATCTCCTATTCAAGTGATTTTTTTCGAAATCATGTATTTTTTTAGGACAATACATATATGTAATTTATTCCTAGAAATTCCGCAAAAATGCTTAGAAATTAATCCAAGTGTTGCAAATCCAAATTTGCAAAAAACAACAATTGAATTTATTTTTTCCAACAGTGCCTTAGAAAGTGCTCTAATACATTTGTAGTGTACCTTAGATATGGATATTGCAATCACACATAAGATGTGCAATAATGGGCAGTAAATACTTCAATACTTCATATATCATAATACCCTTAAGGTAGGGAAACGCCATGTAATGATATTTTTATAAAACTATAAATCCATGTTCACTACCCTCCTTATAGGGAAACCTTTACAATATACTACAATACATGCTTAATAAGGAGGAATCTATCCTTATTTATAGATACCAAATGATAACTACCTAGTAGACCTTCTTTAATGAGTCACAATACATTTATTAAATGCTAACTACCCAATGGGGAATTATTTAATAATAGCTAACATTAACATCAAATGGCCACCATACTTATCCCACTCTTATCTCTAATGGCATCATATGCCCCTATTACACCCCTAGGGATGATCCTAATAGAATATTAGCGTCATCAATAGTGTATGCATGATATTGTTGGTGATACTCCTTCTAAAAAACACTATTCTATCTTGGATCTAAGAGGTCTCAAAATCATTGACTAACATGTTATTAGTAATATTAAAAACCTAAATAATGGTTTCCTATATAATCCACTTTAGGAAATTTCTAGTTGTAACACTATTGGTAAAAAAGGTCCTTCATTGTGCAAGAATACCCTAGTAATCTTTGTTGGAACATCAATATTCCCTTCATAATTCTTAGGCCTATTATGAATTGCTTATACATGCTCAATGCTCAATGCCACTATGGAATGCAAACACTTTTAACTATATATGAGAGGGTGAGTGTCCTTTATGGAAACTTGGAGCCCTGAATCATTTCTCCCCTCTCTCTCTCACTAAAGTTGAATTATTTCAAGATATTAAACTAGGAAGATGGTATGGATGATACAAATGGATATCGGTGGCCACCCACCTATTCCATTGGATCAAAACAATTTTCCATTTTGGCAATTTTCTAGTAGTTTTTCTATGGTTTTTCCGGTCCAGAACTTTTGGGGATGTTTTGAGGCCCTAAACGATGTTTTTTGGGATCACATTGGTGCAAACTATAGCCATAGGCTCTTGTTTGGTCTTGATCCACTATTTTAATTCTCAGCTAATCTTTCCAATGATATACCGAGTGCCCCAAACGAAGATCGTATGCAAAATTTATGACCCTGAGAAGTTGACTGTTCAACTAACCACCTTGGGGCTGCAAACTTTATGACGGTTCATCACCTAGGGTTAGGTTTTTGGATGTTTGGGATTATTTTCCTCATGCTTATGATAAATAATCCCTTTCGTCCTCCTTTTGTATTCAACTTGTCATGAATGAGTGTATTCATCACATCTCTTCTTAGAGATATGCTACCACCATTCTAGCTGCTTTATTTGACAGTTTGTTTTATTTCCTCCATTTAATAGAATTTGTGTTTACTATATCACTATGTTCCTTGCAATATATCTGTGTATGTGGTTCTATATATGTTCTTTCATTTCATTCTCACATAAATTCGGATTAGTGGTATCAGAGTGGTATGCTCATTCATTATTACTCCATACATGTCTCCGACGAGGTCGAAATATAAACAGTTGGATCTTGAACTAGTTCAGCTTGAAGAATACCGCCCTCGGTGGCCCAGAGTGCCCCCCATGGACGAGGAAAAAGGAGATGATAGAGTAGGAGATCCTATCAAGATGTTGCTCGAGGAATCCCTCATGCGAAAAAGGAATGAGATGATGGATCATTTATCCCAAATCCTTTGACAAATGTCGGCAACATCAGAGGGATCCTCAACCAGAAGCAGTCACTTCCGAGGAACCACACCCTTCAAGGTACATGTTAAATTTGATATTCCTATATTTGAAGGTTAGATAGATGTCGATTCCCTAGATAAATGGTTGAGTTTGCTAGAGGGTTATTTCTCTGTCCACAATTTCTACAATATAGAAAATATTGTCTTTGCGCTCCTTAAGGTGGTGCCCCATGTGAAAAATTGGTGGGACACTTATTGTGATCAAAATGCCATAGATGAGAAATATACTTTTTGGGGAAATCCCACCTAGGAATCTTTTGTGGAAGCCCTCAAGAAGAAATATTATCTCATTGGAATCTATGAAGACCAATACACAAAATGGACCACTTTGCAGTAAGAGAGGGACCAAATGGTGTCAGAGTACACTAACAACTTCCATACCTTGCACACAAAGCTCTATATTAGGGACTTCAGGAAGCACATGGTTCTGAAATATTTCGGCGGCCTGCATAGGTACATCATAAGTAAAAGGGAGTTACTATACATCTCTTCATTAGGCGCCGTTTATCGATATGTTGTCAAAATCGAGCAAAAATTTAAGCAGAAGAATAAGCGAAAGTTTGGGTCTGCAAATCCACCATAGAAGAAAGGCAAGGGAAACCTTGGGATGCAAAACAAAGGATAGAGTAAGGACAACCAAATCCAGTACAACTAGTCCAAATCACAAGCAAAGAAGGGAAATAGGAAGATAAAGGACACTGGGAAATGGTGTGAGTTCCATAAGAACCCCTAGCACAACACTGATGAATGTTGCTCAAAGTAGTCATTGGTGGATGAGTTCAAGGCTTTAGAATCAGATCTTGGTTCTGACTTTGATTCCGAACCCAACGTCCCACTCACAGGATTTTAGGAAAGTGAATCATTGATATGGAACCTAGTGTTACCATCGCTACCACAAAGGTATAGCCCAACGATCTAGAGGAGTCAGAGGAAGGAGAATGAATTTTCCACTCACAAATGTGCATTAAGGGAATTGCACTACATTTCATTATTGACAATGGAAGCCAAAAGAACTTGATTTCGACAAGGTCATCAAATGGTTGAAGTTGTCAATGACACCAAACCCGCAACCCTACAAAATTGGGTGGCTTAGTCAGGGATGGGACATCTGCATTAGTCAACAATGCTGCCTACCCTGCGACATAAAACCCTTCAAAGATGAATTAATGTGTAATGTTTTCCCACTTGAAATTTGTGATGTTCTTTTAGGACAACCATATATGTGGAAACGACATGTTGTGTATGAATCTAGGACTCATAGTGTCATTGTTAATTTGTGAAAGCAACTCTACAAAATACCAAAGACAATTCCCACCACTGTAGTGTCTCTCATTACAACTAAGTAGTGCAAGAAGGTAATCTGCCAGACTAGAAAATTTGTACTCTTCATGATTTATTCTAAGGGTGAGCAAAAGATCACAACAACTTCCACTACCTCTACATGAGATCCCTCTACATAACAAAAATAAGTGGAAGAGATCGTGGAAGCATATACATACATCTTCACCACACCTACCGAGGTGCCAGTACATTGCAAGGTCAAGCATTCCATTGATTTGATACTTGGGGTGCCTTTACCTAACTAGCCAGTATACGTGCATTCCCTCGTGGAAAATGAATAAATCAAATATCATATTCAAGAATTAATCCAGAAAGGGCATATTCGACCCATCTCCCCACTTTGTGGGAGTCCAATTGTGTTGGTATAGAAGAAATACGGGACATGGAAACTTTGTATTGATTATAGAGCTCTAAACAAAAGCACAGTACGGAATTGATATCCCATTGCCCAGATCAATGAACTTCTTGAATAGCTCAAGGGTGCCAAATATTTCAATAAGATTGATATGAATTTTGGCTATCATTAGGTGCCAATTGAGCAAACTGATGTCTAGAAGAGTGCCTTCGAATCTCGGGAAGGCATTTTCGAGTGGTTGTTCATGCCTCTTGTCTTGACTTATGTTCCAACAATTTTCATGAGAATCATGGATAATATTCTCTAGCCATTCACCAATTCTTTTGTGGTCGTATATCTAGATGATATCCTTATCTACAACAGAACATGGGCAGAACATTTGCAGCTTATCCATTCGGTACTCAGTACCCTGTGAAAGCACATGTTATATGCCAATCTAAAGAAGTGCTCATTTGGCATCGAGAGGATTTAGTATCTGGGATACATCAAGGATGAACATGTTGTGCATCTGGATCCAACCAAGATCCAAGTCGTTCGCAACTGGATACCCCAACAACTCTCATAGAGCTTTATAGCTTCCTAGGCCTTGCCAACTTCTATCGCAGGTTTGTGTTGGGATTCTCTAATAATATTGTTTGGGCCATCAGCCAGGTGACCAAGGCTGGGTCTAAGGCGAAGTTTGTTTGGTCCAAGCCACAACAACAAGAATTTGAGGAACTGAAGCAATGCTTATGTTTAATTCCCGTCCTTACCTTATTAGATCCGCAACAACCCTTTGAAATTGAGACAGGTGCATCAAACTATGTTGTTGTCATAGTCCTCACTCAATATGGCCATCTAGTGTCATATCACAGTGGAATGCTTTCAGATGCAGTCCGCAAGTACCCCAACTATGACAAGGAAATGTATTCCATTGTCCTATCCTTCCGCCAATGGAAGCATTACATCCTAGGAAAAGAGACGATCATCCATTATGATCACAAGTCCATGTAGTTCATTCAAACACATGGAAATTTACAGAATGAACGTCACCAAAAGTGGTCCACATACTTGCAGCAACTCCACCTGAACATTAAATATAAGAAGGGAAACACCAATCGAGTTGTTGGTCACCTTAGTCGACCTCCAATAGCAACATTGACCACGATGCTCATCTCGTGCGGCCACGATACCTCTGGGTGGCCTCAACTATATGATAGTGATCTTGAATGTGCTCCCATCTATTAAATCACTATGTGCAGGAACACCATTGGTAGAATTTCATCTCCAGGAAGGATTGTTATTCCACTTGGGCCATCTTTGTGTTCCTTCAAGCGAGCATAGACAACTGATTTGGGAAGCACATTACAGTTGGGTTGTAGGGAACTCTGGCATCAAAAAGACAGTGGTAGTGTTGTAGAAGTATTTTTACTAGCCCATGTTCCGTCAATATGTCGACAGATACATCAGATCATGCACTACATGTGCCATTGCAAAACCTACCATTAAGAAGCAGGGGTTGTACACCCATCTTTCTACTCCCAATGGGCTGTGGGAATCCATATCCATGGATTACATGTCAAGAGCACCTTCAACCAAGCATGATAATGACTGTGTGTTTGTGGTCGTGGATCACTTCTCTAAGATGGCCATTCTGACAACTTGTAAGAAGAGCATATCTGCTAAAGCCACTGCTAAGCTCTTCATCGAGCGTGTAGCGTGTTTGGGTTCATTTTGAGCTTCCATTTTTTGTTTTGAGGTAAAAAATTGGCCTCAAAACAAAAAAATGTACTAACAAAATCAACTTTAAAACAACCAATCACATTCTAGAGGATGACATCATCTATAATGGTTGAGGTGACATTGGTTGAGTTAATGATGCTTATTTGTCAAATTCTAAAGGGTGAATGAAAACCCATAATTAACTATAACAATGTTGCAAATAAAGTACCCATAATGAAAAAAAATACTTATGTATTACTCTTGAATATAATATAAATGTACTAAAATACTTTTAAAATACCCATAAATAAAGATACTCATTATATTTTAACATAAAATAAATTACAAATACCAAAAAAGTAAATACTTTATTAAAAATCAAAACTATGTAATTATTTTTCATTGTATAATATACATTTTAAATACTAAAATATGAATATCAAAAATTTCAAAATCTCTATTCAAAATTATAATTATAAAAGTTTTTTTTCAATATATAATATATCATTTTAAAATTTTATATAACTGAACACACATTATCCAACTAAAACTCATATATATTATATTATAGATATTGGTTTTTGATATTAAAAGAAAGAATTCCAACTAAAACTCATATATATTATATTATAGATATTGGTTTTTGATATTAAAAGAAAGAATTCTAATTTTATTAGTTTAATATATTGGTTTTTAAAATTAAAAGAAATATTTATAATTTTATTAGTTCATGTGTGGCGAGTTTAATACATTGAGATGAGGATATGTGATACGTAATATTGGATAGCTAAAAACCCATGCGTGCAGACAACAAATTCCAAATTAAATTTATCAATTTCGATTTCATTCACTAATTTTTTCGTTGAAAATTATATATGAGGATTTAATACGTTGAGGTAAAGAAATAAAGTGATTTGGTGTATAAATATATTGGTTGGGGAGGGAGGAATAGGTAAGGGTGAGAGATAAGTTTATTTTAATTAAATGGTAGGTGGTGTGTTTTATTTTTTTTTGTTTTTTATTATAATTTAGTTGGAGTTTAATATGAGAAATATATATATATATATATGAACATTTTTATTTAATTGAAGTTATTTGATTTTTTAAATTATAAACACATAATATTAATAAAGAAATATTGATTAGTCTACTTATTTGATAAATAATTTATTTTATGAATATATTTAAATAATGTAGATATTTATATAAATAAATGATTAATATATTTAAATAATGTAGATATTTATATAAATAAATGATTATTATATTTAAGTAATGTCAATATTTATAAAAATAAATGTTTATGTTTTAATTTTAATGAATATAGTTTATATTTATATAATAGTTACTCAACATATTTTATCAATATCAAAATATAACTTTAATGTGTATGGATATATGATTGCCTTTTATTTTTAATGAATATAAATTAGATTTACATAATGAGTATATACTTTAAAATAAATAACAATTTATCTATATAAATTTAATTTATGTTCAAAATACAAAATTCAAAATACATGACTCTACAAACATATTTTGAATATTGAATAAGTTATATTCCAAAATTCAAAACAAATATACTTTATTTATTTTATAATTACATTATTTTTTAAGTATATTCATCATATTATATTCAAAAGCAATTTATGTATTCAAAAGTACTCTTACTTTTAGTCATATCAAAGAATATTTTTTTAAAACAATTTATGTATTCAAAAGTACTTATACTTTTAGTCTTTTAGTCATGTCAAATAATATTTTATTTATTTATTTTATTTTAGACATATTTTCAATTAAATTTAACCATAGTTACATTGGTTATAGTGTAAGAGGTGAGTTGTAAATATACCTTCTCCACAAAATGCCTAACTCATAATATTTTATTATATCTCTTAGGAGACCCATTTTAGACCTCAAAATTTCCCTAATGGTGTTTTGGGTCCTAAACTTTTGAGGCTGTTTCTAGGCCCTAAATGATATTTTTTGGATTTGCAATGGCCCAAGTGATCGTTATAGGCTCTCGTTTGGGCCTAATACACTATTTTACTCCTTGACTAGATCTTTCCAATGGTCTACCGAGTGCCCCAAACAAAGATCGTATGCAAAGTTATGACCCCTGGAAGTTGACTATTCAACTAATCACTTTGAGGCCACAAAATTTATGGCGATTCATCTCCTAGGGTTAGGTTTTTGTATGTTTAAGGTTCTTTCCCTCATGCTTATGATAAATAGGCCCTTTCGGCCTCCTTTTGTATTCATCTTGTCATGAATGAGCGTAGTCATCATATTTCTTCTCAGAGATAAGCTACCGCCATTCTAGCTACTTTATTTGACAATCTATTATATTTCCTCCATTTAATGGAATTTGTGTTTCCTGTATCACTGCGGTCCTTGCAACATATATGTATATGTGGTTTTATATATGTTCTTTCATTTCATTATCACATAATCCATATCAATGGATATAGGAGATATGATGACATGTGAATTTCTCTCTTCCTTGCAAAATGGAATCTTTTTGTGGAGTGTGAGGGGTGTCTTCTTAAATTTTTGGAGGATTGTTGATGTTCCATAGTCTTATTGGAGGAAGGAAAAGAAGGCTAGCTAGAGCATAGACATGTTAGTAAAGTTGCAATGGTGTGACCATCCTTGGTCATAACTATTGAGTTTTAGTTCAAGAATGTGCTAGAAGGGTATGTTGTGGGGTGTTTAGTAAAGTATTTCCTACTTTATTCACGGGTTAAAGAGTTGTCCTTGAAGAGTCCATAAGGAATACTAGTATGATGAATCCTTACCTCAATCATGATGTTGTCAATAGAAGGTGTGTTGTTTCCATTTAACCCACTAGCTATGATATATTAGGCCTTGTAATGATGGGTAAGATAGGATGGATTTGATGGGGACAACATTGTAAGTGAGGAAAGGCATCATGGAGGATGCATAAGCATGAGAAAAATATGAACGATCCCAACAAAGAGCTACAACAAATTACTATTCGTGGATAGAATAGATGTAACTGATTAGAGAGTAGAACGCAATTGTGATGAGAGAGGTAAGTGCTAAGGAGAGTGATGAAGGGAGACTAAATGAATTTGATGATTTATAAAATGAGAAAAGAAGGCTAGTTTATGGTTATGAGATGGGAGGAATTTTGACAAGATGAGAGAGACCTAATGGAGAGACATATGTTGGCTTAGTTACGTAGATTGAAAGTTCTTAGCAAGTAGATATAGGTGTACAAACTAAGTGTTGGGAGTATTTCTAGAGAGGTTTGGACTCAATTATGAAAGACCGAAAATCAAGGATATTTCCAAGGAGGTGCAACCCAAGGAGGTGCTAATGGATGCATTATAGTCATTTGGTGACAAAGAAACTACAAAAGATGGCATGGTTCAGTCAAAAGGCCCCATATTTGATCCAGTGTAAGCACCACCCATGTGCCTTCTAGTTGTAATCATGTAACCCCAATTATTCCATCTAACTTAGTGTGCGTATACTAAGTAGTAATCAAGGCATATGAGGGGTTAATGTGATTATGTCAGTAGCATGCGGAAGTCTACCTAGTAGGAGTGGGAATACTTCAAGGAATGTTGGTAGTGTATTTGTAAGAGTAGGAAGAAAAAACCCAGTAAGTTACGTAAGATCACAGGGTTTTATGTTTATAAATGGTCCAACTAGAAACATGGTTGGGATTTAAAGAGGTTATATGTTGTTCCTACTTGTTCCTACATGATCATGTCTATCAACAAGAAAGAATCGATTGAGTGGCCACAAATGGTGGAGGTTTTCGCCATGAAGATAGATCAATGAATTGTGTGGATTCACGATGGCTAAGTTTATCAGGAGCTCAAAATTGTTAAATTTTCATGAATGACGATGGATATTTTCCACACAAAAGAAAATCCATTCCACACAAAAGAAAATCCATGGTTCACAACAGATCATGGGGGGTCAATATAAGTGGAGGCACACAAATTCTTAATTTCAAATTTAATAATTTCACAAATAGTCGGGATTATCCCTATGAGATTAGATCTATATTCTATAGTCACTCACATGGGTTATAATAAAAGGATGCTTGAGAAATGGAAAGTGACACAAAAGGCCTAGATCTCCCCAACCAAATAAAATCCATGGTTCACATGATCTTGTTCTATTAAGGAACATAGTTGGTGAGCTCTCAGGATGGATGCCTAATGAGGGCAACTAGACTAAGAGCCTACTTTAATTATCAACCCGGGGGACATACAAACTTCAAAGGTGCAGGCACTATATGTGCTCTTATAGGATAATCTTGGTCGCGGTTGGGTGCTGGTATCAATGGTTGAGAGTTTGCCTAAGAGAAATCGACTAAACTGGAAAAGGGTTGCTTAATCTACTGACAAAAAAATACCTATGATAAGAAGTTCAAGTACTGAAGACAGTAAATTTATATCAAAGAATCTAAATGCTAAAATCAATCGATATGTTCTATGGACGTGAATACTAAAAACGTAGCAGATCTATTGTAAAATAATGAAAGTTGGATCTTTTATTTAAGAAACAATTACTGTAAATCAAATGCATAAACTAGAAGTTTGGTTTAACCTATTTAAGTAAATCAAATGCATAAACTAGAAGTCTGGTCTAACCTATTTAATTTCCGAAACCAAGTTTGGTGTACCATTATCTAATGCTATGAAATAATCAGAGTTTCAAGAAGTAAATAACATTAATTAACCACAGTATTGAAAGTAAGCAATCTTGACGAGCAACCAAAGTAATGAGAGAGTGCATAAGCTTTTAAGATTTGAATCACTGTTCAGAAGTAATGTTAGCACGTAGGGCAATAGATGCTGAAAATATGCCTTGGAAGAATGCTACTACAGGACTACTGAAACAGTATTACTAAACTACAAAATGCATTATAAACTACTACGGAATCAACTGGTTGCTTTACTACAGAAATAAAATCATACTAACTAACACCATTCAAATGCTTCCATATGCAATATAGATTTCAGTCAATGTAAAGCACATAACGAAGAAATACCTGAACAGTAAGATCTCCTGACTTACGTGTTGGAGGGGCCCTCCCCAACCCGTACTCAGGAGTGGAAAAACTTATATACGTTGAATTGAAAGAAATATCAAGTCTTTTATTCAAAATAGCAGCTCCATAGTTTAACAAAAGTCTGTAACTCAAAGTATCTTAATAGGATCCTCTCGCTAGCCGAGAGGCCCGTATATATATATGCCTCTAATGCTTAACCTAACTTCTATGTCTAATTGCCGATTCTGTTTGAACAGGTGTTCTCCCTAGAAATCAGGAAAAAGGCGCTAAGTTTTGCATGAGCTTTCCAGGTCGATCTGCGTGGGTGTCCTTTAGTGTACCTGGACCTGCTCTGATCATACTCAATTTTCACATAATTAGTTCATTGAACACACATTTAAACATACAAGAATAATCTTTAAAACAACTTCATTAAATAATCAAGGTAAATCATTTCTCCCACGAAACAAGTGTATTTCTTCACCCTTTCTTGTGTTTTTGCTGTGGGGAAGGGCTATCAGATACCTGTATATTGGACTCATCATTCTCCCCCATACTTGAAGGATTCACCCATCCTTGGGTGACAGATTCAGCTCGTCGATGACCTCTCTGATGTCCCATGCTACTACCCTGGGGGTCCTTGCTTGCCTGTGATAGCCCAAGGTCTGATCCTCCTTGACCCATGCTCTCTTCTCTTCTTCTTCATTGATCTGTTCCTTAATAACCAGGGGAAGGAAGAATGGGGGATTCAGCCTCATTCCAATCCATCTAAGTTGGTTCTTTATCAGGGATTCCTTATAGAGCTTGGATTTGAAAAGAGCGTCTTCAAGTTTGAGAGGGGAGTGGAGCTCTCTTCTTTTTAGGTCATTTGCTACTCTGCGCCATCTTTCCTTAATGGACTCATGAACCTCATTGTGTGTGCCTTGGAGAGTAACATCAAAATGAGCCACAGCCTCCTGCTGCTTTGCAAGGAGAATGGGGATCAGCTCTTCATCCTGGGTGAGGATCCTATGGTTGTAATTTATTCTTTCAGGGTGAGTTGCCTCTGCCCTGACCATTAATGGGGTTTTCCATTTTGCTGCAACATAAATATGGTAGTCCTGCACTCGCTCAATTTCATGATTCATCCATGAACATAGTGCCCTCAACTGGAAATCGCCCATGTAAGGGTTTGGCGACCAGTTGGGAGAGCTAGGGACTACAAAATTGTGCAAGAAAAATTCGCTTAACTAGTCCTTCTCCAACTCCGTG
Source organism: Larix kaempferi (assembly GCA_027924585.1). Taxonomy (NCBI): domain Eukaryota; kingdom Viridiplantae; phylum Streptophyta; class Pinopsida; order Pinales; family Pinaceae; genus Larix; species Larix kaempferi. Next base: position 1,945,754 of record BSBM01001430.1, on the reverse strand, counting down.
GCATTTAAAGATGCATCCATAAATTATTTGGGGTTGTTGATCTCTATCGGGAGTCCTTGTTTTAACCTTTGGAGCTAGAATTTGCCCCACTTCTCCTGTAGATAAACTGCATAAATTGCTGATGGCGGCTTGAGGTCCAGTAGTGTACCATATATATTTTAGTGGTAGTAGCCAAAACATCCCTTAGTTGAACAATTTCCTGGTCCTTTTTGGCTAGCTCCCCTTGTGCCTCAACCAACTTCTCTTTAAGTGCTGAATTTCTCTGTTCTGCCAGTCTTAGCTCCCCTGCATGATGCATTTTCAAGATTTGTGTCTTTTCAGATGAAAACGGGGGTGATGTGGGATGGCTTCCTGATTCAATTCTCAATGTTGCCAGTTCCTTTTTGAGCTTTTCTAATTCCACCCGTGCCTCAGCGAGTTGGTTGACGACCCCAGGGTTTTCATTGTGCTCAGGAGGGTCCCCCTGGAGGTTGTCTTGCTCTTCTTATTCATTCCATTCTTCTTCTGCCTCATGTTCTTCTTGTTCATCCTACATTTCTTGTTCATTCTGTTCTTCTTTTGCCTCCTGTTCTTCTTGTTCATCCTGCATTTCTTGCTCATCCTGCTCCTCTTCTATAGTGGGATCCTCCTGATCTACCCAAAGATCATCGTCCTCATCCGACACATTTTGAACAATGGGACTGGGTTCCCTACTCTCTTCCTTGGTAATTCGGATTTTGGATGCTTGTGTGAATCTTTTACTTCTTCTCTTCGGCCCTTGATTAATTGCAGGGATTCCTGGGTTATTTTTGGGGGAGTCATCTCATGAATGCTTTATTTTCACCAGGGTATCAGCCACACTGTCCAGGTCAATTTTCCTCTTCGCCCCTAATGTAGAGGCTGTTTTGTTCATTGATCCTGGTGGTAGGAGTATGCTAGCTGTGGGTGTACCCTTCATTCTTTGACCATCTTCAACAGATATCAACACGAATTCTTCCCAAGAAAGCTCTGGTATCTACGCTTTTAATTCCTCACAAACGATTAATTTGATCAGCCCATGATGGGCTAAGGCATCCTCCTTTCCTTTAATTACTTTCTTGCTCATTTCTGCTAGAGATTGGAGCAGGTAGTATGGAATACTAATGTTGTTGTTCGGTGGATGATGGGCCCTATGCGTCAATAGTTCTAGAATTCAAAAATGAAAAATGGGGACATAACTTAACCTATCAGTGCATGTAATGTACTTCTGGATGATTGCAGCCATTTCCTCCCATGGTGTCAGCATGGAGAGTCTTTTGACTCCATTTTTGTCTTCGTCATAGACCTCTCCTCGCTCTAAAAATGCTGCCTTTACTTCCTGGTTCGCCTCTCAGTCATCCCTGCTCCCATGTAGGCCCATTGGTAGACCCGTGAATTTGGCAATCACTTCATCATCCAACTTTATACGTAACCCTTTCACTCGGGTGACGAACTGCTCATCCTTGATATGTTTTAAATTTCTTGCAAATTCCATAGCCACCTCTGCATTGTATCCTCTCAATCCCAAGATGAAAGGCATCCAACCCGTGTTGCGGATGATTGCCAGGCTTCCCGAGTTTTGATAAATAGCACTGTGTTCCTCTAGTTCGCTTTTCTTGAACCCTTTTGTCATCCTGAAATTCTTTACTGTAACAGTAAATCAGTGCTTGGAACGTGACTATCCTCCCTTAGATGGTCAAGGTTGATTACCGGTTCGATGGCTGGATTTCCATCTGTGTGACCACACTAGCTTCCGGTTTCTTGCTTCTGGAGAGTTCTAAGAGGTTTCATATATGCAAAAATAGCCTTTCGGAATATCACGTAGCCTTACTTAACTGTCTTTCCACACTTGTCCTCATTAACATTTGTTGTACCCTCTGCTTGATCCAACCCTGCTTTTCATTTCATGATTTCATCTTGCCCCATTTGCTCTGATTATTTGGAAGTATGGTGGCTAGATGTGGGTTTATCATTTGCTGACATGACAAAGGTAGTAATCATGATTCATTGAGGCTGATATGAATTAGGTAGCACTCATGATTTATTGAGGCCTTCTGAACTGAACCGTGTCGCCGAATTAAGATTGAAGTTGTCCTCGGCTTCAGAAAACAAATGTCTTGAGGGATAATGATTTGGCCTTAAAAATAAAACAAAGTTGTTTAGAGATTACCTTGTAATGTTTTAGCATACCCGATTTGATGATTTGGCCCGGTTTTTATGCTTGGCGGATTTTGTAGTAGATTTGGCAATGTATGTAGTAAATTTTGGCATGTCAGTAGTTACATGTGCTTGCTGCTTTTTCCTTGCATTCATTTGAATATTCTGTATTTTATGCTTTTGAATTTTGTGCCTTCTTTTGATTCGACTTTGTGATAATGCTTTTGCATTGGGTTTCGGATTGTTCATTGTATTGTTGTAATCTATGCTGGCTCGCTTGAATTGATGGTAGGTTCGCGTGAAATAATAGATGCGATTGGATATCATGTTTGTTGGAAATAAATTATGTAGTTTAGTTGATACCTTTGCTCTCTTCGTTTGTAGACGTGGCTGGCTCGCTTGATTGCATTAATGGTTGAAAATAATCGGGCTTACTTGATTAGATTTCTGGCTCGCTTGAATAGTCGCAAGTTTTGAGTAATAGGAGGCTCGCTTGAGTGAATTCTATAGTATGATATCTTTGTTGCTGACTGTAATACAAGACTGATTTGCTTGATTGCTGATTGTTTGCATTTTGCATGCTGTGCCTCCATGGGAATGTATGATGCCCTGCAGTTTACCTTGTCATTTCTTTAGTGTGTTATTTGGCATTTTGCCCATCCCCCTTTCTCATGTTTGTTTTCTTATTCTTTTCTTGTTTTATTTTTTTTTTCTCTTTTTTCTCTCTTTTTTTCCTTTTTTTTTTCTTTTTTTTTGTCTTTTTTCTATATATATATATTTACATATATAATTTTTTTGAACTGATTTCACTTACTTTTTTTTATGCTCTCTATCAGCATCAGTTGTTGCTGGTAGAGTACTTGTGTAAACTCCTCCTTTGACTGTGGCTTTTTGTAAATTTTGAGCCGATGTCCATTTACTATCATAGGAAACTCTTCTTCATCAATTGTGATGATCCTTACAGCTCCGTTGTCATAGATATTTTGAATTATGTAAGGTCCCAGCCATCTTGTTGTTAGTTTTCCCTTGAATGTGTGAAACCTGGAGTCGTAGAGTAGTGCCCAGTCACCTTCCTTGAACTTTTTATCCTTCAGGTGTTTGTCATGCCACTTCTTTCTTTGTTGTTGAATGATTTTAGTGTGGGCAATTGCTTGCTGGCATTGCTCATCCAGTAGATTCAATTGTAGCATGCGTTCTTGTTGTATTTCTGATAGTTCCATATTCAACTCTGCTGCAATTCTTAATGTTTTTATTTCAAATTCAATTGGCAGCATGACTTTCTTTCCATATACTAGTTCATAAGGTGTGAATCCTGTTGTTGTCTTCCATGTGGTATTATAGGCCCAAACCGCCTCGCTCAATCTATCAGCGCAATCTCTTTTGTGGAGTTGGACTGTCTTTGTTAGAATCCTCTCTAATTCTCTGTTGGTGACTTCAACTTGACCATTTGCTTGAGGGTGATAGGAGGAGGACTGTCTGTGCTTGACATTGTTTCTTTCAAGCAAGTCTTCTATTAAATTTGATGTAAATTGTGGGCCTTGATAAAAAACTAGTTCTCTTGGTACTCCAAACCTGTGAAATATCTGCTCAGTGAAGAATTTTGCTACGTTGTTTTCATTGGCTGTAGCAAGTGCTACTACCTCAGTCCATTTTGTGAGGTAGTCAATGCATACTAGGATGTAGTTTTTCTGATTTGACTGTGGGTTGATTGGACCAACAAAATCAAATCCCCATTTTTCGAATGCCTCCAAGGAGATTTGTGGATGGAGTGGCATTTCTTCCCTTTGTGTTGGTTTTCCCATCCTTTGGCAGTCATCATAGTGTGAAACATATTCATAAGTATCTTTGTGGAGTGTTGGTCAATAGTATCCTGTTTGTAAAATCTTATAGGTTGTCCTCTTTGCAACATAGTGTCCTCCACATGGTTCATTGTGAGTGGCATGCATTATGTCATGCACTTCATCTTCTCTTATGCACCTTTTGAGTATTTGATCAGGTCCTTGTTTGAAGAGCATGACTTCTATCCACGTGTATGTTGCACTTTGCCGTATTACTTTTGTCTTTTCTTTATAACTGTAATGTTCTGGAAACTTCCCAGACACTAAATAGTTTGCTATGTCAGCAAACCACGGGATTTTTGTGGATATGGAAAAAAGGTGCTCATCTGGAAAACTGTCATTGATTACTTCACTGTCTTGTCCTTGTGTCATCCTAGATAGAAAGTCAGCCACTACATTGTGTTTACCTGGCTTGTCTAAAATCGTGATGTCAAACTCTTGGATTAGTAGCAACCATCTAATTACTCGAGCACTTGTGTTGGGTTTGTTCATTAGATATCTTATGGCTAAATGGTCTGTATGAACAAAGACTTGGTAGCCAGTGATATAGTGCCTGAATTTATTAATGGCATGTATGACAGCCAAAAATTCCTTCTCTGTGACAGTATAATTTAATTCTGCCCTTGCTAAATTCTTACTGATATAATATATTGCATAGGGATTCTTCTCTTTTTCTTGTCCAAGGATAGACCCGATTTCCTTATCTGATGCATCAGAGTGGATGTGGAATGGAAGTGCCCAGTCTGGTCCTTGGAGTACTAGAGCTGTAATCGTTTTCTTCTTAAGGTTATTAAATGCTGTCATGCAATGGTTTGTCCATATGAACTCAGTGTCTTTTGTGAGAAGTGCAAACATTGGGGAAACAATTATGCTATAATTTTCAATAAACCTTCTGTAGTACCCTGTTTTCCCAAGGAAACTTCTCACATCCCTTTGTTTAACAGGTGGTGGTAGCATTTTGATTACTGAGACTTTTGCTTGATCAATCTCTATCCCCCTCTGTGATATATGATGTCCTAGAACGATGCCTTCTTCCATTAACATTCTGCATTTGTCATTGCTAAGGCATAGGCTCATATCAATACATTTTTTTAATACCAATTCAAGATGGGTCAATGCTTGATCAAAGTTTTTTCCATAGGGTGTGAAGCCATCCATGAATACTTCCATTTGATCATTTATGAAATCAGAGAATATACTTAGTATGGCCCTTTGGAATGTTGCTGGAGCATTACATAACCCAAAGGGTAGTACTCTGTATGCATAAGTACCCCAAGGGCATGCAAATCTTGTCTTATCTCGATCAACTGGGTGTATTAAAATTTGGTTGTACCCACTGAAGCCATCTAAAAATGAAAAATACTTGTTCCCAGCTAATGTGTCCAACACCTGATCTATAAATGGCAGTGGAAAGTGATATTTCTTGGTTGCTTTATTTAGCTCTCTGTAGTCCACACAAATTCTCCATTTGCCTCCTTTTTTGGGTACTATAACCAGTGGTGAGACCCATTCGCTCTCAGAGATGGGATATATGAACCCTGCATCTAATAAATTCTGTTGTTCTACTTTGACAATGTCCTTTAATGTTGGGTTCAACCTCCCTTATGGCTTCCTGATAGGGAAAGAACCTTCTTTGATGTAAATATAATGTTTGCATATATTAGGATGTATTCCTTTCATGTCTGCATATGTCCATGCAAAAGCTTTATTTTGTTCTGATAATACTTTCATTAATTGCTTTTATTGCTCTGGCTTGAGATTGGAATTAATGTTGACTATCTTTCCAGGCATAATTTCCACGGTCTTTTCTTTTTCTGATTGTTCTTCCAGATGTAGTACTTCTGCCCACATTTTATTTAAGTTCTGGTTTGAACTTTCTCCTTCTTGTTGTTGTTCTATGGCAAAAAATATTTCAAGGCCAACATTGTTAGAATATGCATTATGTATAAACCTATCTATATGGCCATCTTCATCTATTGCTTTCAATGATAGTGCAACATCAATTGTTAGGACAGGTTATAGGTTCTGATTTGGTGTGTCGTTATAATCATCAGTCCAATTTTGATATTCTAAATCTGAAGATTTCCTTGCTGGTGGATAGATTGTGATTTTCTTCCTGTCATGTCCACTGGTGATAGTCATGTTTCCTGATCGGAAACCTATGTAAGCGTCTATAGTTGCTAACCAAGGTCTACCTAGTATGATTGGATAACCACTATGTTTACTTTTGACTTCAATTACTATGAAATCAACTGGTGTTGTAGAAATTTCTCCCTACGGGTAGGTAGAAACTCTCTTAGGATAAAGCAGGATGTACTGACTCTATACTAAGACAAAAAGGAAACAAATGCTACCTTGAATCCCTAGATCTAACAAACGTCTCAAGATTAAAATGCTAGAAAGAGTAGAAGAAGTTTAACTGACCTTCTATCCAAACGCTTGTCTTTGTAGTTGCTCCAATCTCCAAGCCCTCACGAATGAACCTGTCAAAATGGAACCAAGACACAAGAATGCACTATTCTCTAGCAACCTGAAACATAAGTTAGAATCTAAATCTATGAAAGATACAAATCATATCATTAAAACAAAATTAACACAAATGATTTGGGAAAACAAGACAAGTTATTACATTACCAACTTGAAGTCATGTACAATAGTTGCTTGATGTCTAAGCCAACTTCCAGCTCCAAGTGCTTCCTCTAGCTATCTCTGCAGAAGTATGAAGATCATAGGTTTGATGCCCCAAAAGTCCTCCTTTTGGCTCATGGAAAGCTTCTCTCTTATAGCACATGGGAAGGATAACCAACAAGAGAGAAGTGTGGATCTATAGAGGGTTTAGTGGATCAGGCCAGCTAAACAAAGAAGGAGTTAGGATCGAACCAAAGGTAGTAATCCCAACAAAATCTCCTCGAAGGTCGAAATCCCAAAATCCAAGGCAAAAAGGCTAATTTCAGACTACCACGCCCCTATAATTGAGCATAACGCGGTAGTACCGCGCCCCAGAGAAGGAGCAACGCGCGGTAGTGCTAACTACCGCGCCCCTGTAGATGTTCAGGGAGCGGTAGTGCTCATAAATAGGGCTAAGTTGGGCTGGCAGATGGAAGAAAAAGGTTTTTCTTTCAGTATTCAGTCAATGGTTTTCACTCTGGATGTTCAGATGGTCTTTAAGGGAAACTGTATTTTAGGTCACTATTGCAAGGATGCGACACTAATACGTAATGTGTAATATTGAGGTATAACAGATGCCCCCTAAAGTGTGAGGTCAGAAGAGACTGATGGCCGAAAGACTTTACAAATATGGTTCGGAGATAGCATCGAGGAGAGCAACAAGGAGCTGAAAAATAGAAACAAAATGTCAGATATACCACTGAGGCGGGCATTCCCATGCTCGGAAACAAATGACTCAAAGCATGGCTGCCGACCAATACATTGCAGATCCATGAGTACTGAGATGATATAGACTGTAGACAAATCATGGCTACTATGAACAAGCGTAGATCCATGAGACAATAATGACACAGCCACGACCAATACAATAAGTGGATCTGTGTGACAATACAAAGGACATCTCCATCACAACCTGGACGCAATCAAGATACCAAGGCGCGCCCAGGGTCTTCTACCCGATCGCAAATGATACGAATCTAGCCATGTGATTACAAGGTGTTGAAGTCGAACATGGTAGAAACCATTTGATTACCGGTCAATGATGTGAACCGTTAACAAATGTGAGGGAAATCACCAATAATGACAATGATCCCCAAGGTATCTATAGTACATCTCAACGAAATGCGAATAAAGGAGTTGATGTCGAGCATCCGAGAGATCATTCAATCAGAGGTCATTGATGAAAACCTACTGTTGAATACGAGGAAACCTGCCATTGAGGCATGCAGGTACCAAGGTACTAGTGGTTGACTCCTAAGCCTAATTCCTGGATAGTGATTTGGTGTCGACAGGAATAGACTCGTCGAAGGTGGGGCATAATGATTCCCACATCATCGACACGAAATCAGAACGAGAGATAGTATGGACCGATGAAACAATAGAATGTGTACTGACACAAAGGGAAGGTTTGACATGAAGTGGAGGTGGACTCAAGGTAATAACCCTTTGAACATATAACGGCATGAAACGGAGCTTGGCAGCAGGGACTACTTGAACAGACAGAAACACGTGAAGTGTGAACTCATAGCAATAATGAGGACGCATGATCATAATGATGACACTATCAGCAAGACTGACTACCCAAAACAGACAAGGTGAGGATGCATGCCATGTTCAAAGGTGATGATTCACAAGCTGCCAACAAGGTAAACTTGACTCATTTTCCCATTTTCCCCCGACATGATGGACGAGTACCTCTTTGTTTTTTTACGAGCTTGAGGAGGATAACAGATGCTCGGTATAGCTCATCTCATAGATGAGTCCAATCTCACATGTTTTTTGAACCTGAGAAAGGAGGGGTTCGTCCCAAAGTGGGCCCTTCGATGTTTGATTTTACGAGTCCAAGGAAGGAAAACTCGGCAGTTTTTCATGTTTAGAGAGTCTGAAAAGCTTAAAGAAGGCTCCAAAGGTCCTTTTTTGTAAAGTTAGCCTCATCGCCCGAAAAAAGGGTAAAACAACGCGGGAGAGGAATCTTCCAGTCATGATTGGATGGAGTATTCCTTTTTCGTAAGTAGTGCCCCCTAGTCCGAAAAAGGGGTAAACTATCACTAGGGAGACGATCATTCAAATCTTTTTACAAGCGTGAACGAATCAATTTCGCTTGGCAATCTTTTTCTATTTAGGGAGTTTGAAAAGAGCTTAAAAAGGACTCCATGAACAACTTTGTCATGGTTGATGACCGAGTACGACAAAGGAAAAGTAAACTCGGCACAGTTCCTTTTCCGTAAATAGTCTAGCGAGGCCGGATAAAGTGATAAACCTATACTCGTTAGACACACTTTTTTACTCCAATTGTTTAACGAGCACGATAATGTATCAAAAGCACTCGGAATATTTTTCATGTTTGGATCCAGAGCACGAAAAAGGAAAAATTAAGCTCAAACCACTTTTCATGTTTTAACCAGAGCATGAAAAAAATGAAAAGTAAGCTCAAACACCATCTTACTGTTTTTAACGAGCTCGAAGATAGGTTGGAAGAATGCTCATGATGTCTGCTTCATTTTTTAACGAGCTTGTAACAGAAAATGAACTATGCTCAGAATAATTTTCATGGTTTAATGAGCTCGAAACCTAAAAAGGAAAGTATGCTCGAAAATGTTCCCAATGGTGAACTTCTTCCCGTCATGAAATCCAAAGGTTGGTACATGCCCCCCAGCATGATTGCTAGAAGTAAGTGACTTAGCTCCAACGTGGTGTGGAGTGGCGATCGAGTTGACTTCAATGTAACTTCCAGAGGTTGAAGACATGCCCCCAAGCTTCATTTCATTCGCCTAAGGTATAGGCAAGTGAAAAGAAGGTTCAGGTACTAAGTCTACGAGGAGACTCGACTCAAAGGGAAAGGATATGTTTCATTTTTTAACGAGCTTGACACAGGAGTAGAACTTTGCTCAGACTACTGGTTTCATTTTTTAATGAGCTTGAAGCCAAAGGTAAACTCTGCTCATGGTTAAGCCCCATTGATGGGTTCCCTCCCAACATGATGACCAGTGGTTGATAAATGCCCCCAGCATGATTGCTAATGGCTAAACATGCCCTCCAAGCTTCGTTTCGTCTGACGACTCTTCTTCCTTACCCAAAAAATCCTGGATACTAATCCGAATGTGTTCACCAGGGGGGGTAGGGAGAACCGGGACCAAGTGACCCAGGAAGATGAAATGAAGGTTCAAATCCTAACTCTAGCGAGAGACTCGAACAAATGGAAGGGAGATCTATTTCATTTTTACACAAGCTTGAAATAGATAATAACAATGCTTGAAAGGGTCCTTTTTATTTTTTAATGAGCTTAAAACAAAAAGAAATTATGATCGAAGATAGTTTCATTTTTATGCAAGCTTGAAACCGAACGTAAACTATGCTTGGGATTGGTTTCGTTTTTACACAAGCTTAAAACCAAAAGTAGACTGTGCTTGAGGGTAGTTTCATTTTTACGCAAGCTTGAAACCGAACGTAAACTATGCTTGGGATTGGTTTCGTTTTTACACAAGCTTAAAACCAATGGTAAACTGTGCTTGAGGGTCGGTTTCATTTTTTAACGAGCTTGAAACAAAGAATAAACTATGCTCGTAGGAATCTATTTCATTCTTTAACGAGCTTGACATAGAAAGGGAACCATGCTCATAATGATGGTTGGTTTTATTTTTACACAAGCTTAAAACCAAGAGTAAACTATGCTTGAAATGATGGTTGGTTTCATTTTTTAACGAGCTTGACACCAGAATAGAACTTTGCTCCGAGCGTCCCCCGCCCCCCCTAGGGGGAAGAAACCACTAAAACATGTGGAACATTTAGGGAAGTCTGGTGACTAGGATTCATGCGATGAGTGGGCGTCACAAAGGAAAGCTGATCGATGGTCACAATATTCCCATGATGGGGAAAATACATCACTCGAAAGAGTGAGGACACTACAGCCTTCATGGCATGGACGTAATCGCGTCCAAGGAGTAGATTAAAATCTAAGGGACCTTGGATGACCATAACATCAACACAGACAGTTTTCCCTCCCAAAGTGATAGGTAACCGAGGAAGGGATCCTAAAGGTCCAGTAGGCCTTCTATTGAAAGCCAGTATCTGGTCAGTGACAGGCACAAGCCGAGGAGAACCTAAGGCTTGCCAAGCAGTTGAGGATAGAATACTAACAGAAGCTCCTTCATCAACTATCGTACGAAAAATTTCTTTATCAGAAACTCCTACAGATATTTGAAAAGGAACACTCGAAGGAAGACGAGATTCTGTTAGACCATTCCAATCAAAGGAAATAACCTCAGTACTTGGAGGGGGTCTCGTGGAAATGGATAGGGTTTCCCCTTGCCGAGGACATTCTGAACCAATAAGGAAAACATCAGTGGTTTCCAATTCACTCTCGCTTGGAAGATAAGAATGAGACGAAGATTGTGTCAAGATGACTGCTTCAGTCTGGACTTTCTCTAATGAAAGAGCGGGATCGAGTGGAGATGACAGCGACTCAATCACTTCACTCTCGGGAGGGAGAGTGGGATCAATTGTAGATGAAACTGAATTGATCACTTGGTCAACCAGCGGGGGGTCGAGGGACAGTTTACCATGGTCTGTTGGAGGCACCAGTTGAGAACTAGTAATATCTTCCAACCACCGCGAGGCTTCATCCATGCTCGGACAAAGGAAAGTACGGTGCATACCCTTGCATATCAAACAGGGATATAGGAATTTACCCTTACGACCCTTAACCAAGGGGTCACTGGTTGAGGGAGTGTCATCGACATGATGGTCAGAGGTCGACGATACAAGTGGTTTGGGTTTTTTAGACCACACTTCTGATACACGGGAAAGATCAGGACAATCCTTGAGAAGGTGATCACCCTTACAAAGTTTGCAAGGGAACTTGGGCTTACAGGGTGTTTTCGTAGAATGAGTGCCATTAGAGGCGACTGGTTTACGCTTGGTCTCTTCTTTATCCTTCTTCTTCTTAACTTTCCTTTTCTTCTTCTTCTTATCCACCTGATTACTAACACTATTGCTTTGGTTAGGTGAGGAAGAAGGAACGAAAGAAGATTCACCCGACGAAGAAGGGGAAGGATTAGTTTGGGATTGACTCTCTCGTGGTGGAGAGTTAACATTCGAAACATTGGGTGCAATCGAAATTACCGGATTGAATAACCATACCGGTAATCCTATGGTTAATCCAGGAAGATTTAACGTGGCAATAAAGGGAGGACCAATATCTCCAACTGGAGGAAAAGTAAAAGGTACCCCTTGAAAAGGGGTCTTCGGATTGGTAGTCCCAGAAGGAGCATGGGTACATGGAGGTAGATTCTCCATGAAACAAAACTAAGTGATGTGGACGAAGTCTTGTTAAAAAGAACTCAAAAACCCTCAGGCAACCGAGCGTGCGAAAGGGGAGCTAGGAAAAGACAAGGCTCACAGGCCAAAAGAGCAAGCTCAAAAAACTATACTGAGGCCCGCTGCCACAGTAAGTGAGCTGTACAACAAAATGGCCAGAATGCCAACAAGCAGCCCTACAAAGAAAAAGACCCTCTACAAGATAGCAAGCAAAACCTCCTAACTAAGAGCTGGAGACCTCAACAAATTGTATCCTTCGCAAGGTGATGAAATCCAAGTCGAACAATACAAAATGAGAGACCAATAATGGAAGGATATCCCTCTACCGAAAGGGATCCTGGGTAAAAGAGCCCTAGTAGAATAGATACTAAGCTACCTCGTTCATGACACGTCGGAAAAGGTTTTGGGCACTTCATCCTTTCGAAAAAGACAGCGATCGATGTTGCCTTAGGGCTAAGTGGAGTGCGGCATTCCACAAAGTTCGTCCGGTTCTCAATCTCGCGGCCGTTTAACCCCTGAAAGTTAGAAACAGTCAGGAGGCCCCTCCACAAACTGGCTGTGACCGTGTCAATAAATACTAGAGGATTTTAGTTCCCTAAAGACAACGATTATGTCTCGGATAAAAATGACAAGGGGGAATTATTTTGATGCCTATCCTCGGTGTCCCACCTAACTACCAAATTCTTTTGATTTCCTCAAGTGAGGTTAAAGTTGGTTTAATTAGGGAGATTAATTTTAGTGGCTGTCTTACTCAATCAGGTAGTGGATGTGAAACTTGATGGTGTTATGACGACTCAAACCATGCAAATGAAGATGAATCGAAATGAACCTTTCTCTTCGATGAACACTAGCTAAAGTAAGGAAGAATTCTTTTCGTTCCCAATATGCACAACCCAATGCACATGCAATTTTATTTCTTTTCAAAATGATAGAAAGAAGTAAAATATGTACCCAAAACTAACCCAAAGCAATAAAAAAAAAAAATTCTTTATATGAACACCAAACGTAATGATTCTAATCCATTTCCTATCTTTTCACACTTGAAAAAGACGCATCCAGGCTACGGAAAGAAAGATTCTACAAATGCTTCCAATCAAATGCAAGACAAAGAGAAGAACCTAATAATATCATCTAACTCAAATGCACATAAATATGAAACAAGCATTTCTTCTTCTCATGAATGTAATACCAAGAATGTCAAATGATTAAATTACAGCAAGAAGAATACCTATGTGTTTCAATTTCATGAATATGGTAAAAGAATGACAAAATCAAGCTTCTCTTTGAACTAAAGTGGAGGCAAGGAATCAATCTTTTCAAACAATCATTAGATAGGATGCAAAGGAAATAAGATGTCAAGCAATCCAAACATGCCAAAACACACCAAACCAAAAATGATCTCAAAACCTTAATATGGGTCAAAACGAACCCATTTCGCTTAAAAATGCAAGCAAAACACTAGTATTGATTCAAAGGGCCAACATGGATCCAAATCTCGAAAAGACCCAAAAATAACCAAACAAACCAAATAAACACACTTTCCAGGAACTACCGCGGGCCTGCAGGCCACCTGGGAGTGGTACTGACAGACTACCGCGCTGTAGACAGCGCTTAAGGGGCGGTACTGCAAGACTACCACGCTGTAGACAGCGCTTAAGGGGCGGTACTGCAAGACTACCGCACTCTGGACAGTAGTGAAGGCGCGGTACTACCGCTCTGTAGGCAGTTACGGGGGCGCGGTACTGTGTGAACAGGGAAAGAGGCGGAAATTTGAGAAAAGATCTTGACTTTTCAAGGGTTCGCCAACCCAGAGGACTTACTGATCTGTAACAGGAGTCTAATACAGAGAGCAGGGAAGTGAATAATGGTGAAAGAACCCAATTCTTAAAATTAATAAGTGAAACTGAAAGCAAACTTCACAAGCAAAGAAAATGGATTCAAACTCCCACTTTGGTCGCCAGTTTTTGTTATAGAAATTTCTCCCTACGGGTAGGTAGAAACTCTCTTAGGATAAAGCAGTATGTACTGACTTGTTGATGCCTCGGATATCGTAGCATCAATCAGAAAGGGATTCTCCCCGAGAGACGGTCCCAATTAGACTATCTCCCGTTTGGTGTAGGGAATCCGTCCGGTTAGCGGTTCCGGCAACCGTGGTTTTGGACTTTAAATCCTATTTTACCGGTTATGGCCCGATCCACCTTTCTTTTGGATTTTATGTGTTTTATATGAGATGCACATGCCTAAATTATACTTAGTCTAAATGCAACTGAAACAGATCTAAATTTAGAAACAGGAACACGTCTATCTATCCCTGCAGGGGAACACGCTTAAGGGGAGCAATCAGCTGTAACAATTATCGTAATCAAAGAACAGATAGCTATTATCTCTCACGATGAAAGCTACAGCAATATGGAGATCTTGAGAAGGTAGCTTCTCAAGATCAGCATGGGACGCACCTATTGCTCAGACAACAGAGGGAAACGAAAGAATAAAGAACGCATCTATAAACAGGAGAAAGCAAAAAATTGTCTAATCTAAGTAACAAATAAAGAAACAGATCTAAACGTAACAAAACTGAAATTAAACTCAAAGATCCCTGCAAGGAGCAATTTAAAGTCATGAACAATGACCCACATGGATTACCCGGAAGAAAGAACAGTTAGCTATTCGATCTAGACAGAGAAATTCATTGCAATACATTTCATTGTTCACAAAATAGAGAGAACGCATGCATAGATGAGAGCAAAATCATTAATGCAGAGAAATAATTCAGAAGTCAAGAATGGTCTCACATTGCAGAATTGCAGTCATTAGAATAGTCCAACACAAAGCAACCCAACATTCCCAGCAAAACGTTCATCTCCCGTGGCTTCTATTAGAAAAATTCAATTTACAGAGCCGATACAAGATAGCTCATATCATTCGCCCAAAATTTTCATTCCCTGCCAAAAGTCCTGTCTAATCTCTTCTAGCTCCTATTTATAGTTACAAATTTGCCCTCTGGGATGACACCTAGCGTTCCCCCACCTGTCATTTACAGAGATTTCTACCGAAAATGTCCACTTCATTTACAAAAATATTTTGACAAAAAAAAATATGGACAGCTGTCCCACGGCTTACGCCTTACATATAACAGAAAATTTACTAAACTCAAAGCGTTCCCTGCTGGGCACGTGTCTGGCTGAAGAGAGTGGCTCACTGAATTCAGCTTCTTCCTTCCTGTGCGTGAGCTTCTTCTGGCAAAGGGTCGCCCAAGTTGATGGTTACTGATGCTGCCTGGGAAGAGGCCCTCGAATCCCCTGCTGATGCTGCTCTTAATTGGAAAGGGGGAATGGGACTGGCCAGACTCCCTGTCATTGCTGGGGAAGAGGCTGCTGGGAGAGGGGCTGCCGGATCAACTGATGCTTCCGCTGCTGCTGCAACTTTCCTGACCTCCTCTTCTATGTAGCTGTGCCACACACCTGTATCCCTTATGATTATGTTTGCTGCAGCAGGAAACATGATTTTCTGAGAAGTTACATTCTTCCCGAGCTCTATTTTAATGCTTTGTACTTCTGCTTCAGCAACTTGATATGTTTCCTTCAACAGATGATTGTGAAGTGTGGATGAACCGATGTAA
Source organism: Larix kaempferi (assembly GCA_027924585.1). Lineage (NCBI taxonomy): Eukaryota > Viridiplantae > Streptophyta > Pinopsida > Pinales > Pinaceae > Larix > Larix kaempferi. Next base: position 1,930,160 of record BSBM01001430.1, on the reverse strand, counting down.
TGTTGGAGATCATCCATGGCCAAGACATCAATCCTTTTAACATACTCCATCTGGACGCCTAGCTCTTCTTTCAATTGAGACAACCGCTGTTCCTTTTCCGGGAAGTCTTCGAGGGTCTGAGGGAAGGTCAGTGTGCAGTTGTCATGGACTTCCTTGAGCTTTTGGTACAGGACGTTGATTCTATCTGTTGTCCGCTGCACACTGGCCATCAGCTTATTGGCACAGTTCCGGCCAAACTCCAACAAGGCTATATCTTCATTAAAATCTTCCACGGCCTTAAAAGGAAGGTGCGGGGGGAAACCTCCTTTCCCTTCCCTCCATGCCATCTGACTTATGACATTTGCTTTGACACGGGTATTCTTAGCCTTGAGCCTGTGGGCTTCTGCATTAACCTCCTTTAGCCTAACCGTCATGGCCTTGAGTTTGCATACCTCATCAGTGATTAACTCTTGAGAGCCATACACTTGCTGTAGTATAATGCATGACAGCTCGTGGAAGGGGGACATGTCTAAGGTTATGCTTTCGGCTTGCTCTAAACGCTCAGCTAATGCCCGCTGGTTTGCTTCTAGCTGGGAAGCCTTTTCTTCTGCTCCACTCTTCTCTGCTTCTGCAATCATTATTTGGAGTGCTAGCTGGTCCTTTTCCTCCTCCAGGTAGCTGTACTTGTTTGCCAACTCCTTATGCTCAGCGTACAAGCAATTGTATTTATTTACTATCAGGTCTCTTTGGGCTTGTTCATTAGCCACATTTTGCTGCAGGGCACGTGCTCTCTTCTTAGTCAATATATTTTCTTTGACTATAACCCCTACATTGGCAAATGATGCTTGTGCTGTTGCTATAGCTGCGGATTCCATGGCGATGGGATCTGCGTCTGTGTTCTGCATGACAGCGACCTCTCGGCGAGTAACTATGTCATCATGGAAGGGACTTTTAATCCTCTCTTCTGATTGGAGGACCATCGTTTTTCTTTTCTTGTCATAGACAAACTCATTCCATTTGGACACCGTACGCTTCCCAGATGGAGTGTATGGGACAATTGGTCGGTTTATGATGTCTATGTCTTCTTCCATAGGTGGGGTTCGGACTTCCTTTTGTAACCTTGCCTCTTCTCTTAACCTGAGCTCTTCCTGAGCTCGGGCATCCTCGGCTTCTCTCTCCTTTTGCTGGATAGTCTTCTGGGGTTTGGTTGAGCTAGAGCTCGCTCCAGTACTTTGGTGACAGATCCGTAGCTCAGTCATGTTGCTGATGCCTCTGAATGCTTCCTCCTCGGCATCGGGGTAGTGGGAGTATTCGAAGTTAGCATAGTTCCCCTTGCAATGCTCGGCCACTTTACCCTTTCTGTCGTTCCTGTGGAAGATGACTTCACCGAAATGGAAGGCCTTCAACTCTTGAACAAATTCGTCGGCAGAGGCTACCCCTGAAAACTTGTAAGTACCTATGCAGAAAGGTAAGGGGGGAAAGGAAGCCTTGTGTAGCTTGTGGAGGAATGCTCCAATCCCATCCAAGAAGAGTTGTCTCACTGCTTCCTTGAGTACCACATAGTCTGTGGCATACTGCGGCAATATGTATGGGGGCTTAGTCCCTCCAAACATTCTCAAGTAGGTGCCTTGTTCTGAAAAGTAGAAGTCCCCATAATCCTCGAGGACTTCCAAAGCGTTTTGTGACAGGCAACTTGGTTCTTCCTTGAATATTTTCTCGTATAGGGGCATGATGAAACCCTCACAGATGAGTTTGTAGCTGGGCTTGTAATTCTGAGCCCACAACATCTTGAATGCGATGTAGACCGGGGCTGTGGTCCTATCCCATGTACACCCCAATCCGGGGAACTCTATCTTGGCCAAGATACAGTCTATCAGGTACGAAGACATGAAGAATTCAGCCTTCTTCAAGGCCAGCCCGGGCTTAGCAGCACTTATCATTGAGGCCAGACTATCTGACAAGATAGTGGCCCAGTCAAAAACTGTCCCCTGAAATGCCACATAGTGAATGATAGGGACCCACTGAATCTTGTATACTGTGCCATCGGGCATGCCGAAGATTCTACACAGCATCAGGGCGATTAATCTATAAGGAGCTCTTAGATTCTGTACGTCATACTCCTCACTCCCTTTCTTCCTCAAATGTTTCCCTTGCACTAGTAGCTTCTTGGCCATCTCGACATTGTTCATCTGGCTTAACCATTCATCAGTCAGAGCTTGTTGGACACGGGGGAACCTGTAGGCTGCCGTCAAATATGCGGGTTGAAATGAGGCGATAGCCATGTTCCCGCTATCATTTATCACTCTTCCTTCAGCATCGGCATGTTGGAGTATCCATCCGATTACTTCAGCGCAGGGGAACAGCTCAGGGCGGGTAGCGGCCTTAGTTATGCCTGAGGCTCTGATATTTCGATAGATTGGTGCTTCCTCTAGCAGCATATCTGGGATTTCTTGGTCCCGGATCATTCTGTGGATGTCTCCCCATCTGACTTCCGGAGGGACACCTGTGGTGCACCTAGTGTCCTGGAGCGAGGTTTCAATCTTAGGAGGGACAGGTTTCTTTTCTGTCATCTTCGCCTTCTTCTTACTGGGTTTTGGCATCTTGAATTATCCCTGATAACATCCATATACAATTCATCATGAGTTTGAGCAACAGGTTGTATGGTTTCAGCAGAGAGCAACATTGTTTTAATGAGATAAATCAATGAAGCATATATTTAGGAAGTAAAACATTATTTCAATTATAAGACACACATTGAAACATTTGAAGCTCCTAAAAGATGAGTGTGGGATAAGCTATGTTGCGGACGCTATTGGTTTTATTGGACCGATAGGTGATTCGCGGAAGCAATCGGCTTCCGGTTCCGCCTCGCGGAAGGAGAAGTCTTTCGCTATGGCTGCGGTTGGAGAGGTCGAAGGCGGGGAAGAGGCGGGTTGACTCGGTGAGGGCTATGGATGCTATCGTCACGCGCGGCCACTTGCCGAGTCACTACGGGAGGCTTTAGTCTGAGCGAAGGTAACGGTGCCGGGGGCAAACTGACGGGGAGAGCTAGGGCGGATTCAAGTTTTGGCTCTCGTGGCTTAACCGCTTACGGGTTTCGGCTTCGCGTGTAGGGACTGGGGTTTATGGAAAAGGGCCCAGGGTTCACGGTCAGGGACATGGAAAGCCCATAGGGTTTCGATAACTTAACCCACGACGAGGGGCGCGGCCCGGGGTTTAAATTCAACACAAGGCATGGTTAACCGCCCGTACCCATCAACATAAAATATACGTTTTACGAAGGCCCATGACGATTTTGTGAAACGAAAACTCCGTTCACTGTACCTGACGGGCAAAACATAGCCCTTGACGGGTGTTTTGCCCGTCACAATCCCACTAAAACCCAATATTTTCCCAAAAGGACAACTCAGTGGTGGAAATCAGAGTTAAGATCCTACCTGGCACCGTGGGGATCGCTTGAGCAAGGTGGCTGCGAGCACGGATGCGCGAGGTGAGCTGGAGCGATTTGCATGGTATCACACGTCGCTGGCCGGTTCAAAACAATGGTGTATTGGTCGAGCCCCCCACGGTATTTTATAAAGAATGGCACGTGTGAGCATTTAATTGGGTAGGTGGCGTGGTTAAAACGGGGTTTAAATTCGCCGCGCGTAGCGGTCACGTCAAAGCACCTTGGTTTCCGTGCGACCGTCACTTGCGGGGCCAGTTCGCGAATTGCATCCGCCGTTGCGGAAGGATTCGATGAAAGCTTCCGACGTTTCGGGGCTTAAAGCGGAAAGGAAACTCGAAGCCTTCCGCGAGAGACTGCCGCGTAGCGGACGGGTAACGCCAAAGCTTCCGCCCTTTCGGAACGGTATAGCGAATGCTCCCGGTATTTTCGGAAGACTTTTGCGAAAGCTTCCGCGAACCAAAACTTCAAAGTCTCGTGGATTTTCGGAAAGTTTTTGGCTACGGCTCCCGCTAGTTTCGGAAAGCTTTTGGGAATGGCTTCCGCCGTTCCGGAAGCAAAACTTATACTTTTCCGCATATTTACCCCGGGTCGTTTCGGAGTCCTTTTGCCGAGCGGGTTAAGTGATTGGCTTCCGCTGTTTCGCAAGGGTAGCCCGAAGGCTTCCGCGTTTCGGGAGCAAAGGCTGAAGGCCTCCGTGACAGCTTTCTTGAGGAAATCCTAAGTCCTTTCATGGTTTTCGGAGGGCAATCGTGAATTTCTCCGCGGGACTTATGGGGATGGCTTCCGCTGTTTCGGAAGGGTTTCATGAAGGCTCCCGCGGTTTCGGGAGCAAAAGACTGAAGGCTTTCGCCGTAGCTCTCCGAAAAAATCTAAGTTCTTTCATACTTTGGGAGGAAATCGTGAATCCCTCCGCGGGAATTATCCAAATGGCTTCCGCCGTTTCGGGACGTTTTCATGAATTCCCCCGCCGTTGCGGAAGGGTTTCATCAAACGTTTCCGCTTATTTTCTTTTGGAAAGATATCGCGGCGGCTTCCGCTGTTTCGGAAGGGTTCCTTGAATTCCCCCGCCGTTGCGGAAGGATTTTACGAAGGCTCCCGCCGTTGCGGAAGGGTTCCTTGAAAACTCCCGCCGTTTCGGGTGGGCTCACTTAAACTCCCGTCGTTGCGGAAGGTTGAAACTAAAAATTCTTTAAGTCCTTTGTTCCCGCAGTCTTCTAATCGAAAGAAAATCTAAGTCCTTTTCGGGAGACTAAGGTGAATGAGCCCCGCCATTTCGGGAGGTTCGAGTGAAAGGCTCCGCCGTTTCGGGAACTAAGTCGTTTCGGAGCTTGAACCGTTCCGCAGAAGCAACGATTGAAAATTTTCCAAGTGTTTTTACTTCGGAAGAAAATGATGAACTGCTTTGTGTTATTTTGGCGAGTTTATCCGAATGGCTTCCGCCGTTTCGGAAGACAGAGCTGAATTGTTCCGCCGTTTCGGATGGTTTTGTTGAATTCCTTGCCGTTTCGGGAGAACAACGCGAACCTTTCCGTGGTCGCGGAAGACTTGATCGAAAGCTTCCGCCGTTTCGGGTGGTTTTGCCCAATGGCTCCCGCGGATTTTGACAAAGAAAAGCTAGGTCCTCCTCTCGGAAAGGTTGGACGTTTGACTCCCGCTGTTTCGGGACAAAGTCCGGATTACTTCAAAACGTTTGGGCAAAACTAAGTTATCTTTTGGCTTATTGGGGAGAACATGGAAGGATTGACGGCAAGCAGCTCAGCAGGGAAGCAAAATTTTATGTTGAAAACAGAGCGGACGGCTGGGATGTCTTCTCAAGCAGACTTTCTACGAAAAATACAGGAGGGGCCCCAACATGTACAAAATTTTGGGGAGGGGTGTTGCTGCAACAACAATGGCGAGTCGCTGGCGAACACAGATCTCTGAAAAAATACCCTACATGGTCCGGAACTTCATTAAAACATCCGTCTCGGGTGCACTACTCAGCTGAGCATTTTAGACTCATGCGGGGAAAGGAGCACTTTTCCTGCTAGTCATTGGGAAAGGGGAGCTTCGACCGAGGCATCTTCACCACTCTCAGAGGGCCAGCATATGAGATTCATTTTAGGAGGGTCATCCCTCAAATGGTCACTACTGCCAGACTCCACAGGATTTGCAACACTTCCTCATGGACACTATTGTTCTTGTTCCTCATTCCCATGCTGCTGGCATCCTTTGGGATGCTTGTATTTTGGACAGCTTAGCTGTTTGAGCCTTCCAGGGATATTTTCTTTTGGACAGATCTTTGATTTGGGCTCCTCAATCCATAATGTCCTTTTGTGTGAGTTAGAGGTTTTATTGATTTGATCAAACTTCACGGACGGAGAGGAGCCTATTTTGAGCTGGGCCTTTTGGACAGCCTTTCTTGATTTTACATGTCCCTTTTGCTTTTGTCTCAGCCATGCTTTAATTGAGGCGAGAATCCCTGGAAAACAGACTCTTGAATGTAGGCCATTTTGGCTTTTAAATCAGCAGCATGGAGTCATTTCAATACCCCGTGTCTTCGAGAAGTGCCACTTTCCATGGGTCCAACTTAGGTAACCTTTCTCGAGATGCCTTTGAAGTGTGAGAGTGGGTGGAGCCCAACGATAGTAGTGAAGATGGCCATGGGTCTCTGCTATTGAACAGGATTAGTGTGACTAGCAGGGTAGGCCTCCCGCTTTTTGATTATTTCAGCGAGAGCACAGCAGGCCGGGTTTACTGAGCAAGGTTCCAGACTCATGGGTTGCAAGTTTTCTTTGAGAGAGCTATCTTCAATGGGAAACTCAAAAGGGTGCTTCAGAAAACAAAACCTATTGAAAAGTTCAAATAACAAAGAAGGAAACAGTATGGCCAAAAAACAAAACAGCTAAAAGCGAAAACGAAAAGACAAGTTTATTTATGTACAGGAAGTCTCGAGGAGACTTATGCGAAGTACTGTTTCAGGGCGAGGCCATTGAGTGGAAGGGCTACTTCCTCTCCCTCGAGATTTGTCAATTTATAAGTGGATGGGCCCAATTTTGCAGAAATTTGGTACGGGCCTACCCATAGATGTTGAAATTTCGTATGCATTCCTTTGCCTTCGTGATTATGGTCCCATTTCAGGACTAAATCCCCAACTTCAAAGTCCCTCTTGCCGGATTTCTTCTTGTCGAACCATCTCTTAACTATGTCCTGGTGTTGATGAAATCGGTCTTTAGCTTTGTGTCGGGCTTCTTCCAGTCGAAGCAGGGTGTCTATCCTGGATTGTAAGGCTTGGCTACCAGAACCCCGAGAGGCTTGGGACAATTGCAAGGATGGCAGCAAGATGCTTGGGGGAAGTATGGCTTCCTTGCCATAGACAAGAGTGAAAGGGGAGACACCTAAAGCATTCTTCGGGGTTACCCTATCTGCCCATAAGGCGTCTGGGAGAGCCATATGCCAACTTCTCTGGTTTTCTATCACAGTTTTCTTAAGGATTCGAATCAGATTCTTGTTTGAGGATTCAGCTAATCCGTTTCCCTGAGGGTAGTAATTGGCTAAATAATGCAACTTAATTCCCCATTTATAAACAAATTCATTTATCTTGCAAGATGAAAAATAAGTAGCATTATCAAAAACAAGGGAAATTGGAACCCCAAACCTGGTTATGATGTTCTCTTTCAAGAAGCTGATAACTGCGTCTTCATTGATCTTGCGCAGCGGGATGGCCTCCGTCCACCTGGTGAAGTAGTCGGTAGCTGTCAGAATGTATCGGTGCTGCAATGAAGAATTTGGATTTATTTCTCCGATAACATCTATGCCCCATTGCTCAAAAGGTTCAGAGATGATGACAGGCTGCAATGGGCCTGCGGCCTTAGGTAACTTCCCGGCGCTTCTTTGACATACATCACAGTTTCGCGCGTATGTGTGGGCATCTCGAAACAGAGTGGGCCAGTAATACCCAGCTCTCAGTATCTTGTGCGCTGTCGTCTCTCCTGAATAATGACCACCTGCGGGGCCATCATGTAATTCCTTGACAACTTTGTTTGCGTCTTCCTGCTCCAAACATCTAAGAAGGACTCCATCATAATTCTTTCTGAAGAGGATCCCATCAATGATCTGATAGGGTGCTGATTTCAAGCGGAGTGCCCTTCTTTGTTTAGAATTCCAGTGCTCGGGTAGATAACCCTGCTGTAAATAGTGCACTAGATCCCAATACCATGACTGGGGAGCTGTAAAGATATGGCATACCTCAACCGAATTGAGCTCAGCTTCATTTCTCCAATGGTGCTCTTCATCAGTCGAGTTTCCCGCCAGTAACTTGCATAGACCTTGTCCTTTGATGATTGTAGCCGGTTTAAATTCCAAATCATACTCCTGCAGAGCTGTGACCCAGTTTCCTCTCCTCTCTCCCAATTCCTTTTGAACGAAAAGGGATCTAACAGCTGGATGGGGAACTATGACTTTAGTTCTGTTCTTCAAAATGTATGGCCTAAATTGCTTGACTGCTTTGAAGACCGCGTAGGCATGCTTGTCCACTACGGGGTAATTCAGCTCAGCCCCTTGCAGACCAGTGCTCATAAACGAAATTGGGTATTCGTCCCCCAACTCCACCTTTTGCGTGAGTACAGCTGCGAGAGAATCGTCCGAAGCGAAGGTATACAGGATGAAATCTTTATCGAAATCTGGACTTCTTAAGGAAGGAGCTTTAGCTACAGCTGCCTTGATATCTCTAAATGCGTCCTTCTCCAAATCTGTCCACTTAAATTGTATGCTTTGTTTAACCATCTGTTGCAATGGCTTAACAATTTGTGCAAAATCCGGAACAAATCTGCGGACAAAATTGATGGTGCCCATGAAAGACTGCATAGATTTTTTGTTGTGAGGCATCGGAATCTTATTAATAGCTTGGACTCTTTCCTGGTCGATTGACACTCCCTCTTTGGAGATGATATGACCCAATAGCTTACCTTCGGGTACAGCAAACACGCTCTTCTTGGGATTTAAGGAAATACCATACTTCCGGCAGCGATCAAAGATATGTCTCAGATGAACAACATGATCTTCCCTTTTCTTTGAAAAGACTGTCACATCATCTAAGTAGACAACAACGCATTGTCCACCCAATCCTCGGAAGGCAATATCCATCGCCCTTTGGAATGTAGCTCCTGCATTTATCAGACCAAATGGCATCCTTCTATAGGCGAAAGTTCCCCACTTAGTCCTGAAAGTGGTCTTGAGACGATCTTCTTCGGCTACTAACACTTGATTATAGCCCGAGAAACCATCGAGGAGAGAAAACAATTCGGATCCTGACACCATTTGGAGGATTTGCTCCATTGAAGGCACGGGGTAGTTGTCTTTATCTGAGGCTTTGTTTAAATTTCTGAAGTCTACACATAGCCTAATCTCTCCTGATTTCTTCCTCACGGGAACCAAGTTCGCAACCCATTCGGAATGCCGAACTTTGAAGATTATCTTAGCGTCCAGGAGCTTCTTTAATTCCTTTTGGATCAGCGGTTCAAGAATGGGATGCATCCTCCTCAACTGTTGCTGAAATGGCTTGACACCCGCTTTCATTGGTATAACATGCTGAATGATGCGGACGTCATATGTTTTCAGATCTTCATAGGTCCATGCAAAAACATCCTTGTACTGTTTAAACAACTTAATGAACCTTTCTCTTTCTCCTGGTGAACAGCATTTGCCAAGGTTGACAAATTTCGGTTCTGCCTCGGTACCCAAATTAACCAACTCATGTTGCATTGATGAGCTGTTAGTTTTGGTATTAGCTGGTCTTTTGAATTTATTTTGAATATCGAAAAGCATTTCGAGGGACCTTACCCCTTTTGGCATGAAATTTCCCTTCTCCTCTTCCTTCTTCATCAAATCATCATCATGTTCTTCCTCATCTATTGCAGCTCCTTGAAAACTGTCTTCATTTGTCAGGAAGCTGATAATCTGCTCATCATTATCGAAGATCCTGAAGTTTGTGATGTTATCGGGAATGGAAGGCCTGAAAATCAATTCAATCGAGCATTTATTATTTGTCGGCACCAATCTAGAAGCAGATGTTGCTAACAAATCGGCAGCAGAATTTTGCAACCTAGGAATTGATTTTATATTGAAAGCGTCAAAATACATGATTAAATCCCATACCTCAGCCTGGTAACCTTTCAAGTGCGGTGAGAGGCAATGAATGGTGTTCCTTACCTGTCTGACAACTATCTCGGAGTCACCAAAAACCTTCAGGTACTTAACATTCAAGCCAATGGCCTTCTTTAAACCATGCACCAAAGCTTCATATTCAGCGGTATTATTAGTACAATCGAATTCTAATCTACAAGACAAAAAATACTTGTTCTTCTTTGGATCCATTAGAACACAACCGGCTCCGGATCCTTCCAGAGTTTTAGAACCATCAAAGTATAATGTCCAAAAAGTATCTTTAGATTCAACTAAGTTAGTTTCTTTGTGGTCTACGTTAGCAACTAAATTGACTATGTTACAATCAACCTCATCAGTCCGAGAAAAATGAAGGAGATCGGACTGTTTGTCTGATTCATGGCAAAAGGTTTCAGATTGATAGTTACCCGGATCCATTTCCAAGAAGTAATTTCCCAGGACCGAGGAAGAGAAAGCTACAGCCTCATTCTTTTCTTCTAGCTGGGTTACGTTTTGTTTCATATGAGGTTCCCTAAGAATTTTAATCTGATTCTGCCTGTTCTGATAAGGCAGCCATAGATGAGACCAATCGGTAGCAAAGTAGCCGCTCAACTTGGTAGACCAATCCCTACTTAGAATCAGCCCATAAGCTTCAGGAATATCGACCACCATTATGTCAATGAATTGGCAAACTCTAGGGTCGGCTGACAGTCTAATTAAAACATCTTTCATCTCCCCTATAACCTTGACAGCAGTCCTGTCTAATTGTATGATTTGAGCTGGAGATGGTACGGGCTGCCCATTAATTTTCTTACAAATTGAAAGTGGCATAACGTTTGAAGAAGCTCCAGAGTCTACCAGACAGTTATGAACATTGTGATTAAAAATTTCGAATGTCAGCAGAAATGGCAATGTTTGGGATTTGGATTTCCCACCGATGCTAGCTTCGTTAATTTCAGGATTGTCTTGAGAATCTGTTAATGTAGCGCTGGGTTTTGGCTGTAAAACATGCAGTAGTTTGTCTCGTTGATAGGGCAAGCTACACATGTCAAATATTGATACGTTCGCCTTAACTTTCTTGATATCTTCGATAATATCATACCCTATATCGGATTCATTCCCAATTCGAATGGACTGATCTGTTTTGTTCATGGTTTCTTTAGGCGGCTGAACTGTGCTGTCAGCGCTTGGCCTTTTGGCAGCTGTTTGGTTTACTTTGGGCTGTGGTGGGATGATTGGTATATGCCTCCTAGGCGGATCTTTCGAAATTTTAGGCTTATGGGGAATGATGACTGGTGCAGGATCCGCCATTGGGCCCTTGCTGCGAGTGGCAACATTTATGGTAGAGGGAGAACTATCTATGGGATCCTCTTTTGCTAATTCAGTCATAGGTAACCAATCCCATAGCACCATAGTAGTGTCCGGGGTTGGTTCCTCAATCTCAGTACTCGCCTCTTCTGGAGAAACATCCTGGTCTGGGATCTGAGAATCTAACATTTGATTCATGACCAAGCTCATGGAATTGATCCATTGTGGGCAGCTCTTCTCCGAGTGTGATTCTTGGTGAAAGGTGCAGAAATTCTCCATCCCAATCTCATTCAAATTTAGAACAGGGGCAGTGTTCATTGGTGGGTGAGACTGTTCCCCGTCTTCCCTTCTCTTATAGAATGGCTTGAAAGGTTTCCTAGATGTATTAGCAGCCTTGTCTTTCTCAAGATCTACGATTTTGTTAGATAACTTCTGCATCATCTTAACTACGTTTTCCATATCCGTAGATGGCTCTTCTTTGCCTCTCGTGAGGAGCAAAGGTTTCTTGCTAGCTGCTGGTTTTGTTTCCACATCTAAGGCATGTTTAGCTATGCTATCAGCCTCTTCCTCTACCTTTCGAGCTTCCTCAAAATTCTCTATTAGGGTCGTTTTCTTGGATCGTTTTACAAACATTGCGATTGGACCTTCAAGAGCTATTGTGTAGTATTCAATCAAAGACTCTTCTGTGGGTTTGTTAGTTTCACTAAAGTTATTTAACAGCGTTGTGAATCTTTGATTAAAGTCTTGAACCTTTTCCTTCTTCTCCATTCTCATGGATAAGAGCTCTTTCATAAGCGTGGCTACAGTTTTTTGGTTCCCGTATTTCTTAAGGAAACATTTTTCGAAATCATCCCAACTAGAGATTGAGCTGGGTTGAAGGCTAAAGTACCATGATGATACTTTAGGCTCGAATGTGTATGGAAACAATCTGCAGACTACGTCTTCATGTTGTACATTCAGAAGGTTCAGGGCTAAGTAAAAACTCTTGAGGTGATCCTCCGCTGAAATGGCTTTCCCTGGATCGTACTTAGGCAAGACCTTTTCTGGGTTTTTAGGGAGATTATGGAATGGTCCAGCTAGGTTCAGCGCTCCCCTTGCTCTCCAGGCAGGTACAGCCATGTTTGGGTTTGGACGTGGAGACCCTGGTGGAGAATTGTAAGGTGAATTCGGTGGAGTACTTTTGGGAGTGGTAATTTCTTCGAGATTTTCTTGGTCTGACTTGTTAAGAGTGCCGGAGATTTCTTCCAACGTTAGATTTACCAGTTCTTCAAAACTCTGAACGAGGATCGAATCACGGGTGTATTGCGGCTCCTTTCTGGGTGTAGTTTTCTTAGGGAGGAAGTTGACAGCGTTTAACCCACCTAGCTGTCTAACGTAAGATCTAGTATGTCTTCTCAAGTCTTCTATTTCTGCAAAAGGAACAGCGTATAAAGCTTCCTGAGGCTCAAGGTCAGAAATGAGGCGTTCTTGGTCTGTTAATCCAAGATCTGGGCTGTTTGAAAAGTTTTCTTCAAGCGGGTTTTCAGTGTTATCTATGACCGTGGAAGATTTTCCTCTATCAGCCATGCACTTCAGGCCCTCCTTCTAGCGCCAAAAACTGTTGATGCCTCGGATATCGTAGCATCAATCAGAAAGGGATTCTCCCCGAGAGACGGTCCCAATTAGACTATCTCCCGTTTGGTGTAGGGAATCCGTCCGGTTAGCGGTTCCGGCAACCGTGGTTTTGGACTTTAAATCCGATTTTACCGGTTATGGCCCGATCCACCTTTCTTTTGGATTTTATGTGTTTTATATGAGATGCACATGCCTAAATTATACTTAGTCTAAATGCAACTGAAACAGATCTAAATTTAGAAACAGGAACACGTCTATCTATCCCTGCAGGGGAACACGCTTAAGGGGAGCAATCAGCTGTAACAATTATCGTAATCAAAGAACATATAGCTATTATCTCTCACGATGAAAGCTACAGCAATATGGAGATCTTGAGAAGGTAGCTTCTCAAGATCAGCATGGGACGCACCTATTGCTCAGACAACAGAGGGAAACGAAAGAATAAAGAACGCATCTATAAACAGGAGAAAGCAAAAAATTGTCTAATCTAAGTAACAAATAAAGAAACAGATCTAAACGTAACAAAACTGAAATTAAACTCAAAGATCCCTGCAAGGAGCAATTTAAAGTCATGAACAATGACCCACATGGATTACCCGGAAGAAAGAACAGTTAGCTATTCGATGTAGACAGAGAAATTCACTGCAATACATTTCATTGTTCACAAAATAGAGAGAACGCATGCATAGATGAGAGCAAAATCATTAATGCAGAGAAATAATTCAGAAGTCAAGAATGGTCTCACATTGCAGAATTGCAGTCATTAGAATAGTCCAACACAAAGCAACCCAACATTCCCAGCAAAACGTTCATCTCCCGTGGCTTCTATTAGAAAAATTCAATTTACAGAGCCGATACAAGATAGCTCATATCATTCGCCCAAAATTTTCATTCCCTGCCAAAAGTCCTGTCTAATCTCTTCTAGCTCCTATTTATAGTTACAAATTTGCCCTCTGGGCTGACACCTAGCGTTCCCCCACCTGTCATTTACAGAGATTTCTAATATAATCGATCACCGAAAATGTCCACTTCATTTACAAAAATATTTTGACAAAAAAAAACATGGACAGCTGTCCCACGGCTTACGCCTTACATATAACAGAAAATTTACTAAACTCAAAGCGTTCCCTGCTGGGCACGTGTCTGGCTGAAGAGAGTGGCTCACTGAATTCAGCTTCTTCCTTCCTGTGCGTGAGCTTCTTCTGGCAAAGGGTCGCCCAAGTTGATGGTTACTGATGCTGCCTGGGAAGAGGCCCTCGAATCCCCTGCTGATGCTGCTCTTAATTGGAAAGGGGGAATGGGACTGGCCAGACTCCCTGTCATTGCTGGGGAAGAGGCTGCTGGGAGAGGGGCTGCCGGATCAACTGATGCTTCCGCTGCTGCTGCAGCTTTCCTGACCTCCTCTTCTATGTAGCTGTGCCACACACCTGTATCCCTTATGATTATGTTTGCTGCAGCAGGAAACAGGATTTTCTGAGAAGTTACATTCTTCCCGAGCTCTATTTTAATGCTTTGTACTTCTGCTTCAGCAACTTGATATGTTTCCTTCAACAGATGATTGTGAAGTGTGGATGAACCGATGTAATGTTGGAGATCATCCATGGCCAAGACATCAATCCTTTTCACATACTCCATCTGGACGCCTAGCTCTTCTTTCAATTGAGACAACCGCTGTTCCTTTTCCGGGAAGTCTTCGAGGGTCTGAGGGAAGGTCAGTGTGCAGTTGTCATGGACTTCCTTGAGCTTTTGGTACAGGACGTTGATTCTATCTGTTGTCCGCTGCACACTGGCCATCAGCTTATTGGCACAGTTCCGGCCAAACTCCAACAAGGCTATATCTTCATTAAAATCTTCCACGGCCTTAAAAGGAAGGTGCGGGGGGAAACCTCCTTTCCCTTCCCTCCATGCCATCTGACTTATGACATTTGCTTTGACACGGGTATTCTTAGCCTTGAGCCTGTGGGCTTCTGCATTAACCTCCTTTAGCCTAACCGTCATGGCCTTGAGTTTGCATACCTCATCAGTGATTAACTCTTGAGAGCCATACACTTGCTGTAGTATAATGCATGACAGCTCGTGGAAGGGGGACATGTCTAAGGTTCTGCTTTCGGCTTGCTCTAAACGCTCAGCTAATGCCCGCTGGTCTGCTTCTAGCTGGGAAGCCTTTTCTTCTGCTCCACTCGTCTCTGCTTCTGCAATCATTATTTGGAGTGCTAGCTGGTCCTTTTCCTCCTCCAGGTAGCTGTACTTGTTTGCCAACTCCTTATGCTCAGCGTACAAGCAATTGTATTTATTTACTATCAGGTCTCTTTGGGCTTGTTCATTAGCCACATTTTGCTGCAGGGCACGTGCTCTCTTCTTAGTCAATATATTTTCTTTGACTATAACCCCTACATTGGCAAATGATGCTTGTGCTGTTGCTATAGCTGCGGATGCCATGGCGATGGGATCTGCGTCTGTGTTCTGCATGACAGCGACCTCTCGGCGAGTAACTATGTCATCATGGAAGGGACTTTTAATCCTCTCTTCTGATTGGAGGACCATCGTTTTTCTTTTCTTGTCATAGACAAACTCATTCCATTTGGACACCGTACGCTTCCCAGATGGAGTGTATGGGACAATTGGTCGGTTTATGATGTCTATGTCTTCTTCCATAGGTGGGGTTCGGACTTCCTTTTGTAACCTTGCCTCTTCTCTTAACCTGAGCTCTTCCTGAGCTCGGGCATCCTCGGCTCCTCTCTCCTTTTGATGGATAGTCTTCTGGGCTTTGGTTGAGCTAGAGCTCGCTCCAGTACTTTGGTGACAGATCCGTAGCTCAGTCATGTTGCTGATGCCTCTGAATGCTTCCTCCTCGGCATCGGGGTAGTGGGAGTATTCGAAGTTAGCATAGTTCCCCTTGCAATGCTCGGCCACTTTACCCTTTCTGTCGTTCCTGTGGAAGATGACTTCACCGAAATGGAAGGCCTTCAACTCTTGAACAAATTCGTCGGCAGAGGCTACCCCTGAAAACTTGTAAGTACCTATGCAGAAAGGTAAGGGGGGAAAGGAAGCCTTGTGTAGCTTGTGGAGGAATGCTCCAATCCCATCCAAGAAGAGTTGTCTCACTGCTTCCTTGAGTACCACATAGTCTGTGGCATACTGCGGCAATATGTATGGGGGCTTAGTCCCTCCAAACATTCTCAAGTAGGTGCCTTGTTCTGAAAAGTAGAAGTCCCCATAATCCTCGAGGACTTCCAAAGCGTTTTGTGACAGGCAACTTGGTTCTTCCTTGAATATTTTCTCGTATAGGGGCATGATGAAACCCTCACAGATGAGTTTGTAGCTGGGCTTGTAATTCTGAGCCCACAACATCTTGAATGCGATGTAGACCGGGGCTGTGGTCCTATCCCATGTACACCCCAATCCGGGGAACTCTATCTTGGCCAAGATACAGTCTATCAGGTACGAAGACATGAAGAATTCAGCCTTCTTCAAGGCCAGCCCGGGCTTAGCAGCACTTATCATTGAGGCCAGACTATCTGACAAGATAGTGGCCCAGTCAAAAACTGTCCCCTGAAATGCCACATAGTGAATGATAGGGACCCACTGAATCTTGTATACTGTGCCATCGGGCATGCCAAAGATTCTACACAGCATCAGGGCGATTAATCTATAAGGAGCTCTTAGATTCTGTACGTCATACTCCTCACTCCCTTTCTTCCTCAAATGTTTCCCTTGCACTAGTAGCTTCTTGGCCATCTCGACATTGTTCATCTGGCTTAACCATTCATCAGTCAGAGCTTGCTGGACACGGGGGAACCTGTAGGCTGCCGTCAGATATGCGGGTTGAAATGAGGCGATAGCCATGTTCCCGCTATCATTTATCACTCTTCCTTCAGCATCGGCATGTTGGAGTATCCATCCGATTACTTCAGCGCAGGGGAACAGCTCAGGGCGGGTAGCGGCCTTAGTTATGCCTGAGGCTCTGATATTTCGATAGATTGGTGCTTCCTCTAGCAGCATATCTGGGATTTCTTGGTCCCGGATCATTCTGTGGATGTCTCCCCATCTGACTTCCGGAGGGACACCTGTGGTGCACCTAGTGTCCTGGAGCGAGGTTTCAATCTTAGGAGGGACAGGTTTCTTTTCTGTCATCTTCGCCTTCTTCTTACTGGGTTTTGGCATCTTGAATTATCCCTGATAACATCCATATACAATTCATCATGAGTTTGAGCAACAGGTTGTATGGTTTCAGCAGAGAGCAACATTGTTTTAATGAGATAAATCAATGAAGCATATATTTAGGAAGTAAAACATTATTTCAATTATAAGACACACATTGAAACATTTGAAGCTCCTAAAAGATGAGTGTGGGATAAGCTATGTTGCGGATGCTATTGGTTTTATTGGACCGATAGGTGATTCGCGGAAGCAATCGGCTTCCGGTTCCGCCTCGCGGAAGGAGAAGTCTTTCGCTATGGCTGCGGTTGGAGAGGTCGAAGGCGGGGAAGAGGCGGGTTGACTCGGTGAGGGCTATGGATGCTATCGTCACGCGCGGCCACTTGCCGAGTCACTACGGGAGGCTTTAGTCTGAGCGAAGGTAACGGTGCCGGGGGCAAACTGACGGGGAGAGCTAGGGCGGCTTCAAGTTTTGGCTCTTGTGGCTTAACCGCTTACGGGTTTCGGCTTCGCGTGTAGGGACTGGGGTTTATGGAAAAGGGCCCAGGGTTCACGGTCAGGGACATGGAAAGCCCATAGGGTTTCGATAACTTAACCCACGACGAGGGGCGCGGCCCGGGGTTTAAATTCAACACAAGGCATGGTTAACCGCCCGTACCCATCAACATAAAATATACGTTTTACGAAGGCCCATGACGATTTTTTGAAATGAAAACTCCGTTCACTGTACCTGACGGGAAAAACATAGCCCTTGACGGGTGTTTTGCCCGTCACAATCCCACTAAAACCCAATATTTTCCCAAAAGGACAACTCAGTGGTGGAAATCAGAGTTAAGATCCTACCTGGCACCGTGGGGATTGCTTGAGCAAGGTGGTTGCGAGCACGGATGCGCGAGGTGAGCTGGAGCGATTTGCACGGTATCACACGTCGCTGGCCGGTTCAAAACAATGGTGTATTGGTCGAGCCCCCCACGGTATTTTATAAAGAATGGCACGTGTGAGCATTTAATTGGGTAGGTGGCGTGGTTAAAACGGGGTTTAAATTCACCGCGCGTAGCGGTCACGTCAAAGCACCTCGGTTTCCGTGCGACCGTCACTTGCGGGGCCAGTTCGCGAATTGCATCCGCCGTTGCGGAAGGATTCGATGAAAGCTTCCGACGTTTCGGGGCTTAAAGCGGAAAGGAAACTCGAAGCCTTCCGCGAGAGACTGCCGCGTAGCGGACGGGTAACGCCAAAGCTTCCGCCCTTTCGGAACGGTATAGCGAATGCTCCCGGTATTTTCGGAAGACTTTTGCGAAAGCTTCCGCGAACCAAAACTTCAAAGTCTCGTGGATTTTCGGAAAGTTTTTGGCTACGGCTCCCGCTAGTTTCGGAAAGCTTTTGGGAATGGCTTCCGCCGTTCCGGAAGCAAAACTTATACTTTTCCGCATATTTACCCCGGGTCGTTTCGGAGTCCTTTTGCCGAGCGGGTTAAGTGATTGGCTTCCGCTGTTTCGCAAGGGTAGCCCGAAGGCTTCCGCGTTTCGGGAGCAAAGGCTGAAGGCCTCCGTGACAGCTTTCTTGAGGAAATCCTAAGTCCTTTCATGGTTTTCGGAGGGCAATCGTGAATTTCTCCGCGGGACTTATGGGGATGGCTTCCGCTGTTTCGGAAGGGTTTCATGAAGGCTCCCGCGGTTTCGGGAGCAAAAGACTGAAGGCTTTCGCCGTAGCTCTCCGAAAAAATCTAAGTTCTTTCATACTTTGGGAGGAAATCGTGAATCCCTCCGCGGGAATTATCCAAATGGCTTCCGCCGTTTCGGGACGTTTTCATGAATTCCCCCGCCGTTGCGGAAGGGTTTCATCAAACGTTTCCGCTTATTTTCTTTTGGAAAGATATCGCGACGGCTTCCGCTGTTTCGGAAGGGTTCCTTGAATTCCCCCGCCGTTGCGGAAGGATTTTACGAAGGCTCCCGCCGTTGCGGAAGGGTTCCTTGAAAACTCCCGCCGTTTCGGGTGGGCTCACTTAAACTCCCGTCGTTGCGGAAGGTTGAAACTAAAAATTCTTTAAGTCCTTTGTTCCCGCAGTCTTCTAATCGAAAGAAAATCTAAGTCCTTTTCGGGAGACTAAGGTGAATGAGCCCCGCCATTTCGGGAGGTTCGAGTGAAAGGCTCCGCCGTTTCGGGAACTAAGTCGTTTCGGAGCTTGAACCGTTCCGCAGAAGCAACGATTGAAAATTTTCCAAGTGTTTTTACTTCGGAAGAAAATGATGAACTGCTTTGTGTTATTTTGGCGAGTTTATCCGAATGGCTTCCGCCGTTTCGGAAGACAGAGCTGAATTGTTCCGCCGTTTCGGATGGTTTTGTTGAATTCCTTGCCGTTTCGGGAGAACAACGCGAACCTTTCCGTGGTCGCGGAAGACTTGATCGAAAGCTTCCGCCGTTTCGGGTGGTTTTGCCCAATGGCTCCCGCGGATTTTGACAAAGAAAAGCTAGGTCCTCCTCTCGGAAAGGTTGGACGTTTGACTCCCGCTGTTTCGGGACAAAGTCCGGATTACTTCAAAACGTTTGGGCAAAACTAAGTTATCTTTTGGCTTATTGGGGAGAACATGGAAGGATTGACGGCAAGCAGCTCAGCAGGGAAGCAAAATTTTATGTTGAAAACAGAGCGGACGGCTGGGATGTCTTCTCAAGCAGACTTTCTACGAAAAATACAGGAGGGGCCCCAACATGTACAAAATTTTGGGGAGGGGTGTTGCTGCAACAACATGACTCTATACTAAGACAAAAAGGAAACAAATGCTACCTTGAATCCCTAGATCTAACAAACGTCTCAAGATTAAAATGCTAGAAAGAGTAGAAGAAGTTTAACTGACCTTCTATCCAAACGCTTGTCTTTGTAGTTGCTCCAATCTCCAAGCCCTCACGAATGAACCTGTCAAAATGGAACCAAGACACAAGAATGCACTATTCTCTAGCAACCTGAAACATAAGTTAGAATCTAAATCTATGAAAGATACAAATCATATCATTAAAACAAAATTAACACAAATGATTTGGGAAAACAAGACAAGTTATTCCATTACCAACTTGAAGTCATGTACAATAGTTGCTTGATGTCTAAGCCAACTTCCAGCTCCAAGTGCTTCCTCTAGCTATCTCTGCAGAAGTATGAAGATCATAGGTTTGATGCCCCAAAAGTCCTCCTTTTGGCTCATGGAAAGCTTCTCTCTTATAGCACATGGGAAGGCTAACCAACAAGAGAGAAGTGTGGATCTATGGAGGGTTTAGTGGATCAAGCCAGCTAAACAAAGAAGGAGTTAGGATCGAACCAAAGGTAGTAATCCCAACAAAATCTCCTCGAAGGTCGAAATCCCAAAATCCAAGGCAAAAAGGCTAATTTCAGACTACCGCGCCCCTATAACTGAGCATAACGCGGTAGTACCGCGCCCCAGAGAAGGAGCAACGCGCGGTAGTGCTAACTACCGCGCCCCTGTAGATGTTCAGGGAGCGGTAGTGCTCATAAATAGGGCTAAGTTGGGCTGGCAGATGGCAGAAAAAGGTTTTGCTTTCAGTATTCAGTCAATGGTTTTCACTCTGGATGTTCAGATGGTCTTTAAGGGAAACTGTCGTTTAGGTCACTATTGCAAGGATGCGACACTAATACGTAATGTGTAATATTGAGGTATAACAACTGGGTATTCCCAGTATTCAATATTGATCATAATGTCTTCGAGTATCCCTTCGGGTTTCACAGTGGATGTGTCAGCTAGCTAAAGTACTGTAGTTGTTGGTTTGATCAATGATTGGAGTCCTAGGTATATCATGGTTTCCTTAGTCATGACGTTGATAACAACTTTCAAATCTATTAAGCTTTTATTTATTTGCTTGCTATTGATGGTGACGTTCACTACAGGACTACCTGGATCAAGATACTTAGGGTTAATAATAATACCCAGCATTAAATCAACCAATTGTCCTACTACATTTATTGTTGGCGGGTCATGCTTCCTCCTCACAGGTTTCTTCAAACAATTTTCTCTAATAAATTTATTACAGATGGGCACATCCCTTATGGCTTGCAAAATCGGGATTTGGATGTTTAAGTGTTTTAATTCGTTTAAAATTGCATTTTCTTCTTCCTCTTTTGTACTTCGTATAAGTTTCTTTGGAAATGGAGGGTTTCTGTTTCATGGGAGGGGTTGGGTTTCTTCCTCTGGAGGATTTGGTTCATCCGGATGCTGAACATAGGGTTCTGTTCTTTGTTCTTGAGCTTCAGGTTGTGGGATATTATGTGTGGATATATTTTGCAATGTTTTTCCAGATCGAAGGTTTATTTCGTTTATTTCCATGGTGTCTACGACGTAGGTAGGGAATTGTGTGATATCAGCATTATAAGTCTGCTGCTGTTGTGGAGGTTTGTTATTATTAGGGTTTGGGATGGGTTGGGCTGGAATTGGTGGAGGTCTGGGGGGTGGTTGAGTTTGTGGGGACGACATAATAAGTGGATGTTGTAATGGGGCTTTCCAATTTGATGGATGGGGGTATTCATTTGCATAATTCGTGGTTGATGGAGGAAAAGGTGGGGGGTATGGAGGATAAGATGGTGGGTAGTAAGATTGTTGATAAGGTGATTGATAAGTTTGCTGATTCTGCTGATAAGTCTCTTGATTTTGCTGCCATTGATTTGGATTCGGCTGTGCTTTCCATGGAGTTGGTGCAGAGTTCCAATTTTGCTGGCCCTGATTATAGTATGCTTGATTGCTTGGTTGATATGGTATAACAAAATTACTCCTCCTTTGATTTATAAAATAGAGTTGTTATATTGCTCCTTCAACCGTGGGATCTTGAATAGCAGCTTTACGTGAGGGTAAGAGGGGACATTAATCAGTGGAGTGGTCGTCAGTACAGAGGCCACATATTTCTATGGTGTTTAAAGTGCACTGCCCCTTCTCATGTTTCTTTCTACAACGAGGACAGAATACTACCAAGGCTTGGTTAATTTCATCCTGCTTCTTTTTTATCTGAAGTGCATCAAGTTGCATGGCCATAGATTGTAAGATGTTGGTCTTCATGTCATCTAACAGGTTTCCTAAATCATATTTTTTAAGATTGGGTCGTGAAGATGATGAGGATCCTATTGGTAGATGTGTATCTCTTGTCCCATTCTTGCTTTTCCTAGACCTAGAATGGTTCTTGAAGATCTGGAGTATCTGGTCATAAGTCTTCTGAAATATGTCTCCATCTCCTAAGAGGTTTAAGATATCAAAATTCTCTTCTTTGATCCCTCTAAGAAGGACAAGTTTCAGCGATTCAGGGTCTAGGGTGCAATGGTTAGTGTTAGGATATTCCTATACTCCATCCTAGTCCTACTAGTATTTTGATTATTTACATTTTCAGTCTTGCATGCATTTTTGCATGCAACATGCATTCTACATACATGCATCCTAGTCATCAGTCCAGCACCTAGACCTCAGTTAGCCAGCCCCCGGGAGCTTCTCTCAGATCAGTTTTATCCCTCCTAGAGCTTAGTGCGCCCTTCCTCCTTGATTTAAGGAAGCCACTTGTCCTCTCTCACCTACCAATCAATTGCACTTCAGTTAATTGAGTTATCATCAGTTCTTTCCTTGATTTAAGGCTAGATTGAATCTCAACTGACTGTATCACTCCGATGGACCTCTAGTGAGACTTGACTTCCCATTCTGACTCCAGTTAGCTCCTCATGCGCCCTCCACTGAGCCTCCTTCATTCAGTTAGTTCCAGTTACACTCAGTTACACCTACCACACTCAGTTAGACTCAGTTTGACTGATGGTTGACAGTTACTTAAGCATTGATGACTCCACTGATGATGAGATAGACTACTAGTTGTGCTCCGATGACACTCCATTGCTCTTTTGATCACTCCATGAAGGCCAATTCGAATTACCACCTTGGCATTCGAATTCCTCATGCATTGTATTATTTATTTGTCCATTTGTGATTAATGAATTAGTGTGTGTGAAGTATTTTTGCTTCTATCCGAGTTCTACTGTATTATTACTCTGTTGCTCATTTTACTGCATTGACCACTCTTAATCTTATTCCTAAATTCTTTCATTGTGAGGTATACATCAGCTCTTAGATCTGATGTGAGGATTTTCACATGGTATCAGAGCATGTTGAGAGTATTGTTTATCTCCATTCCTGAGAGTTTTTTGCAGGTTATTATCAAGATTTCGAGTGCAGCAGTTGCAGTTGTAGATATTTTTTATTGTTTTTGCAGGTCTTCTACAGCTCCCATGTTTTCAGAAGATCCTCCTCTTTATCTATTCAACTATGTTGAATGGAAACAAAAAATGATAGCATATTTGAAGAGACATTATCTCTTTGATCATTGTTTTGAAAGAGAGTTCGAATCCTTTGAAGAAGAGATTGACTGGTTAAATAAAGGTGGCAGAGCCATTGCAGCCATAATGTTTGCTATGTCTTGAAGCTTGGCATTCTACTCCCTTGATGATGTTGAATCTCCAAAAGAGCTATGGGCCCACCTGGATGAAATATTTGGCAAGCAGAATGAAGGGATTGGTCCAAACCCTTTTGAGAGCAAGCAAAGTGATGCATTCGCCCTCCTTGATGATCTCATTGATCATGAATCAGTATCAAACATATCTCATATTGAAGTTAGCCACAAAGCAGAAGAACTTGCAGATTCTACACTCATGCTCCAAATTTCTTCTATTTCGAATTTTGTGACAGTTCACACTCTAGAAATTGCAGAAGGTCCTAAATCCTCTCTTGCACCAGAGTCTATTGGTTTGCATCATGATCTATTGAATTTTTCGGAGGTAAAATCAGCCATTAGAGGTAATGCATTCACTCTCCCTGATCAATCACCTCTTATTTACTACTATATGATCATTATCTCATGCTTTCAGAAGGTTATTGAAGATTATGGCCATTTCCATTTGCTTGGGATAATTTCTCATGCATATCATGGTTTTGATCTCACCTCTACTGGTTCAAAGGAGATCTCAAGAAACCATTTCCATTCGCTTGGGATAATTTCTCATGCACTTACTGGTTTTTATCTCACCTCTAATGGTTCAAAGGAGATCTCAAGAAACCATGATTCAAGTCTTGGATCTAATTTGGATTCTAGGCAATCACTACTTGGGATAATTTCTCATGCATATGATGGTTTTGATCTCACCCCTGTTGGTTCAAAGGAGATCTCAAGAAACTATTCTTCAAGTCTTAAATCTGATTTGGATTTCAAGCAATCATGTGATGGTTCTTTTTGGCATAATCTCACTCATGATGGTTCGAAGGAGAAGACAAAAGACTATCTGCACATTCAGAGATTTGATCCTACCTCAACTGATTCGAATCACAGGTTCAACGATCATCCTCATACTTTTGGATTTTTTCTCATGACATTCGATCTGAAGAGCAAGTACAAGCACATGCTTTTTGAGCATGATCCACTTCTTCCCAAGAAGAAGATACCTCCAGACATATGACCAAGCATCACACCTGCTTGAGTTTGGAGCATTTATTTTTGTGTGTGCCTTACAATCTATTTTGAGGGGGGGTATTTTTCCCATGAGGTTTTCCCCATTTCCTCAGTTTATTGACTGTTATTATTCATTGTATTGGGTGACCTTTGGTCTCAGTTACCAGGTCCTAGGATGGATTAAGGGGGGGTGTTAGGATATTCCTATACTCCATCCTAGTCCTACCAGTATTTTGACTATCTACATTTTCAGTATTGTATGCATGCATCCCAGTCATCAGTCCAGCACCTAGCCCTCAGTTAGCCAGCCCCCGGGAGCTTCTCTCAGATCAGTTTTAGTCCTCCTAGAGCTTAGTGTGCCCTTCCTCCTTGATTTAAGGAAGCCACTCGTCCTCTCTCACCTACCACTCAGTTGTACTTCAGTTAATTGAGTTATCATCAATTCTTTCCTTGATTTAAGGTTAGACTGACTCTCAATTGACTGTATCACTCCGATGGACCTCCAATGAGACTTGACTGCCTATTCTGACTCTAGTTAGCTCCTCATGCGCCCTCCACTGAGCCTCCTTCATTCAGTTAGTTCCAATTACACTCAATTACACCTACCACACTCAGTTAGACTCAGTTTGACTGATGGTTGACAGTTACTTGAGCATTGATGACTCCACTGATGATGAGACAGACTACTAGTTGTGCTCCGATGACACTCCAGTGACCTTTTGATCACTCCATGAAGGCCAGTTCGAATTACCACCTTGGCATTTGAATTCCTCAGGCATTGTATTATTTATTTGTCCATTTGTGATTAATGAATTAGTGTGTGTGAAGTATTTTTGCTTCTATCTGAGTTCTACTGTATTATTATTCTGTTGCTCATTTTACTGCATTGACCACTCTTAATCTTATTCCTAAATTCTTTCATTGTGAGGTATACATCAGCTCTTAGATCTGCTGTGAGGATTTTCACAGTTAGCTCATTTGTAGCTGAGCTGAAAAACGCTGGGCATAGTCTTCTAAGGATTCACGGTCTCCCTGCTGCACCCTAAATATTTCATCCCTTGTATCCTTTGCTTTGCAGTAGTCCCTATATTTTTCTAGCAATTCTTGTTTCATTTGATCCCAACTGAAAATACTATTTCCCTATAAACTCACGAACCACCTAAGTGATAAATCTTTCAGTGTGGAGGGAAAAAGTCTCAACTTTTGTGCATCCGTAGTGTAATCAAAGGATCTGCAAACTACCTCAAATTCAAACAGGAATGTGTCGGGATCTTCTGAAGTCAATCCATGGAAGTTTGGAAAATTGTTAGGGTTGATATTCTTCATCCTAGCATCTCCAAGAGGTATGCTAATGGGGAAGGTGAACAACTCCCTAGGTTCCTCTTCTTCATCTGCCATAGTGGTGTTTGAGCTGGAACTAGTAGAGAAGTTGTCTATGTTTGGATCGTATGTGGAGTCAGTTTCATTTTCAGAGTTTAGAAATTCAAATTGAGAATGATCATAACTGTTGTTACCATTGTTTCTCATGGGAAGCTTAGGCAGAAAGCATCCAAACCTATCCCTTTGCCGATGAGGCATTCACTAGTAAAAATGTTTATGTTTTTTTTTCTAATTTTTTTATGTGATTTTTCTTTTCTTTTTGTGTGGCTTTTGAATATGTCTCCTAAAAGAAATAGCACCTCCCCTGCAATGGCGCCAAAAAGTGGTGAGCTCTCAGGATGGATGCCTAATGAGGGCAACTAGACTAAGAGCCTACTTTAATTATCAACCTGGGGACGTACAAAATTCAAAGGTGCAGGCACTATATGTGCTCTTATAGGATAATCTTGGTCGCGATTGGGTGCTGGTATCAATGGTTGAGAGTTTGCCTAAGAGAAATCGACTAAACTGAAAAAGGGTTGCTTAATCTACTGATGAAAAAATACCTATGCCAAGAAGTTCAAGTACTGAAGACAGTAAATCTATATCAAAGAATCTAAATGCTAAAATCAATCGATATGTTCTATGGATGTGAATACTAAAAATGTAGCAGATCTGTTCTAAAATAATGAAAGCTTAATCTTTTATTTAAGAAATAATTACTGTAAATCAAATGCATAAACTAGAAGTCTGGTCTAACCTATTTAAGTAAATCAAATGCATAAACTAGAAGTCTGGTCTAACCTATTTAATTTCCGAAACCAAGTTTGGTGTACCATTATCTAATGCTATGAAATAATTAGAGTTTCAAGAAGTAAATAACATTAGTTAACCACGGTATTGAAAGTAAGCAATCTTGACGAGCAACCAGAGTAATGAGAGAGTGCATAAGCTTTTAAGATTTGAATCACTGTTCAGAAGCAATGTGAGCACATAGGGCAATAGATGCTGAAAATATGCCTTGGAAGAATGTGTTGTTGCAGCAACATCCCTCCCCAAAATTTTGTAGACATTGGGGCCCCTCTTTTTCTTTTCCTAGAAATCCTGCTTAAAAGGTTAACTCCCCTTTGGAAAACTTTTGAACTTAGTCTTTTTCGTTTGTTTCAAGTGAGAAATCTTTTTTGGATTTTTTCTTCTAAGTCAGAACTTGAAATTCTCTCTCGAAATAGCGGAAGAACTTGAGATGTTCACCCGAAACTGCGGAAGAACTTGAAATTCTCTCCTGAAACGGCGGAAGCATTCATCAAGTCTTGCCGCTACAAGCGCCTCCTTCCCAAGTTCCCCGACCATTCACTTTTCGGAAAAGACTTACCAAATTCATCCTCTATTGCAAAAAAACTCGTTGAGTCTTCCCACAATGGCAGATCAACTCGAGAAATTCCGTTGCGAAAGACTTTTGCTTCATTAATTTCGGAAGAACTCGCCAAGTCATTCCGAAATGACGAATCAAATCGAGAAGTTTCACCGAGAGTCTTTTGACCCATCATTTGCGAAAGAACTCGTCAAGTCTTTCCGCAGCGGCGGATCATCTTTCTCTTCTTTCCCGCAACAAGTAGATGCCGCGCTCGAACTCCAAGTCTCCCGCGTTTCGGAAGAAACTCACAAATTCTACCCGCAACGACGGACGAGACCCACTTTTTTCATCCGATGTTGACAATTGCGCATAAATGCCGAATGGGTTGAAATGATCCACCGTACGCGAAGGTTTAACTCCATTTTAATTCCACCACCTACCCAATTAATGTCCACACATACCAATCTTAATATAAGGGTGGCGGGGGGCTCCTTTTTCCCACTGATAGATTCCATTTTGGAAGACGTTGTTTGGAACCTGCGCAAGTTTATTCGCTCTAGCTCAGCTTATTTGCCACCGCATCAACCCCGTAACACTAGTGTTTCGTTGCCAGGTAGGTGGTTCTACCGTTAATTTTGTCTTATCTATGCGTCGAGGCTTTCTCGGGTGATTTTCGTTTCATTACATGGCCTGTGGGAACTCATAGCAGAATATCCTTTAGAATTTATGGCCACTGCAGCCCC
Source organism: Larix kaempferi (assembly GCA_027924585.1). NCBI lineage: Eukaryota > Viridiplantae > Streptophyta > Pinopsida > Pinales > Pinaceae > Larix > Larix kaempferi. The sequence continues at coordinate 1,902,586 of BSBM01001430.1, read as the reverse complement.
CATAGCCTTCCCAATCCAAGCCACCTATCATTCATGCTTTAGCCATTTGAGGTTCGCTTTCTGTCCGTTTAGCCATTTACTTATGCAGATAATGCGGGTTCATTGTAAGCCTGCTACACCTACATTTTTTGCTTATGCACCTAATCCTTTCTTCCTCTATATTCCTTGAACACTTCCCCTAAAACTGAAAGGACCAACCCAGGTAATGTTGCCATCTCAAAAGGTCTGCCTATAATGAAGGGCATCCTATCTTCAAGGACAAGGAGGGAAATGAGTTTTTGTACGTCGTTTGCCTACCTTTTTCGGAAGCATTTCAAAAGTTTCAAACCCAACATTGCCTCCCTAGAATGATCAAGTCTGAAGGCTATAATACGTTTTCTTGAATAATCTGTGTTTTGTTTGCTTCCCCAGCATGTAGCCTTATAATTTATACCATACATTAGCATGCTAGTCCCTTCCTTCCTGTCTCGCTCTATTATTTTTTCGCCATATTTTACGTAATGGTTTACAATCTTATATTCTTTCACGTATGGTTGCTGACAGGGATAAGCCACGATGCCAAAAGGTAGCAGGAAGAAAGCTAAAATGGTGGAACCAGGGCCAGTAGAACCGAGGATTGAAACTCTCTTTCAGGACACAAAGTGCACCACGGGCGTCCCTCCTGAGTTCCGGTGGGGAGATATTTACCGGATGATCAGGAACCAAGATATCCCAAACGTGCCCTTAGAATAAGAACAAATCTACCTAAACATCAGGACCTCTGGCATATCCAGGGCTTCTACTCGCCCCGAGCTACTCCCGTGCTCAAAAGTAATCGGGTGGATATTGGAACATGCCAACCCACAAACAAGAGTGTTGCAGGACAACAAGGGACAGGCATTTGCTTCGTTTCATCCAGCTTATATTGCGGCAGCCTACAAATTCTTGCATCCCCAGCAGGCACTGAACGATGAATGGTTGGGACAGATGAATAATTTCTAAATGGCTAAAAAGATGTTAATCACGGGAAAACAGCTAAGGAAGAGGGACAATGATGAGTATGACGTTCAGATCCTAAGACCTCCCTTTAGGTTGATTTCCCTCATGTTAAGCAGAATTTTCGGCATGCCCGATGGAACCATATATAGAATACAATGGGCCCCCATAATCCACTAAGCATTTAAGGGAACTGTGTTTGATTGGGCTACTATCCTCTCACATAGTTTGGCATCCACTGTCACCGCAGCTAGAGAAGGTTTGTCCCTAAAGAAATCAGAGTTTTTCATGACTTCATACCTCATTGATTGCATCCTGGAAAAGCTCCCTTTCCCCAAGTTAAGTTGCTCATGGGATCAGGCCAACACCCCGACATACACTACCTATAAAATAATGTGGGCTCAAAATTACAAAGCAAACTATAAGCTCATCTGTGAAGAGTTCATTATGCCTCTGTATGAGCAGATGTTCAATGAAGAGCCCAATTGCCTGTCATAGAATGCCATGGAAGTCTTGGAAAATTATGGCCATTTCTACTTCTCAGAAAAGGGTACCTATATCAGGATGTTCGGAGGTACTAAGCCACCATACATCTTCCCAAAATACGCCACTGATTATGTAGTCTTGAAAGAAGCAGTCAGGCAATTTTTCCTTGATGGAATAGGAGGAGTCCTTCATAAGCAGCATAAGGCTTCCTTCCCTCCTTTTCCTTTATGTATAGGAGCCTATAAATTCTCAGGGGTTGCAGCAGCCGAAGAGTTCATTCAGGAGTTGAAAGCTTTTCACTTCGGTGAGGCAATCTTTCACAGAAATGACAGGCGGAGCAAAGTTGCAGAGCATTGCAAGGAGTTTTATGCTCATTTTGAGTATGCCCATTACTATGATGCCGAAGAAGAAATGTTCAGGGGAATCAGTAGTATGACTGAATTACAGATTTGTCGTCACAGTGGTGGAGCTAGCTCTAGCTCTACCATAGCCCGAGAAGCCAACCTCTAGAAATAAAGGGAAGGGGCTGAGGCCCTAGTCCGTGAAGAACAAATATTGAAAGAAGAAGAAGCAAGGTTGCAGAGGGAAGTTGAAGAAGCAAGGTTGCGACGGGAAGCAAAAGAAGCAAGACTGCAGCAGGAAGCCCAAGAAAAAGAGCAGAGGGAGGTAATTGAAAATCAGCTGCAGGCGAAGACGAGGAAAAAAGGCATAAAGTTGAAGAAGAGCAAAAGGCTGAAGAAGAACTTAAGGCCAACGAATATGCCTAGGCGGGTGGCTTTGGCACCCAAGACATGGAAATAGACTCATCTCAGGTAGTGCAGACCCCACCCGCGGAGGCAGAAGTCCATATAAGAGACCTCCCGATCATCCCTTTCACCCCATCCGAAGATCATACTGTGTCCCGATGGGATAAATTTGTGTATTATAAGAAGAGGAAGGCTGTGGTCTTGAAGTCAGAAGAAAGGATAAAGATACTTTTCCAGGTAGATATTGTCACCCAACGAGAAACCATGGTTATGCAAAATACAAATAAGGCTCCCATAGCCATGGCGTCCGCCGTTGTGTTGGCAGCAAAAGCAACAGAATACAATGTGATCGACATGGTCAAAGAGTTTGTGTCAACAAAGAGTTTGTGTCATCGACAGATATGGAAAACGTAGTTAAGATGATGCAGAAATTGTCGAACAAAATTGTAGATCTTGAGAAAGATAAAGCAGCTAGCACATCTAGGAAGCCTTTCAAACCATTCTACAAGAAAAGGGAAGACAACGATCAACCTCATCCACCTATGAATACTTTTCCTGTTTTAAATCTAAATGAAATAAGGATGGAACACTTTTGTACCTTTCATCAAGAGCCGCACTCAGAAAAGAGATGCCCACAATGGATTAACTCTATGAGTTTAGTCATGAACCAAATGATGGATTCACAGATTCCAGATCAAGACGATTCTCCAGAGGAACCAAGCCCTGAGATAGAGGAACCGTCTCCAGACACTACCATGGTGCTATGGGATTGGGTACCTTTGACTGAATTGGTAGAAAATGATCCCTTGGAAAGCCCAGTCTCTGATGTAAACATTAACACTCGCAGTAAAGGTCCCATTGCAGATCCAGTTCCAAGCTCGACTATTCCCAAGCCTAAAATTTCAAAAGAATTACCTAGAAGACACATAACAGTCATTCCACCACAGCCTAAAGGTAACCCAACAGCGGCCAAGCAGCCAAACATTAACACAACAGTTCAACAACCGAAGGTCACACTGAATAAGATAGACCATCCAACTAGAATTGTAAAAGAATGTGATATGGGATATGACATCATTGAAGATATAAAGAAAGTAAAGGAAAATGTTTCAATATTCAATATGTGTAGTTTGCCCCAGCAACGAGACAAGTTGTTTCATGTTCTCCAATCCTAGCCTAGCACTCCATTAACAGATACTCAAGAAAACCCTGAAATTAATGAAGCCAGTATCGACGGGAAATCTAAATCCTAGACATTGCCTTTCCTTTTAACTTTTGAAATCTTCAATTACAACGTGCACAATTGCTTGGTGGATTCCGGAGCATCTTCGAATGTGATGCCACTGTCTATTTGTAAGAAAATCAATGGCCAACCGATTCCATCTCCCGCCCAGATTATTCAGTTAGATAGGACTGCTGTTAAAGTTATCGGGGAGATGAAAGATGTCCTCATTAGGTTGTCAACAGATTCTAGAGTTTGTCAGTTCATTGATATAATGATAGTTGACATTCCCGAAGCCTATGGTTTAATCCTAAGTAGGGACTGGTCCACTAAGTTGAACGGTTACTTTGCAACTGATTGGTCCCATTTGTGGTTGCCATATCAAAATAGACAGAATCAGATCAAGGTTCTGAGAGAACCGCACATGAAACAAAATGTAACTCAACTAGAAGGAAAGAATGAAGATGTAGCCTTCTCATCTTCAGTTTTGGGAAATTATTTCTTAGAAATTGATTCGGGTAATTATCAGTCTGAAACTATTAGCCATGAATCAGATGAACAGTCCGATCTCCTTCATTTTTCTCGGACTGATAATATTGACTGTAATATAGTTAGTTTAGTCAGTGGCTTAGATAATAAAGATACTAACTTAGCTGAATCAAACGATCTTTTTTGGACATTATACTTTGATGGTTCTAAAACTTTGGAAGGATCCGGAGCCGGTTGTGTTCTGATGGATCCAGAAAGAAATAAGTATTTTTTGTCCTGTAGGTTAGAATTTGATTGTACTAATAATACTACTGAATATGAAGCTTTAGTCCAAGGATTGAAGAAAGCCATCGGTTTAAATGTTAAGTACCTGAAGGTGTTTGGAGACTCAGAAATAGTTGTGAGATAGGTCATAGATACCATTCACCGTCTTTCACCGTATTTGAGGAGTTATTAGGATGAGGTATGGGATTTAATTATGCATTTTGATGCTTTCAATATAAAGTCTATTCCTAGACTACAAAATTCTGCAGCTGATTTATTAGCAACATCCGCTTCCAGATTGGTGCCAACTAATAACAAGTGCTCAATTGAATTGATTTTCAGCCTTTTTGTCCCTGAAAATATCACAAACTTTAGAGTTTTCGATGATGACGAACAGATTATCAGTTTTCTAACAAACGAAGACATATTCCAAGAAGCTGTGATAGATGAAGAAGAACACGATTCTGATTTACAAAAGAAAGATATAGCTAAAGGAAATTTCATCCCCAAAGGGGTGAGGTCGCTTGAAATGCTGTTTGATCTACAGAGCAAGTTCAAAAGGCCAGCAAATACCAAGACCAATAGCTCATCAATGCAGCATGAATTAGTTAATATGGGCATCGAGGATGAACCAAAATTTGTTAACCTTGGCAAATGTTGTTCACCAGGAGAAAGAGATAAGTTCATCAAGTTGTTTCGACAATATAAGGATGTTTTTTCATGGACTTATGATGATCTGAAAACATATGATATCTGCATTATTCAGCATGTCATACCAATGAAGGCAGGTGTCAAGCCATTTCAGCAGCAATTAAGAAGGATGCACCCTACTCTTGAACCTCTGATTCAAAAGAACTGAAAAAGTTATTGGATGCTAAAATAATCTTTAAAGTTCGGCATTCTGAGTGGGTTACTAATCTAGTTCCCGTGAGAAAGAAGTCAGGAGAGATAAGACTATGTGTTGACTTCAGAAATTTGAATAGAGCTTCAGATAAAGACAACTATCCCATCCCTTCAATGGAACAAATTCTCTAGATGGTATCAGGATCAGAACTCTTTTCTCTTTTTGATGGTTTCTCTGGTTACAATCAAGTATTAGTAGCTGAAGAGGACCGTCTTAAGACTACTTTCTGCACTAAGTGGAGAACTTTCGCATACCGAAGAATGCCATTCGGTCTGATAAACGCAGGAGCTACATTTCAGCGGGCAATGGACATCGCATTCCGAGGATTGGGAGGTCACTGCGTTGTGGTCTATTTAGATGATGTGACAGTTTTTTCAAAGAAAAGAGAAGATCATGTGGTTCATTTGAAGCAGATTTTTGATCATTGCCAAAAATATGGTATCTCTTTAAATCCCAAGAAAAGCGTGTTCGCTGTTCCCAAAGGTAAACTGTTGGGCCACATCATTTCAAAAAGGGGAGTTTCAATAGATCAAGAGAGAGTACAAGCTATCAGTAGAATTTCCATGCCTCATAACAAGAAATCCATGCAGTCATTTATGGGCACTATCAATTTTGTCAGAAGATTTGTCCCCGATTTCGCTCAAATTGTTAAACTTTTGCAGCAAATGGTCAAGCAAAGCATACAGTTCAAGTGGACAGATTTGGAAAAGGATACATTCAAAGACATTAAGGCAGCCATAGCTAAGGCTCCTTCCTTAAGAACCCTAGATTTTGACAAAGATTTTATTTTGTATACTTTTGCTTCAGATGACTCTCTTGCGGCTGTGCTCACGCAAAAGGTAGAATTAGGAGATGAGTACCCAATCTCGTTTATGAGCACTGGTCTATATGGTGCTGAACTGAATTATCCCATTGTCGACAAACATCCGTATGCTGTCTTCAAAGTGGTCAAACAGTTCAGACGATATATTCTTAAGAATAGAACTAAAGTTATAGTTCCCCACCCAGCTGTTAGATCTCTTTTCGTTCAAAAGGAATTAGGAGAAAGGAGGGGAAACTGGGTCACAACTCTTCAAGAATATGATTTAGAATTTAAACCAGCCACCATCATCAAAGGGCAAGGTCTGCGTAAATTGTTGACATAACACCCAATTGGTGAAGAACAACATTGGAAGAATGAAGCCGAGCTGAATTCAGTCGAAGTGTGTCCTATCTTCACAGCTCCTCAATCATGGTATAGGGATCTAGTGCATTATTTGCAGCACGGATACCTGCCTAAGCACTGGAGTTCTAAGCAAAGAAGGGCTCTCCATTTAAAATTAGTAGCTTATCAAATCATTGATGGAATACTTTTCAGAAAAAATTACGATGGAATTTTCCTCAGATATCTAGAAAAAGAAGATGCAAGTAAAGTTGTCAAAGAGTTACACGATGGTCCTGCTGGTGGACATTATTCAGGGGAGACAGCAGCTCAAAAAATACTCAGAGCTGGATATTATTGGCCCACTTTATTCTGAGATGCTCATGCTTATGCACGGAACTGTGATATATGCCAAAGAAGTGCTGGGAAATTACCTAAGGTAGCAGGACCTTTGCAACCGGTTATTATCTCAGAACCTTTCGAACAATGGGGTATAGACATCGTTGGAGAGATAAAGCCAAATTCTTCTCTTCAACATCGATACATCCTCACAGCCACCGACTACTTCACCAGATAGACGGAGGCTATCCCATTGTGCAAGATTAACGAAGATGCAGTCATCAGTTTCTTGAAGGAGAACATCATAACCAGGTTTGGGGTTCCAATTTCCCTAGTATTTCATAATGCCACCTATTTCTCATTTTTTAAAATAAATGAATTTGTTTATGAACGGGGAATTAAACTGCATTATTCAACCAATTATTACCCTCAAGGAAATGGATTAGCGGAATCTTCAAACAAAAAACTCATTCGAATTCTCAAGAAGACTGTGATAGAAAATCAGCGAAGTTGGCATATAGCTCTCCCAAATGCCTTATGGGCAGATAGGGTGACTCCAAAGAACGCATTAGGGGTTTCCCCTTACAATCTCGTCTATGGCAAGGAATCCATCCTCCCTCCCAATATCTTGCTTCCATCCTTACAGTTGTCCCGAGCCTCTCAAGGGTCTGGTAGTCAAGTCTTACAATCCAGGATCAATACCTTGCTTCAACTTGAAGAAGCCCGACAGAAAGCTAAAGACCGGTTTCATTAGCACCAAGATATAGTCAAAAGATGGTTTGATAAAAGGAAATCTGGTAAAAGAAGTTTTGAAGTAGGGGATTTAGTCCTGAAATGGGACCATAATCATGAGGGCAAGGGGATGCACACGAAATTCCAACACTTATGGATAGGCCCTTACCAAATTTCTGCAAAGCTCGGCCCATCCACTTACAAGATAATAGACCTCTAGGGAGAGGAAGTAGCCCTTCCTCTCAACGGCCTTGCCTTGAAACCATACTTTGCCTAGCCTCGTTGAGACTTTCTGTACATAAATAAAGCTTTCTTTGTTTTACTTTAGTCTCTTGTTTTCTTTGTTTCAGCTAAGTTGTTCTCTTTTCTTAGCATTTAAGCCTTTTGTACAGTTTGTTTTTTGAACCGCCTGCAATTGGGCTTCTCGTGAAGGTAGATCTCTCAAGAAATCTCACAACTCGTGAAACTGGGAAGTCATCCTCAAAAGGAAGTTTATCCGTGCATTTTTGGCTTTTGTTGATCGTTCTCCAGAATGAAGAAATCCTGTTCTGCTGGTCGCACTAACCCTTGTTTAAATAGCAGAGATCTATGATTATCTTTATCACTTTCTTTGGGCTCCATCCACCCTCACACTTAAAAGCATCTTAAGAAGATCACTATAGTTGGACCCACGGAAAGGAAGCATGTCTCGAAGGCATAGGGTATTGAAATGACTCCATGCTGCAAATCAAAAGCCAAAAGGCTTGCAATCAAGGGTTTGTTTTCCAGAAATTCTCGCCTCAATCAAAGCACGACTGAGATAAAGTAAAGCACACAAGTCAGGAAAGCTGTCCAAAAGGATTCAGCTCAATCCAGGTTCTTTTTCGTCCGTGAGGCTTGATAAATCAATAAAATTCTCGCTCACACAAAAGGACATTATGGATTGAGGAACCAAAATCAAAGATCGTGACTTTAAAGAAAATATTTTTGGAAGGCTCAAACAGCAAAAGCTGTCAAATATATGAAACATTTAAAATGATGCAAACAGCATGGGAATGAGGAATAAGAGCAATAGTGTCTACGAGATGTTGTTACAATCCTGTGGTGTCCGATAACAGTGGTCATCTGAAAGATAAATCTCCTAAAAGGAACCTCATATTCTGGCCCTTAGAAAGTTTTAAGGATGTCTTCATCAAAGCTCCCCTTTCCCAGTAACCAGCAGATAAAGTGATTACTTACTTTGCCGAGATTCAGATGCTCAAACCAATTGATGCACTTAGGGTGAGTAGCTTTTAATAGTTTCCAATGAACGAGAAGAGTGTTTTGTTCAGAGATCTGTGTTCGCCAGCGATTAGCCAATTGTTGTTGCAGCAACATCCCTCCCCAAAATTTTGTAGACATTGGGGCCCCTCCTTTTCTTTTCCTAGAAAGCTTGCTTAAAAGGTTAAGTCCCCTTTGGAAAAATTTTGAACTTAGTCTTTTTCGTTTGTTTCAAGTGAGAAATCTTTTTTGGAGTTTTTCTTCTAAGTCAGAACTTGAAATTCTCTCTCGAAATAGCGGAAGAACTTGAGATGTTCACCCGAAACTGCGGAAGAACTTGAAATTCTCTCCCGAAATGGCGGAAGCATTCATCAAGTCTTGCCGCTACAAGCGCCTCCTTCCCAAGTTCCCCGACCATTCACTTTTCGGAAAAGACTTACCAAATTCATCCTCTATTGCGAAAAAAATCTTCGAGTCTTCTCGCAACGACGGATCGACTCGAGAAATTCTGCCACAAAATACTTTTTCTTCATTAATTTCGGAAGAACTCGTCAAGTCATTCCGAAACAACGGATCAACTCGAGAAGTTTCACCGAGAGCCTTTTGACCCATCATTTGCGAAAGAACTTGTCAAGTCTTTCCGCAATGGTGGATCATCTTTCTCTTCTTTCCTGCAACAAGCAGATGCCGCGCACGAACTCCAAGTCTCCCGTGTTTCGGAAGAAACTCACAAATTCTACCCACAATGGTGGACGAGACCCATCTTTTTCATCCGATGTTGATGGTTGCGCATAAATGCTGAATGGGTTGAAATGACCCACCCTACACGAAGGTTTAACTCCGTTTTAATTTCACCACCTACCCAATTAATGTCCACACGTACCAATCTTAATATAAGGGTGGCGAGGGGCTCTTTTTTCCCACTGATAGATTCCGTTTTGGAAGACACCGTTTGGAACCTGCGCAAGTTTATTCGCTCTAGCTCAGCTTATTTGCCACCGCATCAACCTCGTAACACCAGTGTTTCATTTCCAGGTAGGTGGTTCTACCGTTAATTTTGTCTTATCTATGCGTCGAGGCTTTCTCAGGTAATTTTCGTTTCATTACATGGCCTGTGGGCACTCGTAGAAGAATATCCTTTAGACTTACGGCCGCTATAGCCCCCATAGCCTTCCCAATCCAAGCCAGCCTATCAGTCACGCTTTAGCCATTTGAGGTTTGCTTTCTGTCTGCTCAGCCATTTACTTATGCAGATAATGCGGGTTCACTGTAAGCCTGCTACACCTACGTTTTTTTCTTACGCACCTAATCCTTTCTTCCTCTGTATTCCTTGAACCCTTCCCCTAAAACTGAAAGGACCAACCTAGGTAATGTTGCCATCTCAAAAGGTCCACCTATAATGAAGGGCATCCTATCTTCAAGGACAAGGAGGGAAATGAGTTTTTGTACGTCGTTTGCCTACCTTTTCGGAAGCATTTCAAAAGTTCCAAACCCAACATTGCCTCCCTAGAATGATCAAGTCTGACGACTATAATACGTTTTCTTGAATAATCTGTGTTTTGTTTGCTTCCCCAACATGCAACCTTATAATTTATACCATACATTAGCATGCTAGTCCCTTCCTTCCTGTCTCGCTCTATTATTTTTCCTCCATATTTTACGTAATGGTTTACAATCTTATATTCTTTCACGTATGGTTGTTGACAGGGATAAGCCACGATGCCAAAAGGTAGCAGGAAGAAAGCTAAAATGGTAGAACCAGAGCCAGTAGAACCGAGGATTGAAACTCTCTTTTAGGACACAAAGTGCACCACGGGCGTCCCTCCCGAGGTCCGGTGGGGAGATATTTACCAGATGATCAAGAACCAAGATATCCCAGATGTGCTCTTAGAAGAAGAACAAATCTACCTAAACATTAGGACCTCTGGCATATCCAGGGATTCTACTCGCCCTGAGCTATTCCCGTGCTCATAATTAATCAGGTGGATATTGGAACATGCCAACCCACAAACAAGAGTGTTGCAGGACAACAAGGGAGAGGCATTCGCTTTGTTTCATCCAGCTTATATTGCGGCAGCCTACAAATTCTCGCGTCCCCAGCAGGCACTGAACGATGAATGGTTGGGACAGATGAATAATTTTGAAATGGATAAAAAGCTATTAATCACGGGAAAACAACTAAGGAAGAGGGACAATGATGAGTATGACGTTCATATCCTAAGACCTCCCTTTAGGTTGATTTCCCTCTTGTTAAGCATAATTTTCGGCATGCCCGATGGAACCGTATATAGGATACAATGGGCCCCCATAATCCACTACATAGCATTTAAGGGAATTGTGTTTGATTGGGATACTATCCTCTCACATAGTTTGGCATCCACTGTCGCCGGAGCTAGAGAAGGTTTGGCCCTAAAGAAATCAGAGTTTTTCATGTCTTCATACCTCATTGATTGCATCCTGGCAAAGCTCCCTTTCCCCAAGTTAAGTTGCTCATGGGATCAGGCCAACACCCCGGTATACACTGCCTATAAAATAATGTGGGCTTAAAATTACAAAGCAAACTATAAGCTCATCTGTGAAGAGTTCATTATGCCTCTGTATGAGTAGATTCTCAATGAAGAGCCCAATTTCCTGTCAGAGAATGCCATGGAAGTCCTGGAAAATTATGGTCATTTCTACTTCTCAAAAAATGGTACCTATATCAGGATGTTCAGAGGTACTAAGCCACTATACATCTTACCAAAATACGCCACCTATTATGTAGTCCTGAAAGAAGCAGTCAGGCAAGTTTTCCTTGATGGAATAGGAGGAGTCCTTCATAAGCAGCATAAGGCTTCCTTCCCTCCTTTACCTTTCTATATAGGAGCCTATAAATTCTCAGGGGTTGCAGCAGCCCAAGAGTTCATTCAGGAGTTGAAAGCTTTTCACTTCGGTGAGGCAATCTTTCACAGAAATGATAGGCGGAGCAAAGTTGCAGAGCATTGCAAGGAGTTGTATGCTCATTTCGAGTATGCCCATTACTATGATGCCGAAGAAGAAGTGTTCAGGGGAATCAGTAATATGACTGAATTACAGATTTGTCATCACAGCAGTGGAGCTAGCTCCAGCTCTGCCACACTCCGAGAAGCCAACCTCCAGAAAGAAAGGGAAGCGGCTGAGGCCCTAGTCCGTGAAGAACAAAGATTGAAAGAAGAAGAAGCAAGGTTGCAGAGGGAAGCTGAAGAAGCAAGGCTGCGGCGGGAAGCAGAAGAAGTAAGACTGTAGCAGGAAGCCCAAGAACAAGAGCAGAGGGAGGTAATGGAAAATCAGCAGCAGGCTGAAGAAGAGGAAAGAAGGAGTAAAGCCGAAGAAGAGCAAAAGGCTGAAGAAGAACTTAAGGCCAACGAAGATGCCCAGGCGGGTGGCTTTGGCACCCAAGACATGGAAATAGACTCATCTCAGGTAGTGCAGACCCCACCCGCAGAGGCAGAAGTCCATATAAGAGACCTCCCGATCATCCCTTTCACCCCATCCGAAGATCATACTGTGTCCCGATGGGATAAATTTGTGTATTATAAGAAGAGGAAGGCTGTGGTCCTAAAGTCAGAAGAAAGGATAAAGAGACTTTTCTAGGTAGATATTGTCACCCAAAGAGAAACACGGTTATGCAAAATACAAATAAGTCTCCCATAGCCATGGCGTCCGCCGCTGTGTCGGCAGCAAAAGCAACAGAAGATAATGTGATCGACATGGTCAAAGAGTTTGAGTCAACAAAGAGAAGAGCTTGCATGCTGCAACATACTGTGGCTAACGAGCAGGCTTATAGGGATATTGTAGTGAACAAATATAATCCCCTGTTTGCTGATCACAAGGAGTTGTCAGATAAGTATCGACATCTGGAAGAAGAAAAGGAGCACCTGGAAATCCAGATGATGGTACTAGAAGCAGGAAATAATGATTCCAAAGCTAGATTTTTTCATCTGGAAGCAGATAAACAGGCAATGGTTGAGCAGCTAGAGCAAGCAGAAAGCAGAGCGATGGATATGTCTCCCTTTCATGAGCAGTCCTGTGACATCTTAAGTCAAGTGCATGCCACACAAGAATTGATTGCTGAGGAGGTGTGCAAGCTCAAGACCATATTGGATAGGATAAAGGAAGTTAATACTGAAGCCATTAGGCTGAAAGGAAAGTACACTCGGGTAAAAACAAACATTGTGAGTCAGATGGAGTGGAGAGAAGGAAAGGTAGATTTCCCTAAGCATCTCCCATTCAAATCTGTGGACGGTTTTAAGGAGGATATAGCCCTTATGGAGTTTGTAGGAATAGCGGCGCCAAGCTAATAGCTAAGATCCAGGGAACGATGGGGAAGAGTAGTGGCCTGTATCAAAAGATTCTTGAAGTGCATGAAAAGTGCAAGATTTTTTTCCCTTAGACCATGGATGATTTTCCAAGCGAAGAACAACGCCTATCAGACTTGAAAGACGAGCTGAGCATTCAAATAGAGTATGTAAAAAAGATTGATGTGCTGGCCACCGATGATATTCATCACTACATTGGGTTATCATCAGTACACAATCATATGCTCAAAGAGATCCACCAGGCAGCAATAGCAGAAATTCAGGGTATTGAAGTAGAGCTTGGTAAGCATGTGACTTCACAGAAGATCCTGCTCCCCTCACCAGCAAATGTGGTTGTAAGAGACACTGGTATATAGTTCAGCTATATAGCAGAAGAAGAGAAGAAGGCAGCAGCAGCAGCAGCAGTCAACACAGGCACATCATCCCCAACAGAAGCGCCACCCCAAGGATACACGCGCTAGTAATAATGCGTTGTTTTGTTTTTGGTCTACTTCTTTTGTCCCTATGGTTAGAGCGTGGAGTCACAAGGACAGCTGTCCTTTTCTGTTATGAGAAAGAATTTCTGTTATAAGAAAAGGGCCACGAATTGTTTATTTTTTGTAAAGTATTTAAAAACAATTGTAAAAGGCTAGGTGGCAGCCCTAGAGGCATTTTGTAAACTTATAAATAGATGAATAGTGAATAGTGTAGAGGAGTTTTGGCAGGGAAAATGAATTTTCTAAACTTGTATGATCTATTTTGCACTTGCTCCAAGAAAATGAATTTTTCCTAATAAGATCCTGGAGAGGATGTATTTTGCCTGGAAATGTGTGTTGGATGCATGCTGATTCATTCTTGTGACATTCATATCTTACTGTGAGATCTTTCTTTACTGTTTTGAATTATTTCTATGTATTGGGTGATCTTACTATTTTTTGTGCAATGATGTTTCTCCTAACATGAGTAATAGAATGTTTTCATATGGATTAAAAGCTATCTTTTATATCTTAATCTCTTGTTGTAGATGTATCTTTATGATTTAATGGCTATCTGTTGATCTTTAGATGCTTCTTGCAGCACATTACTCATATTTACAGTTTTGCTCCTTGCAAGGATAGATTAGATTTATTTCAGTCTTAGATACAGATTTGCGTCAAGTTCTGCACTTAGATTAAATTAGCTTAGGCACTTGCACATCATCTTAACAATAAAATAAAAAAGAATGGTGGATCGGGCCATTACCGGTGTAAAAGAAAGAAAATCTCCAAATCTAACGGTAGCTGGAACCGCTAACTGTACGTATTCCCCATACCAAACGGTAGACAATCTAATTGGGATAGTTTACCGGGGAGAATCCCTTTATGATTGATGCTGCGATCTTCGAGGCATCAACAGAATGCTGCTACAGGACTATTGAAACAGTATTACCGAACTACATAATACATTATAAACTACTACGGAATCAACAGGTTGCTTTACTATAGAAATAAAATCATACTAACTAACACCATTCAAATGCTTCCATATGCAATATAGATTTCAGTCAATGTAAAGCACATAACGAAGAAATACCTGAATAGTAAGATCTCCCGAATTACGTGTTGGAGGGGCCCTCCCCAACCCGTACTCAGGAGTGGAAAACCTTATATACACTGAATCGAAAGAAACATCAAGTCTTTTATTCAAAATAGCATCTCCATAGTTTAACAAAAGTCTGTAACTCAAAGTATCTTAATAGTATAAAAACATAAAGCAATGGTTCTAAAAAATGTCAACAGGATCCTCTCGCTAGCCGAGAGGCCTGTATATATATGCCTCTAATGTTTAACCTAACTTCTATGTCTAATTTCCAATTCTGTTTGAATAGGTTTTCTCCCTAGAAATCAGGAAAAAGGCGCTGAGTTTTGCATGAGCTTTCCAGTCCATTGCTTGATCTGCGTGGGTGTCCTTTAGTGTACCTGGACATGCTCATTAATACTTGATTTTCACATAATTAGTTCGTTGAACACGCATTTAAACATACAAGAATAATCTTTAAAACAACTTCATTAAATAATCAAGGTAAATCATTTCTCCCACAAAACAAGTGTATTTCTTCATCCTTTCTTGTGTTTTTGTTGTGGGGAAGCGATATCAGATACTTGTATCTTGGACTCATCAATAGTATGAAGGAGGAACATGATATGTCATGAATGGCCTTAGTCACTTCTTCCATATCATATCCACAAATCACGTAATACCACATAAAATTAAGGAAATTCAAAGGGGAAAGGTCTAGAGACAAGCAAAAGGTCAAGATTTCACTTGCTAACAAATATCAATGGCCTATAAATGATCAGTGGGTTTCCCTGACATTGTAAAGGATTACGACATTGGCAAGGAAGATCAATAGTGGAGATTTCACCCATGGATCATGATCAATGATCCATGTTAAATCTATAGGATATTCATACCTAGACAATTGGAAACAACCAATGCTAAATAGATCTACCCTAAAGCTCCCATCCCCATATCCTAATAATTAAGGAGAATGCACCACATGTTTAAACTCACTTGGTTGATGTTGACTATTATAGTGGTAGAATATTGAGAATATGAGAAAATCATACAACAATACAAAACATGCATAACCTGAGCTATTCTATCCTTTTGTCTAACCAAACAACAAAGAACATGAATAAAAATGGAGATAAGAGAATATATAAGAGAACAAAAAAATACACGTGGTAAAACCCCAAATGGGGAAACATCCATGGAAGCGAAAAATCTTCTTATTCCTCAAAATATATCCAACATTATAACTTGTGCTCCGCTCCACATATGTTATCCCAGATTATTATAAAGATGATCACAACGATACAAGATAGCTCAATGTTATGCCCAAAGGCTCCCCTTCACCTCTATTATATACCAAGAGGTATGGAAGAATAATATCCCTCTTTTACACGTGGTTAAATGATTTTCCACCTCTTTTCTATAATGAATGATAAAATGAGTATTTTTCTCCATTATAACTGTGGGATAACTCAATATTATTATATTAAAATTTATTTTGTTTGATTTTTCCTTCCAATGTTAGTTATGACATCTTATGACATCAAGTAGACTTCATTACACATGTAATTATTAAAATTATACATTCCAACACTCCCTTTTAATGATGACTGGGAGAACAACACATAAAAGGAGGAATATGTCATTACATCAATGATCCCTTTGATGAAAACTTCCCTAATTCCCAACAGACTGTGAAGTCACACGAACTTTACTTCCGTCATGGATTTGGTGAAGATATCAGCTACTTGATTTTCCGTGGGACAATAATCCAAACAAATAATGCCATCTGTAACAATATCTATGATATAATGAGTATCAAGGTCAACGTGTTTAGTTTTGGAGTGATACATTTAATTCTCGCTAGTTGAATTGCACTCTAACTGTCACATCTGAACTCATTATGAGACTTATGTACTAGCCCAATATTTGTCAGAACATGTTGGATCCACACTACTTCTTTAGATACTTCCTTAGCTTCCCTGTACTCTGCTTCACAAGAAGAAAGAGAAAGAGTCCTCGACTTCTTACTATACCATGAATTTGGACCTGAACCAAGTTGAAAGATATATCCTGCAATAGATATTCTATCTGTAGTATCCCCTGCCTAATCAAAATCTGTATAACCAAGAAGTGAGATTGTAGACCTGCTAGAATAGAATATACCATAATGCAATGTCCCCTGTAAATATTATAGAATCTGCTTTGTTGTTGTTCAATGACTCCGATGAGGCTTTTGCATAAACATCGAAAACATGTTGACTACGAAAGAGATATCAAGCCTGATGTGTGTCTATTATATCTGATCCAGGAGGATATTGGTGGCCACTCGCCTATTCCACTTGGACCCCCACCTTTGTTTCTTTAGTTTTTCAGTTTCCTTAATTGTAGCACAATTTACTATTTTTGGCAGTTTTTGGGTCCTAAACTTCCGAAGCCGTTTTGAGGCCCTAAACAACGTTTTTTCAGCATCTGATGGTCGAAAAAATATGATTCTATTTTGGAATTGAAAGTTATTGCTTATGGATGTAGTCCTTGAATAGATCTTTCTAACAACGTATCATGTACGTCAAACGGAGGTAGTATGCCAAAGTTACGACCCCGGGAAATTGACGTACCAAGTTACCCAACGGGGCCCATATTCTGGCGTTTCACCTCCTAGGGTTAGGTTTTTGGATGTCTAGGGTTTCCATTGTTTCTCAATAAAATATAGGCCTTCGAGCCTCATTGTAACACAGAGTTCAGAGGCATGTAGCCGCCACATCTCTTCTCAGAGATAATCTACCAGCACTCTAGCTAGTTTATTTCCATCTTATATGTAAACAATTTTCAGTTCTTCGATTAAAGAAATGAAGTGTTATTTCCGCTGCATCTTTGTTTTTATGGGTATTTGTGTATTCTGTTGCGTTCCTTCATAAATCCGGATCAATATCAAACTTCCGAAAAGTTGACGATACAATGTCACATCAACAAGAGGAGTATCACAATCAACGGTTAACTTTACATCAGACTGAAATGGTGTGGGTGATGGCTTGCAATCACTCATACAAAACCAAGAAATAAAATCTATCTCATACTTAGGCCGAGAGAGTAAAATACCATCTTCCATATGCCAAATATATAGACCCAAAAAATAATGTAATAGGCCTAAATCGATCATTTCAAATTCACTTTCAATATTATCCTTCATTTCCTATATCAAAGTAAGCTGGCTGTCAATAATAATAAGATCATCCATATAAAGTACAATTATGAGAACATCATCATCAAATTTCTTCACATATAGATTTGGATCGGATACACACCGCTTAAAACCATTCTTTAAGAAATAAGCATCAATCTTTGGATACCAAGATCTAGGTGCTTGTGTAAGACCATACAAAGACTCGTTCAATTTACATACTGAACTTGAAGCATCAGTAGTAATAAATCTAGGTGGGCTTTGCATATAAATTTCTTCACTAAGATCACCATTCAAAAATGAACTCTTGACATCCATTTGGTGTATTTCCCATTGATACGATGCAACAACTGAAAGAATAGTTCTTATTGTGTTCATTTTAGAAACTGGAGCAAAAGTTTCAGTATAATCTATACCTTCTTGTTGACAGAATCCATTTGCTACTAACTGAGGTTTATGTTTTTCAATCTACCCGTCTGTAGTAAAATTTGTTTTATATATCCACTTACATCCAACTAAGTTATTTCCAAGAGGAAGGGGAACAAGATTCAAAGTCTTGTTCTTCATTAACGAGTCATACTCAATTTGCATGGATTTTTCCTATTCATGCTTGTCTTTGGCTTGAGAATAGGTAGAGGGATCAACTATGGCCAAAAATTTATCCATAAGAACAAAGTCATATCTAGTTCTATGAGTGTCGAAAGGAAGATCAAACTCAGAACCTGTAGATTCAAGATTTTTCCAAGCCCAAATAGGAAGAGAATTAGTTGTAGGACCCATACTAGTATGATTAGAAAATTTAGTTGGAGCAATTGAAGAAGAGAGTGAACTAGGATCAATAATATGCATCGAAGGAGTGGAAGGAGTAATAAAGATAGGCGTAATAGAAGGTGAAGGAAAATTCAAAGTAACATGAGGTTCAATAGACTTTGGAGGAGGATAAACTTCATCAAAGTGAACATATCGCCTAATAATGACACCTTGGGAAGAGGGATCAAACATGTTGTATGATTTAGAATCCTCACAATAACCAATGCAAATACATTTGTGAGACTTGTGTTCTAACTTTTTTCATTTTTCATCCGGGATATGAGCCCAACATTCACTCCCAAATACCTTAAAGTTACTAATATTAGGTTTTCTTCCAATCCATTTTTTCTCATGAGTAACCTGCAAAACTGATTTTGTAGGAAATATATTCAAGATATAGTTAGCACAACAAATATTGTCAGCCCAAAAACATTTATGTAATCCTTTAGAATAAAGCATACATTTAGCCATTTCAACCAAAGTTTTATTCTTTCTTTCAGCTACCCCATTTTGTTGAGGTATATAAGGAACAATATTTTGATGTTGAATACCATGCTTATATAAACATGCATTAAATTAATTATTAATGGATCCCCCCCACCCATTATCATTTCTCAAAGTATTAATACTTTTACCAGATTCATTCTCAACCACGGATTTAAATTTTTGAAAAATACCAAAGGTTTCACTTTTGTAACATACCCAACCTTGGAACACACACAAAGGTTGGGTACCTGGGATATTTAACAAAGGGGATGGATGAATATAAGATAATCACATCAGAATAATACTCTATAAGGTTATGCTAACATGCCATACAATTTAAAACTTCTAAAACATTCAACCACTAAGGAGAATTGCCCTTCCAATGCAATCTAGTTCCCCATTTTACATGCAATGTTACATGACTACATTCAAACCATAACCTCTTCACATGTTTAATATCTATCATTACAACTATGGGAAGTTGTTTGTAGCGATGTAATCAACTAAATAAATCAGACTTACATTCCTTCATAGGACTCCATTATGACAATAAACATTCAACATTTCAACATTCTAAGGAGGTCGAGTTTAAAAGTCTAACATAACAGATCTATAATAGTTATTTTAGATTTCAATCCTAACTCAGATCTGATTCAGTACAACCATACATGGCCATATGGTCTTCCCTAAAGATAAGTCCGCCCCTTGAACATGATTTCCACAAAAGACTAGCTTCTAACATCACAATAAAATCAACATTACTATCTTTCCTTAAGGCATATTTATACATTAATGCATATCAGATTTAATACATGAAATTATCAGTCTATAAACCCATATGGGACCTGATACGGTACATACATGTATGACCACATGGACTATCCGAAAATCAGACCCATAACTGTTCATAAATCCATAATCAAATAGACTCCTAAAACATCCATTAAATCAATAGTCTACTCCACATCAAATAACAGATTTATAACACCACTTTAGATCATATATTTCTCATTTAAATGACAACCATAATCCCATGGATGATATGATTTGGAATAGCTATACACGACCATATGGGCCATCTTAAAATCATATCTCTTAATACTCATAAATTCCATAACAAACTAGCTACTAACCGCTAGTCTAACAATTTTACATACCTCTTCCATGAGTTTCCATTTTACCAACATAGGGTTATCTGTTCACCATGAGCATATATACAATTTAAAAACATATAATGATAGAAATATATCAGCCTCCATGGTCACATGTACATCATCATACATAACAAGTTTAAATAACATATATGCTTATCTTTAAAAAGTGTGCAACTGGCATCAACCGAACAGCTTTCCTCCCAGCCTTGGACACTGTCAAGCCAAAAATACTTGAGTAGGTCACCCCTGAGTTGAGGTCTTGGAATTCACATGGTCAAGGAATCTTCTAACTCGATCCTAAGGATAATACTTGTAACACAGGATTTCCCTCCTTCTTCAAGACAAAACATGATCACTAACCCCTCTTTCTCAAGATTATACCCCCTCTCCCGAAAGACAAGATTATGAGCACTATGATTTCTTTATTAGGATTATAACTCCTCTCTCAAAATACAATCTATGTCCAATGTGGTCTCCTTCACAGGATTATACCCCCTCTCCCAGAGCACCAATTACCACAATTAAAACTCTCTTGTACAATATTATCCCCCTTCACATGTGAAATCCCAAGACCCCCCAACAGTGTTGATGTCCATGTTGTGCCATTATTTTAGTTATAGGTAATAATAATAATAATAGAATAGTCACGTAATTTTAACAATAATCATCATAATATCCATGGTTCATGGTCTAGTCACCTAGTGCCACTATAAAAGCAAATAACCAAAATCACTGGTGTTCGGGGATTACCTTGAGGATATTAAATCCTCTCCCCCTTAAAAAAAGAAGAATCATCCTCAATGCATACTTACTCTTACATGAATTTACACATACCTTTATCATTGCAACTCTCAGAACCCTTCTTCCAAGAAACCACAATACTTCCCACTACCACCTACTTTTTTGTCCGTCTCTACAACCTATGGGATATGACTTCCTTCAACCCACTATTCCCTCAAGATATCGTCATCCTTTCACCCTACTAGTTCCTTGGAATATCACCATCCGGTTTCTAGGCTTCCCGTGAGAGAACCTGGACTAGCAGAGTGGTTCCCAGTGTAGAAGCAAGGGTCAATCTTCAATCCCTATCACATGGTCTTCAAACCTCATTAGAATGCCTTCAATATTCAACAAAATACATCCTCCTAAATCATATCCCAATCAATCATATGATTAACATCAAGTATAAATATATATGCTACATGATATGAGTAACAGGATACATAAAATACATCTTCATGATACATGAATAAATTCCAATTAATAGTATGAAATACATCGATATATATAGAGGTACATAAAAATATAGATACTTCTTCAACAAATATCACAAAATATTCATATCATAAAGATGCCTTTATAACAAAGATAAAAAAGACATTCAAATCACAATGATACTTATTTGCTTGCATATTTCTTTTCTTTCACAAGGTTTTCATAGGAAAGAGTTCATCTCTCAAGTATTCCTTCACCATCTACTTTCTCTCATAGGAAAATTAGGCCATACATTCCAAGGAAACAAAATACACTTCCATCACATGAAACTCGGGCCACACACCTGAGAAAGCATAATACATTTCCATCATAGGAAACTTAGGCCACACTTTAGAAATCACAATACATTTCCATCATAGGAAACTCAGGCCACACACCTAAGAAAGAAAAATACATTTCTATCACAAGAAACTTAGGCCACACACTTGAGAAAGCACAATACATTTCCATCACAGGAAACTCACGCCACACAACCAATTTTCCCCTTCCTGGTGCTCACCGACACTATTTCCCCCCTTTCTAGTGCTCACACCACCAGTTTTCCCCCTCATGGTGCTCACCTGAATCACATTCTAATCATCATCCACATGATCATTCATCAGGTATGTATATATATTTTTCAACAAGATATACGTGAAACACTTATTCAACAAAGATACATGAATCACATTCCAAAACAATCATATGGTTAGTATCTATCATATACTTTTTCAATAAATATATACGAAATACCACCAAGATACTACAAGGACACCTTCCAATAAAGATACATGAAATGCCACCAAGATCCTACCAAAATACCTTTCAACCTAGATCACAAAGGTCACATGAACACTTTATGCACTTTAATGTTACAGGAAAAGCAAATTTTATGCAACAGTTCCAATCTAACTAAGAATCAAAAGGCCATAACAACTAGTAGTTAAACATACTACTTTTGATCTCAATCACAAAGAATTCATCTTCTTTAGAGAACAATAAAAAATCCATTGTACATTAACTAATAGAAATGAGTATCAACCAATAACATCAACCAACATCCATCATACATTAGCTGTCATGCATACATCAACCATACAGTTGTTGGTCCATGATACATCAACTCATAATACCTCAACCATATATCAATCATAGATTCATCATATATCAATCATACTCTAATATCAACCAATGACAACCATACATGCATCAACTGACCATACAACATCAATCATAATACACTAATCAAAATTCATCAACCAGAGTACATCGATAAGAATACATCAATCATAATACATCGATCAGAATACACCGATAAGAATACATCACTCAGAATAAATCAATCAGAATGCATCGATCATTTACATCAATCAGAATACATCAATCATAACAACTGAGAGAACCCAGATACAACCAAGTCTAATATTCATCACATCCGATACTATATACATCAAATAATTCCTCATTAAATCATACCATACCATTATCATAATATCGTATATATTAATAATACATATATACAACCAATAGCATCACAAAAACAATACCAATATCGCACGTACGTAAACACTCGATACATACATAATCTTACATCTTTCCTGCATACATACTAAATTAATAGCAATTCTATACATACTTCGATAGAAACCCCATCTAATCCTCATTACATTACTAATTATTTATACATCACTTATACTATCAACCAAGGTAAATACATACTCAGATCATGTAACCAAATTTCCTACCACCAAAATATTCTAATATTCTACAATAAGATAATGACTTAGTTATACAACACTCATACCATACATATAACACAATCATACATATATACACATAGGTAATTCTATATTATATCACTCTTATATACCCATATCAAATGATACCATATATACACAACTCTCTATGATTACATATCCTTACATGATCAATTTTACATACATTATAATACACATATACTATGTGTATACACATATACACTTCCTAATACTATACAACATATCTGATACGATATCATATCAATATATATCATCATATATATATATTATATGCTTACCATATTACATATGTGCACACTTATATGTATAGTATATACACAATATCACATACACATAATACTAATAATTATTGCATACAATTTGAATGGGGGTTGCGTTCCCTCCAGAGAGATGCCCTTTCTAAACTGACAATCCAACAATTAAAATACATGGAACTTTCACAAAAGGAGGCATCATTCTCCCAAGCTCTACATATATACTAATAAATAAACAAACCAATAACATAGATCGTATATATACTAATTAAATTGCATAACTCCTGAGGCAGGAATTCAGGAAGATTACATAAGCTAGATAAAACATTCACCAATCATCCAGAAACGGTTCTCTATATATTTCATTCAGGAAAGAAGATACTATACTTATCCACATAATTCCAAAATAATTGATTTCCTTATCTTATTAACAAGGGAATTCTAAATCATTTCATTTAATATCTACATAGGTATATATACCTTACCATCGACTCCTAATATATCCTTCAACATATAATTTTTTTTTAAAAACAACCCACCTAATAACATATTAGCTATGCCCTATTCCAATCCAATTCACTAAACATCTATTGATGACCCCTGAGATTAATTCAAAATCTCCAATGTATATACTTTTATAAACTAATCAATAAAATTGTCCCCACTTAATAGGCACCAATCTCATATCTCAACTTCACTATTAACCAACTAAACTTTAAATTAAATTCAATATTTAACTAAATTAAAAATTTAACTTAAATTCAAAGTTTAACTAAACTACAACTTTTAGTTAAATTCAACATTTTTTTTTTCCATGTGGTTCACTTTAATCGGCTTAGCCGACCGCTACATCCACGAAATAATTTTCGACGGACCCGCCCCGAAGGGGTTTCCGCCCTGCGGCCGCTGCGTGCCTAAACCCAAGAGGGTCTATGAGGATGGATCCCGTGACCTCGCATGCTGGGAGGCCTAACTTCCGAGAACTCAACCGATCGAGCTAACTCTTGGGGCTAGTTAAATTCAACATTTTACTAAGCTTAAAACTTAAATTAAATTCAATGTAATTAAACTAAGGCCTTAAGTTAAATTCTTTTTTTTTTAAACTAACTTTAAGTTAAATTCATTATTTAACTAAACTCAAAGTTAAGTAAAATCCCATATTTGAATAAACTAAGAATTTTTGGTTTAATTATTATAAAACTTAACCTTTAACTCCTCTTGACCTAATTGTGATACCGTAGAGTTTTGTTATGACAATTTGGCAGAAATGAATGTGCACATATCCATTGTTAAAGCATGCCTTAATTTCAATATTTTTATAGCTACACACTAATAAAAATACATCCCCTTTATCCTTATTTACTTGGTTGTCATAATTTAGACAAGTAATTCAATGGATATAATAATCACAATATATCTAATTCATGTGATCTCATGTGCAATCATATCATAGAGTACATATTTGATATTTAGAAAATACTTTGTCTTAATATCACAAATGGCCTAGTTAACACCTCATAGGACTTGAGATATTGGATTTAGTAATAAGTGCTGGAGGCTGCAATGTGTTGTTCATTAAACACTTTTAGCACATCATAAACCTCTTTCACAACATATACAACATCCATAAAATTCATAAACACAGAGTCTTAATTTCATATAAGGCCCAATTAGCCGCATGGTTGTAACCTAAGCTCTGATACCACTTGTAACATACCCAACCCTAGAACTCGCACAGAGGTCGGGTACCCGGGCTCGTTAAAAAATGGGATGGATCAATCTAATCTAAGCACATTGGAATAATACTCTACAAGGTTAGGCTAAAATTCCATACAATTTAAAACTTCTAAAACATTAAACCACTAAGGAAGACTGCCCTTCCAATGCAATCTAGTTCCCCATTCTACATGCAATGTAGTGCAATGTCACATGAATACATTTAGACTAGAACCTATTCACATCTTGACTAACTATAATTAAACCTATGGGTATCCGCTTGTAGCCATCTAATCAACTAAAAAAATCAAACTTACATTCCTTGACGGGACTCCATTTATGACAGTAAACATTCAACATTTCAACATTCTAAGGAGCTTGAGTTTAAAAGTCTAACATAGCAGATCTATAATGGTTATTTCATACTTCCAAATTCAACTCGGATCTGATTTGGTACATGCATACATGTTCATATGATATGCATTAAAGATCAGTCTGCCCCATGAACATGATTTCCACAAAAGACTAGCTTCTAACATCACAATAAAATCAACATTACCATCTTTCCTTAAGGAAGAGTTATACATTAATGCATATCAGATTTAATACATGAAATTATCAGTCTATAAACCCATATGGGACCTGATATGGTACAACCATGTACGACCACATGGACTGTCTGAATATCAAACCCATAATTCTTCATAAATCCATAAGCAAATAGCCTCCTAAAACATCCATTAAATCAACAATCTACTCTACATCAAATATCATATTTATAACACCACTTTATGTCATATATTTCTCATTTAAATGACAGCCATAATCCCATGGATGATCTGATCTGGAACAACCATACATGGCCATATGGAATGTCCTAATATCATATATCCTAATACTCATAAATTCCATAACAAACTAGCTACTAACAACTAGTCTAACAATTTTACATACCTCTTCCATGAGTTGCCAATTTACCAACATAGGGTTAGCCATTCACCATGATCATATATACAATTAAAAACATATAATGATATAAATATATCATCCTCCATGGGAACATGTACATCATCATACATAACAAGTTTAAATAGCATAAAACTTATATTTAATAAGGGCACAACTAGCATCAACCAAACAACTTTCCTCCCAGCCTTAGACACTTTCAAGCCAAAAATACTTGTGCAAGTCACCCCTGAGTTGAGGTCTTGGAATTCACACAGTCAGGGACTCTTCTAAATTGATCCCTAAGCATAAGACTTGTAACACAAGAATTCTCTCTTTCAAGAAAAAATATGATCACTAACCCCTCTTTCTTAGGATTACACCCACTCTCCCGAAAGACAATATTGTGATCACTACGTTTTCTTTCTTAGGATTATACATTAGAGAAATTTTGAGGTCAAAAAAGGGCCTCAAAACAAAGAAAATGTACTGTAAAATACAACCAATCACATTCTAGTAGATGACATCATCCCCCTTGGTGAGGTGGCATTGCATGAGTTAAGAATGCTTATTTGTCAAATTTTCTATGGTGGATGAAAACACATAGTTAACCAAGGTAGTGGTGTAAGTACTTTTAAGTCATAAAGTAAAGTACTCATAATGATAGTCTTTTCATAAAATTATATTATTATCATTTTCAAGTAAAGTACTCATAATGAATATCTTTTCACACTTTCACATAAAATAATATTATTGTCATTTTCAAGTGAAGTACTCTTAATTCATAAAGAAAGTCCTTTCACATTTTTTTATAAAATAATATATTATCATTTTTATGTTTTTAATTTTAAATTATATATTCACTCCATTCTATTTAATAACATAATGTCAAACTAATAAAGAATAATAATAGATTTAATAAATAATAATAATAATAATAATAATGCAATGTGGATTATAATAATATTATTGACATTTTACATGTAAATAAATTCTCAATTAAATTACATTATTAAATTCATGAGAAAATTACTAAATATAAAAAGTCAACATAAAATTAAAAAAAAAAACCCTTAAAAATGTTTTTTATTATTTAATTTCATTTGCACGTTCAAGACAAATAAATGTTAAAGGACAATACATTTTTGGGAATTTACAATGAATCTTAGTCACATCAATGTAGACTTCTTTTATTAATTTTATTTCTAGTGAATTTTGAAAAGTAACTCAACCATGGTTATTTATATTGTGCATAGAAAATAGTGTGGGAGGTGACTTGTCATATATACCTACCCCATAAAACCCCCAATTCATAATATTTTAATATATCTCATATTTTTGTAGTACATCTCTTAGGAGGCCCTTTTTTGACCTCAAAATCTCTCTAATGCCCCCTCTCTCGAAATACAAGCTATGGCTAATGTGGTCTCCTTCACAGGATTATACTCCCTCTCCTAGAGAACCTATTACCACAATTAAAACTCTCTTGTACATGATTACCCCCCTCTTCTGCAATACGAGCATAATAACTAACTCACTTGCTCAGGATTATCCCCTTCTCTTGCAAGGACTAGCGCATTAATAAGAACAATACTTGCTTAGGATTATCCCCCTCTGTAGCAAGGAAAGCACAACAATGGAGTCTCTGCACATGATTATTCCCCTCTCATGTTAGACAAATTTAGGGTGAATATTCGCCACTTCACCGTGTCCCAACACTTCTTGACCTTCTGGTCCAAAATCACCATTCCAATCCCTACTAGAGAATTTGAAAAGAAGGGGAGAATAGATCCCCCAAACTTGCTAAAATCCTGCCTTACAGGATCTTCATAAAACCGCAAGACAAACTTGGTGCAAAATGTGTGCAAAATCCTATTCCAAAACCCTCTTTGGCATTCACAGTTCTTGTCAAAGCAACCTATGCCCTCACAGACAGACTCAACAATGAATGAATCCTCGAGCAATTCAAATCCTCCTATACCAATTTGAATTTCCTCCTACAGTTAGACTCCATATCAATGAGAAGCACTCCAAAACACTGAGGCTTCTCTCGAAACCACTGATCGAACCATTCAAGTTATCCACAAAGTAACTTGAATCCACTGAGACTAACTCTAAACCACTGAAAAAACACACCCAATCACTAGCTAACTCAAAATTATCAACAATGAATCAAACTCACCATAACTGACTCTGAATTACCCTTTAATTACTCCCCATGCATGATGGCAACTTGAATTACACATACTGACTCAAATTTCCTTGAAAACACCTCCATGCACCCAGGATAATTCAAATTGACCCAAAAATACTCAAATTAACTGATGATGAATCGAATTCATCCGATTATATGAAGATTACTGACTTTAAATAAAAAAATCCACTAATTAACTGAGGACAACTAACTCTAACTGACTGATAGTCACTTCAGTTAACTGAAGCTACTAGATATTGACTCACTTTAACTGAGGACAACTCAATTAAACATAGATTAACTAAAAATAACTCAATTTAACTCAAATTAAATCAGAATTAACTGACAGTAACTCAATTAAACTCAAATTGGGTGCATGCTGGCCACAATTAGCCAAATAGGTGCATAAGACATGATTGAAATGAGAGTGGAACCTGCCAATATCCAGTGAAGGTATATTCTCTCCAGTGAGGGCACAATTATGCATGCAAAACATTAATTAAAAAAATTAGGACCACTAGGGCCCAATACCACCAAAGTTAGGAAGACTAGAGTGTTGTTAGGGGGAGCCACAACTCCTAACCCCAACCCCTTCACATGTGAAATCCAAAGACCCCCTAGAAACGTTGTTGTCCATGTTGTGCCATTATTTTATTTATAGGTAATAATAATAATAATAATAGAATAATCACATAATTTCAACAATAATCATCATAATATCCATTGTTCATGGTCCAAGAACCTAGTGCCACTATAAAAGAAAATAACCAAAATCACAGGTGTCCGAGGCTTACCTTTGGGATATTACAACCTTTATGTTTCAAAGAATAAACCCAAGATTTGTGACTATAATCGTCAATAAAAGTAAGAAAATAGATTGCATGAGACAAATAAGGAGTTTCAAGAGGACCAAAAATATCACTATGAATTAATTGCAATGGTTCTTTAGAACGCCAAGCTTTACCTTTATCAAACATTTCCTTATAATGTTTACCAAGAACACAACCTTCACAAACACCTTTAGTGGAAGAAATTGAAGGTAATCCATGTACCATTTGAGACATCATTTGCATTTGACCATAAATCGAGTGACCTAATCTTTCATCCCATAATTTGCTCAGTTCATTAGCGTGAGCAACATAGGAATAAAAAGGTTGATTTTTACTTGAATTAAAACTAGTAAACTTATATAATCCAATATTATTATCAATAGGACCAAACTAAACAATTTTAAAGTTTTGTTTGATATCCTTTAACACATACTTATTAGGCCAAAGCTTCAAATTTATAACCATTTTGACATGCACGATAAATAGAAAGCAAGTTGATGGACATTCCTTTAAGATGAAACAGATCTTCCAAAGTACCATTTGTAGCTAGGGTTTTCACCCTAGCTTGTGCAAATGAGCACCTACTAAGGAGAATGTCCTCCTTACTAGCATTTCAATAAACAGTAAATTTAAATAGTAAAACAATATAAAATCTAAGCTAACATGTGCATTAACAGAAATAAAAAGATAATGACAATATAATGGAAAATTTTCTTTTGTATTATGATATGACCAAAGTTACATTTACCTCAGATGTGGAAGTTGGTGGAGCTCTTGCAGTAGTCCAGGAGGGCTGCTTCCATGCTCCAATGGGTTCCTTCTCCTTCTCCAAGGTGCTTGGATGGTGGGCCAAAAGGGGCACTCAAATGGGAAAACTAGCTCAAATGGTGAGCTTGGGTTTCACGAGTGATTTTGGCAGCATGAGGATAGGATAGAATGTGGATGTCAAATGGGGAGCCTCCATCACCTATTTATAGGTTTTTTAGTGGTGGAGTGTTGACCCATGGTTTTTGGCACCATATGGTTTAGGTTAGTTGTTTTAGGGTTTTTGCTTCATTTTTTTCCTCTTTTTTCTTCTTTTATATATATTTTTATTCCCTTTTACTTGATTTTTGGGAATTTAAGGCCTTTTTAGAGGGTTTTTGCTATCTTTTGAGGAAATTTAATTATTTGGAGGGTGAAAAGGGGGTGTTTTGGCCTTTTGGTGACCAATTAATGGTTTTTTGAGGTTTTGGAGGCAGAGATGGGTGGAAAAAATAGACAAATGAGTCATGTAGTTATGGAGATGAGATGGTGAGCATTTTTTGGGTGTTAACAGATTGCCCCCTGATGTGTGAGGGCAGGAGCTCATCGTATGGCCGATAGACATCATAGGTCTTTCATGGTTTTCCTGGGCTGTGGAGAAGAGAAGAAACGGATTAGAGACCGGAGTAGCGGTCCCGTACAAACTGCAAAAACTGAAAATACATGACCTCAATAATGGATGAGGAATAATTTGAATATATGGACGAGGAGGGCATACCCATGCTCGTATCAAGATATATAAATAACAATGAATCCCAAAAGGGGGATCTGAACAATACATGAAAAACTGCTGTGTACATCATAAGGGTCCATAGGGGACACAAATCTGTGACATACTCTTGTTCGAACCATACCGAAGCTGAAGAACTGATATAGTGTTGCTGAGTGTGGTTCCAGAGGACCTGAAGATATCCAATAACGGGGTGGAGATAATGACGGAGAGTCATGACCTCAATGGTACACTGGACTGTAGCTGAACTGGGTACTCAAGGAAGCATACGAATGGATGGATTACGAATACTGTTGCCAATGCAATCCGGATATCCACGGGAACATATAACTGGGTGTTCCAAAGTGACTCACCAATGTGCTAGAGTCGGGGGGAGTCCGGGGTCTTCGACATTTAACTGAAGGAATGTATACCCTGCACGAATCTCAATGGTGCGATCAAGGTGTTGAAGTCGAGCACGTGAGAAACAACCATTCGGAGAGGCACTGAGGACTCCACTCAAAATAGTCTGTAGGCACTCACCAAAGATGGTGATGAGTCCAAGGCTTAGGGACCTCTGGGTCTATCCTCTAGAATAGATGGGCTATCGTCGAAAGAGGGAGACCTGCAGCTAGCAAGGAAATGATGTTTCCTTGATAGGAGCATGAGGTGGATAAACAAGAGGTGATAGGATGGCCCATGTGACTGACATACTAGGGGGGTAGGAAACATGGGTCTTTGGGTGGGGCGACTCAAACTTCCTTTGTTCAGAGTATGATGACGGGGATGGTCGGGTAGCATATGAAACTAAATTGAGGGAAGGGGATCATAGTTTGAAGGGACCAGGGATTATGACTACAGTGAAGGATACTCGAGTTGGTGCAGGATGACAGGATACTCCAAGGGTGGTATATCGCAGAATACTCTGAACAAAGGTGACCTTAATGGGGGTGCTGCCGAGATGAGTGATCATAGTGCCGAGAGACACCGGTGGGGCCTTTTTCATGGTTTAAGGAGTTGGAAGAAGGGATAAAAGTGTGCTCACAATGGTGCTGTCATGTGGATTTATACGAGCCCAGGACAGTTCATGCTCGTGATTGCTTTCAATTTTAAGGAGTCCGAAAGTGACTAGAAGACTTTGAAAAAAAGGAATGGTACCATCGTATGGATTTGTACGAGCCCAGGACAGTGCATGCTCGTGGTTGCTTTCAATTTTAGAGATTCTGAAAGCAATAAGAAGACTCCAGGGGGGTTCTTTTTCGTGTGTTAGTCTCCAAGGCCCGAAAAAGCATAAAAGGATGCAATGAATAACTCTTCTATTCGGTGTGACTAGAGTATTCCTTTTTTGTAAGTAGTCTACCAGGTCCGGAAAAGGGTTAAACTTATACCAGATAGACGCCATTTCAGGTACTTTAACGAGCATGAAAGGAATCAAGATTGCTCGGCGATCTTTTCATTGTTTTAGGAGTCAGAAAAGAGCTTAACAGAAACTCCCTAAGTGCCTTTTTTGTACAGGACTTGTCCGGCCCGAAAAAGTTATAAAAGTATACCGAACAAAAGGAATGGCCAAGCAAGGAGGAAGTGTTCAATCAAAGGTCATCAATGAGAACCAAGAACGAGGGTTGGGGGGAACACTAGTGGTGCCTCTTGCGGGATGATGAATGGTGGAAAAATAACGAAATAATTGCAGTATGAATGGAGCAGAAGGAAGATGGATATGTTTGTAAAGTGATGGCAGTCGATGTGGCGCCTGAGAAATGATCTCAAGCATCGTCGCGAGCACGGAAAACTGAATCCGGTGATATAAAAAATGTCAAAAAGGGATAACGGCCGATGTGGCACATAAATTGAGGCGATGAGGGGTGCCCAAAAAATATTCCCAAAAAAGGGGTTGGGGAAACCAAGAAACTGAATCGACCATGATGGGGGTCTCGTCGTCCTGATTCCAGTGGTAGAAACAGTTTGGAAAACGGAGTCCGTATGGGTCCGGAATGGTCGAATCAAGAAATGGTCAATTGCCGATAAATAGTAAGTGGACCCATAATGCCATATGTCATTTGTACGGTTGATTTTGACAGGAGAGTGTAGTGAGCTAGAGCTGATTAGGCATTTGCGGGCGTTCCGATCGGTCGATTTCGTTTCCGTGAGTTGCAGGTATTTCACTGAGCTTGTACCTTTTAAGTTTATCTCAATTCGGGCGGGTAGTGGGTCCTCAGGGGGATGATACCGGTCATGAGGGGTGTGGACCGCGGGTTTCTAGGTGATATCCACGATCACGGATCGCAGTGGTGGCCCCTACAGCTGCGGTCTGATATCGCGATTGTGGCCTCTACAACCGCGGTCTGAGATCGCAGTTGTGGCCTCGACAACCACGATCCGTGATCGCGACTGTGGCCCCTACAACCGCGGTCTGAGATCGCAACTGTGGCCTCGATAGTCGCAATCTGAGATCGCGACTGTGGACACCACAGCCACGGTCTGGAACGCGAATGTGGAGTTTGCTGGGGCATCATTATGGGGGAATGATAGGTTATTTGAGGGGGTTCTAATCAGTTTTCATTGTGTGATTGACAGGATGCCAAGAGTACGATGGCGAGAGTGCGAGATGCCTGACGATCTCATGGAGTACATACGGCACGATCGACACGTTCGGGGGACTTTGGGGCTGTGCAGGCTGTTGAAGTTCGCGCAGGTGCCGATGATGCGTTCAACAGTATTGTTGCTGAACAGGTTGGTGGACTTCTGGGAGCCTGATATGGAGGCGTTCATGGTGCAGGGGGAGAGACTGGATCTTACCCTAGCAGATGTGTACTTTTTGATGGGGCTGCCTTGCTTGGGTAGGGTGGCAGATACCCAGCCACGGAGGTCCACGGACGTGGACATGGAGGAGATGTTGGACCGATACTGCTTCCCTACGTCAGAAGTGCATAAGAATGCACTTTTGGCATGTGACTTACAGGAGTCGTCGATCCGAGCGATCGCGGTGTGTGTGGTCCGAGTGCTAGGGTCACATGCGCCCCATTGAGTGTCGAGGGGACAAATGCAGTTGGTGGAGCGGGTCATATAGGGTACCTACTTTGCTTGGGGCCAAATGTTCCTCAACTGTGTTCAGCAGGAGTTGAGCAAGGTGAAGGTTTCGGGAGGGGAGTTCTGCTATGGGTCGTTCATGTGTGCTTTCTTCATGGAGTGGGTTTCGACGTTGCGACCGCGTGTGCTGATCCGGGATGGTGGGCTGAGGGAGCCGCGGATGGTGCGGTGGGGTCAGATGATGTGCCTATGGGGTGGTGGGGAGGTAGGGTGGTATTTTATGAGGGAGTTCTATATGCAGTGGTTGCAGATACCGGTGGGTATTGATGATTACCCATACCATGAGATGGACTACCGGGGAGATCCAAAGGTGCTATGACCTCCAGGGCAGGCTTGGGGTCCAGATGGTATGTATCCAGCTTCATGATTATTGGTTTTATGTTAGATTGGTTGCTAGAGATATATGATGATCTTGAATGTTGGTGATTTGGTTTGATGCAGATGTGGGATCGATGCCACCACAGGGGTATAGGGACAGTAGAGGTCGCATAGCAGTGCCAGCCCTACCAGGCCAGGGGGAAGTGCGATGATGGGATGCTGATGAGACTTTGGAGTCCCTGCGGTGTACCTTAGATCGACTACTGGTGGGGATTTTCGAAGAGGGTTGGAAGGAGCTGGATCGGAGGGTGATCGAGGCCTGCTACGAGGCTCCACGGGACTGGTAGGAGAATCTGATGCGGGTGGCGGTGCTAGCCGAGGAGAGGAGGGATCGAGACTATCAGGGGGATGAGGAGGATCCAGATGAGGAGCGAGGAGAGGATGAGTCTGCAACAGAGGCTATTGATGAGGATTCAAAAAGGGGATACGACTCTCGTTAGGGAGTTTGGGGGACTGCCCCTGATGCGTATGGGCATCCGGGATTTTTTTGTATATACGACATGTATTTATGACGAGGATGCTGTTGGGGCTCCTTGATGTATATTTTTTGTATAGTTGAGTGCTAGGGTACTCATGACATTTGTATGACGATGATATATATATATATATGTGCACATGGATGCATTTTTGCGGTGATTACTTTTGTAAGCATGTGGATGCG
This sequence comes from Larix kaempferi, assembly GCA_027924585.1. Lineage (NCBI taxonomy): Eukaryota > Viridiplantae > Streptophyta > Pinopsida > Pinales > Pinaceae > Larix > Larix kaempferi. Next base: position 1,867,938 of record BSBM01001430.1, on the reverse strand, counting down.
CATTTATGGTTTTATGTTGGTTATTGCATGTGGATGCAAATGATGTGTTATAGTAGGCACGCGGATGCCCTATTTTAGATGCAGTCTTTTTGGGATTTTAATGTTTTTAATATATTTACATGTTATGATGATGATTCATGGTGAATGATTTACATGGTGTGATTGATATGTCAGTCTAGGATGTTGTTAGCCATGTGATCTGCGACACTGTTTTGAGCTCTTGGGACATGAGTGAATGTGATGGAGTCAAACTATCGGCTTAGTTGTTTTGTGTGCGGGAACTTTCTAAAGAGGCAAGGATCATGCACCTGGTAGCAGTTGTTGGGTTGGGAGACAAGGAGCTGGGAGTTAAGGAACACACGAAGGTGACGTATACCAATCTGGAGGGCAGCAGTCAAGAGACCGATCACGACATCGTACTCATCCTGGTTATTGGTAGCAGCGCCTATGCACACTTCGTCAAGGTGAATCAATTCGTGTGAAGGGGAATATAAGACCCAAGCTGCGGAAGCCAAGTTTGGAGACCAGCGACTTGCTCCATCGGCGAAGCCTACATAATAAGGTGGAAAATGGTCCATCTGTGATCATGCAGGAAAATGACGAATGTAAGGTTGTGGAAAAAAGTGGAAAACAAAAAGAAATCAAACTGTACAACACGGATTAGCAGGTCTGAAGGATTTGTTAAGGGTAAAAACGTTTGAGATACAACCCATTACGGGGGTTGCGTAAGGGGTGGCACTCTGAATCGGTCAGGATATATGCCCCATGTCCAAGGCAAGTATGTACTATGTATGGGCCTTGCCACATGGACTCAAACTTCCCTTTACCTATCTTGTCGTGGGCTTTTGTGTAAACGAGGACTAGATCGCCTTCATGGAAAGCTCGTGGGTGAACATGTTTGTCATAACCAGCTTTGGAGTGGCTCCTAGCAGCCTCAATGGTTTGGAGGGCTGTGCAACGATCCTCGTTAGCTTGTTCTAATAACAACAGACATTGTTCAAGGGGTGAGGTGTTGGGGAGAAGTTCAATGGAAATGTGCAGGGCGGGGATTTGACATTCGATGGGGAGGACAGATTCGACACCGTGAACTAAGTGAAAAGGGGTGAAACTGGTGGTGGTCTTAGTTGATGTGAGGTAAGCCCATAATGTGGGGAACAACATGTGGTGCCAATTGGACTTATGTCGGTCGACAGTTCGTTGAAGGATGGTTTTCAAAATTTTGTTAATGGCCTCAACTTGGTCGTTCCCTTGGGGGTAATAAGCAAAGGCATACTGATGTTTGAATTTAACGAGAGTGGACAACTCGCGCCAAATGGCATCTTCAAAATGTGAGCCATGATCCAAGACAAGCTGTTTAGGGACCCCAAATCATGTGATGACTTGGTTGAAAAAGAAACGGACAGCAGTGTTGACTTTACAGTTGAAGGTAGGCATGGCTTCAACCCATTTGGTGAAGTAGTCAGCGGTGACAATGATGTACTTATGGCCGTTTGTGGATGAGGGATTACACTCCATGAAGTCGATGGCCCATTTGCAAAAAGGGCCAACTGTGATGACTGGGTGGAGTGGGGCAGGTGGTGTCCAGGCCTTAGGGGCAAAGAGTTGGCAATTATGACAATTCTTGACCACTGTGATACAGTCGGTGAATAGTGTGGGCCAAAAGTATCTGGCGTGGATTAGCTTCTGGGCTGTGGCCATCCCAGAAAAGTGTCCACTGCAGGCGCCAATATGACAGTCGTTGAGAACTTGTTCTGCTTCCTCTCATGTGAGACAACGACGTAGGATAGTGTCGACGCCGCGCTGGTAGAGGACATCGCCTAAGAGTAGGTACCAGGAGGCATGCTGATGAATACGGTGGCGTCCATCGCGATTGATGTCAGGTCGAAATGTCTGCTTGCGAAGGTATACCAAAATGTCACCGTACCATGGGTCATCTGACGAGATGATAAACAAATGGTCATCAGGTAACTCAGTGGTGGTTGGCGGTGATGGCAAAAGGGATGGTAGATCGGTTATGAGATGGGCAAGTGCAAGGGATTTAGTACTCTTAGGGGTTGTGAAAGTTAAGTCATACTCTTGTAGGATAATGACCCATTTAGTGACGCGGCCTTGTAGAAGGCGACGGGTCAAGAGGTAGACCATGGGGTTGGAGTCAGCGACAACAGTAGTATGACTTAGGAGAATGTAATGTCGCAATTTCTGTACAGAAAAGACGACGGCAAGGGCCAACCTTTCCTCATTTGGGTAACGTAATGGTGGTCCAGACATGGTTTGGATGACATAATAAATGACATGTTCCTGGCGAGCAGAGTCTTCTTGAACCAGCACCCCTGATACGGTATAATCGGATGCCGAAACGTAAAGGATGAAGTCCTTAGAGAAATCCAGAGGGGAGATCAAGGGGGCTTGCGTTAGAGCTTTTTTAAGGGCTTCGAAAGAAGCTTGTGCCTGGTCATCCCAAACAAAGGGTATGTGGGTACGAAGCAATCGTAAGAAACCATGAACGGTGGTGGCATGGTCAAGAATGAAACGGTGGAGGAAATTAGATTTCCCCTGTAAGCTTTGTAGCTGTCGGAGCGTACGTGGTGATGGAAGGTCTAAGATGGATTGAAATTTATGGGGTCAACAACGATTCCTTTATGGGAAACAATGAAACCTAATAACCGGCATGCTGGAACGCAAAAGACACACTTGAGTGGGTTTAAGCGGATCTGATACTTGCGACAACGCAGAAAAACTTGTCGGATATCATTAAGGTGGTCGGATCGTTTCTTGGAGCGTATTGTGAGATCGTCAAGATAGACCAATAGGATATGAACCAAGTCGTGAAAACAATAGGTCATGGCTCGCTGAAAGGTGGTACCCGGCATTTTTAAGGCCGAAAGGCATGACACGATAGGCAAAGGTGCCTCATGGGGTGGTGAAGGCGGTCTTGTATTGATCTTCCTTGCGGATCTGAATCTGGTTATATCCAGAGAAACCGTCCATGAAGGATAGGACTTCATGCCCCGCACACGCATCGATGAGTTGGTCAATAAATGGCGTAGGGAAGTTGTCTTTGGGACATGCTTGGTTTAAATCGTGGAAGTCAGTACATACCTAGATGGTGCCTTGTTTTTTATTAACTGGGACGGGTTAGACACCTAAGTGGTGTATGCGATGGGATAGATGAAACTCGATGCGCGAAGTTTTTCAACTTACGGCCTTGACGGCGGGGAGCTTTGATGGGTGAATGGGGCGTTGTTTCTGGTGAATGGGAGGCACGTCGGGCCAAGTGTCAATGTGGTGCTCTATGATAGTGGGATCAAGACCAAGCATTTCGGTGTAGGACCAGGCAAAGACATCGCGAAACTCCTTAATTTTTTTTTTGTATTCTCCGATCTCGTACTCAGTGTAGTAAGCTCCTAACGTAATGAGTTCAGGGGCACCAGCTGGGGTAGATATATCGATGTGGATTATGGGTGAGATGTTGGCCATGTTACCTTCCTTGAAGGAATTGGGAGCGGGAATGGGCTCTTTGAACTAGTCAGCTTTGGTTGGGAGGAAATCTTTGGAATCTATAAAGAATTGGATGGCTGTGGTGGGGGAGGACTCCTCCGGGAGGAAACAAGAGTGATGGTGCATATCATCCCAGGGGTAATCACGTGCAGTGAGAGCCTCAAGAATTTCCTCATCGTTGCGGAAACCTTTGGTCGTCAAATCGGTTGACGAGGGAATGCTAGAAGTAGAGATCATATAAATGGTATTGATTTCTCTCGCTGGCGGAGATTCTGGGGGGTGAATCTCTTCAATGGTGAGAGGAGATGTCTCGAGGTCTGTGTTATTCATTTCATAGAGGGCGGCTCTGTAATCTAGGAGATCAGGGTAGTGATGTGAGTAATGGACGTAAATACCGCATATTGCATAAGGGTGATTGATACGCAGTGATTTATCACAAGGCTTAGGGGTAAGGTCGAGTTGGACGAGTGGGATGTTGGGGTCATCGTCAAGCATTTGCATGTGCTCCTGTAGTGCGAGTAATTGTGGACATTGATGGGTAGCATGGCCTAACTCATCATACAGAGAGCATTTGGGAGGAGCTCGAAATGGTGGAGGATTTTTAACTGTTTTGGGCGAGGGTAGAGTGGTATAAGGTAGTGGGCCTCTGCCCCCAGTGTGTTTGGTAAGAGGGGGTGGATTGCTGGATGAGGAAGGAGTGGTAACGCCAGGAGGTGGTTGACTGGCAGTAGTAATGGGTTGTACGGGCTGTAAGACGACGTTTGGTGTTGGAGGGGAAGCGGGGGGTGAGAGATACCACATAGGTAGTCCTAAAGTTAACCCCGGAAGGTTGAGTGTGGCCATAATTGGGGTGCTTACTAATCTCGAAGGGGGGAATAGGAAGGAGATGGTATGAATGGGTGTAGCACCAACATGACTAGGTATCGACGGTGGTTGGGGTAGCAAGGGCGGTTGATAGTTGGGGGTTTGTTTATTGTGGGACAAGGTACATAAGTCAGATATTTCTGTCGCCTGTGACGGGGGTGGAATGGATTGGATTGTGGAAGTCATCGGCGTATCTGAGTAGATTCCAGGTCCAACTGAGGAAATCAATGAGGTAGATGCACCGTGAACAGGCTGTTCAACCATGGGGAGAACATTTTTGGGTGTAGCCGGGGCACTGGGATCGTAATAGGTGAGTTGATCAATCTTGACCACTCGCCCTTCATGAGGGAACATCATGATACGAAAAACGGATGAAGCAACCGCCCACATGGCATACATGTAACTGTGACAAAGTAAGAGGTTATAATCAAGTTGGGCGTTGATGACCTCTATGTCAATAAGTATTGTTTTACCAGCCAACTGGATGGGGACATTGGCTAAGAGACCTTGGGGTTGAGCCGAACGACCATCGTAGGCTCGCAACGCAGTGGTGGATGGCTGGAGAGTGGGGGATCCTAACTTCTTCCAAATGAATGTGGACATAACGCATGTGGAGGCACCCTAATTGATGATGCACCGATGGATTACAAGATTCCGAATGGATACAGAACTTGGAATGCTAATGTGGAAGGCAGGCGTGGTTCAAATTGATCCAAATCGAAGGTCATTAGTGGTGAGTCAGTGGGATCGATACCACCAATAGCGGATAGTAGGGTCTTACAATGTGTAGGATAGGTTTTCAAGACCTCTAACGCAGACATGGCCGCGGGGGACTGGGCTAAGTCATCCACGATGTTGTAATTGGATGCAATGCAAGCATTGGGGTTATCGTTGATGCGACAGAGTGGGAAACTAGTCGCTTTTGGGGCTCCATCTAAGGGGACGGGAGGTATGCGTAATGGCTGATCGGTGGGAAGAGCGTTGGTGGTTTAATCCGTGGGAGGGGCTTCAAGGGTGGAGCCATATTGGTTCCGACAGGTTTGAAGGTTAACATCAGCGGATGACATCATTAACAAGTGGTGGGTACCTGAGTCTAAAATGGGGTGCGCAGGTGTAGCATACGTGACTTGCTGTTGGGGTGGCACGGTCCCTTGAGGGGGAGCCAACGGTTGAGTGTTCACCACTCCTTGGGTTGGTAAAGGATTCTATAATACCAAGGGTTGAATTGAGGTGGTGGGGGGTTAGGTGGCACCGGTGGGGTCGCGTGCCCTTGGCGGTGGGCATCATCGGTCCAAAGTTGCCGTGCCCACTCCAACTGTGGGAAAGCGTGTGTGTAATGGCCATAGACCCCGCAGATGGAACAAGGATGGTTTGTTTGTAAGTTGGGGTTTTTAGCTTGCTTCGGTGGCCTATCGGGGCTTTGGTTGGCAGGTGTAGTGTTATTATTGTTTGGGGGATTAGGTGGCTGGCCACCTTGGTCTAGAGGAGGGTTGTTTCCACGGTTATATCCCTTTCCGCGGTTTTGCTGGCCTTGTTGGTTACATTGCGTATTTTGGTTCTGCCGTGGATTTTGCTGTGCGTACACTTGCCCTTGGGCAGTAGGTGGGTTCTGGGGTTGTGTCGGTGTGAGAGTAGGCTGTGGGGGATAATAAGTCAGTGGGGCTTGAGGTGGTGCAGGTGTGGGACCTGGTGGGGGTTGTTGATATGTCTCTATGACCGGTGGTTGAGTTTCTATAGGTGCTTCCAATGGGGGATAATAAGCGGGTGGGGCTTGGGAAGGTACAAGAGTGTGAGCGACCTGCTAGTGGTAGTATGTGTGAGGTGTGACGGGGGGAATGTAAGCGGGGGGTGGGTGGTCGAAGCATTGAGGGGGACATGAGGGTACCTGGGAGTGGCGATTATGTTCCATGGGAGCATATGAATTGGTTTCTCTAGAGTGGGATGTAGCCCGTGAAAGGTCGGGGCCAGTACTAGTACGCGTAATGGAAAAGGGTTGTTTATGTGATGCAACATGGCCAATGATCCCATCGGCGGCATGGGATGCCCCCGGCATGTTGTTTCAAGAGGAATCGACGTGAGGAGCGTTGGGTATAATGGTATATAGGTAACCAGACTGGGCGTAGATAAGGTCAAACTGCTGGGCTTTTAAGATGGCTTCTTCTTTGGACTGGGGTCGTTCGGATGTCACATCCTTAGCAATGACGGGAAGGAGAGATTTGAGAAACCAATCTAGGAAGATACGGTCATCTAACTTGATTTTGCACAGGATTTGGCGTCGATGCCACTCATGAATGTGATCAGTGATGTGGGTGGGCATGGTTTGTCTACAAGACAGTAGGATCTCAACTCCCGCGTCATAGTGGATAGGTAACTAAAAGACCTGCAGGAAGGTCGAGGCAAGGGAAGTAAAGGTGGCATGGGTCCCATGAGGCTACTTGATGTACCACTTGGATGCAGAGCCAATGAGTGTCTGTTGTAACAGACGGAGTCGGATAGAGTCATCCACTATGGAGTTAGAGGAACACCATAGGTGGAAGGACATAATGTGATTTTGGGGGTCTTCACCTGCCTTACCCTCAAACTCAGGGATGTCTAATGGGAGCTTGGTGGGCATGTGAGGCCACATAGGATCGTGTATGATGGGATCGTTGGTCAGTCGGGCCAGGTCAGGAAGGTTGAGACTAACCATGAATGGAAAACTAGTAGAAGGATGTGACATGCTGGTGGTGGAGGTCACGGTGGGGCCGATGCCCCCTAGTGTAGGGGATGGGTTTTTGATAGGGATGTGACCCCCAAGAGGGGGGGTGAAGGTGGTATGGGAGGGTCCTATGGCACTAAGCGTAGTGTGAGTCACCAGTGGGGTTGGGTTGGGTATGCTAGCCACTGGAATTGGCACAGTGACCAGAATGGTGGGTGTGGGCCCCATCGAGGGCATACCCAAGGTAGGTGTGGTGGCTGGGGTTGTTGTCGACGTTCTATCGAGGGTCCCTACAAAGAAAGGATTAGAGGTAATTCCAACCATGGGGCTTGTTGGTGTAGTGTAAGTGGGGTGTTCAGACTCTTCCTTAGAATCAGATGTGAAATAAGGGGCGTCAGAGTCGGGGGACGGAGCTCTATGTCGTCGACGAGTAGAGTCAAGTGACGAAGCTCTAGGTCTATGACGAGTGGTATCAAGTGATGAAGCTCTACGTCTATGACGGGTGATGTCAAGTGAACCGTGCTACGGGGGCTCACCCTGGAGGCGCCGAGAGTGTCTCGGGGACTCAATGGTGACAGATGGTGTCAATTATCTGGGGGTTGTGTGGAGTGAAAAAACAACTCAAAAACCCTAATGAAGCCGAGTGTGCAGAAGGAGAGCGCAAAAAATAAGGCACTCAGGCCAACAACCATCCCAAAACGCTCACTGTAACAATTGTGCTACAATAAGCGGAGTGTCAGAAAAAATGGTCAAAATACCAACAAGCAACAGGTTTCCTAAAAATAAAAATGGTGGACTCGCTAGACCAAAGGGAGGTAAGGGAGCATGCAAACATCCAACTAAATAGTATTCTGACTCAACTAGACATATCCTCTGCAAGGTGATGAAATCCAAGTAAGACAATATGGATAGTAGAACCAAGTGGCTAAGGGTATCCCCCTACCAGGAGGGACACCGGGTAAGACAATCCTAGAAGAAAGGAAACTAAGATACCCTGTTCATGACATGTCCAGAAAGGTGAATCTGTATCTCCAGTCCTATCAGCGCATGTGCCTAAAAGGATACACCACACGCAGACCAACGAGTAGGTAGCCTTCGGTTACTGGGTGGATTGCAGTATTCCACTCAGGCCTCCGGAACCAGTCTAGCTACTTCAACCCTCCTAAGGGAGAGGCCCTCTGATAAACTGGTCGTGACCGTGTCAAAACATACTAGGGGATTTTGGTACCCTAAAGGACAACCACTATGTCTCAAGTGTAAGCGACCAAGGGGTGTTATTTGGATGCCTATCCCCCCTGTCCTACCTAACTACAATATTCTTATGTGTTCCCCAAGTGGGGTTAGAATGTTGGTTGAGTTAAGTATTTTTTTAAGGCTCACTTGAATTAGGTGACAGAGTGTGTGCATGTGAGGTGATGAACCCAACAAAAGTGCCATGCATGGGCAACTTTTTAACCAATAATGATGCAGAAATTTAACTTGCAATGCAAAATTTTCTTTTTCCAATGTAAATGCTTAAAATATTTTTTGTAAAAAATTCTATAAATGGAATAGAAAGAAAACTACAAAAAAAAGCTGAAGATAACTGGGGCTGTATATAGGACAGGTGGCTGTGTAAGTGCAGAAAATGTTGTAGAAAAATTTTGGGCTAAAAAGGGAAAAAAATGCAGAAAAGAGATCGCGGGTTTGTGACTAAAATGCGTGGCCTGGGATGCGACTATCGGGATGGAACCTGCGGTCTAAACCGCGAGTATGGGACTCGGCTTTGTGGACGGAGCGCGGCTAGGGGTTAGGGTTGTGCGGTCGGGAGCACGGCTACGGTTTTGAAACACGTGGTCAGGACTGCGGATGATGGAGGGGTTTCGGCGGGCCGGGACGCGGAAAACAAACAGGGAAATGCGTTTGGGGCCACTGGAAGCAAAGGGTTTTCGGCGGGTCGGGACGCGGAAGACAAACAGGGAAATGCGTTAGGGGTCGTGGGAAGCAAAGGGTTTTTGGCGGGTCGGGTTACAAAATGCAAGCAGGCGTCCGCCTTCTGGGCTGCGGGACGGAGCGAAACGGCTGTGATCTGGATCGTGCTCAAGGGACAGCAAACCGCAGTGGGGCCGTGGAAAATGGGCAGGAAGTTGCGATCGAGGCCATGGATTAGGGCTGGGAACTTGCATTCTGGGCCGCAGCTATGAGGAAAAGACCTGCGTTTTGTGGCAGAAAACCCAACTGCCCAAAACCACAACCGAATAGGAAAAATAGAAAAATACTTGCAGAAAAGAAAGACTTCTAGAAATTCAACGGCCAATAGTGGAGTCGCCAAAACTCTAGCTAGGGTTTTCACCCTAGCTTGTGCAAATAAGCACCTACTAAGGAGAATGGCCTCCTTAGTAGCAGTTCAATAAACAGTAAATTTAAACAACAAAACAGTATAAAATCTAAGCTAACATGTGCATCAACAGAAATAAAAAGATAATCAAAATATAATGGAAAATTTTCTTTTGTATTATGATATGACCAAAGTTACATTTACCTCAGATGTGGAGGTTGGTGGAGCTCTTGCAGTAGTCCAGGAGGGATGCTTCCGTGCTCCAATGGGTTCCTTCTCCTTCTCCAAGGTGTTTGGATCGTGGGCTAAAAGGGGTACTCAAATGGTGAGCTTGGGTTTCACGAATGATTTTGGTAGTGTGAGGATAGGATAGATTGTGGATGTCAAATGGGGAGCCTCCATCACTTATTTATAGGTTTTTTAGTGGTGGAGTGTTGACCCATGGTTTTTGGCACCATATGGTTTAGGTCAGTTGTTTTAGGGTTTTTGCTTCCTTTTTCCGTCTTTTCCGTCTTTTTTCCTCTTTTACATATTTTTTATTCCCTTTTACTTGATTTTTGGGAATTTAGGGCCTTTTTAGAGGGTTTTTGCTATCTTTTGAGGAAATTTAATTATTTGGAGGGTGAAAAAGGGGTTTTTTTGGCCTTTTGGTGACCAATTAATGGTTTTTTGAGGCAAAGATGGTGGGAAAAATAGACAAATGAGTCATGTAGTTACGGAGATGGTATGGTGAGCATTTTTTGGGTGTTAACACCATTATGAACACTAACATTACCAGATCCTAAAGCTGAAAGATGATTACCATCACTTATATATACTTTCTTTTGTGTGTGCTTTTTAGTGTCATAATAATTAATTAAAGAAGTTGTACTAGACATATGGTTAGCTGCACCATAATCTAGTATCCATTCTACTTTACAAGAAGAATTACTTGGTTGAACAAAATAAGCACACTGGGACACCGACTGTTCTTTGCAAGACTTTTTATTTGCTTTGACAATTTCACGTCTTCGTTTAAAGCAACTCTTTTCAGGGTGGTTGGTTTTTTCACAATACTTACAAGGATTAAACACTTTCTTTTTGTTAGACACCATGTGATAAACATTAGAAGCATCATCAATAGAACTTGATCCTTGATTATGTGGTTTATAATTTTTATTAAAATTCTTATTAGGATTCTTTTTACTATGTGCCATTAGAGCTTTATTATTAGACAATTGACCACTAGCAATTAATCTATCTTGCTCATTTATCAAACCTTTACCAAACTCTTAAAAAGAGGGTTTTTGAGTACCCTTTGACATTTCAATGGCCCTATTCCTAGTTTGGATGAACATATCAAAGCATGAAGGTAATTTTTGTTCTACAAGAATAGTTAGAGCATTGTCATTCTTCTTGTAATATGTACCACAATTATTTATTTTTTCATTATAAATTTTAACTTTAGCAAAAAATGACTCTATTCTATCAAAATATTTAGGGTCTAACTCATGGATTTTGTTTTCAAGATAGTAAGTAGAAACATCATCACTTTTTCAAATAAAGAAACTAGGGTTTTCCATACCTAAATAGGACTATCATCAGCCTCAATGTGTACCTGTAAGCTATTTGAAACAATTTGTCCAATGAGTCCTCTTGCTTGATCACATATCTCTTCCCATATTTCCAACTCTTTTGCATATGTTGGTTTGGCTAGATCACCTTTAGTTAACCTCCACAAGTTCTTAATACTAAGATCATTAATCATCTTTCTCTTCCATGAGAGATAATTAGATCCAACTAATGCAGGAATAGAAACAAATTCTGAAGTCATGTGATAAAGTCCTAACCCAAAATACAAAAAATGAATTATCGCAAAAAGAAGAAAAGTGATTTAAAATTATAATTTTCTCACCATTGCTGAAACCTTTCTGGAACTAACCGACAAATCTGCAACTCCTCTGCACAGAACAATGAACATAAATTGAATAAAGAAAAAAATCTCTGAAAATAGTGCATATGCGGGATGGATTAAGGTAGGGCATGTATATGTGCTCTGCCACTGTATAGGGTGTGTATTACTATCAAAATAAGGAAAACCTGCAGAAAAATTGCCAAAGCTACCGCCGAAGCTGTCTGGATGGAAACTTGCAATAACTTGAAATAGAAAGAACCAAACACCCAGATCTACAAGCCAAAATATAGATCCTTGATGCTAGATTAGTATACAATAGATTTCAATTCAAAACTACAAACTAAATCAAGAAATACTTGAAAATTTATGAAAATCAATGGTGAAAGTTAGGGTTTCAAAACAAATCCAAAATATGTAGAATAAAGCCTAGATTTGAAAAACTACCACTTGGGTATTGTAGATTGGCTAACAAAACTACAAATTATGAAGTGATTGAGTAAAAACATGAGACAATATTGCTTGAAAACAAATATCTAAGGTTTTACTAAAGAAGTTAGAGTATAGCAATATGCTCTGATACCATGTTAGAATATTGAGAATATGAGAAAATCATACAACAATACAAAACATGCATAGCATGAGCTATTTTAGCCTTGTATCTAACCAAACAACAAAGAACATGAATGCAAATGGAGATAAGAACACCAGATATATGTGGTAAAAACCCAAATGGGGAAGCATCCACGAGAAGGGAAAAATCTTCTTATTCCTTAAAATATCTCCAAAATTACAACTTGAGCTCCACTCCACATATGTTATCCCAGAGTATTACAAATATGATCACAATGATACAAGATATCTTAATGTCATACCCAAAGGATCCCTCTCACCTTTATTGTATACCAAGAGGTATGAAAGAATAACATCCCTCTTTTACACGTGGGATAAATGATTTTCCACCTAGACTTTATATAATGAATGGTAAAAGGAGATTTTTTCTCCATTATAAATGTGAGATAACTCAATATTATAATATTAAACTTGTTATTTTGTTTGATTTTTTCCTTCCAATTCTAGTTATGACATCTTACGACATCAATTAGGCATCATTTCACATGTAGTTATTAAAATTAAACATTCTAACATATAGAAAAGCTCCATTTAATTGGTTGACCCTAGATTCAATACCTTCATGTTGGAGTGATTTTCACCATAAAAGTTGAAATATGAAGCCTCCCTCTCCCATTTTTGTGAAATCTTGAAGGAAAAGAAGGTTCTTTCACAAAAAGGACTAAATTTTTCAATATATCTCTATCCCATCAACAAACTTTGATGTTACCACCCACATCCACACCAACAATTTATTTTGGCATCTAAGTACTACTAAATGGTATTAATTCAATCAACTGGTTATTTTAGTTTTAAAGCACTATGAGGGGAAGGCCTTACAATGGTATACGATGTTTATGAAAATAACCCTCAAGATTTCATAAGAATGTTGGATGAACTAAGGTAGGGGTTCATCTTTGTATTTCAAAAACCCAAGACTAAATAACAAGTTATTATAGTAGAGCTAAAATACATTGATAAGAGAGTAGGAGAGTTTACTTGGGAATACAATCATAGGTTCACTAATCTAATGAGTAGGTTGAGTTATTAGATTTAACATGTGTAGTGTAGGTAGTAGTGGATAGGAAGACTCATGCTTAATACTGGAATAAATTTTATACATTATAAGCTAAGCATTTCGTGAAAGAACTAAAACAAACAACGCATGTGGAGTCTATTTAGGGTCTACATGGGGTTTTGCTGACCAATTTTCTAATGGGAAAGTCAAAATCACCCATTGTATCTACATGATAGGTATTGTTAAAAAAAATCAATTATGGCTTAGCTTTCTTTACTCATTAATCCTTTAAAAAAAAGAAATAGAGAATCAATAACTTAAACATTCATTACACAGTACTAAATTATTTTATAGAGAACCCTCATGGCGAGAAACTCCAATTTATTATAATTATTAGAGAAATTTTGACCATCAAATATTTATTTTTACAATCATGCATGAGGTTTGATATTCCAAATTCACATGGCAATGTATAAAGTGCTTTATTTTTGGTAACAAATTCAAGGCCTTCCTTTTCCTTAAGGAACTTCCTTCTTCTCTATTCTACAATAATCTATAAGTTGCTTGTGATCCTTCAATCGAATTTCCTATTCAAATTGTACAATCTCCAACCTTATAACCTTCTCTTCACCCTATAGTCTTCCTTCTTATGGTCCATCTCAAAGATTCTATCAATATGGTTCAAATTCTTGTGTGTCCTTTTAGTTATCTAATGGTTCAACTTCCCTTTGGCAATCACCACCATCTATCCAACCAATACATTTCAATTATCAATTATGCATATAGATCCACTCCTCACTAACACCTAGATAACTAGCATAATATTACTAACAAGGACTATGTCAACCCTTTAATCTATGTCATTCATTTGATCTATTTATCTCTCATTCTAGTCATTAATATATGCACATTGATTGACTATCAACTATGTCCGTTAATATTCTTGAAGAAATATAGAAAGCAAACATGAGACATGAAGATTAACATAAAACTTAATCCATTTTCAACATGTATTCATTTCAGTGATACAAATTTATAGTACATGGATGAAACCAATTTAAAATCCAGATTCACTCTCACATCAACACCTCATCAAGGGATAAGGCTAGGAGGAGGTAAAATATGATCTTATACACATATAGCGGAAAAATTGTATCCTAAAATGTGAAATACATTAAGGTGGTGTAGGGATTCATAATTATATAGGGAGTCACATGCTAACAATCCCCCCCTCAATCATAAGTCCAAACAATTATACCATCAAAGCAACATGAACTAGTGCACAAACTTGTATCATCTCCAATCTAAAACTCCCGAGCTAAGCCTCGATGAAGGTATTCATGAAAAACCACCAATTTGGATGTTGAATGGTTCATCTAAAATGAACTTTGAATAAGAGATTAAATTTTGGAAGTGAACAACAACCATGTCTCAACATCCCCTTATTGCTTGACAATTTGATCATTTTCCAAGTAATTTCGCTAGATGAAGTTGGTGTCTTCTATTAATGGGCGAACAAATACCATCACCATTCTAATTCAGTGAAAAAATATGATCGTTGAAGTGCTCTATGAATTTAGACACAAATAGATGTCAGAAAACATCCCATGAATAGTTGATATGATGTAGATAGCTTGTTAAGAGACCAATCACCATGTTGGAATTCCCAAATGTTGATTGAATTTGCTTTATAAGAATTCGAATCTTGAAGCCTGACTATCATCATCGATATTCCCCCTTTTCAGGTGCAAGGTGAGAAGAATGTGGAAGGGATCCAAGCTTGAGACTTGGAATCTTCTCTTTTTGAATAACTCTTCCATGGTTGTATTTGATACTAGGTATATGGTGGTTTAGGTTGACCACTAATCCATTTGAAGTTGATTCCATGTATATGGTAGTTTTAGTTGACCAATAACCAATTTAATTAATGTGGTGGATTTGGTAGACAACTAACAATTTACCGTGATATACTGTCCCTTTAAGGTGAATGAGAGTTCAATTTTTTATGAGAGTGCTCTTCCTGTAATATCCCGATTTTGACCCCGTTTCATTAAAATTGTAAATGACGGAATATTGTTATAAAATCATGGTGAGGAGCTTAAGGCCAAGGTCCCACCATCGATTTATTGCTCTCGTATCGACAATTAAAACTCTATGCGTGTGGATCGTGTGCTAGCCAGGCACAATATAAAACGTAAATATGATGTAAATATGTATTTTAATAAAATACCCACAACTAGCTATGCAATGCAACAAGAGTATGGGGGCATGATTTTTACAAGGAATAGGGAGGGAAAATATTCAAACCCTTGAGCCAATAGTGTCAAGGCAAGTGTCAATGAGAGAACCCATAAACCATCAACTACCCATTTTGACTTTTTGTACCCAATCATTTATTTCTTCCAAAAGTTGGAAGAGGTAGTTAATGCTTGGGGAATGCCAATGGAGAGGTATGGCTACCCAATTTCATGTATGGGCAAGCCATCAATTTTGAAAATCTTGTTTTGGATTCTTGGGAAAGAAAACACCCATCAAATTGCTTCCCCATCCATTATTCATCAATCATTTTTGCTCTCTCATGAGTTTTGGGCATGTTGGGCGTTTTTCTCCACGTTTCTCCCTGTGTTTCCTTCATTCTCAACTGGGAGAAGGGCGTTTTGGTGTTGCAAATCAATTGGGAAGAAGGAAAAACGAGTTGGGGGTTTGTGAGATCCATTTTTTTTGCTTAGTTTCCCTTGTACATGTTGGGAATTCGACCTGTATCTTTTAGTGATTATTTTCCATTCCACAGTTCATTTTTGGTGTGCCACGACTTGGGAAAACCCATGAAAATCCATTTTTGTTCCTCCCATAGTTTAAAATCATTTTTCCATTCCCAGTAGTTGGGTATTGTTGTGTGTTTGAGATATATCTTTAGCTTGGGTTATGGGTATTGCTTGATTTTGATTGAATTGTGTGTAATAAATTAAGAGTAGAAAAGGATTAGAATTGTCTTGATAAACCTAGTGAAGAGAGTAACCTCACAGAAAGATCAAAGGGATTTGGCTACTTTTCTATGCACACCATGAAGAGAACTAGAAGGTAAGGTATGGCCTAAGGGACTATGTAGTAGTGAATGGAATACTTCCTTGTGTTGGGTGTGTAGGTATTATGGGTGCCAAGCTAGATAGATCTTGTAGAGGTACCAATAGCTTTGTGGTTGAGCTCACTAGCTTAGAAATTCTTCCTTTCTCCTACCTTAGCATCCTGATAAATCCAACCCTGGATTGGATTGGATTAATTGGGATGTATTACTTGGCTATGTGTTATTGGTTGTTCCCTTTTTCCTTGTGGAAATCATTCCCAACTCGGGGGTGGTAGCTGTGTTGAGAGATTGAAGAGAACAACTAGCCTATGTCTGGTTGGAACGTTGCATTTGCATAGCCAGTTGCTCAAGACATCATCGTTTCAAGATAAGTATTCAATGAAACCTTTATTTTTCTTTAATTCATTAGTTACTCAAGTGTTGAATGAAATGAACACTTATATATTGTGTTTATGAATGATGGTTGTGATCATTATGCTTGTTTATGCATACTAGATTTATGTGTAGGAGATATTTCTTCCGCTGTGTTAATTTAAATTATACATCTGCACATGTATTTTTTACTTGTTATGCAAATGAAAAATGATCATGGGCCTAGAAGCGCAATTTTTGTGTCATGTTCCCTTCCTGGAGTGGGATTGATGGAAGGGGGCGTGACACTTCCGAATCTATTGCATGTGTTTTTAAATTTGACATTTTGGACCTATCGAATGTGGTCCATCATCAGGAAGAGTGATAAGGAGAATCTAATCGAATGGGTTAGCATTTATAGGAAAAAGATAACAAAATACAAAACCCTAATTTAGAATACAAAACCTTAATTCATTAATGTCAGCTTCTGAATTAGGGTTTTGTATTCTATTATATTTTTCATATAAATATTAACCCATTAAATATTATTTTCCTTATCACTCTTCTTGATGATGGAACACATTGGATTGGTGTAAAACATTGAATTTAAAAACACATGCAATCACTACAAGGAAAATACCTTCTAGTGGAGGTTTTTGCAAACCCTTCACAAAAAATGACCAATTTATTTGTTTATAATGGAGGTTAGAGGAGATGTTTATTTGATGCGAATACGCATATAAACCACACCGGTCCACTTAACCACCTAACACACCGATATACCAGTTCGCCTATTTAGGACATGCATCGAAGTCAAAATAGGTTGATGCCATTTCAAAAAAACTATATAATTTTTATTTCTCGGAAAAACTCGATGGTGCTTGTTAATGAGAAAGATGCACCAGTGTGTGACAAAGTAAAAAGCACCATTTAAAAGGCATAAAAATTTAAATTCTAATTATTTTAAAAAAATGGTGCTTCCGATCAACCTAGAGTCACTGGTGCACTAACATTAAACATGCAACTATGATCCTAATGAAACAAAGCATCGATGTCAAAATTACTCAAAGAAATTGGTATAAATATGTTCATTTTATTTTTATTTTTCTCGGCAAAACTATTCGGTACATGGGAATGATACTAATGCATTAGTGCGTTTAACAATATCAAGCACCTCTTTATGTCAAAAACATCATGCCCTCGACTGGAACAAAAACTATTTTAAAATTTTCCAATATGTCACCCTGGTGCATTATAAATTCTAAGATGCACCAGTGCATTACGTAATATAGCACATCATATTATCATAAAAAACATAATCTCTTTTCATTTTGTAAAAATAGAAATACCTAACAATGCTCTCTGTAATGAGAAGCGCGTTGGTGCACCTCATATATAAGGTGTACCGTTTCATCACTAACTTGGGCACAATATAATAGGGTAAAAAAAAAATACAGCATTGAATAACTCATTTGATTCATTTCTCAGTGCGGTAGACCTCCTAGTCCCACCTAAGCACTAGTGCAGTACTATCTCGTTGATGCCCCCCCCACGCGTTGCTCCTTTATTCTCAGATTTCTCTTGTGGCTTGGTTCATTGATGGAGTTGGATTTTTTCCCAACCCATGAAAAACGTCATTTGTTGTATACATGGAAACCATGTCTCTGAGGAAGGAGGAGTCCAGGTATTGTCTTTATTACCCTCTCATTTATTTTTTTAGTGGATTAAAATTAAAATTTAACTTAAATTTGTCATTTTTAACAAAAGTTTAAAAAAATTGTCAGTGCGTGTCGTGAGTTCATCCCATACCATTCTTATCGGTGCACTATGTTTAAACAAAGAGCACACTGGTAATGTTGGCCAAATTACAACATTTACGCATCGTGGCCGATGCGTTATGAAAAACATAACACACATTGAAACCATACACCATTTTTTGAAACACATGGTGCTCTTTAAATATAATATCATACTGCTAACAATGCGTCAGTTTATATAAAGAGCACCATTTAGTTAACAATTTTTTTAGGGCCATGGTGTGTTGGAGGTAACAAAACACACCGCCATTGAAACCATAAAATTGATTTTTAAACAAAGCAGTGCTCTATAAATATATTGACACACCACTAATGATGCATTAGGATATATAAAGAGCATTGTTTAGTAAACAAAAATTTTAAGGTCCATGGCGCATTTTAGTAAACTAAACGCGCCACAATGAAACCATAATTTAAAAAAAAACATGGTGCTCTCTAAATATATAGATGCACCATAGCGGTGTGCTTGTATTTATGAAGAACACCATATACAGAACATAAAATTTAGGTCAACGGTGCGTTTTGGTGTACTAAATTGATCCGAGAGGATCTCCTCAGTTGAAAAATGCAAAAGGTATCCATTGTTGCTAAATATTCCTACACAACAAAGAGCTTGCATGGAGCTTTCTAACGCAACTTGAACGAGGTTAAATGGACTTAGTACACGAAAGATATCACTTGTTGAATTTTATGAGAAAAATGGAAAAAAAATGAAATTAAATAAGAGGAAATGATTATTAAATATTCAATATCTATGCTTAAGTATTTTCCCTCTCAATTGTAAAAGGAAACTAATGAAGAACTAATATGTAGTCTTCTAGTTCCCTAGTCTCATGGAAACTTGATATATTCATGGAGATTTGAGATCTTCATGGAGATGCAGATATTTTGTCTCATCTTATCCCTTGAGTTGTGCTTAGATCCCACATTATGGTATCCTGAGATCTTTTATCCTTAGATTATTGAAGTAGTTTTCAACCATGTAAAGCTATATAAACTTCTCATTTGGAGAAGGAAGTAGGATTGGGATTGTCAGCCTCTCATGAGAGAACTTTTGAAAGCCCCTTATTGGGAGAATGAACGATTTTTGATCCTTTTGAGAGTGGGAAGATATGGGGACTTTGCCGCATAGCTATTACTGACTTCCTAGTGAGGAAAAATGCATTCTCTTGTAGACTGAAGATCCATTGTAATGTCATTAAGCATTTGGAGTGCTTTGCATTATATTAATGGAGCAGTTGCGTGATTAAACTGGGCCCAAAGACATAGCAAGGGAGTTTGGCAAACTCCGTTAACAATTCTGGTTTGCATATTATTCTATGTGCTTGCTTATTTCAATTCATTTTTTTAAAATGTTGAGTTTTTTTTAATTATTATTTCAATTTATTTGTGAATAATGGGGAATTGAGAAATTTTGAATCAACATTTGTTAATGGGTAAAATTGAGTTAGTTTTCCATGTGCCCAATTTCATATCAATATCAAGTTTGGTATCGGAGCATCAGATCCGAGGCTAAGTTTTAAGATTTACGAGGGCTCACATGGCCGTAACAACTCTGTGATCTCTAGAATTCATGGGATGAGGTCCATGGGAAAGTGGTACCTATTTGTGGCATGTGCAATCTGCCTAAAAATGATCTCAATGATCTATTGCAATGATGTCACAAGCACAACCTTATTCATTATGACATTTGTCCTGCAATATCCATATGAGTGCTTCAATGAATTAACACGATGTTTAGATCGAAATAACTTCCATACAAGATCATTATGTGCTTAGAATAGTGACACCGCTAGAGGATTCGTCACTGCTAAGAAGTCAGGTGCTTGTGAAGAAGGAGAGGCATAAAGAAGAAGCCACCTATGCATTTTCTTGAATGTGAGGTTGAAGAATATCCACACACAATTAAGGAGAACCTATAGAAGAGAGAGTGACTGCTCCTGAGAGCTTGCTCTGATCCCTGCAAAGAAGAAAGAGAAGACTCTTTTGGAGGATAGAAAACCAGAGTTTGCAGATTTAACAACCATCATTTAGAGGAGAGTCGTCATTGATAAAGAAGATCAACTAGCAAATAGCACTAGGCATGATTGTGAAAGGGCATGCCGCCATTGCTGCCTTACGGAGATGAATTGCATGTATTAAATATTTATCTCAAATGACATCATTGAAAGTCTAATTAAATAGCTACTTCACAGCAAAAGTTTCATGGAGTATGTCCATCTTAAGACAAAACACTTATCCCACCATTGAATAGAGGTAAATATGATTGGACATGGATGACAATGATTTCCTACTCGTGCTCATGGTGCTCATGGTAAATGTCATTGATATTCTTGCATAGAAAGTGGCGATGGTGAATGAATTGAGTGATCTATATGTTGTTTTTTCTGTCCTATACATCTAAGAGCCATTTCTCAATTAACCTATGGAGGTGTCATAGACTGTATTAAGAGGAGTCTATTAAAATATGGTACCGAAGAAGAATAAAGGATAACAACGATTATCAAATATAGAGGGTTATGCTCCCATGTCAAAGGATATATGGAATTGTGACACAACAACCAATTGTGCATTTTATGGAAAATCGCGCATGATCTTGGCGAGGACATATTTATTTAAGTGTGGAAGAGGTCAATTTACTATTCGGGAATGTAGGGAGGAGTTAGCAGAAAAGACAAATTCAAAACCCAAATTTGTGTATGCTTCCTTAGAGACTCTTATTCTTGTCAGAAATTTCATTATTGGCAAAGAAATCGTCGTGATATTGTGGATGAAATCGTGGCCAATAGAGGTTTCAAAAAACAAATTGTGCTTAATTGTTGACATGCAAACTGTATTAAAATAAATCTAAATTAATATTTTTTTTCACTTTTTGTCAAGCAAACATATATAATCATATTTTAAAGAATAAAGAATGATATTTCATTATGTAAAAAAGGGAATTTACAAGGATTTAATATCACCTCTGATTTACAGTAGGAGAGGACCCTACAACTGTCCGAGGGAGAGTTCACTTGGTCTTCTTGTAGTCCACGGTTCTTCGGTCACGTACACAATCTCTAGAAGGTTGAGAATGGAACAAAAAGAGAGTTATGGTCTCATGGATATTTTTGTAGAGTAACGACTTGAGTAATGTATGGATAATGGGTGTGGAGTGATGGACCTTGATGGTTCATTTATAGGCACGACGGATAGATCTAGAATAAGGATAAGGCTTTGATTTTTGATTTTTGATTTTTGGCTTTTGATTTTTTAATTTTTGGCTTATACCTTTGATTTTGTGCCTTTCACTTTTTTATCCTTCTTCCAAATTGGGCTATCGTAGGTTTCATTCCAGGATTCTTCTTTTTGTTGAGTGATAAAAAGGAAAAACATCCAAAAAACAAGTCACAGTGTAAGTTGCAAAATTTTAAGATAATTGAGCAAATTAATTTTGTAAAATGGCCCTTTTATGTGAGACTTTGGTTTTTTGGAAATGGAATGTGTAAATGTAGTGGAAATGGAATGTGGTAATAATGTATAGGTGTGATGGGGCTAATGACAAGGTAGGTGGACAAAAGTTAGGTGTTAACAGATTCCCCCCTGATGTGTGAGTTCAAGAGCTCATCATATGGCCGACATACATCATAGGATCTTCTATTCCAGTGTGACAAAGGCATGGAGAATCAGGACTGCATCGGAGGATCTCACCCTTCAATGAGACTACAAGATCCCTTACCTGTAGATACAATACTCAATATGAATGAGGTGCATATAATCTCATATATATGTTCGAGGTGGGCATTCCAATGGTCATATAAATGTACCAAATTAAAAACTGGATCTGTCACGTTCCCATTTTGACCCCCCTTTTTTTTCATTAAATCAGAAATGATGTAAATATGGTTATTTAATCATGGTGAGGAGCTCAAGGCCAAGGCCCCACCATTGATTTAGCGTTTTATGTATCGACAATTAAAATAGATGCCTATGGCTCTTGTGCTAGATAGGCACAATGTAAATAAGACATCATGTAAATACAAATTTTAATGAAAAACCCACAACTGGTTATGCTATGCAACAAAGAGATGGGGGCATGATTCTACAAGGAATAGGGAGGGAAATTATTCAAACCCTTGAGCCAATGGTGTTAATCCATGTGTCAATGAGAAAACCCATAAACTATCAACTACCCCTTTTGGGTTATGGACCCAATCATTTAATTCTTCCAGAAATTGGTTGAGGTAGTTAATGCCTTGGGAATGAAGAGGTATGGCAGCCAATTTCGTGCATGGGAAAGCCATCAACCTGGGAATTCGTATTTTTTGCTTGTTGGGCAAGAAAACACCCACGAAATGGTTCCCAAAGCCATTATGAAAACCATTACGTTCTTCCTCTCACGCAGACTGAGCTCACTGGAATTTATCCTCATGTTTTTCACCATAACCCTGCGTTTTTCCATGCCCAGGAACTCGTTTTTGGTATTTTGCAGCAACTGGGGAAGGAGGGACGCAATTTGGGACTGAGGGAGAGGTCGTTTTGCCCCTGGGGCATTTTTCTGGAATGGGTTTTGCTCTCCTAGTAGAATTTTCCAAGTGCCAATACGTTTTGAGTCTACCCATGTTTTTCTGAAGCTCAGGAAACCCCATCTCATGCATCCCACTGTTGAAACATTTTCCTCATGCCCATCAATTGTGGTTTTGCTATTATGTGCATCTATGTTTTGGTTTGAATCTGTGAGCAAGAGATTGGAGTGGTAGTGGATAGAGAGGGCTTGATAAACCTAGTGTGGGAGATAACCTCTCAGAAGATCAAGAGAGCTTTGGCTACTCTTCTATGCACACCCTGAGAGCACTAGATGGGGAAGGTATGGCTTGAGGGACTGTGCAGCAGTGAAAAGAATACTTCCCTGTGTTGGGTGTGTAGGTATTGTGGGTGCCAAGCTAGATAGATCTTGTAAGGTTACCCCTGGCTCTATGCTTGAGCTCATTAGCTTAGCCACTCTTCCTTTCCATTTCCTAGTAGCCTGATAAACCCAATTGTAGATTGGCTTGGCTCATCTTGGTGTATGCTTGGCTATGTGTGAGTCTGCTGTTCCCTGATTCCTTGTAGAGATCATGCCCAGCTCGGGGGTGGCAGTTGTATCAAGAGGTTGATAAGCACAACTGGCCTATGGTTGGGTGGAACATTGCAGTTGCATAGCCAGTTGCTTGGGACTGTTTTGTTAAGATAAGTATTCTCTGTTTACAAATTCTGCAATGTCTTTATTCAATGGCTGTCACAATAACGTTTGAATGTATGTTAGATATTAAACATGATATTTTTAATTTACTTCTGCTGTGTATTCTTATAATCATACATTCCGTATGTCTTTTATATTATGTGAATGCTTATTGAGAGTACATGGGGTTAGATGCCCCTGTTTAACATCATGATCCTCTCCATCTAGCTGGTATGATGGGAGGGGATGTGAAAGAATGGTATCAGAGCTGCTGGTTGCAGCATTGGACCTCTATGGGCCAAATATGATAGCAATTACAAGGGAAGATCCCTTCCTAATCACCATAGATAGCAGCATAGGGCCTAAACTCGCTAAGTTGAATAAAATTGCAGAGGTAAGATCACCTCCTGCTGAGCAGTAGTCATCACTGAAATAAAGAAAGTTTCAAATTTTTTTCCTAAGTGTATTTGAAAAATTCGTTTAAGTCCGTTTCGGAAAGAATTCCCGAATGTCTTCCGCAACTGCGGAAGCATTTGGAAAATTGCCCCGAAACTGCGGAAGGAATTCTCTTCCGAAATTGTGGAAGGAATTCTCTTCCGAAATTGCGGAAGAGTTCCGCGAATCGCCCCGAAACTGTGGAAAGATTCCGCGAGTTGTTCCGCAACACGGAAAAATTCGGCGAACTGCTCCGAAACAGCAGAATTTTTTTCTAAGTGTTCGGTGTCGAAAGGAAATTTGCGGAAGGAATTCTCTTCCGAAATTGTGGAAGGATTCCGCTAATCGTTCCGCAACTGCGGAAGACTTCGGCGAATCGTTTCGCAACTGCAGAAGACTTCGGTGAATCGTTCCGCAATTGCGGAAGCATTCCGCAAATCGTTCCGAAATTTTGGAAGCATTCCGCAAAATCGCCCCAAAATGGCGGGAGCCTTCGCCGAATGGCTCCGCAACGGAAGCCTTCGCCGAACGGCTCCACGACGGCAGGAGCCTTCACCGAATGGCTCCGCAATAGAAGCCTTCGCCGAACGGCTCCGCGACGACGGAAGCCTTCGCCGAATGGCTCCGCAACGGAAGCCTTCGCCGAATGGCTCCACGATGATGGAAGCCTTCGCCGAATGACTCCGCAACAGTGGAAGCCTTCCGCGAATGGCTCTGCAACTGCGGAAGCATTCGCCGAATTGCTCCGCAATTGCGGGAGCGTTCAGCAAATCGCCCTGAAATTGCGGGAGGATTTGTAAAAAAAAAAAAACGAGGGCGCTGCCCTCGACCCACCCTGCAGTGGCGAGCCATAAGGGGGCAAGCCCCCTTGACCCCCTTTTGTTTTTCCCCCTCGTATGTCGTTGATTGTGAGAAAATTCTATGATCTTGCAAATTATCAATATTTTCCCATGTGCATGAAGCAATTTATGAATTTATGAGAATATGATGCAGCTAAAAATTGCGTGGATGAACAAACCTTGCAGAATCACCGTTACCTCATGGCAGCACTCTAGATAGTGCAGTTAGAAAGTTTTGGATCTTGGTTGGGCCAAGAAAATCAACATTATGGATGATGCACAGGATCCCTATGATCCTGAGACAGATGCCATGGGGGAGAACATACATGTGGAAAATGCTGAAACAGAATCTAATGGGAGAAAAAATCAAGAGACTCCTCCAGGTATTGCAGCCACCATGAGAAGCCTAAGGGTGGAGTTGCAAAACTGTAGAGAAGATAATGAAAGGATGATTAAAGCTCAGGAAGAACAAAATCAGTTGAATGCAACCATGCTGCAGAGTTTGACAGACATCCAAAGGCAAATAAACTCTGGGCATCAGACATCAAATCTAGAAAGGGGTGGGAGTAGTTCTAGGAGGAATTCCCGCAAGAGGGACAGTATCCCAAGAAGAGTTTCTATAGACAGAACATATACTCTAGAAATATCTTCTAATGAATCATCTGACTCGGAAGAATCCATTGAGGGTTCAAGCTCTTCATCTCGCGGGAGTAAGAGGAAGAAGCACTACAAGAACAATTCGCATGGGGAATTTAAGAAGGCAAAACCTCCTACATTTGACGGAGAGATAAAGTATGGTCAAGAAGCTGAAGCTTGGCTTCTTGGGATGAGAAAGTATTTCCAAGTCCAAGACTACTCTGGAAATATGAAGGCAAGGGTAGCCATCTTCAACTTGAATGGAAGAGCATCTATATGGTGGGAGCACATCAGGCAAATGAAGAAGATCAATGAAAGGAAGATTGTGTGGAAACAGTTCAAGAAATACTTCAAGCAGAAGTACCTCTCTGATAGGTACTATGACGATAAGATCAAATAGTTCCATGAGCTGAGATTGGGACAATTGACCATGGAAGAATATGCAAACAAATTCTTGGAGCTGCTAAGATATGTCAGGTACATTTGAGATGATAAGGTGAAAATTCAACGTTTCCTAAGTGGACTGCCCCAGTCATATAAAGATAGAATTGAGTTTGATGAACCTCAAACTCTAGAGGAGGCCATAAAAAAGGCCAAGTATTGCTTTTATCAGAACAGAAGCAAACCAGAATTCCATAAGGCATGGAAGGATAGGAAAAACGAAAAGTTTGATCAAAGGAAGAAGGGGTTCAAGCCTCCTCAATTCCGGAATCAACAAAGGAAACCATCATAGGTTGTGATTAAGCCAACTAGGATGATGGGAGACAAGCCAAGAGATCCAAAGGAGCCAAGAGAACCACTTCAATGTTGGGGTTGCGGAGGAGACCACATGCTTAGGAACTGTCCACATCAGAATGGGAATGCAAATCAAGTTCACAACATCCAGGGAGCTGAAACTGTGGTTCAAGTGGCGAGGATAGTCCCTAGAATCTATGCAGCACTAGACAACCGCCAGGCAGATCATCAGTCAACTGTGGTTGAAGTTGAAGGTAAGATTGCTAAGCAATCTGTTTCTATTTTGATTGATCCTGGATCTACTCACAGTTATGTCACTCCTAGAATTGTTGAGATTTGTGCTTTCAAGAAATTAAAGCATAGTAAATCATGGTTAGTTCAACTAGCCACTGGAACCAAGAGAAAAGTTAGTGAAATAGTAGAGAAATGTCCATTAGAAATGGATGGGCTATTCACTTATGTAGATCTGAAAATTTTACCACTGGGTTCCTATGATATTCTCATTGGAATGGATTGGTTAGAAGCACACAGGGTTAAACTTGACTGCTACAATAAGACATTTGAATGCATGGACGAAGAAGGAAACCCGAGGGTTGTAAAAGGCATTCCAAAGGTGACTTCTGTTAGACAGGATTTCAGCCATGCAGATGAAGAAGTTCTGTAGGAAGGGATGTCAGTTGTATGCATCCCACATTTTAGAGGCAGCAAAGAGTGGAACTCTTAAATTGGAGAACTATCATGTATTGCAAGAATTTAGGGATGTTTTTCCTGATGAGATTCCAGGACTCCCTCCAAAGAGAGACATTGACTTTACAATTGAACTTGTGCCAGGAGCGGCACCAGTGTCTAAGACACCCTACAGGATGAGTACACCGGAATTGCTAGAATTGAAGATGCAATTACAAGAGTTGCTGGAAAAGAAATATATTAGGCCAAGTGTGTCCCCGTGGGGAGCACCTGTTCTATTTGTGAAAAAGAAAGATGGAACACTCAGGTTATGTATTGACTACAGGCAGTTGAACAAAGTAACTGTGAAGAACAAATACCCATTGCCCCGAATTGATGACCTTTTTGATCAAATGAGAGGAGCAAAGGTATTTTCAAAGATTGACTTGAGGTCTGGTTACCATCAGGTAAGAATCAAAGAAGAAGATATTTATAAGACAACCTTTAGAACAAGGTATGGACACTATGAGTTTGTAGTGGTACCATTCGGTCTCACAAATGCACCAGCTACATTCATGTGTCTCATGAATAATATTTTTAGCAAATATTTGGACAAGTTTGTTCTTGTATTCCTAGATGACATTCTCATCTATTCTAAGAATGAAGAAGAACATGAAGAACATTTGAGAATGACAATGCAATTACTAAGGGAACATAAGCTGTATGCAAAGTTGAGTAAATGTGACTTTTATAAAGATAGAATTCATTATTTGGGTCACATCATCTCCGACTAAGGGATATCTGTAGACTCTGAGAAGATTGAAACCATTATGAATTGGCCAACTCCAAGGAATGTGACTGATGTGAGATCTTTTATGGGCCTTGCTGGTTACTACAGGAGGTTTATCGAAGGATTCTCCTAGTTGCAAACCCGATCACTTCTTTGCAAAAGAAGGGGATAAAGTTTGAATAGTCACCAAGATGTGAGGAAAGTTTTCAATGGTTGAAGAATCTTCTTACAAGTGCACCAATTTTGAAAATTGCAGACCCAGAAAAAGACTTTGTGGTTTGTACCGATGCATGCAATCAAGGACTTGGAGGAGTTCTTATGCAAGACAACCACGTGATATGCTATAAGTCAAGAAAGTTGAAGGAGCATGAGAAGAACTACGCTACTCATGATATAGAGCTGGAAGCCATAGTACATGCTTTAAAGATGCGGAGGCATTACTTAATGGGAAGAAAATTTGAGTTAAGGACAGACCATTGTGGTCTGAAATACTTGTTTGATCAACCAACGTTAAATGCTAGGCAAGCTAGATGGTTGGAGTTTTTGTGTGAATTTGATTTTGAAATCAAACACATAAAAGGGAAAGAAAACAAGGTGGCCGATGTACTCAGCAGGAAGGAACATGAAATGCATGTGTCAGCACTTAGTACTTGCCAACCAGATTTGAGGCAGCAGATTGTTAACCATATGGTTGAGGATGAAGTGTATGAGCATATAAAGGGAAAATTGCGGAAGCAAGACCTTGGAAAGAAGAATGACGACTATCACTTGGAAGAAGGTGGACTTCTTACTTATAAGAAGAGAGTCTATATTCCAAATGCGGCAGATTTGAGCAGGATTGTTATGGATGAAATCAATAAAGCTCCATACTCTGGTCACCCAGGATATCAGAAAACAATTGCTACAGCAAGAAAATATTATTTCTGGCCAGGGATGAAGAAGGATGTCACTGAATACATTTCCAAGTGCATGAAATGTCAGCAGGTGAAGGTTGAACACCAACACCCAACAGGATTATTGCACCCAGTGCCAATTCCAGAATGGAAATGGGAAATAATTTCCATGGATTTTATTACAGGATTGCCAATGACTAGGAGACAACATGATTCCATCATGGTTGTGGTGTACAAGTTAACAAAGGCAGCACATTTCATACCGGTTAAGTCCACACATAAACCCGATGCCATTGCAACTATTTTCATGAAGGAAATTTTCAGATTACATGGGTTGCCTAAGGCAATAATTTCTGACAGGGATACCAAATTCACTTCCAATTTTTGGAAAGGTCTCTTTGCCGATTTGGGTACACAGTTGAACTTTAGCACCGCGTACCATCCTCAAACAGATGGGCAAACCGAAAGAGTAAATCAGGTACTTGAAGACATGCTTCGCATGTATGTAATGGACAAGCCATCCAAGTGGGAGGATTATCTACACCTGGTAGAGTTTGCATATAATAATGGGTAGCAAGAATCACTGGGAATGAGTCCATATGAGGCTTTGTACGGCAGAAGGTGTAGGACACCAGTGACTTGGGACAATCCAGTGAACATAATTGTACTTGGGCCAGAATTTCTTAAGGAAATGGAACAAGAGGTTGCAAAGATCCGGCAAAATTTAAAAGCAGCCCAGGATAGACACAAGAGCTATGCAGATAAACATAGGATGCATAGGGAATTCAATGTTGGGGATCATGTGTATCTTAGAGTAAGATCGAGGAAGAGTTCCTTGAAGCTTGGGAGTTGTGCCAAGCTATCACCTAGATATTGTGGGCCATTTGAAGTGCTTGAAAGAATAGGGCCAGTTGCATATAGACTTGCATTGCCTACTAGCACTAAAGCTCATAATGTTTTTCATGTCTCTTTGCTTAAGAAATATGTACATGATCCTAACCATGTGATTAATTGGGATGTGATCCAGGTGGAATCCGAGGGAGAATTCCAAACCGATCCATTGTGCATCCTAGACAAGAAGGTAACATTGCTCCGGAACCGAGCCATCGGACAGGTAAAGGTGCAAAAGAAGCACTACGGTCCCGATGAGGCTACATGGGAGCTGGAGGATGCCATGAGGGTGGCATATCCATTTTTGTTCAATTTTGATGAGCACTGAGGACAGTGCTAATGTAAGGGGAGGGGAATGTCACGTCCCCATTTTGGACCCCATTTTTTTTTCATTAAATCGGAAATGATGTAAATATGGTTATTTAATCATGGTAAGGAGCTCAAGGCCAAGTCCCCACCATTGATTTAGCGTTTTATGTATCGACAATTAAAATAGATGCATATGGCTCTTGTGCTAGATAGGCACAATGTAAATAAGACATCATGTAAATACGAATTTTAATGAAAAACCCACAACTGGCTATGCTATGCAACAAAGAGATGGGGGCATGATTCTACAAGGAATAGGGAGGGAAATTAATCAAACCCTTGAGCCAATGGTGTTAATCCATGTGTCAATGAGAAAACCCATAAGCTACCAACTACCCCTTTTGGGTTATGGACCCAATCATTTAATTCTTCCAGAAATTGGTTGAGGCAGTTAATGCCTTGGGAATGAAGAGGTATGGCAGCCAATTTCGTGCATGGGAAAGCCATCAACCTGGGAATTCATATTTTTTGCTTGTTGGGAAAGAAAACACACACGAAATGGTGCCCAAAGCCATTCTGAAAACCATTACGTTCTTCCTCTCACGGAGACTAAGCTCACTGGAATTTATCCTCACGTTTTTCACCATAACCCTGCGTTTTTCCATGCCCAGGAACTTGTTTTTGGTATTGTGCAGCAGCTGGGGAAGGAGGGACGTGATTTGGGACTGAGGGAGAGGTCGTTTTGCCCCTGGGGCATTTTTCTAGAATGGGTTTTGCTCTCCCAGTCGAATTTTCCAAGTGCCAATACGTTTTGAGTCTACCCATGTTTTTCTGAAGCTCAGGAAACCCCATCTCATGCATCCCACTGTTGAAATGTTTTCCTCATTCCCAGCAATTATGGTTTTGCTTTTATGTGCATCTATGTTTTGGTTTGAATCTGTGAGCAAGAGATTGGAGTGGTAGTGGATAGAGAGGGCTTGATAAACCTAGTGGGGGAGATAACCTCTCAGAAGCTCAAGAGGGCTTTGGATACTCTTCTATGCACACCCTGAGAGCACTAGATGGGGAAGGTATGGCTTGAGGGACTGTACAGCAGTGAAAAGAATACTTCCCTGTGCTGGGTGTGTAGGTATTATGGGTGCCAAGCTAGATAGATCTTGTAAGGTTACCCCTGGCTCTGTGCGTGAGCTCACTAGCTTAGCCACTCTTCCTTTCCATTTCCTAGTAGCCTGATAAACCCAATTGTAGATTGGCTTGGCTCATCTTGGTGTATGCTTGGCTATGTGCGAGTCTGTTGTTCCCTGATTCCTTGTAGAGATCATGCCCAGCTTGGGGGTGGCAGTTGTATCAAGAGGTTGATAAGCACAACTGGCCTATGGTTGGGTGGAACGTTGCAGTTGCATAACCAGTTGCTTGGGACTGTTTTGTTAAGATAAGTATTCCCTGTTTACAAATTCTGCAATGTCTTTATTCAATGGTTGTCACAATAATGTTTGAATGTATGTTAGATATTAAACATGATATTTTTAATTTAATTCCGGTGTGTATTCTTATAATCATACATTCCGTATGTCTTTTATATTATGTGAATGCTTATTGAGAGTACATGGGGTTAGATGCCCCGGTTTAACATCATGATCCTCTCCATCTAGCTGGTATGATGGGAGGGGACGTGACAGGATCGAGGCCCAAAGGGGTTCTGATCAATACATCGATAAACTATTGTTTGCATCATAAATGTCCAATATAGACTCAAATATTGAATATAATCATGGTCCAACCAACACTGATATGAAAAACTAGAACATGAAAAATGGCATTCTCATGGAATGCTGAATCTCAATAACTGATGCATTGTTGGATCTGAAGGGGTCCAACATTTGTAATGACTCAAAAAACTAAGTGTCTGAATCCAACTGGTACAATGAATTGCATCTGAACTGGATACATAAGGAAGTATGTTACTGGAGAGATTCCAAACACTATCACCAACGCAAACTGGATATCTCAGGAAACAAAATATCATTGGGTTTCCATAAAGACTCACCAATGGACTAGAGTCAAGGGACATCCGGGGTATTTGACCAAATACTGAAAGAACCATTAACTTGTATGAATCTCATCGGTTCTATAACGTAGATGATGTCGAGCATGTGAGAAACAACCGTTCCAAAGGGCACTAATATCTCCCTTTAGGTGGTCCAAGGGGCTCATCAATGAGGGTTATGAGGCCAAGGTACAAGGTAGCTTTGGGTCTATCCTTTGGAATGAAGTGTGTTGATGTCAACAGAGGGAGACATGCAATTGGAAAGGAAATGATGTTTCCTTGATATAAGCACAAGGGATACATCCAAAGAGCAATAGAACTGGACATGGGACTGAGACACTATTGGTGGATACGAGGGAAAATAAATATTAGGGACTCAAAATTCCTTTGTTCAGAGTATGATGGCATGGTTGACCTGGCAACATATGTGAAATGAATCTTGGACAGGGACACAATTGGGATACTAGGAAATATGACTACAATGGGTGGAACTCAGAGGGGTGGGTACTGATGGCATTAGGGTGCCTCCAAGGGTGATTCGTCGCAGAATACTCTAAACAAAGGAAACATGGGTGCTACCGTAGATAAGGGAGTATATGTGATCTGCAGGGGTGATAAGAAGCACCATTTGTAAATGGTTTCTGTGATGTGGGATGCACTGAAGAGAGGATGTGGAGTTGTACTTCACAATCGTAGCTTCCCAGATGCATGGTAATCTAGAAAAAGGGGGTGCTAAAAAGCACCATTGAATCATGGTTGGTGAGGTGGAATGGAACCTCAGTAATATAAAATGATAGGAAAGGAGGTAAGTGTCCAATGAACTAATTAGTTGGTTCAACTGGATAAATTATTGTAGCTGGGGTTTGGATGGAGGGTGGTACACTGGTGGTAACCTCCTTGCAGGACGGTGAATGGTGGCACAATAATGTCATTTTTGCAATATGGATTGAGCGGAGGGCTCGTGAATGTACAATGTAGATCATCAAAATGCCTTTAGTGAACATAAATGAAGGAGTCCGTAGGGTAGGACAATGAGTGTTTATGACAGAGTAATATGTGGTTTGGTGTGACTTAGAGACTACAAGGACTCCCAAACCTATGGAAATTGCAATGGCATGGATGCCAAATGACAAGGGGCACAAAATGATCACCCATGTAAGGTAGGTTCTAACTGTTGAGTAAGGTTGAATGCAAGGGTGGTTGGGATTGGACACTCACTCAAATAGAGCGGGGGGTCCTACAGGCATAAAATGAGAAGAAGAAGGTTGATGCATCTGATATTATGCATGGGTGAATACCTATATGCCATTTTGAAGTGTTATACGTAGGGAGCGGTTGTTGACTGAAACAAGTGGAGTTCAACACAACTTGAACCTATACACGTGGAAACGAAACTCAAATGTAATAGGTGTGTTTGTAAATCAAACCAAATATACAAGTGATATGTGACATCAGGAAATGGTTGAGATCACGCATGTGAAAAAGTGAGCAAGGTTAAGGTCTTGCCCCCATGATATGGGCATGGGGTTTGTGATTATGGATCACATATGGCTCTTATTTACATACACACACACACACACACACTCACACACACACACATTTCCCCCATTACTAGCGTGCTCACGATTCCCGAAGGTGGAAACATAAAGGGGATTTGCTGAATAGGTGTGGATCCCCATTCATTCCTAGGGAGACGAATAGGAGAGTGGGAAGGTTGAGGTTGGGGCTGAGGCAGGGTTGCAAATTTACTTGAAGAGATAGTGCAGAGCTCAAATATTTCCACTTTTCGGGGTGGAGGAGGTAGAGCCTGAAAAGTTCCAATCATGGAAGCATATTGAAAGATGTTGGGCCTAACACATGTAAACATTGGGATGGACACGCTACTTGGACTACTGGTGATTGTAGGTAAGACATTTTCCGTGAAATCCGACCCCTTGGGATCATAATAAGTAAACTAGTCCCACTTAACAATCTTCCCTTCATGAGGGAACATCATAAGTCGAAAAACTGAAGATGCGACGACTTTCATCATGTACATGTAACTACGTCAAAGGAGGATGTTGTAATTGGTGTTAGCATTGATTACCTCAAAGTCTATTAAGACTTTTTTTTCCATCTAAATCTATAGGGACATTCTAGATAAGTCCTTGAGGTTGAGCTGCGCGACCATCATAAGCTCGTAAATTTATGTGATACGGCTCCAATTTGGGGGATCTGAGCTTTTTCCAAATGTGAGTTGACATAACACAAGCATAGGGACCTTCATCAATAATGCATCAATGAATCATGGGGCTGCAGAAAGTCATTGGGACTTGGAAGGCTACTGAAGAGGGAAGCTACAAATCCGCTTGATCCAAGTCAAAAGTCATCAAATGAGAGTCGGAGGTATCGATCGCACCTAGTGCTGACAGTAAGGAATTGCGTTGCATAGGGAAGTTCTGAAGAACTTCCAGAATTGACATGGCAGTGGGGGATTGCGCTAAGTTGTCCACAACTCTATAGTTAGGAGTAGCTTTAGCATTGGGATTGTTTGCAATGTGACGCAAAGGAAACTTAGGGACCTTAGGGATCCCATCAGTAGGTGGTTTGGGTAAGTGCAAAGTGTCATCAAACGGAGTGGTTTCTTTTCCCTTATCATTAGTGGATGACTCGATGGTTGAACCGTACTAGTTTCGTCGCGTTTAAAGGTTCACGTCAGCAGACATCATGAGGAGGTGTTGTATTCCAGAGTCAGGATGTTGGCTCAATGAAGCTAGTTGAGGTGGGTATGACACCAAAGGTTGTCCTATTACCACTCCTTGCTAAGGGAAGGAGTTTTGCAGGATCACAGGTTGCGTTTGAGTGGGTTGAGGTAATGGTGGATTTTCTTTCCCTTATGGGGTAGCATTCGCTTCGTGTTGGTTCGCCTCATTCCATAGTTGGTGTGCCTTAGCTAAATGAGGATAGTGATTGGTATAATGCCCATACACACTGTAGAAAGAACATGGATGGTTAGTATGTAGTTGATTATTTTTGGCTTGTTTAGGTGGGTGGCTTGTTAGGGTCCTGATCTCCAGGACTCACTCTAGTATTATTAGGTGGATTGGCGGGTTGGTTTCCACCTCCTTTCCCTTGATTGTTTCCTATATTCTTTTCTTGATTCTTTTTCTTGGGCTATGCTTGTTGGTTATTGGGCATAGGTTGGGAATGCATATTCTGCTGAGTGTACACTTTCCCTTGAGGGAAAGTAGGAGCAGCAGGGTGTGGCTGCATTGGAGTGGCTAACGAGGGGCCATGAAAAGGATAGTACAGATTTATGGTCGGAGGGGACACAAAGGTATCCAAAGCACTTCCACACATGGTGCATTTACAAGAGGGCCCATGAATATGGGGGGATGAGGTAGGAGTCGAGTAAGAGGTACTTGCTCCTGAATGGGATGAAGCTCGCGACAAATAGAGGCCATAGCTTGGACTAGAAATAGGGCCCTGATGGGGACGCACATGTTTGAGACAGGTCCATACGCATAACCACTCACTTGTGGAGGGTAAGTTACATACGAATTAGGTCAGGATATGATAGTGTCGATGGCAACATCCACTGCATGGGATGCCCTTGGTGGGTCTCTCTTGGAGGAGTCTCCGCGAGGGGCATCTGGGATGATGGTATATAGAAACCCAGACTGTGCATATATCAAGTCAAACTGCTGAGCTTTTAACATATCCTCCTCCTCAGTTTGGGGTCATTCAGAGGTGACATTTGTTAGGAACCCGTGTCAAACCTTCTCTTTACTTTGTTAGTATATTTTTGTTGGATGCATATGCTTTGTAAGTCGTCCCGTAGTATTATATGATCCATGGTATTGATCCATAGTTTGTATTAGCCCATAGTATTATATGTTCCATGGTATTGATCCATAGTATTGGATGCATATGCTTTGTAAGTCGTCCCGTAGTATTATATGTTCCATGGTATTGATCCATAGTATTGGTGCATAGACTTAGTATATAAGTACGTGTTGAGGCTAATGAAGGCATCGAGAAGTTAATTGTATTGAGATTTCTCAAAGGAGGTTTCCCCCTCCAAGTGGCCCGTCATCAATAAATCTATTATGTGTTATGCTATTTATGATATATTGTTCATTTTCATTAATTAATTGTTGGAGGTTCCTCACATCTGGTATCAGAGCACTTTCTTGGACTCGTTAGGTGGAATTTCTGCCAAATTTTTTTCGCATTTGTATTTGTTCCTATCAATTGCAAGTTCGGATCCGAGAATAATCCATATCCGCTTAACTGTGGGAATAACTTGGGCATAAGCGCTAAAACTCATTGTGAGGAGTACCACAAGAACCCCGAAGTAGCTGTCCCATTGAGAGGACCTTCCAGCGAAAAGGGAAACGACCCCTACCTGATTGATTAGTTCCCAACCATGAGGTAAACCAAGAGTTGTTGTTTGTGGCATAGCGATTATCAGTTTTACCTGAGCCGTGGAGTGAGGGGTACTGCGCCAATACGCAAGCCGTTAGACAGCATTGGTGACTGAGTGAATCCCCCGAACCTTTAGGAAGCCGCACATACCTGGGGTCCATATCTATTTTTAGCTGATAAATCGCATATTACATCTGTCCAAAACTATTTCCAATCACTTCCGCATTGATGTAGATCCATTCCGAAAAAAATAAAATAAAATAAAAATCTGTTTTTTCGCCATACCTTCTTTGTTTTAACTCTATTTCCCTTGAAACTTTACTGACACTCCTGCAATCCCATTCTTCATATTTCATTATTGAGGACCCTATCCCAAATTCCACTTCCCAAAGCCAGAAATCCCACATTTGTCTATTTTTAGGGTTTGCCATAATGTCTTCAATTTTCACACAATCACCTTCAAATTTTGCCACAGTGTTCATTTCCTATTTCTGCTTCTTTGTCTCTCTCTGACAAATTTTCCCATTCTTTCACCTTGCTTCTGAAATCCCCATTTTTCGCTTCCCTGTCCATCAGAAAGTGTCCAAAACCTAGTCAAACCCCAATTACCCATCATATTTTTTCCCCAATCCAAATTTTCCTTCACTAAAGAAGCTTATTTTTTTGTTTTTCTACTCCTTCACACAAAAAAGAACTCTTGGTTATGGTTGTCACCCACACAGGAGCAAAAATCATGGAGGAAGAACTTGCAGCCCTCAAAACCAAACTCCAATATTTGGATGAAAAATTTCTCAGTCTCCATCTTCAACATTCATCCATGAACAGTAAACGATAACCATAATCTTCTGCAGACACTGGGTTTGTTTCTTCCAGCAGTTTTCGTGGGTTGAAGCTTGATTTTGCTCGCTTCAATGGTAATAATCCAACTGGTTGGATATACCGAGCAAAACAATATTTCTGTAATGACCCTTTTTCAAAATTCTATTAAAATGCCAATTTTCCACTTTTTCCCCAATTTCGACCTTTGACTAGTTTAACTGTTTTGACCTCCAAATCAACCTAGATGCTCCAAAATCTTCTGTAGGAGTGTATGAATGGTATTTAGACTTGAATATCAGGTTCAAGGATGTTTTATGGCCCTCCAGATACTGCTGCAAACTTGATTTGTATTCTGATCAATATAGGTAATTTTGACTAGTAATTTATGCATCAAATCCCCCCCGGGTAACACTGCAAATGGCCTTCCAAATGCCTCCAAACTCCCACGAATTTATGAACAGAGGTATATAACGTGTTAAGTATGTTATTAAGGTCTCATATGCACCATTAATTGATTTTTACTACTGTTCTAACTCTCTCACATTCAACAGCAAAAACCCCCAATTCGACCCTTGGGGAAATGGCACTATTTCACCTCCCAATACAACTAAACTGAGTAAAAATGATTCAAATGCTCAAGTACAGTACATGAAACTTGTATAAGACATCCATGGTAGTATATTGATCACAAATATATCATAGAATCATCCATCCGTTCGAAATAATCAACACTATAGTGTCATACATCAATGCATTGGGGAAATGGACATTGTTTGCTCATTAATCAATAGTTTTGCATACAACCAGTGGGTATTTCGACCTGAGACTTTCTAAATATTAATAATATAGGATATGAAACTATTACAATCAGAAATATATAATGAGAATCTCTCTCAAGAAGCACAAGTGCTCACCAAAAATGCCCTCCCTCAAGGAGCATGAATATGCCTTCAAAACTGGAAACGGTGGAGAGAAAGTGCTGCACTACACCAAACCATGAAACTTCCTGTAGCTGATACCTACAAATAAAAACTCCATTAAATCACCATGAAAGACCTGAGTGGCCTCTCCAAACACCAACTTGGATGGGAATCTTTCACCCTCGAAATTGGCTAAGGCAAGAATCTAGTCATCCACTAGCTCTCTCTTCACAAATGCAATTTTTCTCAAATCATCAAAAGCTGGTTTCCTTCTTTGTTATTGACATTTATAAAATTCTAATGTCCTCCATGGTTCGAATTCCTTCCAAGAGACTCATGCCAACTCAAGTTGGGAAGAGATTCCAAAGAACGCCACTTGTACAACAATTCCTAGTCTCCCACTTCCACCAAATCACATGTGGAAGCATCTTAGCTGCCCTAACACCCTTGAGCGCCGTCTTGGAGTCTATTTTTAGCCCTGAAATGTCATATATGTCATATGTCAGCCTTCAGGTCTGATTTGTGTCATAGGTGTCATAGCATCTTCATCATTGTTGTCATAGAGCTAGGGAATCTAGCCCAAGTGTCTCACTAGCTCCAAATTGCCTCTTCCTCTTCCATGGGAGTTACTCTTCCTCTATATTTCAACCTTGGATGAGTCATGCAATGAATAATACCTTTTGGACTCCCCCAAGTATGTTACCATTCGCCTTGAATTCAAATTGGTGAGAGAATGATGCCAAGTGTAGTGGGGAAATCTAGCCATATGTGGGTCCCACTTCCTCCATGTGTCTTCATGATCAAATGCCACTTTGATTTTCACTTGTATATATTTATTTATCTCCTTTATTAAATATTTATGCCATTCTAATGTTCAAACATCATTTATTATCCCCATTATTCCAAATCCCAAAGCTTCCACCCCAAACCTAGGAAACTAGTAATTTTCCTCCTTGGCAATTATTTGACCTTTAGCATCAATTTGACAAACTCTAATGAATAGGGCCAATGTGATTAAGCCATTGTGACCCAATGCCAAATTTGGGACATGACAATTTCAGTCTGCATAATAACTTTGATGTCAACAAAGTTCCACTTGCCTCCTTTCATTTGGAACATGAATCCCTTCAATGGTATCGTTGGTACATCAAGGCTCTTGAAGAGCCAAAATGGATAGATTTTTGCTAACTCTTTTTGCAACAATTTGCTCCTAGTGCTTTTGATGACTTCACAGGCGCACTCACTAAAATCCACCAAATTGGTACTGTGATAGAGTATCAGACAAAATTTGAGACACTGGCCAATCACGCAAAAGGATTATCCGATGAATTCTACAGGAGTTGTTTTATTAGTGGTCTCAAGGATGCAATTCGATCAGAGGTTAAAATATTATGTCCCATCACAATGATGGAAATCCTAGGGTTGGATAAGTGGGCGGCGGAAGCATTAGAGATTGCAATGAAGTTGGAGGCTTCACCAATCGACAAAGCGGGGGTGGGAATGGACAGAGTTCAAGCGCAGTTGGCCAACTTAACACTTCAATTGGAGGACATCAAGAAGGGAAAGGAAACCCACAGAGACATATGGTGCACTATATGCAAAGGTGAGGGGCACCATAAGGACAATTTCCCAGAATTCCATGAGTATTTACAGTCAGAAGCACCAAACCCCCTTCGTCAAGGAGGCATGCCATGGTGTCCTGTCTTTCAGACCAGAGGGCATCAACCAGAGGAATGTGTATATCTGCAAAATATGGTATCAAAGCCAACAAACTTATACTGCAAGTTCTATCAATCGGTTGGCCATGATGAGAAGGACTGTAGGGCCTATGACCTGCTACAAGATCGGACAGTTGACACATATTTTATGAAGGGAGAAGAGCCTCCGGTGGTGCACCAGCAACCGCAGTATAGTCATCCACAGCCACAGTTTAACCAAACGCAGCAATACGACCAGGGGCAATATGGGCAGCCGCAGTATCCACCACCGCCGTATGGCCAGCCGCAGTATCCACCACCGCCGTATGGCCAGCCGTAGTATGGGCACCAATAGTATCAGCAACCGCAGTATCAACCATATGGACCACCACGCGGAGGTTTCAGGGGAGGATTTTGTGGAGGTCGAGGCGCGGGTATGGGACGCGGAGGAGATGTTGGATGGGGAAGAGGGCCAATCATTTGCTACAATTGCAGACAACAGGGGCACTACTAGAGAGATTGTCCAAACCCAGCGCCGTAGTGTACATACTGCAATGCTATAGATCATAGTATAGAAGACTTCCCTCAGCTCATTGTGAAATGGAAAACTAAGCATCCACCCTAGAACCAGAACCAAAATAATATGAATGCGCCACCCGCTATACAGATGATTTCGACAGAAGGCAGAGGTAACCATGCAATGGTCGGAATAGTGACACAAGGAGGGGCGGTGACAAGTGGCGATAGGTCACACACCAATGTTAGACCAACACAAACACAACAGAAGTAGGTCACCTTCAACATAGAAACATAAAGGGACATCTTTTTGAAGGCACAGGATGCAATGAGGAATAGGAGGAAGCTACCTCTTGAGGAAGAAATCTATGACATGCCACCGATGTTCGACTCGACGAAGTTGCGAAGGAAGGAAAACACTTTAAAAGCGTTGGAAAGTTTCCTGGACTTGGGAAAGGACCCAGATGCATTGGAAGAAATAGCTAGTCTACTGCAACGACAGGGAGGTGCACGACTGGAATAGAGAGTTAATCGCATACATAAAAGGAAGACAGGCAGTGAGATGCGGATGTCGTCACAGATCGGAGAATTTTATGTCGACTCCATCATTCTGGATTTGGGTTCGGATGTGAATATTCTGACTAAACAGACGTGGGAGACAATGGGAAAGCTGCGGATGACATGGTCACCAGTACAGCTGTGACTGGCGAACTAGAGCAAGGTCACTCCGCTCAGCCGGGTATGTCAACTTCCAGTTGAAACTTAAGGGCTCAAAACGTACGCTGATTTCGATGTCATTGAAATTGTGAATAACACCAGTCCATATCCGGTACTGCTGGGGATAGACTAGGCCATGGAGAATCAAGCAATTATCAACTTCAAGAAAAGGATAATGTCATTCGAGAATCAGGAAATGAGAGTCATCGCACCACTGGATCCTGCAGAAGGGCTGCGTTATACAGAACCAGCCAGAGACAAGTTTGCGGAAGGGTGGGACAATTTGTATAACATTTCTGAGGATTATGTTAATCCCACCACAGATGGATAATTAGGATGGCGCAGCACCATCTCGGCATCTTCAGATTCAGACAAGGCCCTTGAGAATTGGCAAATCCGGTTGCATGAAGTGTCCTTTCGAAGATGCGCACGGATAACACAGTCCCTGCGACGGGTAGCCACAGAGGAGTACATGTTACCTACATATGAGGGATTTCCAAACTTGGGAAAGTTTCTCATGGAATTTGAGGAAAAAGTGGCAGAACCGTAGCATCTACTGGCCCTGGAGGAAGATTTGAAGGCTACTCCTATGCGATGGTGGGCAGTGCATAAACCAAACATCACAACTCGGCCACTATGTCGATGCCTCATGGAGGTTCGGTTCGGTGAAGCTGCAGAGTACGAACAACTGAAATATGATGAATGAAGCGACCTGAAGGAGCATCTAAATGCTTTCCAACACCAATGGGGATCGAGAGCAAGACAGGAGTGGGTACATGCATTCGTACACACGTTGGATGAGGTACCGTGGAGCTGGTATGTCGCAGCAGAATTACTACGCAGGAGGACTTCTTGGGAGAGCTTATCATTGGCTTCATCCAATCATTCTCATTCTTAGACGAAAATTCCTTGATCCACATCGCGCTATAGGGAATCCGCGGAAAAATATTTGAAGTAGCACTGACCAGACAACCGATGGCACTCCAATGGAATGCGATACCAGAAATGCTGATGGAGTATTACAACGTCACCGGAGAGCCCGAAGATGACGATGACCCCAGGGCTATATACGTACTAGAATCAGAGGTTAGCTGCAGTGTTGTGGCACCAAATATACCGTCGGATAAATTTCAACAACCATTGAAGATCAAGAAGGTGAACATTGGGTCAGAGGAAAACCCAAAGTTCGCAAGCATAGGCGACTACTGGGATGAGTCGACCATTGCGAAGATGACTGACCTACTGCATGAGTTTCATGATTTCTTTCCAATGAAATTCTTAGAGATGAAGGGAATTTCTAGAGACTTAAGGGAAATGAAGATCCCCCTGAAACATGATGCAAAGCCGGTCAAGCAACGACCACATCAACCGAAGCTAAGACATCAGCAACACATGCCAGCCACAATAGGAAGAATGATCAAAGCAGAACCACTAACAGAAGAGTTTTAGATCCAACACAAGAAGAGTACGCCTTACCACCCAAAGGAAAATGGGATGGTTGAGGCATTTAATAAGATATTGGAGCATGCTCTCACCAAGGTGTGCAATGTGAACCGCGATGACTAGGACCTAAAACTCCCAGCAATCCTTTGGGGATATCGCACCACATGCAAACGACTGACTGGCCAGACCCCATTTAAGCTCGTTTATCGCCAGGAAGCAGTTATGCTGATGGAATACATAGTATTGAGCTTGCGCATTGCAGCAGCAACAGGGATGAGTGACGATGGCGCAATGGAGGAACGGTTGACACACCTAATATGTATTGATGAAGATCGATTCATCACAGGATTCCATCAAAAAGTAGAAAAAGATTGGCAGAAGGCGTGACACGACCGCCATGTCAAGTCGAAGCACTTTCAAAACGGGGACACAATTCTATTGTATGACTCTAAGTTTGCGAAACACCCTGGTAAGTTGCAAATGCACTGGTTGGGACCATATGTTATCACTTTTGTCACCAACCGAAGCGCAGTGCAGTTACAAATTCTGGATGGAGTATTGGTACCTAAATTAGTCATTGGGAATAGGCTGAAGCCCTATCACCATGATCTGACGCAGAGCGAATGAGGACCAATGGTGTAAAAAAAAAATGCAGGATGCTAGGTGACAGGATGGTGCACCAGTAGGGAGAGAATGCGCAAGCAGGAGAGGTCGTATCACAGTTTGGGTTCTGCGCTGCGGGGTCGCGACCCTTCCCAATCAATAATCATTACATATCGTTAGCAAATGGGACTTTTTCATACGACAGGTCTTTTTGGCAGGTATGATCGTTAGCTGGCTCGGATTGGCGCTGGTGTTAGGCACATTTGGCACATGGACACACATCGTGGTAGCATGGCTGGTGGCACCAAGGGTGACGGTTCCCATGTTTTGACATGAAGGGCAGTTGG
Source organism: Larix kaempferi (assembly GCA_027924585.1). Classification (NCBI taxonomy): domain Eukaryota; kingdom Viridiplantae; phylum Streptophyta; class Pinopsida; order Pinales; family Pinaceae; genus Larix; species Larix kaempferi. The sequence goes on along the minus strand of BSBM01001430.1, from coordinate 1,824,877 downwards.
GAGAAGTATGGTTTCCATTATGCACGTAGGAAGTCCGATCTCAACACACATGAAACGAATGATGATAGAATCGATGCCTTAGGTGAATATATTTGCGAATGATTTCCGAGGCAGGCGTCTCGGAAGAGGGAAATGCATAAATACAGGCACCAGAGGCTAGAAAAGTAGGTCAGGTAATTGGATAAGTTAGGAATTCCAAGGAGGCTGTGGAAATGATTCATTTCATTTCGTGCGGCAGCACACCAGGTGTGCTGCGAGCCCGAATGATGAGTGTGCATGAGCGCCTTCAACAGGAAGAGGCGTGGGCACTCGGGTGTCACAGAGGCGAAGTTTCATCTGAGGTGTCTAGGTATGTGGTGGTAGTTCAAAGCTTTGTGGTCCCGGTGAACACCAGAACGATAGGGGCGACAGCCCCCTGGTCCCAGTAGGAAGTGATCCCAGGTGCAAAATAGATGTGCCAGAGCAAGTGGCCTGTTTCACACCCCGACACTGTTTTCCAACTTTTCCTCAGTCTGCATCAGGTTCCCAGAGACTGGAGGATGAGTTTGAGAAGTACATAACAACAAGCCGACTGATCACCATAAGAGTTTGAGAAGTACATGATAGCGAGCCAACGATCGACAATCGGAGTTGAGAAGTACACAGCAACGAGCTCCATACGGCAACAACAGTTTCAGCCAAAACACAGCGAAGGATGGGTACAAACCAGCAGTGTCTAGTTGAGGTGGCTCAAGACGAGCCACAAGTTTGGGTTGGGGGCCTGTTGGCATGGGATAAGTCCGCAGGAAGTGCAGAAGCCGACAGGTGCGAAAGGGTCATTCCGCGAAAGAAGGACCATTCGTGGTGTTCGTGGAAGCGCAAGAATTGTTAGATTAGTTAAGTCGGTCATGTGGACTGTTTTGTAACCAAATAGAAGCATATAAATAGAGTAGGATTGTAAGCCTAAGGGAATCCAGTTTTTGATGATTGATCCTATCTTTTGGGTTTGTTTTGTATCTATGACATGGTGTATTGACAGTTTCTGTGAGGTTCATTCCACAGGGTTAATGAATGAATGAATATGGTTGGTTATGGTGTAATCTATGTCTTTGTTTTTATGCAATGATGTGATGATGAATGTGAATGTTTTAGAATATTTTTGATGCGAATATGTTATGGGTTTAAGAAGTACTGCTAATGTGAATAAGTAGGTTGAATACGTTCCGAATATTTGTGATCTGTTGAACTCTGCGAATGACTTACAATACGAATGATAAGTTAATAGCATACTATGAATATTATAATCTCTGGTTATTGCAAGGGTAATGTGTGTTGAAAGCATATCCTCAACTTCACTGCGGAAACTTGGTTCCAATAGCTCCCTTATCCATCTCGGGTGAGACTGAACTTGCTCCGCAAGTGTTGCTGGAAAGGGTTACACTTTTCCGAGCCGGTGTATAAGGGAGTTTGGGTTTGTAGTTGTTGGCGACAGTGCGAAGAGAACCCGTGTCGACAGACGCTGCGTCAACAAAATCCCTGATTTACCAGCACGAACTAGAAGGAGGAACCTACCCCGTGGATTTATAGGCTCTAACCTGAAGGAAGCACTGACTCCCTATTTATTACCTTATCCTGCCGCACTGATGTGACTTTAGAAGATTCTTCTTTATTTATATTGACCTGCGTACTGTTCATATTTATTTTAATACTTTCCTTCGTGCACACTTGTTATTTGCTATGTTCTTGCAATTGTTGTACTGTATCATCAGTTCACCACTTACTCCACATCACTACATCAGTATTTCAAAGTGGTTGTCATACTTCATATACTATTGCAGCGCACTGTTTATCATTCTGTTTTGTTTTTGTGAAATTGCATATTCAATTGATACTGTGCATCCTCCATTGTACTGCGGTTCTGTTCTTGTGAATCTATCTCAGATAAACTATAACCTCCTATGCACCGTCTGTGATACTTCCTTTATGTTCTTGCACACTTGGCCCATATACTATATCATCCTGCTCATCATCTGTTGTGCTATTGTTATGTTCTTGCACATCTATCTTAGATAAACCACATCATCCTATGCATCATCTGCCGTGTTGTATTTCTGTCCTTGCGCATCAGTCTTAGATAATCCACATCATCCTGTGCATCATCTGTTGTGATGCATGTATTTCCTTGCATATCTGGCTCTTTGCTAGATTATGTTGTTCTAGATCAACAAGCCATTGATACCCCAATAATTCAAAGCTTGCCAAATCAGAATACTATCACTTGTTCATCTTCAAGCTTGCTTTTCACTCACCAATTTGGATTCTTATTTATATTTGACTTGTGCATACCATGTGTCCACAAGTTGTTTGTGGCATCCCTTCTTCCCTTATTCATAGTCAAGATGACTTACGCATCCACCACTTGCCTTGATCTGCACCATTGAGGTATCATTCCTTGTGGGTCTTGAGCATACGTGGTCCTTAGCATAGTGGTACTTGCACACTTGGGAACCACAACATGTGGGGTCTTGTGCCTTTGAAGTACCATCGCTTGGTGGGTCTTTCGCACTTCTGAAATTTTCACACATCTTCCACTTGGTGGGTCTTGTGCACTTCTGAGATTTTCATACATCTTCCACTTAGTGGGTCTTGCGCACTTCTAAGACTTGTATCTCTTGGTGGGTCTTGCGCACTTCTGATACTTGTATCGCTTGGTGGGTTTTGCACACTTACGATACTTGTCCAACCATATATTTGAAATCACCTTTGAGGAACCATGACTAGATGGATTTAGGGGATTGCACACATAGTCTTATGCAATTCTCCAAACTAGATTTTGTGTACTTCTTCAATCTGGATGTACTTCTTCAAATTGGATTTTATATACTCCTTCAAATTGGCACATGGATACTAAGTCTTCTTTGACATCAATGACAACCAAAGTTAAACAATCTCCCCCTTTGGCATTGATGTCAACACCTTATAAATTTGTGCTCTTCCTATTCCTGAATACATTTGTTGTATTTGCATACAACATAGTACTCCCCTTTTGTGTACTCCCCCTATGTTCTTGCTAGTTTGAACATTTGTTCCTTTGGGAGACCTTCGATCAGTACTTCTATATTGTTTTTCATTTTTGTGTAGTTCTCTGTTACTGATACATGCTTCATGGTATTTATTCGATGTCATTGATGCATGCTTCACGATATTTCTGTCGCTTTGATATCAATGGAAAAGAGGTGATTTCCATGCACAATTTTAGGTTCTCTTTTCTTCGGCTTTGCGCTAGCCTACATGTAGTTGCTTGCTTTGATCACTCCCCCTGTCTTCGTGCTTTATTCTCTTTCCTTTTGTTGCTTCAGGTGGGAAGAGCTCAGTCGCCTTTCAACATGTACATTTATCACCGTCTAAGTAGATGTCTTAGTTAAAGATATGATTTCCTTATATGGTTGCCATTTTTGAACTTGATCTTCGGTTCCTATCGCATTTAACTGTTTTCATGCTTATTTATTCATTTTTATATCGCAACAACGTTTTCTACTTGTGCAATTGAAAGTTCCTTGTGCTTCCAGCTTTGCCTTATCTTTTGTACTGACCTCTTTTTGCATTCATTTCTTCCTTCTATCGCATCTACTGTGCTGGATAATTCTCGTCAATAATTGAACACATCTTTATTAATATTGATATTAATGACACACATCTTCTTCCTTACTTCACACATATTCTTCCTTACTTCACACATCTTGTCACAATGTCTAAATATTCTTCCTTGATGTCACACATACTTCCATCCGTTGTCACACACCCAAAATTTCGTTAAAATTTAAAAAATTTCTAAGCGTCTACTTGTCATTAAATGCTATGCAGAAGATAAAATGTATGTACAACATTTATATTTACTGTTTTAGTAAAACCATCATCATAACATCACATAACTTTTAACATTAATTGTTTGATTGTAATCATTGATAAACTTTACTTGTCGACACAAAGGTCTTCCATATCTTCACAAGACACCCTAACTTTCAATATACAACTCTTATAAAATATTTAATTCTAGTAATAGAACTTAATATTGTTCTATCACTTGTCCTACCTTACCAGTTCCTTCTATTAGCTTAAAGAAAGTGAACAATACATTGAGATACACCAACTCATAATGTCGACCAACTACCCATTGTAAAATATTAAGTACACATAAACATTTCTTCTATCTCTACTCTCATAAACCTTACTTACAAAACAAGTCTTCAACCAACATCTTTGGGTTGGTATAATAGTAATTGCTTCTATCTTACTTTTTGGACAAAGTGTATTTCTTCAAATAAAAGAGTAGATCCAATGTCTTTATATAACATCTTTGTATCGACTGTAATTAAATAATACTAATTATACCTACTATTACAAACCATCATAATTAATAACAACTAACAAATTGGTATTTAATTCAAAATTTACTTTGTTATCTATTCATGAAGTTCTACAAAAAAATATAAGAAGTACATTTCATGATCAATTCACTAACTAATTTTTTATGCAAATCAAATATGCATAATCGATGAAAACATCAAACTATCATGACTTTTAGGACAATTAAACAAATATGACACATAAGAGCAAAACCATCATATACAACCATAAGGCATCAAAGAGATATGCATGCAAACAAAAAGAACATTTTAACGTGGTTCACCCCCATCTTGGGCTACACCCACAAAAGGTTGTTTTTATATTAATGATTCAAAATGAGAGAAAGTACATATGAAACTTGTTCATTTGCATTATTCAAATTCCCACATCCTCTCTTCTCAAAAGTACTTATAAGATATCCAACTCTAAGTCTATAACATAGATCTTTAAACATCCTAAGACATATAACATAACCAAAATTTATATTATGTCAAGGGATTGGGATCAAACCCTCAATATACTTTTCATATACCTATTAACCTTTATCCAAATATTTTATTTAGTATTTTTTTTAAAAAGGTTATCTCCTTCTTTTACAAAACATTCTTTTCACCCAGGTAATGAATTTCCAATTCAAGAGAAAGGAGAAAAGGTTATGTATTATCATTTTTACTTAGTATTTAAAAAAAAAAGTTATCTCCACCTTTTACAAAACATTCTTTTCACCCCAGTGATGAATTTCCAATTCAAGAGGAAAGGTTATGTATTATCATGCTTGCTCTTAGAGGTTTCTCCTCAACAATATATTTTGTTATTTTATTTAACCAAGGAAAATATCCCTTTTATGCTAAGTGCTTTACCTACTCTGGCCGTATACTCTCTTCTATTTAGCTTAACAAGGCTACATCCCTTTTTAATGTATTCAATTTTAAAGAGACAAAATGGCTAAGTATGAAGAAATACGTTATTTATATTGTGTATCTAACCCTTTTACATTTTCTAGAAAACACCAGATAAGGGTACTAAACATATATAAAGACCAAAACTATAAAGGGCATTACTACTTTTCGAGGCCATAGTAGGTTAAGCATGTCCTTTTGAGGATATTCAAATACTCTAATGAATCAACACGATGTCATCTTGTAAGGGCGATTTCTTGCCTCGAGTTTATCATGTATATATATAAGATAAAAGAGAAACATGGCTGGGATCGGGCTCATGGAGCCGTCTCTTCCCAAACCTTAAACACAACTTACCGGTTATTTATATAACCCAGATACCATGGAATAAAACGCAGAGATACAATACGGAAAAAGTATGTAACAAAAAAATCAAGTACGATTAAAATATGAGAATAAACATCTTATAAATACAAAAAACATGTAATGTTAATTTAAAAAAAAAAAGATTATACATAATCTTTCCAAATTTTAATATTTCATTTATTATTCATTGAAAACTTTAAAAATAAAACTTGGAACTACACAAATTTATTTTTATATAAAATGACTTAAAAAATGATAACAAAAAACACTACATAAATTTACTTTTTGATAAATAATAAATACTAAAAAATAAAAATAAAATAACAATTACATATAAAATAAAACTTGAATAAAAAACTATATGTAATAGTAATAATGTAATAATAATAAATCAATAGTAATAACGGAGATGATATAAAAACCTAACAGTATAATACTAACACAAAATTATAATAAAAAATTACTATGATTATTTTGTTTTAGGAATGGTAAATTTATAAAAATTTGAAAAAGTATTATTTTGTGTTGATTGTACCGAACTCGTATTATCTTGAATATTAACTGTATTTTTAATATGGTTCAAATTTCCGTATAGCAACTACCAATACGACCGTGTTTTACTACTATATTAACAACTGCATTATTCAAATGAAATCAAAACAAGCAGGGACAAATTCTTGCGGAGATCTCTCCCCATCTGCCTCCACCATATCCTATTAATTAATTCGTTTACCCTCCAGTCTTTGAAAATTGTGGAGTGAGCTCTGCTATGCAGACAACTCTCCATGACTTCCTCGGCATAACTTCCAATAATTTAGAAGTAATGCACCCAAATCGCGGGATCACAAAAGGATTATAACCTTAGACAGATTCACTTGTAAAAAGTACTCCAATATGTTTTAAATTACATAATTAGCTTGCATATTACCCATTAAGAATGTTTATTTTTTTTTGCTTATATATACATATATTTACCGCTTTGTTTATATATAAAAATCCTTTATAAAAATACCCCAAAATCATGTTTTCCTTTACACCTTTACGTGTCTATCCATTCATATATTGACTATGTATTACGTGTACTATATTCTAGTAAATCCTTTGTTTAAGCCTTCATATATATATTTATAAATAACTTATTCAAGTACTATTCTTAGAAACCCCTTATATATATATATATTTACCAAATTATTTAAATAATCATTTCTTTAATACCAAATGCTTTTATTGACACTTTAGGTATTATCATTCTAATTATCTTTCTCTCAACATGGTGACTATGGTTTAGTCATTTGAAAAAGGTAAAGATTAACTATTATTTTCACTATAGTTTAGTCATTTGAAAAAGGTAAAGATTAACTATTATTTTGACTATAGTTTAGTCAAAGGTAAAGATGAACTATTTCTTAGTGTTTAAGCTTATTTCTCTTTAGTGAAATTCTTCTCTTTGTCGTTATAGTCATCTCCTATACCTTTAGTCTACTAGATCTAATACAACACTTATAAGTATAACACTAGTTTCAAGGTCCACTGGTGGGGCCTTGGCCTTGAGCTCCTCACCATGTTCATTTACAAAATTCATAATTACATTTACAAGAGTAATAACAATAGGGGTCGAATTTGAGGGATGTTACATCCGCCAACCAACTTGGCAACAATTTCGACGTGATTGATAACTTGTGAAAAATAACTAACATCTTGTTGTCATACTCGAGCCTTTTAGATGACATCATTTCAATCACACGGGACAATTAGTTCAATTCTCCCTTTTTTTCCTTTGTCCTGGTCTTATTAACTCATGCAATTAATTTTGACATCTTCAACTCAGCTTCGAGTCGCGTGATCATGAATACAATTAACATCAACATCGCTTCAATTTATTTTGGTGCTCTTAGTGGACACCTTCCAACTCTATATATGAGTTGTGTATGGAATGGTTCTTCATCTCGGTTCATTGTCATTCCATTGTTGAGCTTATTCGAGTTTTCCAATTCTGAGTGTTGTGGTTCTCATCCGCCATGTCTTATTACTTTCAAAGATTTAGCAACTCATTCAACAATATTCGTTCATTGGTTCAGTCATAGATGAAGGAATTCGACTTCATGCACTGGTATGCAAAATCTCAAGTTAACCAGAGTAATTCAGAGGAATTGTCAATTATGAATAAGATAATCGAATGGATGGAGAGACATCAGATGGAGCAGTGTAATGCCAAAATGTATTCTTCGATCCTGCAACTTTGTCCACTTCGACGAGCTCCTGAGTTCATAGAGCCAACTTCACTGGATCTTGAGCTTCACTTGTCTCAGCAATCATCCAACCATGTCATAGAGTTGGACCTCGAGCTTCGACTCTAAGTTGATTTTGCAATTTTTAATTTGGTTCAACACAGCTTTTATCGTTGTAATGTACTTTGGTCATTGTTAGGCCTTAGCTTTAATTTTTTTCAACTCTGATCTCTGCGACAGAGGTCTTATGTAATTTTGAGCAGCTTTTGAATAAAATACAAACTTTGATTATGTAAAATTGTTGTGTCTGCGCGGAACTTCTGTTTGTAAAAAGAAATACTTATTTGTACCCTTCTTTCAACAGACACATGTATGAATTCTTTGTGCGACAATTTTACTTCAACACATCTTTGCAAACAATTTACTATGAAAATATTTGTTACTTTTATTTACGGATATGGGCATTTCCTTTGCAACTTTACATCAGCACAACTTTATACAATAGTCTTTAGATTTTCACAATACCCACTAATGCTTTCCTTGAATTCCTAAGAATAATGTGGTCAAATTCAAGGATTTTACCCATCCTTTTGGTGATTAGGAAGCTAGGTAGCAATCATTTGCTGATAGAGAGGTACTTTTATTATTTGCTTCGGCTGTACAATATTGAGGAACTTTCCTTACCCATTTTTTCATGTGCACACACACCTTTTGATACTGCGCGAGACTGCTTTCCTTTTCAGTCCATATCTTGTTGTTGATGTCATATAAAGTATTTCTTTCTAAATGATTTATAGTTCTTCGGAAAAATTGACCATTATGTCCAAAATCATCACAAGTATAGCATCTTACAGTATGACAGTATTTTGCACTATGTCCATTGTAGTTGCACCTTGAGCACTTCAAAGTATTGAACCTTCTTCGATCAGTGTAACCGAAAAATTTGTAAACATTAAAGGAACTATCATACCTGGATTAAAAAGGCTTCATTTGATTTGAACTGTACTTTTTGTCGCAAATATTCTCAGTTGTCCTATCATATCCAAGCCTTGATTTGTTTGCTAGTGATCTCTGATCGTTCAACATCTTGTCCAAGATTGATGTGATATTATTGAATTTGTTCTCCATTTCCACTTTAAGACAAGTCTTGAAATTTCCTGTATTTTCACAGTCCCGGGTATCATTCATGATGTGTCCTTGAGCCTATTCCCATTTTATCTTCTCAGTTATTTCTTCTTTTAAGTGAGATATCTCTATATTCCTTTGCTCAAGTTGATTTGTCAACAACTCATTTTCTGCTCTTATTCATCCAGTGATATCTTCAATATAGATCCCTCTTCTTCAAGCTTCTTGATTTTGTGTATTATGCAGTCTAACTGTTTCTCAAGATCCATTTCATTTTCATTCACCTGTTTTTCAAGTGATTCTTGAATGGCATTAAATTTCTTAGCCTGTTCTTCATATTTTGATAGTTGATCCTGCAAAATTTTGTTCTTCTTTCTTGATTTATTAATTCTTCCAAGGCACTAACCAATTCACCTTCCCAATCAAATTCTATAATTTCTTCCTCTTGAGACTAACTATCTGATTTGATTTCTGCAACATGTTTTGGAGGTGAATTAAAGGTCCCATTGAAAAAATTACTTATCTAGTGTTCATGATTAACTATGTGTATTTGATGTGTCTTTATTGATAGAGGAAAAACACTTTTTTCTTTTCTTTTGTCCCTTCATGTTCTAGAAATGCTATGAAAAGCACTTCTCTTGGACTATCATCACAATCACCTTCTTCATATGAATTGTTGTCTTCCCTGGAGTACAAACTATTCCTCTGTTTAGGGAACTTCCTCTTGTTCTCAGATATGTCTTATCAGTGTGCCATCCTTTGTTCTTCATAATTGACATCTTTTTCACTGTCACTATCTCTATCTTCTTTGTAAGGATACTTTGAAGCAAAATGGCCTACTTTACCACATTTAAAACATTTGAAGGGTAACTTACCCTTGTACTTGCCATGTTCTCTTTTTAACCTCCTTACAATATTTTCCTCTTCCTCGTATGATTCATCAGACGAACTGTTGTTATGCTCGTGTTTTATTTTCCTAGTGGCTTTGAAGGCTACTTCTTTCCTACTGGGATTTTCCCTTTCGGTTCTCATCTCATATGTAATGATGATTCCATGAAGCTCGTCTTTTGTCAATCTTTCAAGATCAGTTCTGTCTTCTAAAACTGACACCTTGGACTCAAATATTGATGGTAGCATTATCAATATTTTCTACATAATCGATTCTTCGGTTAATTGAATTGCAAGACTTTTTATGGCGTCGACTATCTTATCGAATTGAAGAAAGTATGATGCAATATTTATTCATCTTTCATCTTCAAGGACTCAAATAGACTAGAATAAGTTTGTAGTTTTTCCTTCTTGATTTTTTTGTCTCCTTCATAGACATTTTTGAGTTTGTCTCATACTTCATTTGTTGAAGTACAATGCATGACCTTAGTGAATTAAGAGTCTTCCAATCCACATAACATCGTATTCCTTTCTCTTGATTGTATTCATACTGTCTTATTTCAACTAGATCAACTGGTGCAGTTGTGGGAACATTATAGCCATTTTAAATCGACTGCCAAACATCAACACCAAGAGATTGCACATACGCTTCCATTCTTATCCTTCAGATAGTGTAGTTTGATCCATCAAATATAGGTGATATGTTGGTGGAGATTCCTTCCTACTTGTCCATGTCTGCACAAACATCTATCTTCCATTTTTTAAACTGTTATTGAAGACATCTGCTCTGATACCAATTGTTGGAATCTTATTAATACTGAGAGGGGGGGTGAATCAATATTATTCACAGTTATCATGAACAAATTTCACTTTTACCAAATTTAAGCTATATTTATATTATGCATTCACCATAAAAATGTCATTCATCAACACATGCATAAAACTATTAACACATAGATTTGACATGGAAACCCAAATGGGATAAAACCACGAAATGCTTTCTTATATAAAAAGATTACATTCATGGGAAGCACCAACTTACAAGATTCTCCATCATTGACTAGAAGGAGGCTCCAACCCCCTGATTTACAGGTTATAAATTGAAGGAAGCATCAACTCCCTAATTTAACAGCACCAACTGGAAGGAGTCACTGACCGCCTGGATTTATAGGCTCCGACTTGAAGGAAGCACTGACTCGTTGTTCCTTACCCCGTCCTGCCGCCCTGATATGATTGTAGAAGATTCTTCTTTCTTTCTATTGATCTCCGCACTCTTCATATTTACTACAATACTTTCCTTCGTGCACACTTTCTATATGCTCTATTCTTGCAACTGTTGTACTATATCATCAGTTCACCACTTACTCCACATCACTGCATCAGTATTGCACATTGGTTGTCATACTTCATATATTATTGTAGTCTGCGCACTATGTATCATACTGTTATGTTTCTACGAAACTACATATTCAACTTATACTGTGCATCCTCCACTGTACTACGGTTCTTTTCTTGTCCATCTGTCTTAGATAAACTATAACCTCTTGTGAACCATCTTTGATATTGCCTTTAGTTTCTTGCGCACTTGTCCCATATACTATATCATCCTACACATCATCTGTTGTGTTGTTGTTATGTTCTTACACATCTGTCTTAGATAAACCACATCATTTTGCGCATCATTTGATGTGATTTATTTATGTCCTTGGGCATCAGTATTAGATAAACAACATCATCCTACACATCATTTGTTGTGTTGTATTTTTGTCCTTGCGCATTAGTCTTAGATAAACCACATCATCATGTGCATCATCTGTTGTGTTGCATGTCTATTCTTGTGCATTTGGTTCTCTGCTAGATTATGTTTTTATGGATCAACGAGTCGTTGATACCCCAATAATTCAAATATTTCCAAATAAGAATACTACCACTTGTTCATCTTCAAGATTTTTTTTCACTCACCAACTTGGCTTCTTATTTATATTCGACTTGTGCATACCATGTGTCCATAATTTGGTTGCAGCATCCCTTCTTCCCTTCTTCACAGTCAAGTTGACTTACACATCTGCCACTTGTCTTGATTTGCGGCACTGAGGTATCATTCCTTGTAGCTCTTGCACACACATGGTCCTTAGCATAGTTGGACTTGCGCACTTGGGAACCACAATGTGTGGGGTCTTCGCCCTTGAAGTACCATCGCTTGGTGGGTATTGCGCACTTCCAAGACTTGTCCAACCATCTATTTGACATCACCTTTTAGGAACCACGACAAGATGGATTTAGGGACTTGTGCACATAGTCTTATGTACTTCTCCAAACTGGATTTTGTGTACTTCTTCAACTTGGATATACTTCTTCAATCTAGATGTACTTCTTCAAACTGGATTTTATATACTTCTTCAAACTGGAACATGGATACTAAGTCTTCTTTGACATCAATGAAAACCAAATTTCAACGACGTTGAGAGGTTAATCCAGATGATTCAATTCAATAAAATCCCTTTGTTTCCATTGGACCCTCCTTCTTTTTTGGCAATGATAATCAGGTGCTTCCCCAAGTCTTCATAACCACTCTGTAAGTACTACCGAAATTTCAATCGACAAGATTTCGTACTTGTTAGAAAACAAGATTGCACAGAAATAACATAAAATAAATGCATAAATAAAACACATAAGAACACAATACAAGAGAGAGACCAATATATGTGGTTCACCCAATATGGGCTACGTCCATGGAGAAACATCTAGTCCTTTTTATTATTTCATCCAACAAATGAATAGATATAACCTGTAGCACATCCAATGCAACTTCCTCTTTACTGTCTCACATTCTCTCTCACTTAATCACACTGATCTTTTTCACAATTCACATCTCCAATATAATTCCCACATACATAAAAGAGGGTTTCCTTCTAGATAAAAAACCCTAACATCACTTCTACTATCAGATTTGCGACCTAACAATAACCACGGGAAAACACCATAGGCTATGCAAAACCATGAGCTCGTAAACCAATAAATAAACCCATTATTGATCAAGTCAAGAACATCTTAGACCTTGCAATAATAGGGGTTATATACATCAAGAATATAATCAGGCTCCACAACCAACATCATTGATCTAGCGACATTCCTCTGTATAAAATATACTTTCTGAGTTTTTATGCTTCCCACCCCTGTAATTCAAGTTCTTGAACTATGAAATATTCATTCTTCTTGTCCCACCATAGTTGGATCTGGCACGATGTCACCTATGTATCCATATAGTTAAGAACGTGCTGTTAAAACCAAGTCCTGGAAACATAACTATTTTTTGGAACAAAAATATTGGAGACCAGGTTATTGTGTAGGGGACAACAAAGGGGTATTATTGTAGTCTATTGTGCTAGCATTTTCAATCCCATGAAGGAAAATGTCTCACCCAAAGCACATCCAAGACCTGTGTGTGATAAGAAGTGTCAACTGTAAAGATACGTATAATGTCTGCATCCCTCAATCCTGCTACCAGGAGGGGACATTAACTGAATCGGGGCCTCAAAATTTTTCCCCACAATGACAATTACAAATTGATAACATATAAAATGCATGTGCAGACATGTAAATAAAAACAGACTGTGGAATAAACTCAATCCACACACACAATATAAAATCTACAGGCATAATTATCACATGAATACAAATAAAAATCATTGCACATCAAATACATCAGAATAATTATCTTTAAACAAAGAAGATCCAAGCAACTGGCTGTGTAAGAGTGATTTTCCACCCAGCCATAGGAACTATGTCCAGGAGATACTCTTTCTGCAGAGAGGCCACCCCCAAGATGGGCTATGTTAAATAAATAACATCAGGACACATTCTCCAAACCAGTCTTGTCTAGTCAAGATTGATCCTCCCGTATAGAGGTGAGCACTTTGATTGTCTTCTGTGTAAAGCTCATTCCTCTTGTATAGAGGTAATTGATAAAAGTAATGATGTTGAAAATTCTTTTTGGACAAGGCTCCAAACTTGTGCGTGACAAGTCATGATTATCAGGTGAACCTTTTGTATAAAGGTATCCATAAAATGGACCTCCCGTATAGAGGTGGACCTTCCATATAAAGGTCATGCTTTACTTGTTAAAAGAATTTAATGTTGTGTGATATATTATTAACCATGATCACCAAATTTCTATTAAGCCTCCTTTAGAGATTGATCACCTCTAAAGTGAATTATTTTAGCATATGATAATTTGGTCTGGAATAATATAATATGATCACAAAATCCGATAATTCTTCTTAGTATAATGCAATGCGATGGATAATTAAAGTTAGCACATATTGACCATGCAGTAAGAGATAAAGAAATAAAAGATAAATCATAGAGATCAAGAGAATTCAAAATTTCCCGTGGACACTTCAACTAATTAAAGAGAACTTGAATTGTTAAAGATCTAGTTATAAATATTCAGTTATAAAGATCCAGTTATAAAGATCCAGTTAAGTATCAATGCTTCAGTTATAAATCTTCAGTTAAGTATCAATGCTTCAGTTAAGTATCAATGCTTCAGTTAAAGATATGCCTCAGTTAACTAAAGAACTCACAGTGGTCACTTCAAGTAAATCAATCGGCATGATTTCAGTTAACTAAGTGTTAAATAAAAAGGACTAGTTAACTAAAATGTTTTGACTTTAGTTAAACTAAAAGACGACACTTCATTTAAAGAGATTTAACTAAGTGAAAACAAAGAAGATCTAGTTAACTAAGTGTTACTGCATGATGACACTTATGTTAAACTAAAATATGACATGTGAGTTGTGACACTTGCATGTTGACACTTAATTAGTTATCCACCTAACTAAGTGGGAAATCTTTCACTTAAGAGGCGAGTTCATCCTAAGTGACAGCTCAGTGAGATAAAGCACTGCATGAGAAGTGGGACGCACCTCTGCATGCAATATTAATACATCCAGTTTGAGGGCGAGTTCATCCTAAGTGACAACTCAGTGAGATAAAGCACTGCATGAGAAGTGGGACACACCTCTGCATGCAATATTAATACATCCAGTTTGAGGGCGAGTTCATCCTAAGTGACAGCTCAGTGAGATAAAGCACTGCATGAGAAGTGGGACGCACCTCCGCATGCAATATTAATACATCCAATTTGAGGGCGAGTTCATCCTGAAGTTAGAAGTTAAAAATAGAAGAGAAGAATGTATAAATATGTTATACGGGATTGATGAATTCAATGTCTCCATTGAAGGCAAGGCGCTTCTCTTTGTGTAGGGTATTGTTTGTGCTTGTTATTGTTGTGCTGGGTACACATCCGATTGATCTCTCTTCTCTATTTATTTTGTATCTTCATCAAGAGTGTTTGGTGATATCTTATCTTCCGAAAGCAATCTGCTATGTTGTAAAGAAAGCATTCTCTTCTATCCATTATATTATACCGAGAAGAATTGTTGGGATTTTTGTTCTCGTAATTTTGAGGATTTTCCCCAAGCTATATCTTGTGTTATGGGTGTATGAATTTGATGGATTGAATTGTCTCATTGCTTCACGTGTCCGCATATAAAAGAATTAAAGATCAAATCTCAACCAAATATTAACATGGTATCAGAGCTCAAGGCATGAAGGAGCTCATTTTTTCATGCCATCTAGAGCCTACGTTGATATTGAGAAGTTGAGCACAAGATCTGAAGACTGTGGAATCAGTCTCTGTACGAATGAAAGATAGTCTTGAGGGAACCTCAAACTTCAACACTTGGAAGGATAGGATTCTCAACATCCTAGAATGTTGAGAATAGAGAAGTGACTTTTTCCACCAACCTCACATATGCATTCAATGATTGGATTTAATAGTCAAGAGAATGTAATTGGATCATTTAAGGCACATGGAATATTTTGGATGAGTTCTAATGTTGACACATGGAAACAAAGGATTTGATTTCCCCATAGGCCCCCTTTCCTCTTCCCCTCTGGTGGAATCATAGCCCCTCTAAGGCTCTTTACACAACCAACTTAGATCATATGGTCCAAATAAAAATATATGCATCATACATGCCTAGTCATTCACTAGTTGGGCCTTGGCCTTGAGCTCCACACTAGGATTCCATACTAGCATATTTACATCATTTACATAATCTTGATTAAATACATTCCATGTCAAAACTGGGGGTATTACAACACGTGGGTGAGGCTTGTTATTATTTATTTCGCAGTGAGATTCATCAATAAACTCTTTCAACAACAATCCATTAATCATAATATGCAGAAAAAGAGTAAACATACAGACAATCCATTAGACAATAAACAGATTACAGTCTAACCATACATAGAAAATTGAAGGGGGCCAAAAATCCTTCATTCTTATTATAAATAACTTCCATTACAATCAAGTCATGGCTTTGCATCCTTATAGCAACCATGGAATTACCCGTTGCAGTATCATACAGAACAGAGAATCCACAACCCAATTAACCAAAAACCCAGATACATCATCTTCTTCTATGGCTCTATCTTTGATCTACGCCCATACACTATGCTTCTTCTTTGTCTTTTGATATTCTAATTCTCTAATGCCTTTCTTCTGCTGGCATCCTGCTTCCTTATATACTTCTGTGGGGGGGGGTCCAAAACTGTTACGGATGTTATGGGATTTTCATAACTCTCACTCCTTTACCCCACACTTCCTTTAATGGTCCTTTTCACTTCTGCCTTTTACGGCCCTTTCCAAAAACAAAGGAGACAACAATATTCGTGAATTTGATATCAACTTATATTCACTATTAAGACAAACATTATGTCCAAAAGAACAAGCATATAACAAAAAGTACAGGGCTGAAAATTTCCTAAAACAACATTTTCTTTTGTAAAAATTTTAAAATACAAATGGATGTACAATTTAATCATAAATAATCTCTTATTATCTAATATTTGTTGCAGTCAAATATACATATGTGATTCCTCTTTTTTACCCTAACAAAAAAATTATAATTTTATTACTATAAACAAAATCACATTATTTTAGTGGCTTTTCAACCCTCTTACCAATATCATAACTATATAATATTGGCAAAACCATATCATCAAATTCCAAGATGCTTTTATAGATGCATTATATTACTATATGCCTTATGAACATAAACTCCTTCTTGTCCCAATACTAAAAAAAAACCTAGAGTTATAAACTATAGCTATAAAATATCACTATCTCTCAAATATATCTCAAGTTGTTCAAAATAAGTAGAAAAAAAAGTAAACGTCAAGATGACAAATTATAAAACAAACACTTTCTCTTCTCATGCTAATAAAAAATATTTATTATAGCTATAAAATATCACTATCTCTCAAATATATCTCAAGTTGTTCAAAATAAGTAGAAAAAAAAGTAAACTTCAAGATGACAAATTATAAAACAAACACTTCCTCTTCTCATGCTAATAAAAAATATTTATTTAATTTCTTAAATGAAGGGACATGAAGAAGAGTTGCATTATCTATTGAGTCTTTTATATTGTGAATTATTACTTATTGTACAAATAGTGAAGTGATTACCTTATTGCAGCCACCCTACATGTTGGAGTTGTGATGAAAAGGCTATTTTTTTTTTCATACCTTTACATTATTAACATATATCATTTTATTTTCTTCAATTAATATTGTTTATAATGTTATTCAATATGTGTATTTCACGTTATGAAGTCCTTCAAATGTTACCAATTCATTTTCAAACTTGTATATTGTTTTACTTATTTTGATGCTATGCCATAGTTCAAGGATAAAGCATTTGAAAATTGTGATAAAAATCAAAGCTACAAAGTCCTCTCATTACTTACGTACCTATTTTGTTCTCACCTAGTAAACATAAGTTGGCATACAATTTAGAAAAATAATTAAGTAATTTCCCTTCAGAGTCATGCATGTTACTAAATTGATTTGTTGATTCAATATTATCTGGCAAATTGTAATCACCTTTAGAATCTTGTTTAAGCCAAAATAAAATAGCAATAAAAAGTTATATTTTCAAGAGTAATTTTCACATTTTATATACCACAGTAATATTGTTAACTATTCATTCTTACTAAGGTCAATGCCAATTCCATCTATGTATTTAGCTTCAAGCGTGAATATCTCTAAAGGCAACTTAATTGGGTTGTTGGATGCATTTATTTCAATTTCATGCAAAATTGTATTTGTTTCTAGTAGATATGTCTAAATTTTTGGAGACATTATTCAAATTTCTTCTTAAAGCATAGTATTCTCATTGATGTGGAGCATGGAGAAGGGTTGGCCAACCCTTGTTAAAGGATGGTGTTGACATGGAGGGGTATCTAGTGGAAGGGTTGACCCTTCCTCAATTCTAGTTATCACACAAGGGGGGTCATAGGGCAGGTTCGATTGAATATTCCTCCTGCATGGTATGCTCATGGAGGAGGACCATAGAGAATTTTTTGTCAACCCTTACTCAAGTAAAGATTTAACATAATAAATATCTTAGGGAATGGTTTTCAAAATTCCATCACAATAGTATTATCATTGAGGGGAAGCACATAGAAGGTTTGGTTGTTGCTTCCTCAATGATGGTATTATTGATGTGGGTTATCTAGTGGAATGGTTGATCAAATTTTCTTCGAGATATTATCATCAAGGGGGATCATGGAGAAGGAATGCCCAACCATTCCTCAAATATGCTCTTCCTATCAAGGATCCAGGGAAGAGTAGGATGCCACTTCCTCCAACATAGTATTCTCAAGGAGGGTGATCATGGAAAGGTTTGATCGACCCTACCTCTAGTTTACTATTACCTTGGGGGAGCATAGAGAATGATCAATTGACCCTTACTCAAATATGTCTTTTTTCTCTAGGTTTATCAGGTGGAAGGGTCAGTTGACCATTCTTCAAGAATAATTTTTGTGTAAGGGGGTTCTAGGGAAAGGTTTGATTGGCCCTTCCTCTGAATTTAAATTTTCATAGAGGAGGATCAAGGATAATGGTAAGTTACAAAATTCTAAATGATGTTATTTGAATATTGTACATGAGGATATTTGGCAGTGTATTGATAATTCTTTGGCTTGGAGAATGGAGAATCTATTGTATGAAGCCAACACCTGACATAATACAAATTTTGAAGAAGAAAAAACCTATAATCCAAGTAAACAATGATAAGTGAAGCGTGATCAATATCTAAGGCCATTAATTGGATGATGCTACGACTAGAGCTCTGGAAAAGTGATTAAATTTTTTCATTGTGTTGCACATAATTCTTGTCGAAGAACTAATTTACTACGTTGAACAATCTATCAGAAATTTTCCAATAAGTATGGTTGAAGAGGTAAAATAACATTGCATTGTGTTCTTAAGAACAACCAAGCAACCCAAAAGAAACATTAGTAGGGTTGATGAAGAATCAGTGTTAAGAAGTCTTCAAGAAAATAAGAACACATTAATTGTTAAAGTAGATAAGGGTAGTACAACCATTGTAATGGTTAAAGACGATTATGATCACATGAAGATGTTAGAAGACCTTACAACCTCTAAAAGCTATAGATTATTGAACAATGATCCCATCAATAAAATTATAAGAAAGATATCAAAGGCTATTGAGAATTAACTTATTGATAAACACACGAATAAAAAAATCACTCACAACCCTCTAGTGCCCCAAATTTATGAATCTCCAAAAATACATAAGGAAGGTGCTCCATACCTTTTTTAGATATCCTCATAAAGAGAAACAATGGCAATTCACTAAGTCACCAAGTCTATAGAAAAAATACACATGCATACATATACCTCCATGCAGACTCTCACCACTATCCAACTCAAAATATAGGTATAATTAACACATTGGTAACCCACACATATAGATTATCCAATGATAAACATCTTGAAGGATATTTAGACCATATTTCCAAAGTTTTTAAAAGAAATGGATACAAGGATAGACATATTAGACATGTTGTCCAAAGTACAAAGAGGTCCGCAAAGAATTCAAAATGATGGCGAATATATGGGGAAGATCACCCACCATACATTAAGGGGACTACAGACAAGATAGTAAAAATATTAAGGAAAAATAATATTAGTGTAACTTTCTCCCCTTATAACACCATTAAAAAATGTTGGACAAAGAAAAATACCAAGTTGACTTGAATAAAAATGCATGATTTTATATTATTTCATGCTTATGTGGTAAATCAAATATAGGTAAAACATGTAGGGAAATTGACGTTAGGATTAAGGAGCATTGCACTGACATTCGACGTTATCGCGTAAAAATATTTGCACTTTCCAAACACTCGTAAGAAACCAGACACCAAATTTGTATTGGAAACACTAAAATCATCGCACGAGAGGAACATCACACAGGAAGAAAGGTTAGGGAAGTTGTAGACATTAAGAAGCATGATAACAATTTAAATTGGGATTAAGGAGTTGAGCTGAGTGACAATTGGTATGCTTTTTTAAAAGAAATATGAAACCAACCTAAATTCTGTTGTCACCCTATCCAAAATGCGTGGGCATTTATTCTTATTTATAAGAAGTTGTTTCTCAAATATTTTACTAGCACTAAGCTCCTAAATATGAGCCCAACCAGTGAGTGGAAACATTGAGCATAAAATAATTTCTTCACATAGTTTTCCTTTCACATTTTCCTTTCACATGATGTTATTCTTATCATGGGTTTTCAATGGAATAATTAGTTGAACCTTCTTGAAACATAATTCTCTCATGGAGGGGGATCATGGGAAATGGTTGGATTACCATTAGAAGAATGGTATTCATGTCGAGGGATATCCACTAGAAGGGAAATCTGAACCTTCCTCAACATTAGTCTTTGCATGAGGGGAAATATAGGGAAGAGTTGGCCAACCCTTCCTCCAACATGGTATTAACATTGATTGGGACCATGGGATAGGGTTGATTGAGCCATCCTCATGAAAATATGTATCATAATCAAGATCACTAGGAAGGGTCATCTGAAGTTTCCTCAATGATAGTATTCTTTTGGCATAGTTTCTATTGGAAGGATTAGTTTAACCTTATTCACACATAATATTATGCAAAATGGGGGCATGGTGAAGGGTTGGTCAACCCTTCCTCCATCATGGCATTATCCTGTAGTGGGACCATGAAGAAGGGTCATTGACCCCTTCCTTAAGAAAATATTTATCATGATTAGCATCACCATGGAGGGTTGGAATACCCTTCCTCCAATATTTCATTCTCGTCAAGGGGGGAGTAAGGGGAATGGTTGGTCATACCTTCCTTAATATTGGCATTATTTTCATGGTATTTCTAATTGAATGTTAAACTGACCCATCTTCAAACATGGTATTCTCATGGAGGGGGATCATGGGGAAGGTTAACCAAACCTTCCAAAAGAATGGTTTTCATATCAATAGGTATCTATTTGAAGGTTTAGTTGAACCATCCTCAAGAAAGAAAATTTAATGAAGGGTCAAAAAACCCTTCCTCTTTCATGGTATTCTCATGGAGTGGGACCCTAGTGAAGGGCCAATCGATCCTTCCTTAATGATGGTACTCTTAATGAAGGTTATCGAGTGTATTGGTTGGTTGATCCTTCTTCAAGAAAGGTATTATCATGGGGGGAGAGCATGGAGAAGGGCCAGCTGACTATTTCTCATATATGGCCTTCAAATCAGGGATTTAGAGGAAGGGTAGGATGATACTTCCTCTAAGATAGTATTCTCATGGGGGCGAACCATGAGGAAGTGTTTGTCAACCCTAAATCTTGTTCATGAAGGATCATGGAGAAAAATCGATTGATCTTTCTTAAAAAATGGTATTCCTTTAAGGGTTTATTTGGTAAAAAGGTTACTAAATCTCCCTTAAGCATAGTTTTTGTGTAAGGGATATCCTGAGGAAATTCTGAAATACCCGTCCTCCAACATTAAATTCTCATGGAGGGGGATCAAGGAGAATGATGTTATTCTCGTACCTATATTTTCTAGTGGAAGGGTTGGCCAAAAATTCTAGAAGAATTGTATTTGGGTCTAGGGATATCTAGTGAAAGGGTTGTCCTATCCATCCTCAAGAATAGTTTTCACATGAAGGGGAGGCTAGGGAAGGTTAGTCAATCCATTATCAAGAAGATATTTTGCATGAAGGGGAAGCCAAGGAAGGTTTAATTGACCCTTCTTCAATTATTTTTTCTTACGGTTGGGTTTCCAATGAATGGGTCAGATGTCCCTTCCCCAAACATAGTATTCTCATAGTTTTAGAATGGATAAGGGTAAACCAACCATTCTGAAAAGATGCTATTTTTGTTGATAGGCACCCATTGGAAGCATCACTTGATCCTCCAATTGAGAGTAGTATCTTTGTGGAGGGAGATTCCGAGGAACTAGTCAGTTGACCTTTTTTCCCTCATGAAATTCTCATTGAGAGAGATCCTAGCTAATGGTTGATCGTCCTATCCTCCAGAATAGTATTCTCATCGAAGGGTACCGAGGAAGGATAATTTGATCCATTTTACACCATATATTTATCCTTGAGGTGGATCTCAGTGAGGGGTTGATCATTTATTCCTCTGACATGGAATTATCATCCAGCGAGAGCTCGAAGAAGGCTTAAATTAAACTTCCTCTAGAATAGTATTCTCATTGAAGCTGAATCCAAGAAATATTTTACCATCACTTCCTCCATGTTTGTGTTCTCAATTAAGTTGGAGAATTGGAAGGATCGAAAAACCATTCTCAAGAACAATATTCTCATTGGGGTGAACTGGGGAAAGTATCGATTAACCCTTCCTCCAACATAGTATCCATTGCTAGGGAAATGGACGTTCAACCTTTCCTCCACCATCATATTTATGATTAGGTTAGTATGTTGATCTAACCTATAATATTTTAGGAACTTAACTATGTGACTTATAATAAATACTAGACATATACCTAACAATACAAAAAATAACAATAGAAGCTTAAAATAGTTAAACAATAGAGACACAAAATATAGAGAGAAAAAAAAAATCACACTAAACTATGAAAGATTATCCCATGGGGGGTAGAGTAATTCGTAATGAGTAAATGAGATGAGAAGTTGAAAATGGAAGGTCACAAGTTCAAATCCCGTGGGTACTAGCTTACAAAAAAAACACTAAACTGTGAAATATTTCCCATTAACATGCAACTCTAACTTACAAATTTGAAAGGAATAAATCATAATATACATCGTTGATCCTCAAATCCCTTAAAAAAAGAGAGGAATGGGCCTTAACCTTGCTCCAATTAACAAAACAATCAAACTCTTAAAGGCCAGACTTGTGATAACACTATTTCTAAGAAAAAACAATGCAGTCTCATAATATTACCTTTTTTAACTTTGCTTCAAATTAAGAGAATCCTACGAGAAAGACAATCCACTTTTTTATTAAATTGTTTGATAATATTATGAAAACATGATTTCATATTTTCTAACATAATTA
This sequence comes from Larix kaempferi, assembly GCA_027924585.1. Taxonomy (NCBI): domain Eukaryota; kingdom Viridiplantae; phylum Streptophyta; class Pinopsida; order Pinales; family Pinaceae; genus Larix; species Larix kaempferi. Next base: position 1,801,550 of record BSBM01001430.1, on the reverse strand, counting down.
ATAATGAAAAAGGATAATCCATGAATTATCAAAATTCCCATGTTTTCCCTAGAATTCATATATTTTATTGCACTTCGTAACTAAATCTCCTTTTTAGATCTATCCTCCATGGAAAAATTATTATTCATAATTTTCTTTGAAATTTAGTTGCATGGACCAAATACAAAGAAGGTCCTTTCAACAATTGTGTCATACTTATTTCAAGAGAAAATTGATACTTTATATTCATGAGAGTATACAAAATACAATATTCACAAGCACATTGAGTAATAACAAGTTGTTTGTGATGTAAATGAATGACAAGAAGATATCAAAGGTTATAATGCTTCTCTTTGTACATATGAAAACATCTGCTAGTTGTATTTCTACCATAGTTTTCAAAATAGTTATATCATAGATAATACAATCATCAACAATTAGAAGCCGAAAAAATATTACAGCCAACAAGTAATTGAAAAAAAATATTATAGAGTTGTGTTTCTGTCAATACTCCTACATTATGCTTTTTTATCCATATGAAACCAAAAGCCCTATTTAGACATATAATCAAACTTAGTTTTTAATTATATACAAATATGTGAGGATTTAATATAATAAAATTGTGAAGTATTATCCATCAATTTAAAACAATCCTTCATGTAGGATATCCAAAAAAAATTCACTCGAATGAAGATGACTAATACAAGACATACAAAAAATAGAGATCAATTAAAAACCATGATTATTACATGGAAAATTGGAATTCCATCTTTTCATTTTGACATTTGAAAGAATTTGGTATACTATATATTATTCCTTAGCTCCTCGATTTCAATGTTAGAAGTTGAGAATGGATATTTCTTTCTTTGAAATGAAAAGTAGTTGATGAAACAAGGTGCATTCGTTCTCTAGATCATGATTTTTTTTTTTTTTAAGCAATATTTCCATGATTGTAAGTATGCATTTGAATATTTTGTTTACTTAGTAATAAAGAATATGGAGGTCATTTTGTCCTTGGCATGCCTCCTTAAAATTTTATGAACATCATTGATATTACATATGGGAAATGATCAAGATGATGATGACAACTACAATTCATTCTACTAGTTTTCTAGACTATATAAGCATGAGTAGAACCCCAATTGAATCACCTATCCTAGAAAAGATGCCAACAAATAGGACACAAAAGTGTAAACTAGGGATTCAAAAACACAAGCCTCATAATCGCAATTTCCAAATATTGACAATAATTCCACCTAATATCTCTATCGACATGTCCACCCTTTTTCAAAAGTTCAATACCTACCTTGGAAATTGATTCCTTATGGACTATGGGTTTATTTCTTACCAAATTATATGAGATAATGTAGACCTAGAAGTGCACCTACAACTGAACATCCTCGAGATAATATAGCCCTAGAAGTATACCTACAACTAAATTACGTTCACCTCTATATCAATCCCACTTGTGATATGTACCTTAATCACTAACTATTGTTGATGGTTGTTCATCATTAACTGAAAAGTGTGGCAAGGTACATCAAAAGTGATATCTGTTGTTGCTTGCCCTACCTTATTGATTTCCCCTTGTCCGTAAATGAGGTGATATGTGTGGAGGCATGTAATAGGTCAAATTATAATTCATAAATTGATGTGGACGGAATGCCATGATTATATTATACATCAAATTGTATTGTCACACAATCACTTGTTTTTTATTTCCCATTCCACCATGGTATTTATGAATAACCTAGTAACTTTGATAAGATAATTTATTAAATAACTTATACCTAGTTAATTAGACAAACAATTATAACAAGAATTGTTTTTTTTTTAATTTAATATAATATTAATGTTTCTAAATTAAACTAGATAAAAACATATAAAAGATGAAAAGACAATAATTTCATTAACTTTTTCAAAACAAAAATTATAGTTATAAAAAAAAAACTTACAATATAATGCATAGTCATGATAAAATGCTTCTAATAAATTTATTAAAATGTAAAATTTATAAAAGAGATGATGTACGTAATAATCAAATCAATGTTTACAATGTTGAGGGGTTTACAATTTTTTTTTGTATACTTTGATGTTGCATAATTTTTTTCAACAACTTTTGTTCCTTATTTATTTCAATTCATGAAGTCATTCAAACGTTAGCATTTCATTTTGAATCTTGATTCAAGGATAGAGCATCTCAAAATTGTCAATTAAATCATAGCTACAAAATTACTTCATTACTTACCTACATGTAAACCAAGGCAACATACAATTTCAAGAAAAAAGATTAAGTCATCTCCCATAACAATCATTCATGTTACTAATTTGTTTTGTTGACCCAATACTATCAATCAGACTACAATCAACTTCAGAATCCTCGTTCAATCATAGTTTTCTCTTGGAAGGAGAGTATAGAAAAGAGCATTCTGACCCTTCTTGACGGACAATATTTGATTCGTGAAGTTTCCAGTCGACCAATCCTTCTTCAACTATAGTATTATTGTCAAGGAGACCATTGGGAAGGGTTACCTGACTCTTTCCATAACATAGGATTGAAAAAATGGGTGTATATTTATTCAGTTGAATGTTAAAGTGTTACAAAGTCTTTTATAAAATTTGCATAGCAATGTGGAAGATCACACTAACTTAGAGAGTTCGAATTATTTTATGATATTTATATTGGTTTGTGTTCATTTATGTTTACATTTTACATTGATTTTATTATTATTTTGAACTATAGTTTATCTATATTGTTTTTAATTGATGTATGTATATTTTAGTTGAATTATATTGGTTTGTGGTGGTATCTTTGTCATTGTAGATTAACCAAAAATTGTATTTTTGAATGCTGGATTTTGAACACTAAGTAGACCTTCTTTTCAGTGGATTAAAAGTTGTTGAAGGATTAACATTCCCAAATACAAAGCTATTTCACAACGATGACATCAACTATGGATGTGTTGTTGTAACTGTTACTAAATTTTTAAAAGTAGATATTCCATTGCACCATGCATCAAGCAATGCAAATACAATGTCAAATGAAAAAGGGCACTTTTTATTGAAGGGGGTGCATCATAGATTTTAAACCACATTGACTTCTCTCTACAACATGTCGAGGTTAAAGAGATTGGTTTCGATCATAATAGTGGAGATAAAAATATTCTACATGAAGCTAGGTTAGATTTTATTTTGAGTAAATTCATATTGTTACACATATGTTTAGATCGAAATGAAAAATTTCCATGGATCCTATGAAAAATGTAGATGAAAATGATTCTATTGAAGGGAATCTTTTGGAATTTTTCTCATTTGGTGTCCTAGTGAAGGAGCTGATATTGTTGTGTGGTGATTGCTTGTTAGAGTTACATTTTAGTGGGCTTGTATATTGGCAAATAAAAAATGTTGGATTTCAATACAGATTCAATCTTAAATGTTGAAATCATTAAACAAGTTGAAAGGCATGGCTACTAAGGTTAAGAAGGATAGGAGAGAAAATAGAAATAAATGAGAAGGGCCTTATAGAAAATATGTATTTCCCTAAATTTGACTGCAAAATGCTAACAACTATTACATCCATTACAAGCATCTCCCTATTGAGTGCACTGACCACTTTGTTTTCTTTCCCCTTTAAGTGTTTGATCTCAAAATCAAATTCACACAAAAATTTCATCCATCTAGTTTGTTTGGGATTTAAGATTGGTTGCTTAAACAAATATTTCAAACCAATATGTTCAGTTCTAAGCACAAGTTTTTTATCCATGAAATAGTGCCCCCACATTTTTAAAGCATGCAGTATTCAAGAAAGATCCAAGTCATGGGAACTTAATTATTTTCATGTTATTTTATCTTTCACGACTCATAATGTAGCACATAATTGTATTGCATAAGAACTCAATCTATTCCTTGTTTGCATGCACCTGCACACACCAAAAAATCCTTTTATGGGATTGTAATTTTCAGAATTGGAGCACTAGTAAGAAGCTTCTTCAACAACTAAAATATTTCCTCACACTCTTGTGTCCATTTAAACTTGGTTCCCTTATTTTACAAAAGTAATTGAGTGTGTAATGTGCATAGGGAGAATAATATGGGGTACTTAGGGAGGTATCCAAGCGGATAATATATGTAATGTGCCCATAATCATGGAATAGATCCATTGGCTAGTAGTTGGTGGGTAATAAATAGGCCCACTAGGTAATTAGAGAAAATAATATCATAATGAGTTGTTGGCATGGGTTGCTTAGGAATATTCATGAGAAAATAGAAATATACATTAGTATCATTGTATGGGATATGTTGGTGTGTTCTTAATGGTGTGAAGGTATCTTGCCTATTTCTAGGTGTGTTGTGATTTGATTTCTAGGTTAAATATCACTACAAGTGGTATTAGAGAACTTTCTTAGGCCAAAAAATTGGAAGATTTTTCTTTTTTTGCAATTTTTTGAAGGAAATTAGAGGATGGTGGAATTCATCTCAATTTTTGAAACTCTATGTGAAAAATATGAATAAATAGTTGCATTTATGATTTCATCTCGTTGAGACACCCAATTTCAAAAAACAAATCATCCAAAATAGAGTCTAAGAAATAATTGAAGTTATCATTAATTCAACTATTTTTGAGGATTTTTCCAGTGATGGCCACATGAATTGTAGAATTGATATATTTTAGTAGAGTGACTAGATTTCCATCAAGCTAGCTTCAATACATGAAAAATGAATTTATGGTATTTCATAATTATGGTCATGATATATTGAGGGAGTTATGCTCATTTTAAATTTTCTGTCTCAAAAGTAAGTGAGTTTCTTCAAAACTCTAGTTCTATTTTTGGAGTTATAGTAAGCAAGATGTCTTTTATAGAAAATTTCATGATATAAGTATTGAAGAGTTTATGAGTAAGAAAAAATGATGGTGAAAAGGGAAGTGGTAATATTGATTACCTAGGGTTTAAAAGAATATGCTTCTAGATGGTGGCATTTTCTCAACCATAACAAGATGTCAAAAATTATAAATGAAGAATTTGATTAAGTATTTTTAGATAGGTTGTCTCATGCTATGAAGAATGATAAAGAAAGAACAAAAAAATATTTGCATGCACAAACTTACAATTATAGGTTTATGGATGTATTAAGTAAGAAAATGTTATTATTTGTATGAATCGTAATAGCAATTATAATCTTATCAGTGTCAATCTGGCTAAAAAGTTGCAATTCCCTACAAAGCAAATTCAAAGCACACATCTTGAGGGTGAAATGTTCAAATTTTTAAATATTTGAAGATTACCCACAGATTACCATGGATAAATATGTTGTGCACTCATATTTTATTTCTATTAATATGGATGATGTGATATTGTTTTGGGATATCCTTGGATGGACTCAACTAGTACTGTTAATATTAACGTGCAAAAGAAGTTTAAGAATTTTTGGTATAATAAAAAGAAAATAACATTGCAAGTTATTTCTCTTACTAAACAAGAACGCCTGAAATTGTCACATGAAGAATCCCTTGTAGGTAAAATAATTGAAACGTCTAATGAAGATTCTAAGGTTGAATCAGAAGAAGAAACAACTACATAAGCACATGATGAAGAAATCTTTGGGAACAACATAAAAAGGAGCAATAATATAAGAAGCTACATGGCCCCAAGGAACAACAGGTTCAATAGTCAAAGAAAGAAGACCAAATAGATAAGTTTGTGGTCTATCGATACCCACACCACCAAGAGAAACAACAATCATCAAGGTAAGGTTGGAAGCATCAACGAACTTGGAATAAAAAAGACAACTAATATGGAGGCACATGGAAAACTAAAATTAATGCATGGATATATTAGAGTAGTACAACAACAACATGGAAACAAAGGAGAAACCATAATCAATACTGAGGTGGTAAAGAAGTGGGTGGACCCTATGTCCACATTTCATGAAGATGGATGGATCCTCATGCTTGCTACCAATTGGCTACATTGCTTATTAGATCATATTTAAAGCTTCCTTCCACGTTTTGAGAATGAAACATGTGAAGGGAGGTGGAATGGAATGTACCTAGGGAGAATAATATGGGGTACCTAGGGAAGTACCCAAGGGGATAATGTATGTAATGTGCCTATAATCATGGAATATAACCACTTGGTAGTTGGTGGGTAATAAGTAGGCCTACTAGGTAATTAGAGAAAATAATATAATAATAATAAGTAGTTGGCATAGGCCCCTTGGAATGCTCACAAGGAAATATAAATATATGTATATGTATCATTGCATAATATATGTTGGACAAATTGTATTGTAGAAAGCATGGCTCGTGGAGTGATTCCTTCCTTGAGGAGTAATTGATGGCATTACCCTATAATAAGGATTCTTTTTTACATTCTTGTGTTCTTTATGGTGTGAATATATCTTGGTTATTTATGGAGTATAAGGGTTATATATTATTTTGTGATTCAATTTCTGGGTTAAGGATCACTATAGTGTGCAACCTTGGAAATTCCTTCAAGAACCTTATGTAATACCCAACAAGACCCATAAAAGATATTACATTTGTTAAATTCCTTGGAATTGGATAATTAATGATGGATTCAATATTTTATGGATCCATATATATCCCTTCCTCCGAAATCATGTGACCCACATAATGATTTTTTTATTTTTTATAAAAGTCACACATGCTTAGTTTTTCATACAATTTATGCTCCCTTGACACTTGCAAAACCATTATCAAATATTCTTCATGCTCCTCTTCATTATTGTGATAAATGAGAATATCACCCAAAGAAACAAACTCAAATATATCCAAGTACTTATTGAAAACACTTATATTCATGGAAAATGTGAATGTAGTCGATGCATTGGTGAGACCAAATGGCACCATTAAAAATTCATAATGGTCATGCATTGTTTTAAAGGTTGTTTTGTGGATGTTTTCTTCATTGATTCTAACTTCATGGTAACTAGACATAAAATAAATATTTGAAAATACATTTTCCCCTCTCATTTGGTCAAAACAATCATCAATTTGAGGTAAATGATACTTCTTCTTCATGGTAACCTTATTAGCTGATAACTGCTCATTTCATTCTAGTTAAGTCTACTTACAAATCAGTTAAAACTGTAGAAATTTTTATGCAAAATATTTTTAAATTGCATGGAATGCCCAGTACCATTATATCTAATAGAGATTCCAAATTTACTTCCAGTTTTCGGAAAGGGTTATTTGAAGGATTAGGTGCAAAGTTAAATTTAGTACTACTTATCACCCTCAATCATATGGACAAACTGAAAGAACAAATCAAATTTGGAAGGACATGCTTTGAGTGTATGTTATGCATAAACCCACTAAATGAGAAGAGTATTTGTATTTAGTAGAGTTTGCATACAACAATGGATATCATGCATCTTTAAAGATGAGTCCATTTGAATTTCTCTATGGTAGAAAATGTAATTATTTGATTAGCTAGATTAATCTTGTAAATAGGTTCATGCTTGAACCTAATATGCTTATAGAAATGGAACAAGAAGTGAAGAAATCCAAACAAAATGTAAAAACAACTAAAGACAGACAAACAAGTTATGTAGATATGAAAAGATATCATAAAGAATTTGAGGTTGGGGAACATGTGTACTTAAAGGTGAAACAAAAAAGCAGTTCATTGAACCTAAGGAAGTGTGCTAAACTTGCTCCTAGATATAGTGGACCATTTGAGCTACAATAATGAAACATGAGATTTTTCATGTTTCATTACTTAAGAAATATATTCATGACCCCAACAATGTAATTGATTGGGTTGTGATACAGGAGGAACTAGAGGGATATTTCCAATTGGAACCCCTGTGCATAATAGACATGAGAGAAACCGTTGCTCTAGAATCAAGTTGTCACTCAGGTAAAGGTGCAATGGAAACATTTTTCATCTAAAGAAGCTACCTGGGAAACGAAAGACGTTATGAAAGGGGCATACCCATTTATGTTTCAAACATGAAGATTATTGAAGTGAAAGAACAGTAAGGAAGGTGTTATTTTAAGGGGAAGGGGATTTAATATCCCATGATATTACCCTTAAAATTAAAATCTTAATTTGATATTAGCTTGTTTATAATTGTACTTAAACAATTACATGATATTAGAAGTGATGCACCCTTAAACAATATTATTAAATGGTGACTTTGTAAATATTTATAAATTTATGTAAACAAATAAAAGAGGGTATCCAAGGCTAACTAGATAGGGTCCACAAAGGAGAGACCATGATAGCACAAGTGGGAAAGTAAATCATTCCAGAAAATTTTAATTGTCAAACAATTGTTGTCTTTTTCCTTCATGACTAGAGAAGTGGTCAAAACCCCCTCCCTAGACTATAGCCATGATTCCTAAGTTTTGGGAAGTGTTGTCCTCTCAACTTTTTAGGGATAGGAAAATAATTCAAGGGGACTCCTTCCACTTCCCCAAGAAGGGATTCAAATGGGAAGAAATCATGTGTGTGTGGAAAAACAATTACCAAAAACAAGAAAGCTTTTTACCAGAGGTTGCAATATCCAAAGAAACCAAGAAATGAGGTAGCACAGTGGCTACTAGTTCTATTTCAAGTTCAGTCAGATTGTTAGCTTACATGACTCTCTATGGTATTATTGAGCAACACTTGAAAGTGTTGTATGAGATGGAAAGTAATGTGAGTACCTATCTAAGTATGCATTCTTAATCATTGGTAAAAGATCCTTAACATACATATATTAGTGTTAGAACTCTCTATACACATCTTGAAGAGAACATTATTGTGTTAGGTGGGGCAGGTATTGGGATAAGTAGTTGGTTAACTAACATTGTAGTTTCCTAACTGTACAGAGTGAAAGTATTGTAAGGAATTAAATATCCCGAGTCTAATTTGTCTTGGTGGTATCATGGTTTGGATCGGGATGGCTTATGAGGTAGAAAAATTAAGTTGTCTCTACAGTAATCCTAAGGTTGGGTGGTACGTGGACCTACCTAGTTCATTTTCCCTAGAGAAACCTACATATATGTTATTCTAACTATGAATACTCTTCTTTTTATGCTTGAAATGTATGGAAAAGGTAAGAGTAGATTTTACTCTATTTATTTATATGGTAAAAAGCGTTATTTTTATACATGTAAATAAAATGAAAGAATAGAAAACTGAGAATATAATTCTATTTCATTATAGTAAAGAAAGAAATATGTTTCCTTTAACATGCACTGCAAAATAGACATATTGAAAGCATTTAAAATCATTTGTGTTTGCATGTATTGGTATACTACTATATATAATTCTTCTTTTATGAAATAAGAAAAATAACATTACCTTATTTGTTATTTGTAACAGAGATTGAACTAATAGAGATGAAACATAACTCTATTTTACATATACCATTATCTCCTTATTTCTTTTGTAGCAAATATATAAACAAGTACTCTCTTATGAGTTGAAGAATATATATGTATTATATTTATAGGAGTTTGTATTCACTTCAAGGGTTTAGAACCCAAGTGGTTTTGGTAGTTAAACCCTTAACTCGCCACGGGTGTAGAAAGAACCCTGCTAAATGATAATCAATATTGTCTATGAGAGACATAGTAACCCTCAAATTAAATATTTAAGCTATAGGTGAAAAGGATTAAAGGGTTAGAGCCTTTACCTGGTTAAACAAGGGAGGTTGAACAACTTGCAAGCCTAGTATTTGCAAGTTCTAAATACCTCATTAGAATTTCCTCATGCAAATAGAAGTAACCTTATAAACAATACAAGAATCAATAGAAGTAATAAAACTACAAGACCCAATTATATTTGTAAGAGGATGGACGGATTAGCCTCGTAGTCCTTCGTCAAACTAGGCTTCATCACATGACTTGGTTGTAAGAGTATGCAAAGAGTCACAGCTGTGGTGGAGTAAATACCTTCGCTCCATAAAAACAATTTACACGAACTTCCAGAGCTTCAAGATTAAAACCTTTTCTGCTTTGTTCAAGTCCAAGGAAGGAGCAGAGTGAGGGAAGAAACACTTAACCAAAAAAAATGCATAGTCAAGACTTAAGCTCACATTTCCTTAAGCACATTTCCTTAAGCTCAAGCTAATACATGAATTTTCTTAGGGCGAGCTAAACTTCAACAATGGACATCCAAAATTTTAGCAAAACCCTCGACTAGAGACATAAATCTTAGAGTTGCAATGACTAAACAAATAAATAAAAAAGATTTGAGACTGTAACTACAATATAATAACTAAGAAGCAAGCCTATCATGGCTTCTTTGTTGACTTAAAGCTACCAATCACTGACATGTAAACCCTCAAATGAAACCCTAACAACTCAAGATGTCAACCCAACCGAGACCAAAACAATTGGCAAAAGGCTTGTGCGGTATTATCTCCAAACAACTTTGGTTTGAAAGATGGCAATACCATACTACGAGTTGTACATTAGCATGCATGTCAAGTCATTCTTAATCATCTTTAACATGCACCATAAATTCTAAATTAATCCTTCTTCATGTGATAAGACCCAATGCATTATGAATGGTTTTGTCTTAGTTTATGCGGGTTTCAATACGTTAAGGTTACAACCATGCATTGAGTTTGTTAACCTAGTGGTATGCACCACTATAAGATTTGGTTTAAGGCTTAAGTAGAGTGGATAGGTATGTATTTATACTATTATAGATCCATCTTAAATCTGGATCTATTAAGCACTGAGAGGGATCCAATTTTTTGAGGTGTAGTTTTTTTTTAAATCTTAAACTCGAGAAATTTGATTCCTCTTGCTTAATAGATTCAACTTTAAGTTTTAATTTTCTATTTTGGACATGTGTTTTCCTTAAGAGAGCAGATATTGTAAATGAATTGTCATTAAAAAACATAAAGAATATCAAATCATAATCACAAGCACAGTATTGTAGTATAGATCCATCTAAAACCCAAATCTATCAAGCACTGTGAGGGATCCAATTTCTTGAGGTGTAATTTTTTTATCTTAATTTTTTAATCCAATTTCCTAAGGTTTAATTTTTTTTTAATCTTTTTTACTCATCAAGAAAAAAATTACACCTCGAGAAATTTGATCCCTCTCGGTGCTTGATAGATTCAAGTTTAAGATGGACCTATACTAGGTTGGATTTTTTTTAATTCCTTTTCATTTGGTTTGAATTTTTTTTATTTTATGAGCTGAAATGATATTTTTTAATTTTATTTTTGTAATGTCACGTTACATTACGTTACCTGACAACATCTCCCTCATACTCAGTTATATAGAACCTCGCTACTCTTGGTGCAATAAGCATTTGTTTATGGAAAATAGTTTATGTGTACATGCTTAGATACATGATAAAGATAAATAAAGACAATGAGTGACATAACATGTTAGTTAATCAGTTGTGCAAATATTATTGGTTTTGATAGAATTAGAAATTAATCGCCTACATATAACAAAATTTAACATGTTATACTTAGTATTGCATGACATTGTATATTGTCATCAAGATCATTTTCATTTTCAAATGTTAAAAAAGAAAAGAAAAGAAAAGAAAAGAAAAGAAAGATTTCATTTAATAAGTACTATTTATAGAAATAGGTATGTCACAATGATAAATATTTCAATTACGAACAAAGGTAAAAATAAAAGTTACACTACTAAGACATGCTATCAAGATCAAAACAAACTATTGAAAGGGCCTTCCAAATGTACATCCATCGAGGGTAATGAAACCCACTGGTGATGTAAGCCAAGTGAGGGTATAAAAGAGACAAGTTATAGTGACCTACACCTAAGGTGTTGAATGAATACAAAGGGTTGATGAACTGTTGAGCATTGGTTATCATTGATGTCAACTAAAGATAATTTCAAGTGTTTGACTGTCAACTAGTGTAAAAGAGGATGTCAATTGATTTAGTCTGAGTCATTGATATCAACTGAAGTCAAAGTGGATACAGTATTCTTGCAAAATTATGAAGAAATTGGAAGCCACTTTGAAGAAGTATATGTGCAAGATGAAGAAGAACATGAACACCATAAGTATATGTGCATGTCGTGAAGGTGACAGACATGTATGCAACTTTGGAGTATATCTAGAAGTGCATATAGTCTGAAGATGTGTATCAAGGATACAACATGCATGACAATTTTGAAGAAGTACATAAGAAGATACATCATGAAGATCCAGTTCAAGAAGGAACACAAGTAATGTATCCTACAACATTTTGTCCTTGTGTAGAAATCAAGTCCACCAAGTCATACGTTCACATGGTAGTAGCCAAGGAATTGGTTAGACAATGGTACACGTGCTTAAGCAGCTAAGGAGTTGTTTGAACAAATGGTACGAGTATGCAAGCAAGCCTGAGTGTTGCTTGGTTAAAAGTTGGAAGTGCACAAGCAGTTAATGGTTGGACAATCCTGAAAGTGTTCAAGCATAGCCAATCAGAAGATGCTTTCAGTAAGTGGAACACCCACAAGTTCCTAGAAAGGTACATCGGTTGAAGACCATCTATGAGAAAATTCCACAGCCGATGGTATAGTAGGTGCGCAAGTCCCACAAGTGATGACGAAGCAGAAGTCAAAGACCCACCAAATAGAATTTGGTGTATGCGCAGAATTCGCTAAGTATCAATATACCAAGTGCGCATTACCCACAAGTGATAAAGTAGATCAAAGACCCACTTAGAAGAAGTTGGAGTATGCACATATCCCACAAAGTATTAACATCAAGGGTGCATTACCCATAAGGGTTGGTACAACAAAATTCATGGACACACCAAGATGAAGTAGAAGATCGTGCACATACAGTAAGAAAATGGTACATCAAGAGATCAATGGTACACCACCAAGGTGTGAAGTCCCACTAAGTTGTGGACCTTGAGGGCGCTTGATACATCAAATATGACACATCAATAGCGCAGATGATGACATGTGGCATATGCACAATCTGTGAAGTATGGAAGAATAATGCCACGACCAACTTGTGAAGATACAATCCGTGCAAGACATGTATAAATAGAGATGCAAGTTGGAGATTGAGAATAATATTGACGAAGAGAGTATAAGAGCTTTGAGTGCAAGTTTCAGTTTATTTTTCGGGGCATCAAGGGGATCGTGGACATAATAGAATGATCTAGTGAAGAGTCGAATGCACACTTGCAGTAGAATGAATATTTGATGGTGCATAGAATAATGCGATAGAACTGTGACAGATGCACGAGTACTGAAATGAAGAAATACTGAAGTATGTGCAAGTGTTTGATGTTTTAGTCACATATATTGTAGAGATAGAAGCACGGAGACAAAATCGAAGTTTATCAGATATTGCGTTGATGTCTATCCAATGCATATGAACTCAAATGCAAATCGTTAATCCAGAAACGTAGACTGCAGAGTCAGCAGAGCACACAGTACATGAAGTAAGTCATCAGAAGGAGTGTGAGTTGGGAAGTTTGATAATTCAAGTGATGTATGCAAGGCAGTGACAAAGTACAATCTACATACGAAGGTGCGCATAATATAATTATCATCAGAATATTCGAAGAAGTGTGCAGAGTTGAAGATCAGTAAGACATTAATATATATTGGACATCAGAGTGATCAAACGGGGCAAGGAGACATGGATTCGTATCTTCCTTCAGGTTGGTGCATGTAAAAAAAAGCAAACAAACACAAGGAGTGGAAGCTTCTTTAAGGTCGATTCTTGTAAAACCAGGGGTTTTTTCCCTCCTTCCAATTGGTGCTGGTAAACACAGGAAGTTGGTGCTTCCTTGAATGTATTATTTTTCATTATAAATAAGCATTATGTGGTTTTCTCCCGTTTGGGTTTCCACGTAAAAATCTCGTGTGTTATGTGTTGTTTATGTGGTGCATATATGTATGAATGTTTATTTATTGATGTATAACAGAAGATAAATATTAAGTAAAGGCTAGTCTATTAAAGAAGGTAAAAACTACTAATAAATGTGCTAATACTGATTCACGCCCCCTCTCAGTGAAAGTGTGGAAGCTGAAGTAGTTTCTCTAAGAAGTGAACTCCAACAATTAAGCCTTCAACTAGAACAAAGAGGCAAAAACAACATTAATGAATAAACTTACTTCGCTAAAAGTTATGTAGATGTTCAAGAAATCACAGTCAAGAACACATTGGATATTTGAGAGAGAACATCGAAGGCCGAGTTTTTTGGAAAATAAGTTTGCCCAACCTCGAAATTTCTATTCTATCAGGTACCAAAATCTCTTCTTTGTAAATTGCTTTTACTGTTATAATTTTGGTCACAAAGCAATAAATTGTAGAGTTCGTGCATTAGCATGTGCCAAAAATAAAGGTATGTGCAATCAGACCAACCCTACATAGAATATTCTCATAAAACCACTTGAAGTCTCATTTGAATATTCCAATCCTTTCAGCATTTTAAGTTCATAAGACGAATACTATGAAATGACAAAACATGATGCTCATGACTGCGAAAAACAACAACTTGTGCAAGTCACTAATATAGCTGAAGATCAGAAAGATCAGGATGATCGAGAAGCATAAAGTCTAGCCTTACATGCACAAAGTAGAAGGGGGCAATGGTATATAGAAAATGGATGCTCCAAGCATATGACCGGAGATAAAAACACCTTTCTAAAGTTCAGAGAAGACAAGGGAGGCAGTGTCTATTTTGGGGACAATGGCTCAGTTAAAATTTTAGGTAAAGGTCTAGCAAGCCTAGGAAACAAAATAACCAAGGAAGATAATGTTCTATTGGTTGGGAACATGAAACACAATATCTGAAGTGTTAGCCATATGTGAGACCATCGACACACTCTTACCTTTGATTAAGAAAAATGAAAAATAAAAAACAAGGATACAGGCAGAAACGTAGCTACAACCTCTAGAACTCCCAACAATGTTTAGATTCGAGATGAAGAAAGAGAAGATAAATGTTGCATGGGAAAAACCAATGAAAGTTGGCTTTGGCATAGAATATTGGGACACATCAATTTTGATAATTTGATCAGGATCAGTAGGAAACATGCAGTGAGGGACATTCCAAGGATTACTATGCCATCAAATTCCTTCTGCAAACATTGTATACATGGGAAACAAGCTATAATCAAGTACCCCAAAAAGGAATGCATTACCTTAATACCTTTGGAATTAGTGCATTCAGATCTTTGTGGTCCAATGAGAAGAAAGAAATGAATGGTGAAGAATACTTTCTACTATTTATTGATTATTTCACCCGAATGACATGGGTATTCTTTCTTAATGAAAAATCAGAAACACTTGAATGTTTCAAGACATTTAAAGAATCATTCGAGAACGAAACTGATTTAAGAATAAAATGCTTAAGAAATGAAAATGGAGGAGAGTATACATCAAACAAGTTTTATGACTATTGTGATAAACATGGAATTATAAGACAATTTTCAACAACTAGAACTCCACAACAAAATGGGGTGGCAGAAACAAAAAACATGACTATTCAAGAGATGGCTAGGGCAATGCTAAACGAATCGAAGCTATCAGACATGCTTTGGACACATGCCATTCATACAGTTTTTCACATCCTCAACAGATGTTTAATTAAGACAAATAGTTGCTCAACACCATATGAACTCTAGAAAGGAAGACCAACTACACTTAAGCATTTTAGAATATTTGGAAGCAAATGTTACATCAATTAAAGAAATGATGATACATTAGGAAAATTTGATTCCATATCAGATTAAGGAATATTTCTCGGCTATTCCTGCAAAAGCAAATATTACAAGTGCTACAATTTGTGACTCAAAAACATAGTGGAAAATCCTGAAGTCAAAGTTGATGACGTCTTGACTCATAGAAGAATTGAAGAAGATGATGACTTACCACAACTGGAACAACTGTATGAAGAAAATCAAGAAATAGAAGTACCACGGGAGGACGTATATCAGCGTGGACTATAAGAAGGAAGACTAGACATAAGGGTCCCCTCCAGATTTGTTTAGAAAAATCATTCATAAGATTTGATTATTGGATACAAGGATGTCGGCGTAAAAACTAGAAGTCAGAGCAACCCAACTGAGGAAGTGCATTTATCGTTACTGTAAAAAATAGATCTAGAAGGGGTTGAGCAATCCAAATTAGATGAAGGATGAATGGAGGATATGAAGGAAGAATTAGATCAAATAAAAAATAATGAGACTTGGGAACTCATTTCAAGACCCAAAAACAAGAATGTTATAGGAACGAAGTGGGTATTCAGAAACAAACTAAACGAAGATGGACAAGTTGTTAGAAACAATGAAAGATTGGTATGCAAAGGATATGCACAAATCGAGGGAATAGATTTTGTGGAAACTTTTTCCCCCATGGTGCGAATGGAAGCTATCAGACTTTTCTGCGTAGAACATGTCAAGTTATATCAAATGGATGTAAAATCAGCTTTTCTAAACTAAGATCTTGAAGAAGATGTATACATTGCTCAACCAGATGCTTTCTCACTCTCAGGAAGCAAGGATTATGTTTGCAAGCTAAAGAAAGCTCTGTATGGACTCAAACAAGCCCCCAGAACCAGGTATTCAAGGTTGGATAAATATCTGCAAAACCAAGGATTCAAAAGGGGGAGTGTAGACAGTAATCTCTACATCAAAAACGAAAAATGAAAAAGAGATAGTCATAGAAGTATATGTTGATCATATCATTTTTGGAAGCAATGATGATAGAATGAGTCAACAATTTGCGAAAGATATGCAAAAAGAGTTTGAAATTTCTATGCTAGGAGAACTGCCTTTTTTCCTTGGGTTGCAAATTTCACAATTGAATGATGGAATATTCATCACCCAATCTAAGTATATAAAGGAGATGTTAAAATTATTTAACATGGAAGATTGCAAGCCAGTATATACACCCATGGTTACAGGATGCAAGTTGAGTCAAGAAGATAAGGATAAAGAAGTTGATCATAGGATTTACAGATCGATGATTGACAATCTATTATATGTAACTGCTTCTAGACCAAATATCCTGCAAGTTGTTGAAATTGTCGCAAGGTTTCAGGAAGCACCAAGGAAACGCATATTTAAGAAGTCAAAATAATTTTTAGGTATTTGAAAGGGACTATGTATCTTGGTCTATGGTACCCACGAAGCAAAAATCTCGACTTAGTCGCGTACACTGATGCAGACTGGGCTGGAAGTATTTATGATAGGAGACGCACTAGTGGTGTAGCATTTTTCTAAGGAAACTGTCTTATGGCATGGATCAACAAAAAACAACCATCTGTGGCATTATCTACAACATAAGCATAATACATTGTTGCAGTTGCTTGTTGTTCACAAGTGTTATGGATGAAGCAGACTCTGAAGGATCTTCAAATAAAGATAGATCATCCAATACAAATACTATGCGACAACATAAGTGATGTCAGTATATCCAAAAATACGGTTATGCATTGCAAAACTAAGCACATCCACATTAAGTATCATTTTGTGAGAAAGCAAGTAGCCGAAAATGTGGTCAAACTAGAATATGTTGATACTGAAGAACAAATTGCATATATATTTACAAAACCTCTTCCACGAAGTACATTTGAATATCTCGGAGAAAAATTGGGTGTGGTTCTCAATCCTCAACACAATGAGAACCTAATCAAAGAATCATAAATCCAAAAGGGATCGGCATTGCGTAGTTGGAAAGTAAGGACAACAACATGATCACTGCGCAAGGAATAGCGAAGTATTGTGAGAGGAACGAGAGATCAAGGTAACAGAGTAATGTAACATCTTGTGAAAGGATATCGGTACAGAAGCTCTAGAAATCAACAAAGCATGATGATAGGGGGATTTATCCTTGGAGATAGTTGTGATAAATGCCAACACAAAACAAAAAAGAGGAACCCATATAGCGCAAAAGAATGGCACATCTTTGCCATTGATGTTAAAGGGGGAGAAATGCATGAAGCTGAGGCATATGATGCACATCAGAACCTAACATCAGCAGGAAAAAATGAAAGGAGAGATACATGAATCTATTATATATGTGATGACAAAAGCAATCCATGAAGTCATCAAGACAACACAAAAAGGGGGAGAATCGCAGACATCAAAGGAACAATATGAAACTACATCAGACGTGAAATATTGTGAAGAAGATCACTTATAATTGCAGATAGCAAAAGAAAGAGAATGAATCCTTAGCATACGGTCTACGTAGATGTAACAAAAAGCAGAATGGTTTGTGCAGATAATTTCTAGCAAAAGTACTAACAACAAATGAAGTAGCCATAATCCCAAAGAACTCAAGGGGAGCATATACACAGAGGGATCACTGTGACAAAGTACAGATGAATCATACAGTTCAAAGAAGATCAAGTATAGCTTCATAAGGTGTTGACTTCAATGCCAAAGGGGGATATTGTTGACCATTGGTTGAAATTGATGCCAACTAAAGATAATATCAAGTGTTTGACTGTCAACTAGTGTCAAAGAGGATGTCAATTGATTCATTTTGAGTCATTGGTATCAACTGAAGTAAAAGTGGATACAATATTCTTGCAGAAGTATGAAGAATTTGGAAGCCACTTTGAATCAGTATATCTGCAAGATAAAGAAGAACATGAACACCAGAAGTATATGCGCATGTGGTGAAGGTGACATACATGTATGCAACTTTGGAGTATATCTAGAAGTGCATACAGTCTGAAGACGTGTATCAAGCATACAACATGCATGACAAGTTTGAAGAAGTACATAAGAAGATACATCATGAAGATCCAGTTCAAGAAGGAACACAAGTAATGTATGCTACATCATTTGGTCCTTGTGCAGAAATCAAGTCCACCAAGTCATGCATTCACATGGTAGCAACCAAGGAATTGGTTGGAAAATGATACAAATGCTTAAGCATCCAAGGAATTGGTTGAAAAAATTGCACGATTATGCAAGCAAGCTTGAGTGTTGCTTAGTTAAAATTTGGAAGTATAAAAGAAGTTAATGGTGGGACAATCTTGAAAGAACACAAGCATAGCCAATCGAAAGATGCTTTCAGTAAGTGGAACACACACAAGTTCCTAGAAAGGTACAATGGTTGACGACCATCTATGAACAAATTCCATAGCTGATGGTATAGCAGGTGCGCAAGTCCCATAAGTGATGGTGAAGCGGAATTCAAAGACCCACCAAATAGAAGTTGGTGTATGCGCATAATTCGTTAAGTATTAGTATACCAAGTGTGCATTACCCACAAGTGATAAAGCGAAAAATGTCAAAGACCCACTTAGAAGAGTTGGAGTATGCACAGATCCTGCAAAGTATTAACATCAAGGGCGCATTACCCATAAGGGTTGGTACAACACAAGTCATGGACACACCAAGATGAAGTAGAAGATTGTGCACATACAGTAAGACAATCATATATCAAGAGCACAATGGTACACCACCAAGGTGTGAATTCCTACTAAGTTTTGGACCTTGAGAGCACTTGATACATCAAAGATGACACATCAATAGCACAAATGATGACACATGGCGTATGCACAATCCTTGAAGTATGGAAGAAGAATGCCATGACCAACTTGTGAAGATACAATCCGTGTAGGACATGTATAAATAGAGATGCAAGTTGGAGATTGAAAGTAATTTTGATGGCAAGAGTATAAAAGCTTTGAGTGCAAGTTTAAGTTTATTTTTAGGGGCATCAAGGGGCTCATGGACATAACATAATGATCTAGCGAAGAGCTGAATGCACACATGTAATAGAATGAAGATTTGATGGTGTGCAGAATGATGCGATAGAATTGTGACAGATGCATGAATACTGAAATGAAGAAATATTGAAGTATGCGCAAGTGTTTGATGTTTTAGTCACAGATATTGTAGAGACAGAAGCGCAGAGATAGAAATGAAGTTTATGAGATATTACACAGATGTCTAGCTGATGCATATGAACTGAAGTGAAAGTGTGCGAAGTTGAGAACTCCATTTGATGCGCAACAACAAAACAACAACAAGATCCGATAGGTGCATCATGATGTAGATGATATGAGACAAGTGTGTTAACCGAATGGACCAATTATTTGATGCACAGGAAATTGCATATTATCTGAGAGACTGCAACACTTAAATAGAACACACACATAAGAAATTGTGCAATTCCTTTGGTTACTAGTGCTTCATTTCTAAACAAAAAACTATCAATTGAAAGAACAATATCAGTTGATCATTGCAGTCATGGAGAGTAGATCATTGAACCAGAAACTAAGACTGCGGAGTTAGTAGAGCACACATTACATGAGGTAAGTCATCACCAGAAGTGTGAATTGAGAAGTTTGAGAAGACAAGTGATGTATGCAAGGCAATGACAGAGTACAGTTTGCATATGAAGATGCACACATCATAATTATTATCAGAAGATATGAAGAAGTGCGCAGAGTTGAAGATTAGTAAGATAGTAAGATATATTGGACATCAAGGCGGTCAGACAGGGAAACGAAATGGGGAGTCACAACTTCCTTCAGGTTGGTGCTTATAAAACAAAGCAAATAGGGGGTTAGCGCCTCCTTCCAGTTGGTTCTGGAGAAAACAAAGGGAGCGGAAGCTTCCTTCAGGCCGATTCCTGTAAAACCATAGGGTTGGTGCCTCCTTCCAGTTGGTGATAGTAAAAACAAGAAGTCGATTCTTCCTTCAATGTATTCTTTCTCATTATAAAGAAGCATTCTGTGGTTTTCTCCCATTTTTGTTTCCACGTAAAAATCATGTGCATTATGTGTTGTTTATGTGGTGCATATATGTATGGATGCTTATTTATTGATGCATAACAGAAGATAAATATTATGTAAAAGCTAATATGTTAAAGAAGGTAAAAACTGCTAATAACTGTGCTAATATTGATTCACCCCCCCTCTTAGTATTAAATCGATTCCAACATGCACTATCTATATCAAGCACCACTCGCAATCCCCATGAGTAATCACATGAGTGGAAAATCTAAGATGGCACTTCATAAGAAGTGTGTGAGAGTTGTAGATTCATATGTAGAGGAACATTTGTGGGTTTGTGTGCATTGGTATCCCACACATCCATGAATTGACCTAGTCCATAACACCTATATTTCAATGCGTTCTCTTAATGTCCCTCTCACTATTAAAGGACATATCTCTTTACAATTAGTCAACTTTTAGTTTCAATTTTTTATGGTCTTGGAACATTTAAAGCACAACTCCTACAACCAAGGACCAATAACTCATATGAATGTTAGTTTTGTTTAATAAAATTGACTAGGCTTGTGTTCACTACACCCTTTCATGAATTAATGCCACTCTAGGGGTCAAAACATAGTGAGTTTTGTGAAAAAAAAATATTATGTGATTAGATGGAGTGGTTCATTTTAAGGGTTTATTGCTTAGTATTCTAATGCTTGTGTCTTATAAGTGAAATAAGGTTGTTGATTTTGAAAGTTGTAGAAAAGGAAATTACTAAATTAAAAGTGCGTTGAAACAAATTAAAGTGTCTTATATTTCCTTGTTCAATTATTAGTCCCTGCCATAGGCAGAGTAATCTATATATTTCTAAAATGTAACTATACTTTGTCCAATGTGTATTGATTTTTATTTATTTATTTGTATTTATTTAATAAAATATATTAAGAAGTGTGTAAATTTTATTGGTGGAAAGTGCTTGAAAAGACAATTTTTATCATTGTTGGGTTTTAAGAAAAATTAAAATAAAATAAAAATAGAATATGACTTTAATCTTTCTAATGTGACATCTAAATATTTACTTTGTAGTGGACTGACTTTGCCAGCTATGTACATCAACCCCGACACTCAATGCATGTTCTAGTCTATTCTGGACCTGGGTTACACTCCAAACTCTTATGTTAATCTCTATCCATTTGTTGTGCAAATGCATTTATCTCAGATTCAGGGAAATCTCTACCTGTTTTGCATATGAGTTGGTCTCAGAAAGAGAATGTCATTCTGCAACAATCCTACAACTGCCATTTTCAAGGTTTGTGTCTAGGATTGCAGAGTTGTTGATTTTCATGCCATGTTGTTGTTGCGTTTGTAAGATTTTACTGGTTTTTTTCTGCAAGCATACTTGCTTAAGAGACCTTTGAGCAAAAGCCTATTTATTCATAAAGTATTTAAGCTTTATGTTCTATCTTTCATGAACTTCACCCACTGAAATTGTCTTTAGGTGTGTTTGTATGCTGAAACCTTTACAGGCTTTGGAATAATTTTATCTGGACATTTTTCCGGGAATATTAGGCTGCAATAATATGTTTTTTTTGTTTGTGCTTGCTATTCGATGAATCAAATATTATAGTGAAAAGCTGAGAAAAAGGACAGATAAATTGTATTGAATATGGATACTTGCACAGACCTAGTTAACCCTGTTTCAAGTTCACACAGATGGCCCGGGTTACATTTGTAACATCGAGGTGCACATCATACCTATGGTTTTGTATTAGCAGTAGTGCAAATCTGAGATGCCGGAGGACAGATCAGATAATTCGGGATAATGAAACATACCTCCATCTCACGGTGTTGAAACTCAAGCGCATTTGCAACCTTGTAGAGAGGAACAAGCATGTCCTGAATAACGTGCATTTCGTGATAATAGTTTCTAATAGCTTCACCTTGAGTGGCCTTAAGAAACGAGACCTTCGGAGGCATGAGCCATCCCATCTTCCATCCGAACCACCATTGATCAGCAAAAGGCAAGATGAGATTCCCCTCCCAATAGAGACAACGAGTATGCCTGTGGTAATAGTCTCTAGTGGGAATGTACTCAACAAACTCACCTCACTGAAGAGCAGTCTGAGCGTGCTGGTAGAACCAAGGCTTGAACCACCATCCAACACTGTTGATAACATTGCCGTTTTGCTTCGCTTCTTCCTTGGAAGCATATCTCCCTGTCATGTGCACGGCCTCTGTGGGGGAATAAATCATACTCTCCACAAAGTCTGGGACCTTGGACTGATCTCCGTCCCTGGGTGCAAAGGAATCAATGTAGGCTTGGGCTAACTCCTTGATGTTACCCCTAGCAGGCATATAGGTCAGTCTCATGTATTCCTTAATGGGTATGAGCTTAATCTCTGCTACTACCAGTAGTCCAAGTGTGCCCTGGGACCATGGGATCGCATAGAAGAGATCATAAAAATCGTTATCCTTCGTGGCCCGAACCAATCGGCTATCGGCCAACACAACTTCATAAGCCACAACAGTATCATAAAAAATCCCATAGATATGCGAACTCCGTTCTATCCCATACCCATTGATCAATCTACTAACGGTAAGGTCATCCAGCTTAGCCACCACAGCCAAGGAAAGATTCATGGGCACAGTAACCCTAGTAATCTAACCCATATTCACCAGGGGTTCCACTCCCGCAATCATTTTCTCCTTATCAATTTCAAGTATGTTCCTGAAGTCAGACAGATCCACCTCAAAGTGTCTGGCCCTCTTGTAGTCCACATTTCGCATACCCACGGCAATATATGGCTTTCTAGCAGTGCAAACGAGGCCATCTTTAGATGGGTTTCTCTCCTTGAGACGTTTGATGACTTTCTCTACATTCTCGTCGTGTTCCTTCTTCCTACGCTTGAAATATTTGCTTGAAGGATTTGCTTTCAGACCAAACGTGCCCCAAATAGGTCAGAAAATAGAATGTGAATGAGAGGGGCAGAACCACAAATATCACTATTATCCATCTGAAGTTCACGAAGTAATCCACCCAAACCTTATTCCTCTTGGGCCGAACTAACATTGGCTGCTCCAGATCGGCCATGTTTTTTCCTCTCCCATTTCCACCACCAATGCAAACGACGCCACTATCTGTATCTCTAGCCCTGTCTATTAATAATCAATCCACCCACCATTCTTTCTTAGGCCACTATCAACACTAAGGGACACATTAACACAACCAGAGGACCAACTGGCCAGCACGTTGCATGTTAGATTCAAAAAGACCGCACCACTCTGCACGACTAAACAAATCGAAATAGGAGCAAATTACAATCTCTTAGGATTGCGTTATTTTTATCAAGCCATTTTTTAGTGTGACCGTTGCATGTGCATACCTTTTTTTATGTGGATATTGTTTCAGTTGTTAACAAAGTTGTGCTGCAGAATGGAGCAGTCTACTACGTGAATTCATCAACAGGAAACCGAAGTTCCAGTTATATTTTCACTTTTCCAAAGCGTGAAACTACTGGTATTGATTCAATGCGTAGAGACTACGAAGAACTAGACTTGAGGTTGAGTCTATCATGTGATTAGCCGAAACAACTGAGCACACCTGCTACTGATGCTTCTACGATCACCAGTTTGGGTAAAGGGGATCACGATTCATATTCATTTACAAAATCCTCCAATTTTTTTGCAAATTCGAGGCAAAACCTTGGCCATCATGATGCTGGTTGGATGCCCCACATGTCTTATGTACGTAATGACTCTCGCCAAGATACCATGTGCCCCAGGTGCAAAAGTTCGGTTCTTTTCAATTTTCTTTCAGGGGATTCGCCTTCTAAACGGGATCAAGACAGTATAAGCATTCTTGGCCCTATTACATATTGTACATTCTATCAATTATTGATGATCTAAACTCCTTCCTTCTTCTACTTTTGGAGAGTCCACAATTTTTACTACAAGATGTAAGTGTGTTATTGTGTCCTTGGGTGCCTTATACTGAATTTTTTTTTAACAATACATTGTGTGCACAATCTTTTATGCTACCTAATAATAATGGTAGGTTGGGTAATTGTAATCAATGCAGGGCAACCTATATTTATTAGATAAGTTTTTATATTTTTTTTTGAAGAAGGTTGTCATCAATTCTTCTAATATATATAATTCATATTTTGACATATATAAATGGGTTTTGAGTATGTCTCAATAATTTTGATTTAATAATATTTCCATATATAATAGTCAAGTGTAAATTTGCCAAAATTTAAACTTAAACTTTGATAATTGATGTGAATTTTCAAAGATCAAGAAGCATATGGATGAAACGTTTTATGAGATTGTTTATATAGTTTAGCTTGGATCATGAACTCAAAAAAGTTCCCTTTAAACCATGTTCCCCTGTAGATGATAGTCATGAAAATAAAATCAGCTTCACGTCATTATGATATGTAGCTAGTGTTGCAATGATGTTTTTATAGCTGACGAATTGTATTTCTTAGTATTGATTTTCTTTCTATGAGTTGCAATATAATTTCTTTATTAGCTAGTTGGAACTACTCTTCATTTTTGTATCATACTAGAGTGTGATATTGTGCTGATGTATTTCTTCCTATTGATTTCTTTCTAGCATTTGCCATATAATTTCTTTATTAGTTAATTGGAACTACTCTTCATTTGTGTATTGTACTAGAGAGTGGCATTATTTATTGTGTTGATTGTATTTCTTAATATTGATCTTCTTTCTAGAAGTTGCCATATAATTTATTTATTAGCTAGTTGGAACTAATCTTCATTTTTGTATTGTACCAAAGTGTGATATTATTTATTGTGTTGATTGTTGTTGTAATGATCCAGTATGAAAATTTGAGAACTCTTAGATGATATGCTTGAACATAAGATGGCCTTGGGGCATTGTGCTATGTTCTAATGATGATCTTCAAAGTGCATATCAAAATACACATATTGTGCACTATTTTTCTTCCCTTGTGGTTGCTTTGCACTAATGAGACATTTTGAGTCAACGTTCAATTCTAGCCTTTTGATTTAGTCTACTATATGTAATTTTTTTTTGAATGTGCATTAAAATTCTTTTGATGTTCATATAACTAAGGCAGGGACTAAGCTGTATGCAACTCTTGTTTTTAACCATGTGAAATATATCAAATAAAAAACAATTGATCAACACACATTATAAGGAAAATTTTGAAATGTGATGCAACACCCTCCAAACAAGAAAAACCCCAAAAATCAACGCAATGGCATACTTGTGTGGGAAAATGGCACATAGAAGTGCACAAATTTGAGTCTGGGGTTATAAACATGTGCACAAGCTCCGCTCGTGAACGTGACCACATGTATTTTATGAATGGAAAGCATGTATATATGTTGAAACAATCAAAACAATGGTGCATTTGTCTTGGACGGAAAAAGTATTTTCAAACTTTAAAGCCTCACAATGGTGAGTTGGGGCAAGCATGCAATCTAAACTATGGTAATGATTAATATAAACTACTAGAAAGTGGAGGGAAGATTATAAATATAACTAAGGGAAATTTTCAACCACTCTTCCTCACCATGGTCATCATTCTTTCATCATGCTATTTTTGTACAAGGTGGAAAAATTTGCCCTTTTTAGCTAGTTGGAAAGATGAGGCAAATAGAAATAAAAGAAACAATTAATCTACTTTAACTTTATCTAACCCTAAGAAAGTAAATAAATTAAGATAATGGAATTTGGGGGAAAGATGAAGAAAACCTTGAAGATCCCCTTACAAAATCAATAACTTGAATGTTGAGAAAGAGGAGGAGGATATAAGTGGTGATTCAACGTCTCAATCATCATGCACACAAAACACGTAGCAAAGAAACTCTAGTATTTCCTACCAAAGGCTAGTTTTCCAAATAGTTAGCTAAAAAATCCAATGAAAATGCATTTGAATGAACACCATTAATCTTTGGGGTGGAATAAAAATAAATATTTGTGTTCATCACTAAACAAACTGGTAATTTCACCTTGTATTGAATATGATCTCCAATGCCCTCCCTTTATGGGAATCTTTTCTCAAGTGGATCTCTCTCTCTCCCCCTGGAGTGATTTCAACAATATTCCCCTTATGAAATGGGCATATGGAAGGGAAAATTGAGTAGCATACCTCTATGAAGGGTCAAGAAGAGGATTGGAGCAACTGAGAATTCCAATTCTTGAAGAACTTTTTGCAACATAACACTAAGACAACTGAGCTTACTGAAATGGAGGATGGAGGCCTCTATTTATAGACAATTTTGGATCCAAATGGAGCTTGAATATTGAACCACATCTTTTTTGAATGAGGTAGTTTGATATGTGACTTGAATGAGTTCCATTTGACCAAGAACCTTCCTGAAGTGACTATCCCATAAAAGCTCCATGGAATTTGCCAAATTCACAATGGAACAATTTATGTGCGTTTTTTGAAGGATTGGGGGAACAATGAGACACTTGATAAAGGGATAGTATCACAATCCTCCAATTGTTAAATTGATTATTGAATTTTGATTTTTTTGTGTAATTGGTATTTCCTCTTGTGTTTTGAGATGCATAAGCCATATTTAGAATGATTAGTGATGTATTTGGTAAAAATCACTTGACTACCACAAGTGGATGAAAGTGGCATGATAGAAATAGAAAAGTATCAAGATTGTGACATGGATGTGCATCTTGAATTCCCGTAATCTAGCATATAAAAATGCTATAGGTTGGAATCATCTTGTATGATATCTCAAGGCCCATTAAAGAGAGAAACTTTCAATTCCATGATATACTTATATGGGCAATCCACGATGACCCTAAATTGTCAATTTGTGATGGCATGTTTCATCCAACATATTATTATTCAAACATTTAGACATTATTTTTTTCATGTGGTTCACGACACTAGAGATCGGTGCTTGCTACCTCCATGGAAAACCCCTAGTTATTTCGTGAGGAATGTGGGAAGGACGAATATTGTTGCTACAAAGGTGGCTCAACAAGAGCATCAAATATGCTCATTTAAGAGTTGAACATGTCACTTACAACGATTGAGCCTGGGTGGGGAGGGTAACAATCATTCCTCCCAACCACCCAAGCTACGTCCAATGGACTCAACATTTAGACTCTCTCTCTCTCTCTCTATATATATATGTATATATATTCCAAATGGAAAATCTCGTTCATCCATATAGAATGAACATGAACAACCCAATAAGGACTAACAATACAAGCTTTACATCCATACATAACAAGAGATATTCTTTATTACAAAAACATATTTACATTTCCATATACAAAATAGGAGCATTGCTTCCTTAACAATTGTCTTCTATGAGGAGTACATATAAGCAAAATCATCCTGGCAACAGAGATCCATTTCCTTCCCTTATTTTTTCTATATCAGTTTTCCCAAACTCCAACATCAAGGCATTTTTCAATAACTGGTCCGATTCTGTATTTAGTTCCCTTTATATATGAGCAAATATTATAACCGTAAAGTGTTCCATTTTCCGTGAATAGAAATTAAAAGATGTTGGAGATGAGGAGCCCTGATTTGGATTTTTTTATTGGCCCAATCAATGACCATTTTTTAGTCTCCATAAATGTGTAGAATGGATATATTCCTGGATATTGCCACTTTTAGAACATAGTGAAGAGAAGCAAGTTCAACCTTGCTATTTGAACAATGTCCTGGAGCGAATTTTATGTTGAACTTATGGTTTTCTGCAATGTATAGAACACCCCTAGAACCGCCCAATGGAGGTTCTCCTTGGCTTGCCCCATCGAAGAACTCCCACGGTATCGATCTGTCAATTGCTGGAGGAACCAATGTGCGTTTATTTCTTGATATAACTGATGATTTATGTTCCTTAGTCCACTGCACAATAAGAGCCACTGTCACCTCTACTGGAATCAAACAATTCTGGAAGATTGTTATGTTGCAGGCCCACCATATTCCATAGGAAAAGGAAGAAGGGAAAGCATCAAAAGAGCGTACCATTGAGATTTTCCACCACGAAAGAAAACTCTCATCCAATAAATTCCCCAACTGAATTGTAGAATCCTTTAGTTCTTTTGTCATAGTGTTCCAAATAGACACTGCATATGAACATAAAATAAATAAATTTGAGCATGATTCCTCATTCAAATGGCATAGGACACACCAACTCTAACCCTTCCATCTGCGTTTCAATAGGTTGTACCAGGTTTGCAATTTGTTGCTTAAGGCAAGCCACATAGTGATTTTGGATTTTAAAGGTCTTGAATCCCTCCAAACCGCAGGAAACCACCACTCTCAATTACCAGTGAAGGGACTTAAAGCCCGCGTCTCATATCCAAGCTCTGCAGTAAAGTTTCCCGTCACACTGTTTTTTTACCAAACAGGCCTATCAGACCCCCATCTTCAAGATGAATAAAGCAGGATACCGACCTATCTACATACAAAGTCCATTATCTATCTGCCTCTCCTTCCAACCTCAAAGCTTCAGAGGATTTCCAAACCATTATGATCCCATCCTGAGAGGATTAAACTTTGGCATCAAATAAATTTTTTATATGTTGAAGCTTTAGGGAAGCGATAGTACTATCTGAGAGCTTATATTCATCTCCTGCATTGATCCACGGATCTAATCCAATCCGAATAATTTTTCCATCTCCAATTTTCTAGTCTATCCACTTTCCTGTCAAGGGGAAGGATAGCACAAAGTCCTTCCAACCTATCGATCCATTTTTATGGGTCTTATCAAGGCTCCTTATCCAGTCTATAATTGAATAGTTGGGGAAATATTTGGAAACCATCACTTTACCCCATAAAGAGTTAGCATTATGTACTAGTATCCACAAATATTTAGCAGCAAGAGATTGGTAGAACATAACAGGGTTTTTCATCCCCCAACCACCTAATTATTTTAGGTTAGCCCCTATTGACCACTTTACCAGTGGGATTCCTTCATCTTGTTTGCTCATGGTCCACAAGAAGGAGAAGAAATTCTTACTGATATTTGTGAGTATCCTCTTAGGAATATAATCAATAGATGCCCAATAGACTGAGATGCTTTGGAGTACTGATTTGATCAAAACCAGTCTGCCTCCCCTTGATAAGAACTTGTTAGCCCAACATGAAATTATTCCTTCCACTTTTTTATACAAACACGTCCAATCCTTGAAAGAATAAGCATTAGGCCTTAGGTAAAACCCAAAGTATTTGAAACCATCAGAGAGGGACTTCAATGGAAAGGAAACTTCCTCTTTAATTATGGACTGCAAGTTTTTAGATAGTAAGTTCTCTGCAAGACATGATTTTTCCACATTGATGTGCATTCCAGTGGCCTTCTTGTAAGTCTCAAGGATCTGAGCAATAGTTTGGATATTATCAATCGAGCCCTCTCCCATGCATAGGCTCATGTGACAAAGAGACCGCATCATGGATTTGACGGTTGAATAAAAACCCAAACTATTCCTTAGAGACTATCTTACTCAGAATAGGATTTATTCTCTGAGCAATGGTTTTAGCTATGATCTTGTATATAACATTGCAACAGGAGATAGGTCTAAATCCCTCAAAAGAAATAGGATTCTGCTTCTTAGGAATTAAGGCTAAAAATGTAGAATTTAAAGCTCCCAAAACCTTTCCAGACCTTTGGGATCCCTGAACAGTCTTAAGCAAATCTTCTTTTACCAAATCAAAGAAACCCTAAAAAGACTCGATCGAGAACCCATCAGGCCTAGGGATCTTACCTTTATGGAAGGAATGTACCACTTTGTTCAGTTCCTCCTCGGACAATTCTTCTATTAATCCCTCATTCATTTCTTCCAAAACCATCTTAGGGAATAATATAAGAACCTACATTATTTCCTGAATGGGACACCCTTCCAACTCCTTAAATAAATTATGAAAGAAATTCTTCCCAGCACTTGCTTTATCCTGAAAGGAGTTGACCAAGTTCCCATTGATATCCTTAATTTATGAGATTGTATTGATATTCTTGCAGTGAGAAGCGAACTTGTGGAAAAAAAATCGTGTTATTACCACCTTCAGTGATCCATATTGCCCTGCTATTGAGTCTCCATTTTTGCTCCTCATTTTCCAATAACTCCTCCTGCTTTAGTTCCAAGGATTTCAATACCTCCAACACCTCATATGAGAAAACCCCCGAGTTGTTCGACTGATACATTTCAGCTATCTTGCCTTCAACCTCTTTCAATTGTTCTTGTTATCGAGAATTATATAATTTTTCCCATACTTTTGA
The DNA here is from genome assembly GCA_027924585.1 of Larix kaempferi. Taxonomy (NCBI): domain Eukaryota; kingdom Viridiplantae; phylum Streptophyta; class Pinopsida; order Pinales; family Pinaceae; genus Larix; species Larix kaempferi. The sequence continues at coordinate 1,770,674 of BSBM01001430.1, read as the reverse complement.
GGACTTCTTCGTTCTTATGAGATTGTCCGAGAATTGTTTCATAAAAGACTCATGGGAATTGTCTTGCAGAGGATCCACAAATCCTTAACCAAATTTCTCTACTCCTCTTCCTTGAGCCAAGCGGGATTAAACTTAAAAGGGGGAGGAGGCTTCAGATCTTGTTTTTCTACAGACAAGAGAATCAGATGATGGTTTGACAAACCTCCAACCTCTATCCAAGACTTAACCATTAAAGAACCATCTAGCAAATTCTCTGAAACTAAGAACCTGTCAAGACGTTTCGAGATCACGTTTACCCCACTTCTATTGTTCCTCCAGGCCAGTTCTAACTTCAAAGGTTGAACATCAATCAATCATTTGGAATCAAACAATGAAATGAATAAATTGCTTAATAAGTCAGATCTAACTGTCTTCCCCCATATCTCTCTCTCATAGAGGGTGAGATTAAGGTCTCCACCCATAATCATATTAATCACCTCCAACATCCTTGAAGAAAAGAAAGACTCCCAAAACGTCTGTCAGTTCTGAAAGGGGCCATAGACATTGCAGATTGAAAAAGTACTCCTTGAGATCTTATCTTCCAGAACAATTTTCAGCAGTGACTCATCAGAATTGAGAGAAGCTTCTCTTAATTCAAGACTCCAAGCTATTACAAGTCCTCCCAAATGTCCATCTGAGCTTATGAGAGAAAAAGACCAGTCTTTAAGCCATGGATCTAGGGTTTCATGAGCTTTACACCCTTCCATCATTGTTTCCCGAAGAAGGATGACTAAGGGTTTTAAATTTTTTATCATTCTTTTGAGAGCATTTAATTTGTGGGAGCTCCCTAACCCCCTCAAATTGAAGGACAAGCAAAGCATAAGGGAACCATGGGCGGGGATTTCCCTACTCTAAGGGCCCTATTTATAGTTGAATTCTTTCAAGTTTTGACTTCCAACTCAGCTTGTTTTTTAGCCTTCGAAATTTGGGATTTCCCACCCAAAGTGACCTTCGGAAGGGGGTCAAGCGCAAGACCTCCCGCTGAGGCAATCTCCTCCATCCACGAGAGTGTCACTCTAGACCTGGTATTATATATTTTATGTCTTATTTAGGAGGGCAGATTCTCCTCTTTTATGGGAGATGCCACCTCAACACAAATCATAGGCTTGTCAAAACTCTCCCACTCTTTATCTGAAAAGGGATAAGCTTCAGAAGAAGGAATAGGGATATCCATCGTATTCTTCTCCTCTAATATTACAGTGCTTGATGTCGACTTATCCTGACTTCCCAAGGACGGAACGACCTCAACAAAAGGGGAAGGGGGCGAGACCAAAATACCAGGAGGTTTTTTAATTTCAAGGACACAATCTGAAAGGGGATTAGCACAAGGAGATACGATATTACCAAGGAAAGGATCCTTATTTTCGCTGGCCACCACCTTTGTGACGTCATCATCCTCATTCAATTTTTTGCCACCTTTTTCCTCTACGTCACTGCTAGCTCCCATATCCGGCGTATCCACAGCTCTCTTCTTCAATAAAATATTCTTATGTTTTGAATAACCAGTTGAAGGGTTTGGACAGTCCCCAATTAGATGGCCAATTCGTCGACATCCAAAACAACGAAATGAGATCTTCCAATAATCTATTCTCTATCTCCATACACTCCCATGCAATTCCAATTTAATTTCCTCATATAAACCATCTCTGAGATCTAGTTCCCTCATCTCCCTCTCTCTCTCTCTCTCACACACACACACACACACACATATATATATTGTAACCCTATTGCCACGATATCATTAACTAATTATATATATAATTTCTTATAATATTCATTTTGCATATGTTTTTTGTGGGAGCTAAGTAGTCTCTAAATACTCAATTGGCTTTAGGAAGGTTATTTTTTACAAATATAAACATTTCGTTTCAAAGGATCACTACTTTTTAAGTACATGATAATGATACATTAAATGGAAAATAATAATTAGAAAGGAACGCACATTGAGCGAGCCTATGTCTTTCCTTTTAAAAGGTTATGGATTTAAATACTAGCATAGATCCACCTTAAAAAGGGATCTACCAAGCGTCGAGAGGGATCAAATCTCTCAAGGCAAACCCCTTTTTAGAGTTCAAATGTTGAGGAAGGGTTTTAATTTATTTAATTTGTGTAGTTATATATATATATATATATATATATATATATATATATATATATATATATATATATATGCCATTGTAAATGTAAATGTTTTAAATCTAATTTGAACATACATGTTATTTTTTATAATATTTTATTATTTTTTAAAAATGACACTTGTTAACTCCGCAATGAGCACGGAAGGAGTTACACATCGCCCTTACTAGACTGTAAAATGTGCCTCTTTGAGGCAATGAAAGAAGTAAATTATGACTTTAAATGAATTTGATATTATTTATCCTCATTATCATAAACATAAACTTTGGATTCTTGTCGCCTTAAAGATGGGGGTCCTTTTTGGTCTTCTGATGACAGCAGTGATATTGAGATGGATGCGACGGGCTCTTTAGATGGCTTCTCCAACAGGTTGCTCAATCCTACTGCGCCGGGTTCGTCCTTGTGCTGTAAGTTGGAAACGCAAGATCCTCACTTCTTTCATTCATTAAATGAATTGGATATTTCATTTATAAATGCTCTAGACATAAACAATGGTAATAATGGAAATTATATGAGCCGGCGACATAACTTGACATCAAACTCCTCCGGGACTGAACATACATCAAACGAAACTTCTGAGAATGATGACCCTGTAACTGAGAATGAGATTACGGGACTGTCCATCCCCTGCCCTGTTGGATCCTCTCCGGTAATTCCTGTATCTCCTGGACCCCCTTCAACTGTTGCCCCAACGATCATGGTATCCACAGATTCAGAACTAATGGGGGACGGTGGGGCGGATATGGGTAACACTGAATTTGACTCTGTTGGAAGGGGGTTGGGGACCTGTGGGTTGATTCCTGGGAAAGAACCCGGGTTGGTTTGCCCCATTGTGGGACCCGATACAACTACGGATCCTGTTGGGAAAGTCCTCCTCATCCCATCATATTCAGACATGGTGAAGAAGAAACCAATACCTACATTTTACAGGAACCGGGTGGTGGACACTAATGTGACATCTGGTGGGGATTTGGAGGGCCTTTTGGGTTCGTTGGACATTGGTCTGGATGGGGATAAAAACAAATCTATTTCTGCTCTTCCGCCTGAAACTACTGGGGACATTTGTATACAAATGGGGGCACGTAGGGGTGGACTTGCTCAGGATTTCTCCCCGTTGAAGACACGAAGTGCCAGGAAAAACATGATGGTCACTCTGGGGGGGATAGAGGATGACCGGTGCCTGGTGAACTCCCCCTACTCTTCTGATACCCGGGCTCTTAGGGGTATGAAAGCCCTTGCGAGGGTTCGAAAATGATTGTTTTGGTCGTTCTGGGTCCAACTACTTGTTGGGCGCTTGCATACTCACCATTTTTGCGGCATTTATTTCAGCTATCTATTGGTTCTGTTCGGCATCTATTTCAGCTACCCATAGTTATTTGATGTCCCGGTGGATGGCAGTTGAGGATGCCTGTATTTGAGACTTACTCATTTTTGGATTGTATATTTTTTTTGCTTAGATGACTGTTGGGGACTATTCTACTGGATATTTCTAATTAGGTGACTGTGGTCCAACTTGTGGACGACCTGGGGACCTATGGTCTTTTTTTGTCTTTTTTTAGACTATTCTGTTTCGGTTGATGACACAATTCTGTCATTTGTTGACATTTGGCTCTATCTGATAGGGATAGTATACTTTGTATGATCTGACAGCTGGACTTATTTACTATTTCGCATATATAATAGTAAGTTGAATTTTTCTGTGAAAAAAAAAAACTTTGGATTCTTTATGATTTCAGTGCTTACTATCTTTCTTTTTTTCTCATTGCCCAAAGACCTAATGGTTACAAGTTTTAACCTAGATAAATATGATTCAACCATGTAATGGGTTGTGCATCTCAAAACAATTCCCATCTTAAGCATATGAAGCTCTATAATAGGTTTGGACAAGGTCTTATGATGATTCCGGTAATGAATAATTAAAAGCAATGTTCTTGACGCCACTATCTTTTCCAACAAGAACGTGATTGTTACCCAATGCAATTTCTCTCGATAATGTAATTGTTACCAAATGCAGTTTCTCGATAATGCAGACGAAATACAATATATTATATCAAAAATTGAAAAAACTGGACTAGATACAATAAATATTTAAACAAAATGGTCTAGGTACAATGTATCTTCAAAAACGTGTAAGAGCAATGTTTCTTTTAAAAAATCAAGGTATCTAGTTGCAATGTTTCTTTACAAAAATCAAGTATCTTGACAAGGAGTCAAAATCAAAAACAAAAACAAAAAGAGAAGTCAAAAGGTAAAATCAAAATCGATTCGTATTTTTCAGCATTTTAATATATTGAAAAAACATTTTGGGTTAAAAAAATGATTGAAAAACCCATCTCCAGGTCATGGTTACTCTCAGAACCTAATTCCTAAATCCACCACAAATTATGATATGAAATGGAATATCCACCATTGAACCTTCGTGACAATATAAATAATGGAAAGATGAACAGTAAAAGCGAAGTTCATGTGATGCCGTTTACTCTTAAAATAGAAACAGACAGAAGAAAAATAATAAATTCTTGCAGTAAAGCAGAATTTGTGGCCAAGAAGGAGCATAAATCTTGATAAAGGAAGAAACTACATGGAAGAAACAGAAACACTAACGAATTTAGACACAAACTCTTCATGTTTATATAAACACTCTATTAAAACGTGAGGATTGGTAGTGACTTGGGTCAAAGATCCCGGCTCCTGAGACCAGAATACGGCCAGGTTCATCCCCCCAAATAGCCTTAGGCAGAAGATTCCGTAAAACTATATCCATCCATTCCATTCCATGCCCCTATCATGCCGCCGGCTCGTTGGCCCAATGCAAACCACCTCGAATTTAAAGCTCGCCGATTCCGCTCACATACCCAAGTGCCATCTTCAATCTTTTCCTCAAGATTGGCGCTAACCAGTTGTGAAATTTAGCCTCAAGCCAGACATTTCTGGCCTGTCCAAGTTGGGGAATGGCCACGCCCATTCCGAGGAACAATAACTGCATTCGGTAGTGCTGGCGTGAAGATTTCCACACAGAAGAGTTCAACGGTGGGATACACAGCCACCTGAAGATTTCTGAAGACATTTAGGACGAAATCTGAAGCGGTGCGTTTTTTTTTTTTCTGCCCAAGGAGATTTCTGAAGACGTTTCGGAGGAAATCGGAGGGGTGCGATTTTTTTTCTGCCCAAATTGAAGGCGAATTAGAGGCATAAAGTTTATATCAAGTGCATTTCCTTTTTTGTTAATTACGTTGAAAAGCGGGGCCCATTTAGTACAAATGGCATTAGCAGGTGCCGTTGTTGGTAAAGTATCTAGTAAGGGTTACCCATGTGTTTCTGGGTTTATGTTGAATGAGCCGCCCATCCACAACTCCTTGCCGAAAAATTCTTTGCTTTTTAGTTCCAAGCGCAATTTATTTCCATCTCCAATGTCGTCTTCTTCTTCTTCATCTTCCGGTATTGTATTGAGAAAGGGCTTCAGTGTTAAGTCCTCTCTGATTGAGCCTGATGGAGGGAAGTTGGTGGATTTGGTGGTTCCGGAAATCGATAGGGCTTCAAAGAAGGATGAGGCTGCCTCTTTGCCTCAGATTCAGATTAGTAGGATTGATTTAGAATGGGTTCATGTTCTGAGCGAAGGATGGGCCAATCCTCTCCGTGGCTTCATGAGACAGGCCGAGTTCCTTCAAGCACTTCATTTCAATTTCCTCAGGTTGGAGGATGATTCCATTGTCAATATGTCCATTCCTATTGTGTTGGCCATAGATGACTTACAGAAGGGCGCCATTGGTAATTCCAAGGATGTTTCTCTTTTGGGTCCAAGTGGCAATCTTGTGGCGATTCTTCGCAAGTAAGTAATGCTCGTTTCTCCTTCTTTCTCCCCTTTACTCCTGGTGAACTGTACTTCTATAGAAGGATATTTTTGCAAATTTTATGGTTGGTGTGCTGGTAGGACAGGATTCATTTGAGTAGGGAAAACCCCCAATTAAGATTAGCCCATATACTCAGGATTTGGACTTCTGTTGTCTAGCACGATATACAAACTTCTATAATGTAAATTACATTGACTTTTGAAATTTTGAGTTAGCACGATATACAAACTTCTATAATGTAAATTACATGTACTTTTGAAATTTTGAGTGATCTATTGAGTCACAGATGATTTTCTTAAAACGGTGTAAAGCGGAGTAAACATTTTAAACTTTGTTTTCTTGTAATAGTCTTAATATGTAACAGCATCTATATCAGTGTTGAAGTTCTATTTAAGTGATTGATTTTATTGGTTTCTATCCCACTTCTTCACTCCTGTGAATTTCTGATTACCCCAGAAGAACCAGAGGTAACGGTTGATGTTATGTGATTCATTTGACTTGTTTCCCCTGTCAAGTTCCTGAGAAAATTAGTCGTTATTTAACTTTGAATCCCTGTGAACTACCAATCAAGATCATGAGAACTTGGTCATTATCCCTGTGAACTACCAATCAAGATCATGAGAAATTGGTCATTATTTAAACTTTGAATCCACAGTTAATCAGAAATGATAGTTCAAAAGCTCCCTACTCTTTAACTATTTTCTTTAAAAATGATCAATTATCAGGCATTATTGCCAATTGTCTGTTTTTTTCTTTAAGGTTGCAACAATGATTGAGTCCAAGCTTTTCCCTTTTGCAGCATTGAGGTATATAGACACAATAAAGAGGAAAGGATTGCCAGAACATGGGGAACAACAGCACCAGGATTGCCCTATGCGGAAGAGGTAATCACTTCTGCAGGAAATTGGTTAATTGGAGGGGATCTGGAGGTCCTTGAGCGGATCAAGTACAATGATGGTCTTGATCACTACAGGCTCTCTCCGAAGGAGCTCCGTGAGGAGTTTGAGAGACGTGAGGCTGATGCTGTTTTTGCCTTTCAACTGAGAAATCCTGTACACAATGGGCATGCCTTACTAATGACTGACACCCGCAGACGCCTTCTTGAAATGGGATACAAAAATCCTATTTTGCTGCTTCATCCATTGGGAGGTTATACAAAGGCAGATGATGTGCCTCTTAGTGTGCGAATGGAACAACACAAGAAGGTGATTATTGTTTATATTAGTTTACTGCTTGTGCAAATTTAAATATCACGATCAGATGAAGTCCTTGGAAGGTCAATTCACTAGCACAAGAATTGCTTACCTTCGTGTCGTGATATTAACTTCTTGTACTCTTTTTTTCTCAGGTTCTTGAAGAAGGTGTGCTTGACCCAGCTAAAACAGTTGTTGCTATTTTTCCATCACCCATGCATTATGCAGGACCAACAGAAGTCCAGTGGCATGCAAAGGCAAGGATAAATGCAGGGGCTGACTTTTATATTGTAGGACGTGATCCTGCTGGCATGAGCCATCCTACGGAGAAACGGGACTTGTATGACCCAGATCACGGGAAGATGGTTTTGAGTATGGCCCCTGGCCTTGAGAGGCTCAACATTCTGCCATTTAGGGTATGGACTATTCTCTTTGCACTTTAGTTGCATAGAGCATAAATGGTTGTATATTTTTGAGGAGCTGTGGGAACTTAACAAATACTGCTGTTAAGTAATCATTGGGCTAATAATATATTTGTTAGCCGCAATTTACTTAAAACTTTGAATCAATGTGGTTTAAAGAGCATTTTATGTTATCTATTGTGCTTGTAATGGTCATTCAGTGAATGTACCAGCTTAGTGCAGTTTTTTGTTTTACCTGATGACTGTTTAACGTTTTAGCAACTCAACTCCGAGATTTTTAACGGGTTCCTCTTGAAATCTGCACAGGTTGCTGCCTATGACAAAGTGCAAAAGAAAATGGCATTTTTTGATCCATCACGGCCCCAAGATTTCCTTTTCATTTCTGGCACCAAGGTATGTAGCAGATTATGGATGCACCGTTTATGAGACTCTATCCCTGGTTATAATTGACATTATGGATGCACCGTTCATATTAAATATTAGCCAATCTAAGCACTTCTGTCATTAACATTAATGCCTTTTTCTTGATTAATTCATGTGTTTTGATGGAACTGTTTTTCACCTTATAAGTCTAATAGAAATTACAGAGAATTTGACTGGTACAATTTCCATGGCACAGATGCGTGGTTTTGCAAGGAATGGGGAGAATCCTCCTGATGGTTTCATGTGTCCAGGTGGGTGGAAAGTGTTGGTGGAGTACTACCAGAGCTTACAGTCTGAGACAGAACAACCAAAGGTCGCTGTACCGTTCTAGGAATATTATAGCTGTATGTTCTGCTGGTTTTGAAAGTAAACATTACATCATACATGTAACTGTTTCCTTTCAATTTCCTCTGAATTTATTCATTGCATCATCAGTCCTTTGTCAACGAAAAGAGCCCACTTGATGGGTTTTTCTCTGTGGATATTCAAAATTTTGTTTCCCATGTGGGTATTCAATTGATTCCAACAACAGGTCAATCTATAACAGGCTACATGCCTTCGGGCACAACTACCTATTCTGTTTTTGTAACGAGAGCAATACAAATGGAAATCCAACAGCAATTTTGTTGATTTCAGATTTGCTCCGACATTGTTGAAACCAATAGCAAGGTTGATGTGCTTGGGAATTGATATGCCCGGTCTTTCCATATTTGCAGTCTTTGCTGCAGCTAAAGTTGGTTATTGGATCAATTGATTGAAAATTCCTTCCTGTCTAATAGCTGACTGTTTGCTCACCTTATTTTGAGTCCATGGTCATAGTAATTAACACATCAATGAGCAAGATTGGAGTTTCAAATCCAACTACCCAGCATTTTATTGAAGAACTGTGATGGTTAATCTTGAATTCTGATTCAAAAATTTTAGATTACCATTCATTATTTAGATTTAGAACCAGACCATGATCATCAAAGGTATTATTATTGTAGATCATCATCACCACTATTTATTATCATCAATCATACTATGCAAACTTTTAATTAACGCTTGTACATTACAAATTGAAAAATGACTGGCAGCCTACCATCATATTTAATGTTCAATGTTCATTGTTTGAAAACATCATTACAAATTACATTCACACATCATCATGTTCATCCTCTTTGGAACTAGGAACATTGTTACCATGTGCATTTGAAGATACAAGTGTGGAGTAATCTATCCACTCGACGACTTTGACCTCTGGTGATCGGAGGTCTGTCGCTCCAGTCACCCCACTGTCCAATGTCCGGTGATGTCTACAGTCTCTGGTCCACTGTTTCCATTTTCTGTTCTGACTGAAGTGGTCCCTCCGCCTGCTGCCAACGCTGAACTCGGAAGTGTATGGTGGACGACATGAAGTTAATGCATGGCATCTACCACCTCAAACAGATTCAAACCATATTCTACTCTTCTGCAGGATGCAGTCCCATTATACCTTGGAAGACTGTTTGTGGGTTATGGTGTTGGCCTTACTTCCTTTACTGTATGTTCTGAACTTGATTAGATGTGCTGTTCTCAAAGTAAGGATAACTTCATAGGATTACCTTTGTCATACAGATCAATCACAACTGTCATGCCATCCATATCTGATATCCTCCCTAAATGGAGTAAAATGTATTTGAAGAAACTAATTTTTCAAATATATAGATTGGCATATCCGGAAATATATTTAAAACTATAGGTAATTAACTTACAGCTTTAATTACCCCTTTCAAACTCTTGATTTGACACATCCCAAATTCTCTAGTATTTCAGGTCATCTCTGGCATAATTCCCCTTTGTTTCTGGTATTGCCTCTATGACGGTATTCAAAGTCACTATATTTCAAGAATTGGATTATTTTGAAATTTACAAATATAGGCGGGATTGATTCTGCTTCTCTTTTGGCAGGCTTATTGAAGGCACCTTCTACCTTATTACTTGAAAAAGAGCCACTACTTAGAATTGATACAAATGATTAAACACTTATATACTAAATTCAGGTACAACAATGCATACTTACATAAAATGATTAAGCACTTTTATACTACAATCAGAACAATGCATACTTACATAAAATGATTAAGCACTTTTAGACATTTACTTCTTATGCTCAATTAATTGCAGTGCAAAAGTCACCTCATGAAATTGGCCAGCAATAAGCTTTACTCTAATTCATTTAGTGTTGAGAAGTGGCTCTAAACTATTTTCTTGCAGCACTTGACTACTTTTGCAAGATTGTTTATCTTGAAATATTTATGAGTTCTTAGATTATGGCATCAGAAAGTCAGTGGCACCGTTAAGTTGGATTTTTTGTTAGGCTCTAAATTTCAAATATTGGCTTTCGGGAAGGTCGGTCTGTGATGCGTTGGGGTCAGAAAATTATTTTGTTGACAGGGTTCTTAAAGATCTTGACTTGATACCTTCTGGTCTCTATGAAAAAAACTACGTTTTTAAAACCCAGGATGAATTTTTTTTTTTTTTAAATATGTAATTATAATTTTTTAATATTTATACTTTTTTGTAATTAGAATGGCTGTAGGCTGAAATAAAAATCTTTCACAAATTTATCTTAAACTAAAATACCCAGAACTGATTTTTTTATCTGTGTGGATGTTTAATAAATTGATAGGAAGTTCACCCATACGATATTTTGAATCTGTCATACAACTTTACTTTAAATTTTAAAGTCAGGAGTCTACCGTGATTTTTACAAGTAATCATGAAAGTCGGGATTATTTTGGCCAGTTAAACTCAATGATAACAACAATGGAAAATAGGAATATAGGAATCGAAACCATACAACCTCTACCACTATATGCCACCGTGGATATGTTCCTTGAAGTAGATTTAAACGGCAAAGCGGTCTGTAGTGTGATGTGAAGCAATAACCATTCCTAAGAGTTATACCATTGCGTGAAATTTTTCAGCTTAACAAATCAATCTTTTACTTTTAATTTAACTTAGAAAAAATAAATGCAACACACTGAAAAACAACTATTATAAAGAAACCCTAAACACAAGAAGTACCCTCGAAACCCCAACTAGGGAAAATCAACAAACAATTTGTCTTTTATTACAGAGTTGTTAAATAACACTTTACAACTCGAGGATTCCAGATATCACACACTGGATCAAGTTTTTGACTCACCCACATCGTAACTGTGCCCAAACCCTCGGAAGTGTAGATACACATTGGTTTGAGTGACTTGTTGGATATGGTTGTCATTGATGTCAAAGGAGTTCGGTAATGATAAAGGAATAACCAAGGACATGATGGCAAAGCAAACTTAGTGAAAGACAAAGGTAGTGATGACATGGCATGGACGATGATATGACAAATATGATGACATGGCATGGATGATGATATGACAAATATGATGACATGGCATGACATAGATAATGATGTGGCATGAAGTAGAAATCATTGTTGCATTATGACATCATTATGGAGAAATATGGCAAATTGGTGAAAATCATGAAACTGACCAAGTATGGAATAATTAGTCAAAATTGGTCTAAAAGGGTCTAAGAGAATGCCCGTCACAATTCATGGTTTGATTAAAATGCCTGCACCATGGTACCGGGCTATAGCTTGTTATAGTGGTTATCTAGTCATGCTCTTAGTTTGTCTTCATCACTTCTGAGGAGAAAGTTCTAGGTCTGCCAAAACAAGGTTTTGCACCAGAGCAAGTAAAATGGCTAAGTATCCTCAAGAAAAAGCCCACCATAAATTATGGGTTGAAGAAAATGCTCGCACTATAAGGGCATCTTGTAGCTTGGTATTTGTCCTACATGACCATGTCTTCAAATTGTCTTGGAAGTGGTCGAGGAAGAAGTTATGGAATTAATGTTAAATTTGTCTAAGTGGCATCAGGGAAATGTCCGCCACATCTCATAGGATGATGAGAAAAATATTTTGAGAGTGTGGATCTCTAGAGTGTTTGTTGCTGCATCCAACCAATGGTCCTAGATGGTCCAAAAGGTCTTTTGAGGAGAAAGATATGGATCTACCAAAAGTGCCTCTCAGTCATATTTGCACTAGGTCTTCGAGGAGAAAGATATGGATCTGCCAAAAGTGCCTCCCAGTGATATTTGCACTACTCCAGTAAAATGTTGGCCTAGGGAAAATGAAGAAGAGTCTGAGGGTGAAACAAGTTGAGTTGTGCTCAGTGAGGTGTCCTACATCCTTTGGCATCATTGTTTCATGGTTTTGGTGAAATGAAAAATCCACCTTAGGTTTTGGACAAATTGTCCAAGTATAAAAACTCCTTGCAAATCTACCCAAGTAGCCTTTGTAAAATGCCCGCCACCTCTTGTATATGATGGATAAAATTATTCTAAAGGTACAGGGACTTAGATTGTTTAGTTGTGCATCTGACCATATGAATATCTTACCCAAAAGAGGTTTGAGGAAGAAGATATAAGTCTTCCAAAAGTGCTATCTGGCATAGTTTGCACTGTCCCAGTAAAATGCCCGCCAAGGATTGATGATGAGGTTGTAGAAGGAAAGAGTGGCATGTTTGGAGTCAGTATGATATTCCTCACATTGTGGATATCTCACTTTCCAAGTTTGATGAAAAAATAAAATCACCTTGGTGACCTAGGGTTTGAAGAAATTTGTGTTAGTGTCAATAAGCAGTTTGGAAGACCACTGTCAAATGCCTGCCAGATGTTGGGTGTATGTCAATAGGTTCATCAATTGGCATGGATCTGTTCTTTGTTGAAATGGCTATCCAACCATACCTTCAGGTTGACTTACAATGGTGACATGAAAAATATCAATCTGCCAAAAGTGAGAAAAATACTATTTTACATATTGAGAGACACAAGAAAATTGACTAAGTGTTAGAAAATATCAATCTACCAAAAGTGAGAAAAATACTATTTTACATATTGAGAAACACAAGAAAATTGACTGAGTGTTAGAACATGAGTTTGAGAGCCCACTTGAAATGCACGCCAGAGTCAGTTCTTGAACTGATAAATTCATCAGATGTTATGGGTATTCTCCTTGATAAATTGCTCATCGAGCCATGGTGTTAGTTCTTCTTTTGGAGATCACATGTGCGAGATATAAGTCTTCCAAATTAGGAAAAAGAATGCTTTATTGTCTAAATGGTTAAAACAGAAAGTCTGAGATATCATTTAGAAATGCCCGCCAAAGGCTTTGCTTATGTCAATAAAACTATTGAAAGTTATGGGTCCATTCTTTGGTGATTTGGTCATCCACTCATGGTCTTAGTTTTTAGTATGGTGATCATATGTGTGAAATATGAACCTGCAAATTTAGTGAAAAATTGAATTTGTCTTGAGAAGGAAAATGCCAGCAAAAGTGAAATATGTCTGATTTGTCTTGAGAATGAAAGTGTTAACAAAAGTGAAATATGTCTACACAAAGAGAAAACAAATGTTGTTAAAAATAATCAGAGTTACAATGCACAAGAAGCATGAAGGAGATGCTAGATTGTTTAACATTGTCAAATAGAATTGAAAATTAATAAATAGAGTTTCTTAAATGAGAAGAATAAGAAGCTACAACAATGTGTTGAGAACCTTACTTGAAAAATAAACAAAGATTTAATAAAAAGAAACAAACATGGTGTTTATCGGAGTATAAACAGAAACATGTTATCCATAAATAGAGTTTTATTAATTAATTAAAATAGTAACAAACAGAGATTTGAAGGGCGTGAAAGAGAAAGGTATGAGCCTGTTTTTGAAAAGGCGTGCGTGTGGATGAAAAGATGTGTCTGTCCAGTTTGAAGAAGTACGAGATTGAAAGGGTATGAAGATTTGAAGAGGCATGAAAGAGATATTTAATGAAGAATCGAAATAGACTCAGAAGTGTGTCTTGGGTGTCTTAGTTGAGGCAACACGTAGAGCAGACCAAGACCAATGGAGTTCCAAAATTAAAGAAAAGAAGTTCTGGAAGATATGAAGAAATGCAGAATAAGAAGATCTAGAAGAACTGAAGCTGTATGAAGATCCATAATTAAAGAGTATTTCTGTGTGTGCCTGAGATCTAAAGCAGATGAAGACCAGAGAGAGAAGAACCATGTGCTGGCTGTGTTTCTAATAAAAAGATATGAAGCAGTATAAGAGGCCAATGAAGACCCTTGTAGCAAGCAAGGCAAAGAGCAAGTAATTATAGCAAGAGACAGTGTTTGAAGAAGGTTTGAAAGTTTTATAATAATCAGATTAGGGTAGCAGGGTGGTGCTAAGGCAGGCTACATGCCTGCAAGGGGGTCATAGCCTCCTTCCAGTGGTAGCTAGTAAATAAGGGTGTTGAAGGATCCTTTCAGTGGAAACTGATAAAACCAGGGGGTTGTAGCCTCCTTCCAGTAGCAACTGGTAAATTAGGATGTAGTAGCATCCTTGTCTGTAGTAGCAGGAAGAAACCAGGGTGTAGTAGGAGGCAGAAACCAGGGTGTAGTAGCATCCATGTCTGTAGTAGCAGCCAAAAACTTATTGTAAATATAATTTTGCAGTATAGAAAGAGTTGGTGGTTTTCCCAATTGGGCTTCCACTATACAAATCTGTGTTCTTGTGTATCTTGTTGATTCCATGTTTTAATTAAAGTTTAATAAGTGCTTAAAATGGAAAAAAGTTAACAATACTGATTCACACCCCCCTCTCAGTATTGACCAATATTCCAACAATTGGTATCAGAGCGGAATCTTTCACTACAATTTAACCACTGGAAGGAAGATTCTACTAAACCACTATGGATCAACAAGAAGAGATTTACACAGTGAATGGATCTCTAATACTTAGAAAACAAGAATACATATTTTGGAGTACAAGAATGGAAAGTTATATGAAGGCATTGGGACATGATGTATGGAATTCAGTGATCACTAGTTACTTCCCACCAAACAGAGTAAGGACTCTAGCTCAAAAGAAAGCCAATAAAAGTAACTCAATAGCAATGGAGGCTATACTTGATGGACTATCTCAACCCATCAAAGAAAAAATAGGACAATGCATCTCAGCTAAGGAACTTTGGGTCAAATTGGAGAAGCTTTATTTAGTGAAAGAAATAGTAAAAGAAGACCTTGCTATTTTCAAGAATGATGATGAAGAAACTTACAGCCATAAGAAAAAGAACAAAACTATATGCAAGAAAAAATCTAATGACAGGGATAAATTCTTTTGTTCCTTGGAAGATAGTGAAAATGAAGAGATTAGTGAAGTCAAAGAAAATCTATTCATGAAGATAGTACCTTCAAAAGATAATTTGGATATGGAAGGAAAGGTGGACCTAAAAGCAGAACTCATAAGTGCCCTTGAAGAATTGAGAAAGACCATAATGAAGAACAATTCTTTGAAAGAAAATTTGTCAAAGTACCAAGAAGAGTAGAAATCAAAAGTAGAGGAAGTCAAGACCCTCCAAGAAGAGATGCACAATTCAAGACAACAAACAATGGCTAGCATGGAAGAGGCCAAGAGCTTAAAAAAAGAAGTTTCCAACTTCAAAAAGGAAATAAAGAAGCTAGAAGAACACATGAAAGAGGCCGATAGCCTAAGATAGGAAGTTGCTAACTTCAAGAAAGATATAAAGAAGCTAGAAGACCACATAAAAGAGGTCGAGAGCTTAAGACATGAAGTTCCTAACTTCAAGGAAGAAGTAAAGGAGTTAAAAGACGAGCAGACCATGAATAAGAAGCTCAAGGAAGAAATACAAGAATCTAAAGGACTTGAAGAAGAAGTTACTTTGCTTAGGAAGAAGCTTGATGAAGAATCTATTAAAACAAAGTTTGAGAACAACTCAAAGACTTTAGATGACATCTTGAGTAGCCAAAGACCATTAAGAGATAAATCTGGTTTAGGATATGACAATAAAAGGAAGCTAGAATGTTCCTCCTTCACAAACCAAGGAAGAAATAAAAGAAGTTACGTTGCTGCACTAAAGAGTCCATTTATTAAGAAGGAAAGTCAGAAGTCTAGTCCCTCCTCTCATAATAAAGACAAAACTGATATGATACCTAAAGGATCAATGAAAAGTAGATTCCAACAGATCTTCTTTGGCCATTGCTACACATGTCATAATTTGGGAGATATGGATAGAGAATGTAAGTTGAGGAAGAATGCTTCAATAGAAGGTCAAGGACAAAAGAAGGGATGGAAGAAGATAGAAGATATGAAGCAGGAAGATCAAAGATTCCTCAAACATAAAGGAAGATTCTATGGATGCTATCACTACTGTCACATGTTTGGTGAGAAGACTATTGATTGTAGAACCAAGAGAAAAGATCTAAGTAGGGAATCCAAGAAACAGACAAGGTCAGTAAGCAGGGTAACTCATGGAAAGATGTGGAGAAGAAAGGAAGACTCCAAAAGTTTAGAAGAAACAAAGACTTCAAACATCAAAGAAGTTTTCAAAGATGATGAGGAGCATAATAGTGTTAAAGATAAGAATGACATTCATGATGATGGAGATAAAGATGATGAAGAAGAAGTTAGTGATGATGATGGAACTAAATATGAATGTTTTCTTTTCTAAAAGCCTCTCATGACCTAAAAAAAAGAAACCCTGAAACTAGGATTAGAAGGGATCATATACTCAGGGGGAGTTAATATCAGAAAGTTGCAATTGGTACTTGAAATTATCTTTTGGTAAGAAGAAAATAATGTTTTGAGGATGCCATCAAAACAAGAAGAAGAAGAGTCATGAGAGTACTTGATAAAATTTATCTTCCTCAAAGACAAGAAGTGTACTAAGAAATGACAAATTGAAAAAGAAGATTTTGCTAGAGACAATCTATATGATAAGTGGAGAACACTTAATAGCTGAAGTATAGAGGCAGAATTGTGGTGAAGAAAAGACAAGAGATGACTATGGAAAAATGTAAAACTTGTGGAGTAACATGAAAGTATTAAAGTTCCAGGACGAATAAAAGTAGCAGTAAGAATTCATCCTAGGAATCAAGAGGAGAAGGGTGCAGGTTCAAAATTTGCAAATTATGTGGAACTTTAGCCAGAGCTTCAATAGTTGAAGGTTGTGAAGGAACAATTGGTATTCAGACACATATCAGTTTGATGAAGTTTTCTTTGAATTTGTTTTTAAAGCTGTAGCAAAGACTGAGGAATCATGATGAAGGCTATTAAAGAAAGTGTTGGAAGAAGAGTATAGTGGGAATGAAGCTAGTGCATATCAGTTTGATATTTGGTCAAAAAGGGGAGCAAAAACATAAAGTTGAGAAGTTGCCTGTATTGCATTGAAGGCTCCTTAAAGAAGAACAAGTTATATGATGTGTCTTTAAAGAGAAATCTATGGAAGAAAAATAAGGGTTGAATGAAAGAACTCAAAGATAAACCAATAAGTATAAACTTTGTCACAAAAGAAGAATGTGTTGGCAAGAGAAGGAGCACTGTGATAGGGGGAGTCCATGAACTTATCAAAGACTCACTACAAGCAGGTAAATAAGTATGCTAACTAGATGATCAGCACCAAGACCAAGTTAACTGGAGGAAGGGAAGAAAAAGAAGGGCAGTTGTCTAAAAGGAGAATGATTGGAAATTCTATATCAAGATGATTATAGTAAAGGGCATAATAGGTTATCCTTTGTCATTGTTTTCAAAGGGGGAGAATGTTTAGGTGTTTCCATAAATGCCAAAGGGGGAGAATGTTCGATATGGTTGTCATTGATGTCAAAGGAGTTCTGTAATGACAAAGGAATAACCAAGGACATGATGGCAATGCAAACTCAGTGAAAGAAAAAGGTAGTGATGACATGGCATGGATGATGATATGGCAGATATGATGACATGGCATGAAATAGATGATGATGTTGCATGAAGTAGAAATCATTGTTGCATTATGACATCATTCTGGAGAAATATGGCAAATTGGTGAAAATCAGCAAATTAACCAAGAATGGAATAATTAGTCAAAACTGGTCTAAAAGGGTCTAAGAGAATGCCCGGCACAATTCATGGTTCGATTAGAATGCCCGCACCATGGAACCATGCTATATCTTGTTATAGTGGCTATCTAGTCATGGTCTCAGTTTGTCTTCATCACTTCTGAGGAGAAAGTTCTAGGCTTTCCAAAATAGGGTTTTGCACCAGAGCAAGTAAAAATGGCTAAGTAGCCTCAAGAAAATGCCCACACCATATGGGCATCCTGTAGCTTGGTATTTGGCCTACCTGACCATGTCTTCAGATTGTCTTGGAAGTGGCCAAGGAAGAAGTTATGGACCTGCCAAATGTAGTGTCCCCGTTCCTACCATACAGCATGATAGAGAAGACGTGGTGCTCAATCCGGGCAATTAGCCCCATATCCATTCATTAAACTCATTGACACAAGACATGTATATGTGCAGGCTATAGAACACAACGGAAATTAAATAAATCCTATTGATATCTAACATACATTCAAACTATTCTGTGACGACCATTAAATAGAGACCCTTGCAGAATTATACAAGATCATATGGAGATGCATAAACTTTTAAAAACACAGCAGAAGTAAATTCGTTTAATATATCCACATACATTCATAATATTCATCACATGATAATTGCCAATTTACACAAGAGAATACTTATCTTATACAAAAGTAGTCCCACGCAACTGGCTATGCAACTGCAACGTTCCACCCAACCGTAGGCCAGTGTGCTCCTCAATCTCTCAGCACCACTGCCACCCTCGAGCTGGGCATGATCTCTACAAGGAACCAGGGAACAACAGACTCACACATAGCCAAGCATACACCAAGATGAGCCAAGCCAATCTACAATTGGGTTTATCAGGCTACTAGGAGGTGGAAAGGAAGAGTTGCTAAGCTAGTGAGCTCCAGCACAGAGCCAGGGATAACCTTGCAAGATCTATCTAGCTTGGCACCCACAATACCTATACACCCAGCACAAGGAAGTATTCTTTTCACTGCTGTGCAGTCCCTCAAGCCATACCTTCCCTATCTAGTGCTCTCAGGGTATGCATAGAAGAGTAACCCAAGCCCTCTTGATCTTCTTGACAGGTTGTCTCCCCCACTAGGTTTATCAAGCCACTTCTATCCACTACCACTCCAACACCTCAGCTCACAGGGTCAAACCAAGAGCAAGGATGCACATAACAGCAGAACCCCACTTGCTGGGCATGAGGAAAACGTTTTCCACAGTGGGATGCATGAGATGGGGTTTCAACTAACCCAGAAAAACGTGGGAACCCACAAAAACGAAATGGGAAGTTGGTGAACAACCCAGGAAGCCAAATCCGTTTTTAGAAAAACGTCCTTGGACATTCAGGGGAAAAAACAACCTCCCTACAGTCCCCAAAACGTGGCCCTCCCTCTCCCAACTGTTATATACTGCAAAAATGACTCCCAGGCATGGAAAAATGCAGTATTTAGATGAAAAACGTAAATGGAAAGACCCCAGCTAACTCCCCCTGCGTGAATGATCAAAGGCTGCCTGTTCAGAATGGCTTTGGGCACCATTTCGTGGGTGGTTTCTTGCCCAAGGAGACAAAACACGTTTTTCCAAGTTGATGGCTTGCCCATGCACGAAATTGGCTGCCATACTTCTTCATTCCCAAGGCATTAACTGCCTTAACCAATTTCTTGGAAGAATTAAATGATTGGGTGCATGAGACAAATTGGGTAGTTGGTGGTTTATGGGTTTCCCCATTGACACATGGATTAATACCATTGGCTCAAGGTTTGAATAATTTCCCTCCCTTTTCCTTGTAGAGTCATGCCCCATCTCTTTTGTTGCATTGCATAGCCGATTGTGGGTTTTTCCATTAAAATTCGTATTTACATGGTGTCTTATTTACATTGTGCCCATCTCGCACAAGAACCATGGGCATCTATTTTTAATTGCCGATACATGAAACGCTAAATCAATGGTGGGGCCTTGGCCTTAAGCTCCTCACCATGATTAAATTACAATATTTACATCATTTACGGTTTAATACAAAGGGGGTCAAAATGGGGACATTACATTCCCCTCCCCTTACATTAGCACTGTCCTCAGTGCTCATCAAAATTGAACAAAAATGGATATGCCACCCTCATGGCATCCTCCAGCTCCCATGTAGCCTCATCGGGACCGTAGTGCTTCCATTGCACCTTTACCTGTCCGATGGCTCGGTTCCGGAGCAATGTTACCTTCTTGTCTAGGATGCACAATGGATCGGTTTGGAATTCTCCCTCGGGTTCCACCTGGATCACATCCCAATTAATCATATGGTTAGGATCATGTACATATTTCTTAAGCAAAGAGACGTGAAAAACATTATGAGCTTTAGTGCTAGCAGGCAATGCAAGTCTATATGCAACTGGTCCTATTCTTTCGAGCACTTCAAATGGCCCACAATATCTAGGTGATAGCTTGGCACAGCTCCCAAGCTTCAAGGAACTCTTCCTTGATCTCACTCTAAGATATACGTGATCCCCAACATTGAATTCCCTATGCACTCTATGTTTATCTGCATAGCTTTTCTGTCTATCCTGGGCTTCTTTTAAATTTTGCCGGATCCTTGCAACCTCTTGTTCCATTTCCTTAAGCAATTCTGGCCCAAGTACAATTCTGTTCACTGGATTGTCCCAAGTCACTGGTGTCCTACACCTTCTGCCGTACAAAGCCTCATAAGGACTCATTCCCAACGATGCTTGTTGTCCATTGTTATATGCAAATTCCACCAGGTGTAGATAATCCTCCCACTTGGATGGTTTGTCCATTACATACATGCGGAGCATGTCTTCAAGCACCCGATTTACTCTTTCGGTTTGCCCGTCTGTTTGAGGATGGTATGCGGTACTAAAGCTTAGCTGTGTACCCAAATCTGCAAAGAGCCCTTTCCAAAAATTGGAAGTGAACTTGGTATCCCTGTTCGAAATTATTACCTTAGGCAGCCCATGTAATCTGAAAATTTCCTTCATGAAAATATTTGCAATGGCATCGGCTTTATGTGTGGACTTAACCAGTATAAAATGTGCTGCCTTCGTTAACTTGTCCACCACAACCATGATGGAATCATGTTGTCTCTTAGTCATTGGCAATCCTGTAATAAAATCCATGGATATTACTTCCCATTTCCATTCTGGAATTGGCACTGGAAGCAATAAACCTGCTGGATGTTGGTGTTCACTCTTCACCTGTTGACATTCCATGCACTTAGAAATGTATTCAGCAACATCCTTCTTCATGCCTGGCCAGAAATAATATTTCCTTGCTGTAGAAATTGTTTTCTGATATCCTGGGTGACCAGAGTATGGAGCTTTATGGATTTCATCCATAACAATTCTCCTTAAATCTGCCGCATTTGGAACATAGACTCTATTCTTGTAAGTAAGAAGTCCTCTTTCTTCCAAATGATAGCCCTCATACTTCTTTTCAAGGTTTTGCTGCTGCAATTTGCCCTTTATCCGCTCATACACTTCATCCTCAACCATATGGTTAACAATCTGCTGCCTCAAATCTGGTTGGCAAGTACTAAGCGCTGCCACATGCATTTCACGTACCTTCCTACTGAGTGCATCCAGCCACCTTGTTTTCTTTCCCTTTTATGTGTTTGATCTCAAAATCAAATTCACACAAAAATTCCAACCATCTAGCTTGCCTAGCATTTAAAGTTGGCTGATCAAACAAGTATTTCAGACCACAATGGTCTGTCCTTAACTCGAATTTTCTTCCCATTAAGTAATGCCTCCACATCTTTAAAGCATGTACTATGGCTGCAAGTTCTATATCATGAGTAGCATAGTTCTTCTCATGCTCCTTCAACTTTCTTGACTCATAGCATATCACGTGGTTGTCTTGCATAAGAACTCCTCCAAGTCCTTGATTGCATGCATCGGTACACACCACAAAATCTTTTTCCGGTTCTGCAATCTTCAAAATAGGTGCACTTGTAAGAAGATTCTTCAACCATTGAAAACTTTCCTCACATCTTGGTGACCATTCAAACTTTATCCCCTTCTTTTGCAAAGAAGTGATCGGGTTAGCAACCTTGGAGAATCCTTCGATAAACCTCCTGTAGTAACCAGCAAGGCCCATAAAAGATCTCACATCAGTCACATTCCTTGGAGTTGGCCAATTCATAATGGCTTCAATCTTCTCAGGGTCTACAGATATTCCTTCGTCGGAGATGATGTGGCCCAAATAATGAATTCTATCTTTATAGAAGTCACATTTGCTCAACTTTGCATACAGCTTATGCTCCCTTAGTAATTGCATTGTCATTCTCAAATGTTCTTCATGCTCTTCTTCATTCTTAGAATAGATGAGAATGTCGTCTAGGAATACCAGAACAAACTTGTCCAAATATTTGCTAAAAACATTATTCATGAGACACATGAATGTAGCTGGTGCATTTGTGAGACCGAATGGTACCACTACAAACTCATAGTGTCCATACCTCGTTCTAAAGGCTGTCTTATGAATATCTTCTTCTTTGATTCTTACCTGAATGTAACCAGACCTCAAGTCAATCTTTGAAAATACCTTTGATCCTCTCATTTGATCAAAAGGTCATCAATTCGGGGCAATGGGTATTTATTCTTCACTGTGACTTTGTTCAACTGCCTGTAGTCAATACATAACCTGAGTGTTCCATCTTTCTTTTTCACAAATAGAACAGGTGCTCCCCACGGGGACACACTTGGCCTAATATATTTCTTTTCCAGCAACTCTTGTAATTGCATTTTTAATTCTAGCAATTCCGGGGTACTCATCCTGTACGGTGTCTTAGATACTGATGCCGCTCCTGGCACAAGTTCAATTGTAAAGTCAATGTCTCTCTTTGGAGGGAGTCCCGGAATCTCATCAGGAAAAACATCCCTGAATTCTTGCAATACCTGATAGTCCTCCAATTTCAGAGTTTCATTCTCTGTTGCCTCTAAAATGTGGGCTGCATACAATTGACATCCCTTCCTACAGAACTTCTTCAGCTGCATGGCCGAAACCTGTCTAACAGAAGTCACCTTTGGAACGCCTTTTACAACCCTCGGGTTTCCTTCTTCGTCCATGAATTCAAATGTCTTATTGTAGCAGTCAAGTTTAACCCTGTGTGCTTCTAACCAATCCATTCTAATGAGAATATCATAGGAACCAAGTGGAAAAATATTCAGATCTGCATAAGTGAATAGCCCATCCATCTCTAATGGACATTTCTCTACTATTTCGCTAACTTTTCTCTTGGTTCCAGTGGCTAGTTGAACTAACCAAGATTTACTATGCTTTAATTTCTTGAAAGCACAAACCTCAACAATTCTAGGAGTGACATAACTGTGAGTAGATCCAGGATCAATCAAAATAGAAACAGATTGCTTAGCAATCTTACCTTCAACTTCAACCACAGTTGACTGATGATCTACTTGGCGGTCTTTTACTGCTGCATAGATTCTAGGGATTGTCCTCGCCACTTGACCCACAGTTCCAGCTCCTTGGATGTTGTGAACTTGATTTGCATTCCCATTCCTATGTGGACAGTTCCTAAGCATGTGGTCTCCTCCAAAACCCCAACATTGAAGTGGTTCTCTTGGCTCCTTTGGATCTCTTGGCTTGTCTCCCATCATCCTAGTTGGCTTAGTCACAACCTGTGATGGCTGCCTTTGCTGATTCCTGAATTGAGGAGGCTTGAACCCCTTCTTCCTTTGATCAAACTTTTCGTTTTTCTTATCCTTCCATGCCTTATGGAATTCCGGTTTGCTCCTGTTTTGATCAAAGCAGTACTTGGCCTTTCTTATGGCCTCCTCTAGAGTTCGAGGTTCATCAAACTCAATTCTGTCTTTATATGACTGGGGCAGTCCACTTAGGAAACGCTGAATTTTTACCTTATCATCTCGAATATACTTGACATACCTCAGCAGCTCCAAGAACTTGTTTGCATATTCTTCCATGGTCGATTGTCCCAATCTCAGCTCATGGAACTCTTTGATCTTATCATCATAGTACCTATCAGAGAGGTACTTCTGCTTGAAGTATTTCTTGAACTGTTTCCACACGATCTTCCGTTCATTGATCCTCTTCACTTGCCTGGTGTGTTCCCACCATATAGATGCTCTTCCATTCAAGTTGAAGATGGCTACCCTTGCCTTCATATTCCCGGAGTAGTCCTGGACTTGGAAATACTTTCTCATCCCAAGAAGCCAAGCTTCAGCTTCTTGACCAGACTTCACTTCTCCATCAAATGTAGGAGGTTTTGCCTTCTTAAATTCCCCATGTGAATTGTTCTTGTGGTGCCTCTTCCTCTTACTCATGTGAGATGAAGAGCTTGAACCCTCAATGGATTCTTCCGAATAAGATGATTCATTAGAAGAGATTTCTGGACTATATGTCCTGTCTCTAGAAACTCTTCTTGGACTACTGGCCCTCTTACGGGAATTTCTTCTAGAGCTACTCCCACCCCTTTCTAGACTTGATATCTGATGCCCAGAGTTTATTTGCCTTTGGATGTCCATCAGACTCTGTAGCATAGCTGCATTCAACTGATTTTGATCTTCCTGAGCTTTAATCATCCTTTCATTATCTTCCCTACAGCTTTGCAACTCCACCCTTAGGCTTCTCATGGTGGCTGCAACATCTGGAGGGGTCTCTTGATTTCTTCTCCCATTAGATTCTATTTCAGCATTCTCAACCTGTATGTTCTCCCCCATGGCATCTGTCTCAGGCTCATAGGGATCCTGTGCATCATTCATGATGTTCATTTTCTTGGCCCAACCAAGATCCAAAATTTCCAACTGTATTAACTAGAGTGTTACCCTGTTGTAACTGTGGCTCTCTGAAATGTGTTCATCAGCACAATTGTTAGCTGCATTATATTCTCAGAATTCATAACTTACTTCATGCACATGGAAAAATGCCATACTGACAATTCGTCAAATCACCACAACGAAATATGAGGGGAAAAAAAGAAAAAGGGGGTCAAGGGGGCTTGCCCTAGGCTGAAAGCTTCCGCAACTAGCGGAGCGATAGGATGAAAGTTTCCGCAATGGGCGGGGTGATAGTTTGGAGGCTTCTGGAACTGGTGGTTCACTGCATGCTCCCGCAACTGCAGGACGGTTGGATGTAGCCTTCCACAATTGCGGGGCGCTTCGGCGACGGCTTCCGCAATTGCGGAGCAGTTCGCCGAACGCTTCCGCAATGGCGGGGCAATTTGCCGAACGCTCGCGTAATTGCGGAGCCATTCGGCGAAGGCTTCCGCAGTTGCGGAGCCATTCGGCGAAGGCTTCCGCAGTTGCGGAGCCATTCGGCGAATGCTCCCGCAATTGCGGAGCCATTCGGCGAAGGCTTCTGCAGCTTCGGAGCCGTTCGCGGAATGCTTCCGCCGTTGCGCGGAATGCTTCCGGGGGTTTCGGGCGATTTTTCGGAAATGCTTTTGTGGAACGACTTGCGAAACGCTTCCACAATTGCGGAATGATTCGCAGAATCCTTCTGAAATTTCGGAAGAGAATTCCTTCCGAAAAAGTTTCCGTTCGACGACGAGACTTAGAAAATTTTTCACTTACAAAAATTTTCTCCGCTGTTTCGGAGCGGTTCGCGGAATCCTTCCGCAATTTCGGAAGAGAATTCCTTCCGCAAATTTCGGAAGAGAAATCCTTCCGCAATTTCGGAAGGGAATTCCTTCCGAAAAACTTCCCTTCGCAAATTTTCGGAAAAATTCTTGGAACGCTTCCGAAATTTCGGAACGATTCGCCGAATGCTTCCGCAGTTGCGGAAGGCATTCGGGAATTCTTTCCGAAACAGTCTTAAACCAAAAATTTTCAAAAACGGACTTAAACCAAAATTTTTCAAAAACAGACTTTAAAACAAAATTTCCAAAAACTCATAAGACAACAATTTTCTTGTAATTGCTTATTAGATTTGGCCCATAGAGGCCCAATGCTGCAACACAGCTCTGATACCATAATGTAGTGTCCCCGTTCCTACCATACAGCATGATAGAGAAGACGTGGTGCTCAATCCGGGCAATTAGCCCCATATCCATTCATTAAACTCATTGACACAAGACATGTATATGTGCAGGCTATAGAACACAACGGAAATTAAATAAATCCTATTGATATCTAACATACATTCAAACTATTCTGTGACGACCATTAAATAGAGACCCTTGCAGAATTATACAAGATCATATGGAGATGCATAAAATTTTAAAAACACAGCAGAAGTAAATTCGTTTAATATATCCACATACATTCATAATATTCATCACATGATAATTGCCAATTTACACAAGAGAATACTTATCTTATACAAAAGTAGTCCCACGCAACTGGCTATGCAACTGCAACGTTCCACCCAACCGTAGGCCAGTGTGCTCCTCAATCTCTCAGCACCACTGCCACCCCCGAGCTGGGCATGATCTCTACAAGGAACCAGGGAACAATAGACTCACACATAGCCAAGCATACACCAAGATGAGCCAAGCCAATCTACAATTGGGTTTATCAGGCTACTAGGAGGTGGAAAGGAAGAGTTGCTAAGCTAGTGAGCTCCAGCACAGAGCCAGGGATAACCTTGCAAGATCTATCTAGCTTGGCACCCACAATACCTACACACCTAGCACAAGGAAGTATTCTTTTCACTGCTGTGCAGTCCCTCAAGCCATACCTTCCCTATCTAGTGCTCTCAGGGTATGCATAGAAGAGTAACCCAAGCCCTCTTGATCTTCTTGACAGGTTGTCTCCCCCACTAGGTTTATCAAGCCACTTCTATCCACTACCACTCCAACACCTCAGCTCACAGGCTCAAACCAAGAGCAAGGATGCACATAACAGCAGAACCCCACTTGTTGGGCATGAGGAAAACATTTTCCACAGTGGGATGCATGAGATGGGGTTTCAACTAACCCAGAAAAACGTGGAAACCCACAAAAACGAAATGGGAAGTTGGTGAACAACTCAGGAAGCCAAATCCGTTTTTAGAAAAACGTCCTTGGACATTCAGGGGCAAAAACGACCTCCCTACAGTCCCCAAAACGTGGCCCTCCCTCTCCCAACTGTTATATACTGCAAAAATGACTCCCAGGCATGGAAAAATGCAGTATTTAGATGAAAAACGTAAATGGAAAGACCCCAGCTAACTCCCCCTGCGTGAATGATCAAAGGCTGCCTGTTCAGAATGGCTTTGGGCACCATTTCGTGGGTGGTTTCTTGCCCAAGGAGACAAAACATGTTTTTCCAAGTTGATGGCTTGCCCATGCACGAAATTGGCTGCCATACTTCTTCATTCCCAAGGCATTAACTGCCTTAACCAATTTCTTGGAAGAATTAAATGATTGGGTGCATGAGACAAATTGGTTAGTTGGTGGTTTATGGGTTTCCCCATTGACACATGGATTAATACCATTGGCTCAAGGTTTGAATAATTTCCCTCCCTTTTCCTTGTAGAGTCATGCCCCATCTCTTTTGTTGCATTGCATAGCCGGTTGTGGGTTTTTCCATTAAAATTCGTATTTACATGGTGTCTTATTTACATTGTGCCCATCTCGCACAAGAACCATGGGCATCTATTTTTAATTGCCGATATATGAAACGCTAAATCAATGGTGGGGCCTTGGCCTTGAGCTCCTCACCATGATTAAATTACAATATTTACATCATTTACGGTTTAATACAAAGGGGGTCAAAATGGGGACATTACACCAAAACAGTGTTTTAGGCAGATTGGACCAGCTTAAGAAATTTGCCTAAGTATGGAATTAATGTTAAATCTGTCTAAGCGGCCTCAGGGAAATGCCTGCCACATCTCATAGGATGATGAGAAAAATATTTTGAGAGTGTGGATCTCTAGAGTGTTTGTTGGTGCATCCAACCATGGTCCCATATGGTCCAAAAGGTCTTTGAGGAGAAAGATATGGATCTGCCAAAAGTGCCTCCTAGTCACATTTGCACTGCTCCAGTAAAATGTCAGCCTAGGGAAAATGAAGAAGAGTCTGAGGGTGAAACAAGTTTTGTTGTGCTCAATGAGGTGTCCTACATCCTCTGTCATCATTGTTTCATGGTTTTGGTGAAATGAAAAATCCACCTTAGGTTTTGGACAAATTGTCAATCCAAGTATAAAAACTCCTTGCAAATCTACCCAAGTAGCCTTTGTAAAATGCCCGCCACCACCTGTATATGATGGATAAAATTATTCTAAAGGTACATGGACTTAGGTTGTTTAGTTGTTCATCTGACCATATGATAATCTTACGCAAAAGAGGTTTAAGGAAGAAGATAAAAGTCTACCAAAAGTGCTATCTGGCATAGTTTGCACTGTCCCAATAAAATGCCCACTAAGGGTTGATGATGATGTTGCAGAAGGGAAGAGTGGCATGGTTCGAGTCAGTATGATATTCCTCACATTGTGGATATCTCACTTTCCAAGTTTGATGAAAAAATAAAATCACCTTGGTGACGTAGGGTTTGAAGAAATTTGTGTAAGTGCCAATAAGCAGTTTGGAAGACCACTGTCAAATGCTTGCCAGATGTTGGGTGTATGTCAAGAGGTTCATCAATTGGCATGGATCTGTTCTTGGTTGAAATTTTTATCCAACCATACCTTCAAGTTGAATTACAATGGTGACATATGAAAAATATCAATCTGCCAAAAGTGAGAAAAATACTATTTTGCATATTGAGAAACACAAGAAAATTGACTAAGTGTTAGAACACGAGTTTGAGAGCCCACTTGGAAATGCACGCCAGAGTAAGTTCTTGAACTGATAAATTCATCAGATGTTATGGGTCTTCTCCTCGATAAATTTCTCATCAAGCCATGGTGTGAGTTCTTGTTTTGGAGATCACATGTGCGAGATATAAGTCTTCCAAATTAGGAAAAAGAATGTTTTATTGTCTGAATGGTTAAAACAAAAATTATGAGATATCATTTTGAAATGCCCTCCAAAGGCTCTGCTTATGTCAAGAAAAATATTGAAAGTTATGGGTCCATTATTTGGTGATTTGGCCATCCACTCATGGTCTTAGTTTTCAGTATGGTGATCATATGTGTGAAAGATGAACATGCAAAGTTAGTGAAAAATTGAATTTGTCTTGAGAAGGAAAATGCCAACAAAAGTGAAATATGTCTGATTTGTCTTGAGAAGGAAAGTGTCAGCAAAAGTGAAATATGTCTGCACAAAGAGAAAACAAATGTTATTAAAAATAATCAGAGTTATAATGCACAGGAAGCATGAAGGAGATGGCAAATTATTTAACATTGTCAAAACAGAATTGAAAATTATAAATACTAGAGTTTCTTAAATGAGAAGAATAAGAAGCTACATGAATGTGTTGAAAACCTTACTTGAAAAATAAATAGAGATTTAATAAAAATAAACAAACATGGTGTTTATCAGAGTATAAACAGAAACATGTTATCCATAAACAGAGTATTATTTGTTAATTAATTAATTAATTAAAACAACAACAAACACAGATTTGAAGGGGCGTGGAAGAGAAAGGTATGAGCCTGTTTTTGAAAATGCATGTGGATGAAAAGATGTGTCTGTCCAGTTTGAAGAAGTACGAGTTTTAAAGGGTATGAAGATTTGAAGAGGCATGAAAGAGATATTTAATGAAGAATCGAAATAGAAGAGAAGTGGGTCTTGGGTGTCTTAGTTGAGGCAGCACGAAGAGCATACCAATACCAATGGAGTTCCAAAATTAAAGAAAAGAAGTTCTGGAAGATATGAAGAAATGTAGAATAAGAAGATCTAGAAGAACTGAAGCTATATGAAGATCCATAATTAAAGAGTGTTTCTATGTGTGGCTGAGATCTAAAGCATATGACGATCGGAGAGAGAAGAACTGTGTGCTGGCCATGTTTCTAATAAAAAGATATGAAGCAGTATAAGAGGCCAGTGAAGACCCTTGTATCAAGCAAGGCAAAGACCAAGTAAAGATAGCAAAAGACATAGTTTGAAGAAGGTCTGGAATTTTTATAATAATCAGATTAGGGTGGAAGGGTGGTTCTAGGGCAGGCTACATGCCTGCAAGGGGGTTGTAGCCTCCTTCTAGTGGTAGCTGGTAAATGAGGGTGTTGAAGCATCCTTTCAATAGCAGTTGATAAAACCAGGGGGTTGTAGCCTCCTTCCAGTAGCAGCTAGTAAATTACGGTGTAGTAGCATCCTTGTTTGTAGTATCAGGCATAAACCAGGCTGTAGTAACATCCTTGTCTGTAGTAGCAGGCATAAACTAGGGTGTAGTAGCATCCATGTCTGTAGTAGCAGGCATAAACTTATTGCAAATATAATTTTGCAGTATAGAAAGAGTTGGTGGTTTCCCCAATTGGGCTTCCACGATAAAAATCTGTTTTCTTATGTATCTTGTTGATTCCATGTTGTAATTAAAGTTTAATAAGTGGTTAAAATGGTTAAAAGTTAACAATACTGATTCACCCCCTCCTCTTAGTATTGACTAATATTCCAACAATTGGTATAAGAGAAGGATACTTCACTATAGTTTAACCACTGGAAAGAAGATCCTATTAAACCACTATGGATCAACAAGAAGAGATTTACACAGTGAATGGATCTCTAATACTTAGAAAAGAAGAATACATATTTTGGAGTACAAGAATGGAAAGTTATCTGAAGGCATTGGGACATGATGTATGGAATTCAGTGATCACTAGTTACTTCCCACCAAACAAAGTAAGGACTCCAGGTCAAAAGAAAGCCAAGAAAAGTAACTCAATAGCAATGGAGGCTATACTTGATGGACTATCTCAACCCATCAAAGAAAAAATAGGACAATGCATCTCAGTTAAGGAACTTTGGGTCAAACTGGAGAAGCTTTATTCAGTCAAAGAAATAGTAAAAGCATACCTTGATATTTTCAAGAATGATGATGAAGAAAATTACAGACATAAGGAAAAGAACAAAACTATATGCAAGAAAAAATCTAATGACGGGAATAAATTCTTTTATTCCTTGGAAGATAGTGAAGATGAAGAGATGAGTGAAGTTAAAGAAAATCTATTCATGGAGATAGTAACTTCAAAAGATAATTTGGATATGGAAGTAAAGGTGGACCTAAAAGTAGAACTCATAAGTGCCCTTGAAGTATTGAGAAAGACCAGAATGAAGAACAATTCTTTAAAAGAAAAATTTTCAAAGTACCAAGAAGAGAATAAATCAAAAGTAGAGGAAGGCAAGACCCTCCAAGAAGAGTTGCAAAATTAAATACAACAAACAATGGCTAGCATGGAAGAGGCCAACAACTTAAAGCAAGAAGTTGCTAACTTCAAGATGGAAATAAAGAAGCTAGAAGACCACATGAAAGAGGCCGAGAGCCTAAGATAGGAAGTTGCTAACTTCAAGAAAGAAATAAAGAAGCTAGAAGACCACATGAAAGAGGCCGAGAGCTTAAGACAGGAAGTTGCTAACTTCAAGGAAGAAGTAAAGGAGTTAAAAGACCAACCGACCATGAATGAGAAGCTCAAGGAAGAAATACAAGAATCTAAAGGACTTGAAGAAGAAGTTACTTTGCTTAGGAAGAAGCTTGATGAAGAATATATTAAAACAAAGTTTGAGAACAACTCAAAGAATTTAGATGACATCTTGAGTAGCCAAAGACCATCAAGAGATAAATATGTTTTAAAAGGAAGCCAGAATGTTCCTCCTTCACAAACCAAGGAAGAAATAAAAGAAGTTATGTTGCTGCACTAAAGAGTCCGTTTATTAAGAAGGAAAGTCAGAATTTTGCTCCCTCCTCTCATAATAAATATAGAACTGATATGATACCTAAAGGACCAATGACAAGTAGAGTCCATCAGATCTTCTTTGGCCATTTCTACACATGTCATAATTTTGGACATATGGCTAGAGAATGTAAGCTAAGGAAGAATTCTTCAATAGAAGGTCAAGGAAAAAAGAAGGGATGGAAGAAGATAGAAGATATGAAGTAGGAAGATCAAAGATTCCTCAAACATAAAGGAAGATTCTATGGATGCTATCACTACTGTCACAAGTTTGGTCACAAGGCTATTGATTGTAGAAACAAGAGAAAAGATCTAAGTAGGGAATCCAAGAAACAAACAAGGTTAGGAAGCAAGGTAACTCATGGAAAGATGTGGAGAAGAAAGGAAGACTCCAAATATTTAGAATAATTAAAGACTTCAAACATCAAAGAAGTTTTCAAAGATGACGAGGAGCATAATAGTGTTAGAGATAAGAATGACATTCATGATGATGGAGATGAAGATGATGAAGAAGAAGTTAGTGATGATGGTGGAACTGAATATGAATGTTTTCTTTTCTAAAAGTCTCTCATGACCTTAAAAAAAAGAAACCCTAAAACTAGCATTAGAAGGGTGTTGTTGCAGCAACATCCCCCCCCCAAAATTTTGTACATATTGGGGCCCCTCCTTTAAATTTTCAGAAAGGCTGCCTTAAGAGGCCATTTCCAAAAAATGCTTTGTTTCTCAATTGAAAATCTTGCCCTGAACCACTCCAAGTCTTCCTTCCTCTAAGAGTAAAATTCATGAAGTCTTCCTGGAAATCGCGAAACGATTTCAGAAAGCCCCGCAGTTGCGGAAGCACTCAACTTTTCCGCCCGAAATGGCGGGAACCTTTAGCATAAGCCTCCCGAAAAGACTTAATTTTTTTTTTTTTTTTGCGGTTGCGAAAATCTTTTGGGAAAGTATCCCGAAACTGCGGAGTCTTTTGGGCTATCCTCTCGAAACTTGCGGAAGCCAATCACATAAGCTTCTCGAAAATGACTTAGAAAATTTTGAGCATTTGCGGGACATAAGAAGGAAGCTCCGCGGAGCCATTCAGTCTTTTCTCCCGAAGCGGCGGAAGTCTTTTACATAACTCTCCCGAAAAGATTTAGAAGTTATGGTTAAAATTGCGGAAGCTATTGTCGAAATCCTTCCGAAATGGCGGAGGAATTTGAGGAAGCCACCCAAAACGTGCGGGAGCCATTCGCCAACCTTCCCCAGGGCCGCTAAGTGACTTAGTTTTTGAAAATTTTTTGAAGTCTCGAAGTTGCGGAAGCCATTCATCAAAGCCTTCCGCAACTGCGGAAACCTTCGCGGAATTGTTCTGAAACTTCACCAAGAAAGCTTTGCGGAGCCTTTGATTTTTTCTTTCCGAAACAGCGGAACCTTTCAACTTATCGTTCCGAAACGACGAGGCACTCTCGCGGAGCCGTTCGAGTTTTCCTTTCGCAACTACGAGAACCTTCACGGTTTTCATTCTGAAACCTCTCCGAGAAAGTTCACGAGAGTCTTCTGTGGAAGCATTGGTGGAAGCCTTCCGAAACTGCGGAAGCCATTTGCGAAAGCTTTCCGCAATTTCGGAGGCTTTCATGTTAGCATCTCGAAAAGGGCCGCCAAAAGACTTTCACGTTCACAATATTTTTGCGGAAAACGTTCGACAATTTCCTTCGAAACCACGGAAGCCTCCACTATATCCTTCCGTAACTGCAGGTGAAATTCACAAGTTTGTCCCGCAGGAGGCGGTCGCGCGCGAATTGAGACTGTTTGATATGACGCCGACGTGCCAATATTAAAGCCGCGGTTTTAATGCGACACCCACCATATTAAGACCTCGCACGTGCCCCATCCATTTAAATAAACGGCGGGGGATCGATCCAAACACGTTGTTATTGTTCGATTGAAAAATTTGTTGGACACCACGAAACCGCTCCAGCTCAGCTCACTCGTCCACGTTCACGGCCACCTCATTCAGCTGTCTTCGCGGTGCCAGGTAGGAATTTTAACCATTAAATTTGCCTCTTCTACTCGTCAGATTACTATTGGGTTGTCCTTTTTTTGAAAAACGATTGATCTAGGTTGGATTTTGACGGGCAAAATGCTCGTCATGGGCTACTTTGCCCGTCAAATACGGTTTAAATTTCATTTTTTCCGTAATATAAAACAAAGAAACCGTAAAACGTTTGTAGACTATGTAAAGACTGTCGGTTTGAACGGGTGGAGTTTTCCAAGCTCCTACCCTGGCTGCATACGGCGTTATTCTTTGCGTTTAAAGCCGCCAAGCCCCGTGAATGTCTCGATTACACCAGCCGAAACCCGAAACTATAACCACCCGAGTTTTTCATCACCCACATTCTCGGCGTCGTCAACCCCTGTCCAAGTTTCAAAACCTACCGTAGAACGCCTCGCCAAGGTGCCGTCAGATAACCATAGCGGTCGAAGCTTCCGTCGGCTCATAAATATGAAAACGCCCCTTATTTCATCGTAGAGTCATTTCAACCCGAGATTCCCCACCACTAACCATTTAAAGCATCATGGCGAAGGACACCATCCCTCCCAGAGTTGGACTGAGAGAAGGTTGCTTCTGCAACATGCTTATCCTCTCAGGAGCATTTCAAACCCGCCCCTTTAAAAGAATTAGGATGATTAAATCTAGATTGCTTGTTTGGAATGGTGTATTTTGCTTCCCAACATGAAGTTTCACAATTTGTGTATATGTATATCGTTAGCATGTTAAAATGGTGGTCTCACAATATGTTGCACATTTTTATAATGACTTGTATTTGGTTGCTATCAGGGATAAGTCAAAACGCCAAAAGGTGGTAGGAAGAAGGCTAAGATGACAGAGAAAAAGCCTACACCACTTAAAACTAAGACCACACTCCAGGATACTAGGTGCACCACCAGTATTCCTCCTGAAAACCGATGGGGTGACATCTATAGGATGATCCGAGACCAAGAGATCCCGGATATGTTGCTAGAAGAGGAGCAGATCTATATTAATATCAGGACTTCAGGCATAGCCAGGGCTGCTACCCATCCTGAACTGTTCCCATGCGCTGAAGTAATTGGATGGATTCTCCAACATACCGATGCGGAGTCAAGGGTGATAAATGACAGTGGGAAAGTAGCCATTGCCTCATTCCACCCAGCATACATTGCCGCAGCCTATAAATTTCCCCGCTCCCAACAAGCTCTGACTGATGAATGGTTGGGCAAAATGAACAACATTGACATGGCCAAAAAATTACTGGTCACAGGCAAGCATCTAAGAAAGAAAGGTAATGACGAATACGACATCCAGAATCTGAGACCTCCATTCAGGCTGATCGCCTTGATGCTGTGCAGAATCTTCGGCATGCCCGATGGCACCGTGTATAAGATTCAGTGGGTCCCCATCATCCACTTTGTGGCATTTAAAGGAACTGTGTTTGACTGGGCCACTCTCCTGTCAAACAGTTTGGCCTCAATGATAATTGCTACAAGAGAAGGACTAGCCTTGAAGAAGGCAGAAATTTTCATGTCCTCATATCTGATTGATTGTGTTTTGGCCAAGGTGGATTTCCCCAAATTGGGCTGCACATGGGATAAGGCCACCACCCCGGTTTATACCACTTTTAGGATGATGTGGGCCCAGAATTACAAACCTAACTACAAACTCATCTGTGAGGGGTTCATCATGCCCCTATATGAGAAGATATTCAGGGAAGAGCCTAACTGCCTGTCGGAGAATGCTATGGAAGTCCTTGAAAACTACGGGGATTTTTATTGTTCAGAGCAGGGCACCTACCTCAGAATGTTTGGAGGAACTAAAGCTCCCTATATTTTGCCGAGGTATGCCACTGACTATGTGGTCCTTAAAGAGGCAGTAAGACAGATGTTCCTAGATGGAATTGGAGCCTGTGCTCAACAAACAACATAAGGCCTCCTTTCCCCCTCTACCTTTCTGCATAGGAGCTTACAAGTTCTCGGGGGTTGCCTCAGCCGAAGAGTTTGTTCAGGAGCTGAAAGCCTTCCACTTCGGTGAGGTAATCTTCCACAGGAATGACAGGAAGGGAAAATTTGCTGAGCACTGTAGGGAGATTTATGCTCATTTCGAGTACTCTCATTATCATGACGTTGAGGAGGAGGTATTTAGAGGCATCAGCAACATAGCCGAGCTACGAACCTTTTGCCAAGGCAGTGGAGCAAGCTCTAGCTCCACCAAGACCCAGGAGACTAGCCAGCATAAGGAGAAAGAAATTGATGATGCCCGAGCCCAAGAAGAACAAAGGTTGAGAGAGGAAGCGAGGGCACAGCAAGAAGCTGAGGAAGCAAGGTTACAGCAAGAGGCTGAAGTTGCCAGATTGCAGCAAGAAGCAGAAAGTGAAAGGCTGCAGAAAGAGGCTGAGGAAACCCAGCAGCAAAAAGAGGCTGAAGATGAAAGGCAACGGAAGGAGAATGAAGATCAGCTGCAAGCTGAACAAGCTGAGGTAGAGCGGAAAGCAGAAGAAGAGATTAAAGCCGGTGAAGATTCCCAGGTAGGTGGCACCGGTGCATAGGACATGGATATTGACATGCCTCAAACAAGTGTCTCCGACATTCAAAATGTGGAGGAGGACGCAGCACAAGCAGGTGTCTCTGGTACCCAAAATGTGGGAACAGATCCAGCGCAGGGAGTCCGGACCCCACCAACTGAAGAAGAAATAGACATTATGGACCTCCCAATTGTCCCGTACACTCCATCAGGAAAACATATGGTGTCCAGGTGGAATGAATTTGTTTATGATAAGAAAAGGAAGGCAATGGTCCTTAAATCGGAAGAGAGGATCAAAAGACTCTTCCAGGAGGATATCATTACCCACCGGGAGATCACTGTAATGCGGAATACAGAGAAGGATCCCTTAGCTATGGCATCCGCAGTTGTAGAAACAGCAAAAGGATCACTGGACAATGTAGGTGTTATAGTCAGAGAAAATGAATTGACAAAGAGGAGGGCTCGTACGCTACAACAGACTGTGGCTAATGAGCAAGCCTACAGGGATCTTGTGGTGAACAAGTATAATTGCCTGTATGTCGAGCATAAAGAGCTAGCAGGCAAGTATAACCAGCTGGAGGAGGAAAAGGACCAACTAACACTCCAGATGATGATTGTGGAAGCAGAGAAGAACGAAGCGGAAGATAAAGTATCCCAGCTAGAAATAGACAAGCTGGCATTAGCTGAGCAATTAGAGCAAGCTGAGAGCAGAACGATGGACATGTCTCCCTTCCATGAGCTGTCCTGCAGCATCCTGAAGCAAATGCATGAGACTCAGGGGCTAATCACTAATGAAGTTTGCAAGCTCAAGGCCATGGTGGTCAGGTTAAAAGAAATTAATGCGGAGGCCCATAGGCTCAAAGCTAAGCATACCCGTGTCAAGGAAAATATCCTAAGCCAGATAGAATGGCGAGAAGGAAAGGGGGATTTCCCCACACATCTCCCATTTAAGTCTGTGGAAGGTTTTAATGAAGACATAGCCCTTTTGGAATTCTGCAGAAGCTGTGGCAGTAAGCTAATGGCCAGTGTGCAAGGGACAAGGGATAGGATCAATGGTCTGTATCAAAGAATCCAGGGAGTGCATGACAGGTGCAAATTGAATTTCCCGCAATCCCTCGATGACTTCCCGAGTGAAGAACAACGCTTGGCTGAACTAAAAGAAGAATTGGGCATCCAGACCGAATATGTGAAGAAAATTGATGTCCTAGCAATTGATGACCTCCAACATTATATTGGAATGTCATCAGTCCACAACCATTTGCTTAAAGAAGTACATCAAGCTGCAGTGACGGAAGTTCAAGGCATTGGAGCAGAGCTTAGAAAAAATGTGACTTCTCAGAAAATCTTGCTCCCTGCTTCCGCAAACATAGTCATAAGGGACACCGGTATTTGGTATAGTTATATTGCAGAGGTGGAGAAAAAAGCAGAAGCAACAGCTGTGGCAGAGAACCCAGAATCTTCTCTCCCGGAAGCAACAGCTATAGCAGCTAGCTCGTTTTCCTCTCTCCCTTCAGCAGCAGAAATGACAGTAGGCTCAACTCCTCCTTCCCAAACCATTCCAGCAGCAGCAGTGAGCCCGATCCCCTCTTTCCCAGCAGTGACAGAAACTCCAGTAGGTTCGAGTGCCTCCCCTAAGGCAACAGCAGCAGCAACTGATGGATCGAGTGCTCCTCTTCAAGCACAAGCACACGCACAGGAGTGAAGGCGCTGAGTTGGAGCGTTAATTTTGATTTTCTGTTTTTGGGGCTTTTCATATGTAAAACGTGGAAGATATGGGACAACTGTCCCTATTTTATTTTAAATAATTTCTGTAAAAGAAAGGGAATCACAATTTTTGTCTATTATAGAAGAAAATTGTTGTAGATGACAAGTGGAAAAGGCCAGGTGGCAGCCCAAAGGGAAATTCTGTAACTATAAATAGAAGTTAGTAAGGAATAGAAATGACTTTTGGCAGGGATTTAATTTTCAGACTTGTACGAGCTATCTTGTGTATGTTCTAGGAAAGTAAAATCTTCTAATAAAAGCCAGGGAGAGGACGTTTTGCATGGGAATAAAGAATGGATGTGTATTGGATTACTCTGGTGGATTCCATACTTTAATGTGAGATCTTTCTTGTTATCTGAATTATTTCTTTGCAACCAATGATTTCACTCCTTTCTGTGCAAACGATTTCTCTGTTTCATGAGTAATGAATGTGTTTCATATTAAATTAGAAGCTGTCTTCTGATATTTTTCATCTTTACTGTAGCTTTATCTGTAAGATTTAATGGCTAGCTGTTCTTTCTTTAAGATAACTGTTCCAGCTCACTGCTCATGCTTTATTTGGCTCCTTGCAGGGACAATTAGATTTATTTCATGTGTTTTTAGACTTAGATCTGTTCTTTCAGTTTTGCATCTAGATTAAATACTCTTGCTTCTATCTTTGATGAGTAATGAATGTGTCACATTAAATCAGAAGCTATCTTCTGCTATCTCTCATCTCTGCTGTAGCATTCTCTTTCATATTTAATGGCTAGCTGTTCTTTCTTTAAGAGATAACACTTACATCTCATTGCTCATGCTTTAAATGTGGTCCTTGCAAGGATAGTTAGGTGTATTGTAGTTTTATACTTAGATATGTTTTCTCAGGCTTGCATCTAGATTAATTATAGACTAGGCACTTGCATATCATTATAAAACATAAAATCCAAAAGAAAGGTGGATCTGGCCATAACCGGTATAATTGGAATTAAACTCCAAACCCACGGTTGCCGGAACCGCTAACCGGACGGATTCCCTATACCAAACGGTAGATAATCTAATTGGGACCATCTATCGGGGAGAATCCCTTTTTGATTGATGCTACGATATCCGAGGCATCAATAAAGGGATCATATACTCAGGGGGAGTTAATATCAGAAAGTTGCAATTGGTACTTGAAAAATATCTTTTGCTAAGAAGAAAAGAATGTTTTGAGGATGGCATCAAAACAGGAAGAAGAAGTGTCATGAGAGTACTTGATAAAACCTATCTTCCTCAAAGACAAGAAGAAGTGTAGAAATGACAAATTGAAAAAGAATATTTTGCTAGAGACAATCTATATGACAAGTGGAGAACACTTAATAGCTGAAGTAGAGAGGAAGAATTGTGGTGAAGAAAAGACAAGAGATGATTATGGCAAAATGTAAAACTTGTGGAGTAACATGAAAGTATTAAAGTGCTAGGACGAATAAAAGTAGCAGTAAGACTGCATCCTAGGAATCAAGAGGAGAAGGATGCAGATTCAAAATTTGCAAATTATGTGGAACTTCAGCTAGAGCTTCAACACTTGAAGGTTGCGAGACATTGCCAAATTTTTGTGGTGGCTCCATCTGCCACCCCTTTGAACCACCTTCGTGACCCCAGACTGATCGTCGCGTAGGCATGACCCACCTTCTTTGTCGGTGTCTGGTTTATCCTTGGCGATTGTCCCAGCTTTGCTCGATTTGTGACTTACTTATCTGTTGTTCCATTCCCATGCTAACTTGTCTGTCAAGCCTGTTGGTGGCTACAGTCCACGTCGGCTCCTCCCAACTCTGGAAGCATTTGATCTACATTCTGCATAGCTCCTCACAACTCTGCTTCTCTCCTTGCAGGATGAATAGTTCCCACGACTTGGTCACTGCTTTGTGGATCCACGATCCTTCACTCCCATTGGCCCGTTTGGTCCGTGATAGTTGCAATCACATCCAACATCATTCTTCTCCCCATGCCATTAGTTCCATATCCATCGAAACAACCCTGCTAACAACTCAACCCACATTCACGGACCTCAACCCAGGCTCATTTTGCTCCCTGCGAGTTCTGTAACAAATCCACTTTCTCCTGTGTGTGCTCTTCTCTTGATCTGTCGTTTGTAGATATGTTCATAGAACTACAAATGACCCCTCGAGCTCTCATGTCGGCAGCTGGTCAGCTCCAAGCTCCACCACTACTTTCCTACAACTTCTCACGCGAACCTCTTGCCATAGTGCCTTCTTGGCCCGATCGATTGCACCTCTAT
Source organism: Larix kaempferi (assembly GCA_027924585.1). Classification (NCBI taxonomy): domain Eukaryota; kingdom Viridiplantae; phylum Streptophyta; class Pinopsida; order Pinales; family Pinaceae; genus Larix; species Larix kaempferi. The sequence goes on along the minus strand of BSBM01001430.1, from coordinate 1,730,401 downwards.
TGCGTGGTTTCTCCATTTCAGAGATCTACACACATGCTCCTACATTGCCCCATGGTCGAGCTGCCACTTCACAATCGCCATCGGATGTCTCTCCGCCTACCCGTGGATTTCATGTCCGTCAAGTTTCACGAGCTTGCAACTCATCTCGACCCTCGGCCCAATCCCTGCAAACTTTGGCCAAAATAATATTCTCTATTGCAACCAACTTACAACAACCACACTCAACACATGCAGATCTGTACAATGTACTCTAAAAAATTTCTTTTTTTTTTAAATTTTTCCGATCTTGTGTGGTGATTTCGTCATATCCACCATGATACTATGTGAAATTTTCTAGCTTAGCAGATCAAAATTATACTTTCAATATTTTACTTTAATTTAACTCAGAAAAGATAAATGCAACACATTGATAAGCAACCATTACAGAGAAAACCGAAACACAAGAAGTACCCTGAAAACCCCAATTGGGGAAAATAAACAAACAGTTTGCCTTATATTGTAGATTTGTTAAATAACACATTACAACTCCAAGATTCTGGATATCACACATCAGATCAAACTATTGACTCATCCACACTGCACCTATGCCCAAACCCTCAGCAACGCAGATAAACCCTGGCTTGAGTGACTCCCTCACTCCAAAGCCTCCGAGAAATTCCCTCTTTCATATCCGATCACTCTATCAATGATGTTACTCGCATTGACAATGATCACACAAGAGATATAACTCACTCTTGACTGTGTGTCTATACAACTCTCCTTAGAATATTTTATAATATTCACTTCATGCAAAAATCATGGTCAATACCATGGGACAACAAACATAAAGTATTACAAAAGACACTGTCTAGAGAGTTACTCTTCTGGACGACTTCTACATGATAGACACCCCATGTAGAAGTACTTGTACGAGCTACAAAATCTAACACATTGATGTTATCTCAAAATATTTGAGATGATGTTTGAGAAAAGGATACCAAGGATTGGATAACAATATTCAGATGCATACAACTCAACTCTTGCCCAATTGAAGTTTTTTCATCAAAGGGATAAAATTGCATTTTAGGGCCCCCCCAGCTTCAAAACAAGGAAAAGTCAATTTACATTACATAATTCTTTAAATCCTTGAAATCTTATCTATAATATCAACATAAGGCTAAACACTAGAAGGAAAATAAACTATAGCGGAGGTCATAGCAGAGGTTTTTAGTGTTACAAGATTGACACAAATTGTCAAAAAACCTCTGCTGTGACCTCTGCCAATAGTAGCAGATGTTTTTACGAAGGACATAACAGATATATTTTATAACTAAAAAATACTCAGCGGCCAGAGTTTTTAGCGGATGTTTGTCCATTGGTGCGCATAATTGAAATTACACGCTCCGATGTGTGTCTTACTAGGATGCACCAATGTTGTATGATTAGAAAAGATGCACCGATGCACTCAACTAGAAAAAGCACCAGAAATAATCAAATTTCAACGTAGAACTGGTGCTTGCTTATAGAATATACACACTAGTGCGTTTTTACAACATAAATGCACAAGTGTGATATTTTACATCATATGCACCATACATTTTTTATATTTTTAATTTTACCGGTACTGTCCATTTACCAGGGCGCACCGATGCATTTAATATTCAAACACACCGGTGCTTACAAACTATCAACATGACCCAGTGCATTTTAATACATCAAACGCACCGTCAGAATTAAAAACTAAAAACCGGTGGGCATAAGCTTTGATCGTTCTTAGTGTGCATAAGCCATCTACATGAACTAGTGCCATTCAAAGAATAAAACGCATCGGTGCTTAATGTTCTATACACACCGGTGCATATTTTTTGTTTATATGCACTGGTGCGTATTGTTAGTATAGGTGCACTGGTGCAACATATATTAGTAAAAGCACCACATATGATTATTTCAAGAATGGTTACTGATATTTCAGTCAAATATATATATTATATTTTTTATTTTTTTTAATTCCATTGTTCATTTGAAATTGAAATATTTGTTTATAATAAAAATTCATTTCAATTTTAATTGTTGAAATTGTTTGTTTGGATTCATTTCTTATATCATAGATGCAAGAATCTATTGTAATATTTAATCATCCATACATTTAATCATCAATGTAAAATTTACTACTGCTGCATGGCACAAAAGAATGTATTTTTGCTCCATCTTGAATGAAAATACGTTTTTTTTTTCTTGGAAAAAAATACCAATGTACCATTTCGCATGTAACATTTGACAATAATATTGAGGAATGCAATAGAATAAAAATGTTTATTTGATTATATATCAAAAATAGTGCCTTTGTCATACAAAATGCGACAACATCGAGCCAATAATAATCAAAATGTCAACATGAATGTAATTATTGTTACACTTATTGGTAACTCGTTTTGAATTCGGACACTATGTCTAGTACATTATTATACAAAATGTCTTATTTTCACATACAATTATTTCAAAATATACAACATGCTACAACGAGTTGCATTAACATCAAAATTAAATACAGAGCATCATTCTTCGATGGAACTGTTATTGGTGCTCAAGCCACTTGCATGAATTGGGTTATTTGGCCGAATGTTTTGTTGATTGGATCGATTGTTTTGCTCTTCTTCAACTTCCATTTGCAAACATAAAAATAAAATGTACTGAGTGTATCTACATTGCCAACGGGAATATTGAAAAATAAATAGATAGTATACATGAATGTAAATTGAAAAGCGACGTACCATAGAAATAATTAACTCTAAATGATACACATTCTCTCAAAACCAAATCTCATGCCTTCTATCAACAAGTCTTCTCTTGGCTCCACACCATACTTTGTTTCTTGCAAGTTTTATGCCCCGTCACAAATCATAGATTTAATATAATTTTTTTTTTATTAATTATAAAATGAGAGAAGTAAAACAACGTAGAGACTTACAAAATCCACAATTAATTTTCGATACGCCAACATTTACGCACAACCCTTGCTTAACCCAATGTCAATCAATTCTTCTGATGGCTCCTCTTTGTATGTTAACACATATTTGAAGACATGCAATGATTTCCAGTGAAAAAAAAAAAAAAATACAAATCATAACCACTACGAAATCTTAATTTCTTACAATGAAATCACAAATACTCACAAATTTTGCTATCAACCCCTTTTTTCCTTGTCATCCTGTCTTTTGTGCTGACTGGGTTCCATTTTGTTTTCTTTTCTGTAACAAAACAATAAAAAATTAATAGTTAATGTTGAATTAATTGATGATATGTATAATATAAACGTAAAAACCATTGATTTCATACATTTGAAGCACATTGTTGTTGAGAGGGCTCCTCTTGCGATTGAATTTGTGTCCATTTCCTTAACCATCTCCTTGTACACTTTTTTGGACATCCCTACTGGCACATTTCGCATATCACCTCATTCATCCTTTGAGATTCTCATAATCTTCCTGAAAATGTAAAATGACATTAAAGTATTTTTCTATTGATATGAAAAATAAATATAACAGAATTAAAATTATTGAATGAATGACGCTTTGTAATAGTTATAGATACATATTCTACATAAACATGTTTAGGAATATTAATTGTTGAATGATTCTTTTTTGTTGTTGTATGTTTTTTCTATTGCAAGCCTAACAAGTCTCATTAACCATTGCTTTGGGAACGCCTCTTGTAGTTTACGTATGACCTGATTCTTTGAATAATTTGATTGGTTTCTGTATTTTAAGTGAAAAGTACGTCTGTACGTTCTTTCCACTAAATCCATCATAGTATTATAAAAAAATTTGCCCCTTCTATTAACTTCCAACACCACTCCAGATGAGCTAAGGACCAATTGATCATCATTTGCATCTTCCACAATTTTTTTCTTCTTCTTATGATAACATTGAATTTTGTTGCTGTCAGTCCTTGCATAACATTCAACATAGGTGAATTATGTTATTTAAAACATATTAGTGAATATTTTTAAGTAGATTATTACTGAAATTTGAAAAAATAATTCATATTGACTTATTTTTTATTCATATGATTCATCCCTCCACAACTTTTCCATCATCATTTTACGCTCTCGTGGACTTGGTTTGACAAGAATTTTATCGAGCTTCCTCATTTTTTGGCTTTGCATGTCATACATTAACCAATACATATTAGTTAACTTTACAAATAATTCAAACAAATTTATTTAAATACATAAATTAATTAAAAACACTTGCCTTCTTTGTAATTCTAGATGTGCTCCCATCATGTTGATTAAAGTTGTTGTTCATTGAACTCATAACATGCATTTTCTATCAATAAATAGCCTGTACCATTAAATACAGAAGCTATCAATATATTATACAAACAAATTACAAACTTTCAAAACATGACAAAAAAATAATATTAAAAAAATGAATAAATATGATATCAGTGTGCTTGAATACATGAAATGCTCCGGTGCATTCGTAACAACAACACACTGGTGCATTATAGTAAATATTATGCACCCAAAACATAGAACCAAGATACAAAAATAAAATTTTGTGTTTTTATAAAATAAAAAATGACGCGACGCAAGTCATATTCGGTGCGTTATGTTGATGGTTGCACCGATGCGTCCATGTAATACAAACTCACTGATATTGATGCATGCGTTTTTTAATAAAAAAAAGAAATAAATTAACAAGGCTGACATGGTTATAGATTCGACCAAGAAAGTGGTCCCATATCACCCTACGCTTTCTATATATAATCACAAGATCAATAAATTCAAAATCCCTAAAAGATGAAATCTTAATTCTGTATAACAATAGAGGGATTTAAACCCTAATGTAATTTGCAGCCACATAAAATGAAAAACAACGAGAAAATAAGGATTGCAACATTGAAAGTAAGTATGAAGTTTTTTTTTCTAAATCTAGTTAAACTCAAAATAAGATAATAAGATCAACACTAATATTTATATACTTGAAATTTCTAGTATGCAAGTTTTTTTTTATTCACCATACCTAACAAATTTCAACCCTCAGAACTCCGTCCAGTTGCTCCAAACTCCTTACACGTAAGTATCTCTTCCAAAACTCTCCCTTGAAAATTTTGGCAAAAGAATGAATTAATGTTTAGGTTTTTGGATTTTGAACATTATTTTGGCTTTTAAACACTATTTAGAATTGCTTTTCGAACTTAAAATTGGTGCCATTTTTTTAATTTAGGGAAAAAAGAGTTTGTGCGATTTCTTAAAATTTTGATTTTTGGCATTTTTGGTGTGCATGTTGTCAAGTCAGTCTGGTGCATAAGTAAAATGCACCATCCAAATAACAATTTAAAAACTTGTGAGGCAATGTGCATAAAGTTTGGATGCCCCGGTGCGCTTATGTGTAGCAAACGCAACAGAATGCATTATGTTGTAAAATGCATGTAGAAATATTTGCTACCAAATGTAGCGGATGTTTTCCACTACGGGGGATTTTACGGATCTTATTTAACAGTGAGTTTATAGTTGTTGTGCACCGGTGCATTTTGTATACGTGAGCGCACCAGTGCATTTATATATGAGTAAACGCACTGATATAATTTAGAAATTCTCTGGTTTTATGTGTCCACTTAAAATTATATATTCATCCCAAATGTTCTTTTGGTATTTAACTACATCAATTACAATCATAGTATATATATGTTGCTTAAACTCACCTTATTCTTACAAAATGGTTTCCAAACTATATTGAAAGTTAGACTGTGATATAGTTCTTGAAAATATCTAAGGACTATAGAGATGTATATTGATTGTTGATTTGACTCAAATGTAGGAAGAAAAGTTTGTAGTATCAAATGGCCAATTCTTCAGATTCCATCTCATTCCATCTTGTTCAAAATTCAACGAGTTCTCCCTTTCCATCCCTAGTAAGTTCAGGTTTTATTTATATTTGACTACTTATTTGAATTTATGTTACGTATCCATGTGAATATGAATATCGATTTATTCAATATTGCAGGATCACGATTCATGTTTGAGTTCAGATGCACAAGACATTCCACCAGTTTCAAAACGTCGTAAGGTGAAGATCAAGATACCACAAGCAGTTCGCGGATGAAAATGGGAAGCTGCTTTACTCCACCAATTGTAACATGTCATATTCAAGCTACCATCCTGGTTCATTGACGGTAATTCGTCGTGAGCTGGAAATGTTTTATGACATCCCAATAGTTTGTGGTTGTTCAAAATGTCAAGGGTTGAAGGAGAACCCTTGACATGTCACATTCACCCATTACACCAATCATAGATTACCCAATGTCAATGGTCTAATACCCCCTACTGCAGTAAAAGATCCAATAGGTGATATAGAAAATACACGAAGGAACACTTCCCTGTGACTTCCCTATACTCATTTTTGAAAAACTTGGAAGCCAAAACAATTATGTCTCATCCTAAATTGATGAACCCCTCTGCTTATGTTCAACCAACTGAAAATTATAGTGATCCAAAGTATGATATGAATGCCACCCAACCCATCTCTACTAGAAGATCCAAAATGTTGCATGTGTTGAGAGAAAAATTGTCTAAGTACACACCGAGGTCCGTCCAATTGTTGGAGGGTAGCAGTGATTTCTCCCTTCCTGTGAATTTGCAAAGTAAATATCAAACTTCTTACAACCTTGCTTTATATGGTGATTGGCCGTCTTCTCTACCTTTTATTAATGTTGGAACCGAATTCTCCTTTTGTCGTAATCGTTTTATGATTACCAAACCTAATATAGATGCTGCAAATCTTGGGTTGTTTATCCTTTCATATGTACATGTTCCTTCCAAACAATCAGTAGCACCTATGTCATTTTTCGGTCCTATCTATTGTCGGTCTGATTACTTGAATATTATTAAATACAAGCACAACACTTCCATGTATAGTATGTGCATGAATGGTTATGTTTTTGGAAACTTTAACATAAAGAACCTATTGTATATAGATGGTCGTCCATGCACTCATGGGAACATTGCAGGGTTCATAAATAGTTCTAGGTGCTCTTTATTTTCTCCAAATTGTTCATTTGAGGAACACTTCAATAACCAAGAGTTCTTTATGAAAAGGAAAGTGTCCAGATTTGTTGTTGTACATGCAATACGTAGTTTGTCTCCTAGTGACGAGTTGTTAATAAACTACAACTTTCGTAGACCATCAACTGCTCTTTAGAGTCACCTTGCATTGTGATTACCTTTGGACGTTCCCTTGGGGTGTAAGACAAAAAAAAATTGATTAAGTGTATTTGTTAATTTTCAATGGATTCATGTTAATGTATTGCTCAGTTTGAAATTATTTTTTATGAATTGTTAATTTAATTTATAAATTCAATTTGAAAATGTGTTGCTCAATTTTAAATTTTCATATTTAATGTGGAATTGATGTTCATTTATCACTCAATCTAATCATCTTCTTTATAAATGGTTTGTAGCTTAACATTTTCTATTGGAAGTGATTCTCATGCTTCTATAATGATTATTTTTTATAATGCTATATCAAACCAATTGCATTGTGCTTACTAACATCATTGATGTAATGTTCAATATTTTTTAAATCAGGATTTTGATGATGAGCGACCTTCCTACTATCTTCTGTTGCACCCCAGTACAATGTGAAATCGAGAGAAGGATGAAAAATGAGTGCAACTTGGAGATGAATCATACCAAGCATGGTTGAATCAACCACCTATTCAATTTCCGCTATGTCCATCCTCACCAATCAGGAATGCCTATAGTAATAGTAGTTCTTCACATGTTGGCAATGGAGGCAATGCAGTAGAGGTTTGTATGGATGAGTTATTACGACAAAGAAGTGCCATGGATGTAATGTTGTTCCATACATTCCAGGACAATGAGCTAGGGGATGACTCTCATAATATTGAAGCCTTCTTCAAAATCCTTAAATCAGATTCCACCACACCTTTATTTGGACTTGGTTGGTCAAAGTCTACATAGTTTGGGACAACAATGTTATTGTACAACTTGAAAGCAAAGTATTGCATGTCAGATGCATGTTTCTCGACAATGTTGAGGTAACTGACCATCAACAACATTATATTTTGAGGAATATCGTGACACAATCATCATTGAAAATGGTCGATTTTATGAACGTTAAATGACATTGTACATTTGTATTTCTCACTAACTGTAGGTTATTCAAAGATAAGGTACTTCCAAATGATAATGTATTTCTCGGCAGTTGCGCAGAGGCAAATAAAATGTTGAAAATGTTGGGTGTAGAGTACACATCATATCATGCGTTCCTTAATGTTTGTATTCTATATAGAGGCGAATACAAAGACAAAGAGAAATGCCCAAAATGTGGGCATGGCATGTGCAAAGAATCGAAAAAACAAGGCTAAAGCACATGGTCCTCCTCATGAATTATTAAGGCACATGCCTATAATACCAAGGATTCAAAGGATCTTTTGTTGCAAAGAATTAGCTATGCTGTAGGGATGGCATGCATCAAACCGAATTGTGGAAGGAGTTATGTGAATCCCAATAGATTCAATCACTATGAGGCATATAGAAGATATATGGACCAATAAATTCAAGGATGAAGTATGCAACCTTTGATTAAGCATAGCCATTGATGGCGTCAATCCATATTGCCAACCAACCAAAATCTATACTGCTTGGTTTGTAGTAGTGATCAATAACAATATCCCCCCATGGTTGTCCATGAAGAATGAACATATTATGTTGGCTCTTGTAGTCCCTGGTAAAAGACAAGTGAAGAATATGGTTGTTTACCTACAACCATTGATCGATGAATTCAAGGAATTATGGCAAGGGATACAGGTATATGATGCATCAAGACCCATCCCATCAGAGAAGAGTTTTACATTGTATGGCATATGTATGTACACCACACATGATTATCCGAGGTTAGGAGTTTGCTCAGGTAAATATGTTTCTTTAATTTTTTTTATATTCAAAGCACTATTTTTTGGCATATTTAATTCGGTACGAATGGATTGATCTTCAACACTAATGTGCTCTCTTTAATATAACATCGCAGGTCTTGTAACAACAGGTTATTATGGATGTAAATGTTGTGGACCTTCTATTAAGGATAGGTGGTCCAAACCCCCATGAAAGACATTGTATGACTTCTTTAGGGTAGTCCTCCCAGAAAACCACTATTATAGAATAACAAGATCTTTTTTCAATGGTAAATGAGAGAGAACCCAAAGGCCTGAAATAATGACATCGACTCACTGGATTAGGGTATATGACAGACAAAAGGAGAAGGAATATGCAGAGATGTTCGATTCAAATGTGAAACCTGTGATCGATGATCCTGGATTCTTCAACACCTATGTTAATAAAATTCCCAAAGGGATGAAAATAAAATCGATATTTTATGAGCTCCCATAGGGGGAGCATCTTAATATTTACTACTTACTATATCCCATGCATATATTTAAAAATGTTTCATGTTCTTTGTGGTGTCACATATCATCCAAAAAAAGTGACAAGTTGGCTGTCAGGAAAGATCTTATTTCTTCAAATACTAAAAAGAAGCATTGGCCAAGAAAAGAAAATAAAGGATAGGTCGGCCCCTCTTTTTCATTTAAAAAAGGGGATGTACCATGGGTTTTGAATAAAGATGATATTAATTTGGAAAAGGAAGTTATATTGGGTGTAAAGGCACCTTCTTTTTATGGGTCTACTCTACAATGCTGCTTCACTGGAAATGAAGAGTTGTCAGGTTTGAAATCACATGACCATCTCAACCTACTAAGGGTAGGTATAATTTTAAAAAATTGTTTTTACTTTTTATTTATATATTTTACCACACAAGTTAAAATGCAGTTCACTTTTTGTGTGTACTTTGTAGTGTTATTATCCATTGTTCGTGTGTGGGTGTGTGAACCGAGACTTTCCCGATGACCTACGACATGCCATATCTAAACTTCTACATTTGTACAATGGATCACATCAAAAGATATTTACATCACTAGCATTCCACAGTGGCGTTAAGAGATAATTGAGATTGTTTGTATGTTTGAGAATGAACTGTCGTCGAGTTTCATGAAATTGTAGGTTCATCTTCTAATTCACCCAGCCAATGAGGTTGAATTAGTGGGGGTGGTCTCATGTCGCTAGATGTTCTTCTTGGAGAGGTTCATGAAAAAAGTGAAGGGATTTGTTTGACAAAGGGAAAAACCCTAGGGGTCTATGGTAGAGGAGTACATAGTATATGAGTCGTTCTATTATTCTAGTGAGTACATCAAGCAAATTGACCACACACTAGGCGCAATGATTTGGGATGATGAACGTGATGAGGAGAAAAGGGAAGGGGAGGTACTGGAAATGAACGAAAAAATGAACATGATAAAGAGTAAGTCACTTATCTTTCAATCTTTAAATTTCCACATAGTAACTATTCAGAACAAACTTCAAAATCTAATATATTTGATCCCATATGTATTGAATGTGGTTTTGTTTCCATGAATACAAAAAAAAAATTCATAAACTGATGCAATCAATACATTAATTCTTTACAATGCAGAGGAAACACAACTGTGGGTCGCATTGTATGAAGAGAAGAGGAGGAAATGGGACATTAACATAAAAGAATTCAAGTGGTTGCATGGTGGAAGCATGCATTTTCCAAATCATTTACAATAAAATATACCGATAATCTGTCCCAACATTTGGGTTCCATACGAAGTGAGAGAGAAATATGGTGCATCAGGTCGTTACCCTCCCAAAGAGGAGGATGCACTAAACATTGGGATCAGGTGCAACAACTTGGTAATAAGATATTTCTGCATATCTCTAAATTTATAATGCAACTTTGAATTATAACATCTATGTTTAATATATTAATGGTTGGGTTATAAGACATATGACACCATCATTTGTTAAATTTTATTACAGGTGCATTCATTCCCATCTATGTGGGCTTATGGACATAATATTTGCACCGAGGATGCTGATGATAGGAGTGTTACACAAGATTGTGGAGTGGAAGTTGAATTCGACCAATCTAGTCGTGCTAGACACCGAGATTGAAACCTGATAGGAGGGATGTTGGGTTATGTCAGAAAGATACAAGAGATCATTGAACTGGACTTCTCATTTTTCCAATGTGTTATTTTTAGGTGCAGATAGTGGGACACATTCGACCTGAATAATGTAAAGGAATATCGTGATAGTGGGTTGATACGTATCAACTCTAGAAATATGTGGGATGAAATTAAGGAGCCTCATGTTTTCCCAAAACACTACAACCAAGTGTTCTTTTACTCGGATGTGTTGGATAGATATTGGTGGTTCATATTAAGGCACAACCATAGATCTAAACATGTTTATGAGAACAACGATGCTATCATTCCAACCGAGGATGATAATGAGGGTGATGACAACAAAGAGTGATATGTAGATGTTTTTTTCATCATTTACATATTGATATATGATTTTGTTACTGTTATCTTTGAATGTCTAATTATATGGTTTATTTTTCATGTTATGACAGTGGAAATGGAAAGTTGATTACTGGATGCAGTGTTTAAATAATTTCAGTTGGTTAACAATCAATATGATGCGAAATATATATGGTTTAATGTCTATGAAGTAATTTATGATTGTATTGAATGATTATATGTCATTGTCCAAATTATTTATATTTTGTTTTGTGTATACATATAAATACACCATGAAAACAACTTACGCGATTCAATTTTATTTTTGTGAATGTAAAGGCTATTAACATATTCTTCATGACATGAAGGTGGTCTAAAATTTCTTTATTCTTATTTCAATGCTTGCATTTTTGTTATAAATAATGTTAAGAATTATAAGTGCATCAATTTATGACATTTCTCTTAGAATGTAATGTTTTTTTTGTTATATGATTAAATTAAATTGAATTTTTGTTATAATGTAATTTTTTTTAATTTTTTGATTATATTTATAATGCTAACTCCAACATAGAAAATGACACATTTGTAACCTTGATCGAGATTGAAAATTTAACAATTTTTTTACTAGTGTTGAACTCTACAAAGACTTAATTTATGGCCTTGATAACAATGAAATTTACAACAAAATTTATGGTGCTCTCTAATTTCTCCATCAATATTTGAATGTTTGCATTTCAAGATGTTTTCGTTATAAACAATGCTAAGAATTACAATTGCATTAATTTATGATACTTTTGTTATAATGTTTGCAAATGTTTTTTGAATGGCAATAAAAGAGAAAAAATGGCTTTAAGGATGAAGGTGTAAGTATGCCAAAATCTTCTTTAGGAGAAAAAAATGGTTTTAAGAGAGAATCTTATTTTCCCTTTGTAATAAAAGAATTAAATATGTTATACTAATTAATTTGAATTGAATTTATTCATCTCTACATTTCTAGGAGGTTAAAATCCATCTTAGAATTGGTTGAGACAATAAGGATTTCGATGAATCAGTTAACAAAGATGTATATATGCTTACTATTTATTCACTAAATTTTATGGTTTGTAAATAAATACGTAGTTTTGATTTGTAAATTAAATCCATGGATGTTTATTTGACAAAACATATGTCATATATGTATCAATATATAATCATAGATTTAGATTTTATTAATGTAAATTTATAATATTAACATAATCCTATGTTAATCTAATTCATATAACTAATATGAATCTATACTATTTTAGAAATTAGACATATTCATTGACAAACTAAAACATGAATATTTGATATCCTAAATCTTGAATAGTTTTGAAATTATTATTCAATACAAACATATTTTAATGTTATTAAATAAAAAATTAAAAACAATAATATTAACAAAGTAATAAAACAACCTTCTAAATATAATAACAGTAACAAAGTAATAAAACATCAATTATTAATTGAATAAATATAAATTTACAATCATTTACTTATAATTAATTTGATTAATATATATTAATAATTAATCTAATTTATATAAATTTATTCTTCAATATAAAAATTGATTTTGACGGCTTAAATGTTAATATGATAAACAAATAGTTGGAAATGTAACATGTGTCTTCCCCTTCATTAATCAATTAGTTATAATATATATTTTGTAGTAGAAAATAGCTCAAATATTTCATAACATTTAAAAACATGCAAAGGGGCAATGTGCATGCATGATAATTTTAAACACCATCATTATCATTATCACCATCTAACATAAACATACCATCATTATCATTGTCACCATTTAACATAAACATACCATCATTATCATTGTCACCATTTAACAAACACACAAATAAACACCATCATACCATAATTAACATAAAACTAATAAAAATAAGCATGAATGTACCATCATAAACATTACATTAAGTATTCATCTAACATATACATCTTATAGATTTAAACATTATGTAACCCACATATGATCTAACAATAACATGTAACAAAACACAAGTTCCATTTTCTAACATAACCATAAAAAACATCTAATAAACATCATCGAACCTGACCTAACATACACAACATGACCATCAACATATAAATAAACATCAACATAATCTTCAACATCAACATCGACATTTATAAAATGGAAAACAAAAACATCTAATGAACATCATTGAACCTGACCTAACATACACATCATGACCATCAACATAATCATCAACATCAACATCAACATTTTCAAAATGGAAAACACAAACATCTAATGAACATCATCGGCTTGACCTAACATACACATCATGACCATCAACATCTGCAAAATGGAAAATGATATATATATCTATATATCTATATATATATATATATATATATATATATAACATAAAACTGATGATAAATGTCAAATATACATTTCTAGTCCACCCCCAGAACCATATCATCGTCACCATTTGTCAACCCATTAGATGTATTAGCACCTCCAACAATAGAGCCAGAGGCATGATCAATACCTCTGCTAGGAAATAAACTAGCATGTAGATCAACAAAAGAGACATCTCTAGGAATTTGGATAATCTCACCCAATCTAAGCATCCTCTCCAAAGCTGAGGGGACTAGTGGATGAGGATCATGGGGAGCTGATGGATCTATAGGGGTTGGTCGGTTAGATAGGTATAATGTTAGATCAAAAGTTGGATTGGTCGAAGGAGGGGGGGGTAGAAGAGGAGGAGGTGGAGGAGACGTCTGAGATGATAAAGGAGGATTTGGAGTAGGTGGATGAGATGTTGGAGGTGGAGGTCTAGGAGGAGGTGCATTGGATGTGGAGGCCATGTCAGCAGTCTAAGGAGAATGTGGAGTAGTAGATGTCAAAGCTGATGGAGGAGGGGTGGAGGTGGACAAGTGGAGGAGGAGGAGGATGGTAATCCATCCTAGTAGCCAACTGAATGTGTGCGCTGACAGTATGCTGCATCAAAAACCTCATATCACGAGGAAGAATCCTCCATATCTCCGCAAGATGAGGCAGTCAAAGAATATTGTGCACCCACACAGGATGAACATCCACATCTTCCAACAATGTGGCCAACATGTCTGCCACATCCTGTTGATACCTATCTTGGGGCCTACATGGATGGTGGCTGGGATGTTTACCAACCAACTGTGGCCTGTCCTGATCATGTGCCTCCTTCATATCCTCATCCTCATGAGTAGGAGGAGGAGGATCGACCTCAACATCAAATGTGCTAATGTCTGCAAAATATATAATACACAATAATAATTAGACAATTTCATTAAAATATTTAATATTTATAAGATATTTCATTTGCACTAAGTATAAGGAGAATAAAATGCAACTGGAGTAATTTAAACATAACAATAATATTACATCTCTCATCATGTGGCTCATCCGGTGTGAAAAAGATCTTGGGGAACCCTCTCTAGTCCAAGCCGACATATGGATATGGAGACATAACTAGCGCATGGTCCTCCTCATTGCCCAACATATCCAACACATATGAGGTGACCCTAGCTGGGAACTCAGCTTGCCCCCTCTTGGGCATCATCTAACCCCACATGTGCATACGCACCTCGGTCATCAGCCTAGGAGGTAGGCACTCAAATGATGGCCTTGTGGTCAGAAACCTCTTAGAAAATAAACAAAAAAGCTCTGAACCGAAAGGGAATTTGGACCTCCCATCAATGACTGCATGACATCTTCCCAAAGCATAACAAAACTGTTGCAAAAAATGGCAAACCATCTAATGCATCTACGTCTTTGCACTAAAGAGTCAACATAATATAGTAGATAGAAACTAATGCGTTTCCCATCACTAGTGGAGTGTGTCAGCGTCGTAAGCAAAAGAGAGAGGCACATAACCTTCTCTCAACCAAAAGTAGAGATCCAAAGTTTCCCACCCCTCACCTGAAAATCAAACGGATGGACGACCGCATCATTGATATATATTAGAGAGTAAGCTAGCTAGCCCTCTACTACAACACCAGCTGGGACATCGGGGAATTGGGGTAAATCCTCCTCTCTCCTAGATAGTTCAGTGATGAAATAAATATCCTCCTCAGTGGGCTAGAACCAGTGACTAGCACCAACACGAAATGCCTACCTATGATGATACCAACATCAGATGAACTTACATAATAATGTAGAGTTACCCTTAAGGGATGTTTCCTCCTGATAGAAATTTAGGAGGCCAACCATCCTCAAGAGCTCTCTAGTCTGAGCAGTAATGGGGCAATGGTAAAAATCCCTCTCTCTCACTCTATCCCTAACCTCCTATTGTTTGACCATGTTGTACTGGTCCAACTATGCATGCTTCTGTTGAGTAGCTTGTCACCGCTCACATCTCCTTTTCACATATTTCATACAATTAAAATAATATTTAATGACATCAATAATAATTTTTTCTGCAAAAAAATAAATTCTTACTTTCGGTGCACCTAAATAACATACGTGCACCGCATATGGTGCTTAAGTTGTCAAAATGCAATGCTAATGATGTGATACAAGAATCCTACCGCACCATTACTATATTTTAATATATTTAAAATTTATTTAAACTGTGAGCCAAATATCCGATGCACCGAAACAATTGATAAATGTACTTAACAGTGCGCCTAAATCATGTTAGCGCATCGGTGCTTCTAATGACCTAAATGCACCATTAACGATTTTGGAAAGATCTAATGATGGTGTGCCCATGTCATGTCACAACACTAAAACCAGTGTACTGATGTGACATGGGCGCACTGCCATTATATTTTTCAAAAATCGTTAAAGCAAATGTTGTCGGTGCATTCGGTTCAAGTAAGCGCAACGTTAATAGTGAGTTTACGCCAACCAAACGAACTGGTTATTAAAAATTGTCATTATGAAATTAAAATATATTTTCTGTGCACCTATGTCACATAATAGCACCGGTAACAGTGTCGTCACATTCCCTAGGTGCACCATATAATTTAATTGTTCGTTTATATGGGTTTATTAATCGGTGTGTTAGTTATATTTTAGCGCATCAGCTAACCGGTGCTCTAAAATATTGAACGCACCGATTACCATTTTTACATTCTATATGAATTTTAATGTGTAGTGGTGCGTTTCATCCTGGTGCGCCAATGCCACGTCAGAGCACCGTGACCGGTGTTGTGACATGTCACATGCCCTAGGCGCACCATATACTTTTTTTTTTATAAGGAATTGTTTTTTGGTGTGTTTGATAAATATAAGTGCACCGGATGATTGGTGCTCCAAAATATTGAACGCACCGTTTACAAATTTTGTGTTTTTTTTATAGATTTTACGTGGACTAGTGCGTTTGAGTTGTTCGGCTCGCACCCTTGGTGGTGCGGCCTGTAATAATTTACAAGGTGCACCGCACGCCAATGCAAGCCGAACGAATCGAATCCACCACGCAAATTTTTTTATTTTTCAAAAATAAAACAAATTAATGCTTAGTTTTAAAAATTAATCCGTTAAAAAATTAAATTATGAAGACAGACAAAATTTACCTGCTAAACGACCCATCAGGAAGGCATCTTGGCGATGTATGGAAAATTTGAATTTTGACCACCATTTGGAAAATTCAAACTAGCATCAACAACCAACATGTATGAAGAATGTGTCCATGTGGACCACAGATGTTAGGGTGTCCAAGTGGGTAAGGTTTTGCACCGGTGCACTTGGGAGAAAACACACTAGAAGGGGTAAAAATGATTTTTACCATACTATTTTTTTTTTATTAAACCCCGTTCCAATGCATCCGACAGTAAAGTTCACTGATGCACACAATAAACACAATGCACTGAATAGTAGGGTTTTTAAAAAGAAATTAAAGGGTTTTGCATTTTTTTTTATAATAACAACCGGTGCGTTTGTTAAAACGAAAATCACCAGTGCGTTATTGTTATCTAGCACACCATTTACGAGATTTATGTCATGGTGTGGAATACAATAAGGCACACCGGTGTGCATATTAACTAGACGCACCATAAAGTAGGGTTTTTAATAAAATTTTAACAGATTTTGCAATGAATTTCTTTATAGGAACAGGTAGTGCGTTTGTTGATTAAACACACATTGGCGTGTTTACGATTATCTAGCACACTGTTTATTAGATTTCCTATTAAAAAATATAATTATAATGTGGTGCATTATAATCAATTAAATGCACCGGGACGTTTATCGTATAACGCCCCGGTGCATGTAGTAACTATTAACGCAACACGAAATGGGTATTAAAATAATGCAATTTTTTTAATTAATTTTTTTGATATCTATAGTTTTTCTTTGTCACGATGCAGTATAATTTCATGTCGCACCGATGCTTTATGTTCATGTCGCACCGATGCTTTATGTTTATAAACGCACCGAAAAAAAACATCGGCTAAAACCTCCGCCCGCTTGCCTCCATTAGAAACCTCCGCTATAAATGGATTTCCGATCGCTTTTTTTAGGGGCTTTCACTATAAACTCCGCTAGAGGGCCTTTTCATTGTAGTGAAACTTGAAATTTAGGGTTTGTCTGTGATGCATTGGAGTCATAAAATTATTTTGTTGACAGGGTTCTTAAAGATATTGGCCTGATACAATGCCTTGCTTAAAAAGGGAGATGGAATGATTCATGCATTCTTGGAAGTTGTGTGTATGGTGTTTGTGTTTGGGATGCCTACAAAGAAAAAATTGCCGTTGACATCTAATCATGTAATAACATTGAATAAATGAAAAAGAGTGAACGAGACAACAACAAACAAGGGACAATAGTAGTAGATTGTTGATGCAAAGCACATGAATGGGAAAGAGCAGGGGAGTATTAGATGCATAGGATGGTGGAATGGTTTGGACCTGTTTGAGATGGTAGATGCCATGCATTAAATTCACATAGTCCACCATACACTTACGATGTTAGCATTGGAAGCAGGCAGAGGGACCACTTTAGTCAGGAAGAAGAATGGAGACAGTGGATCATGGATGACATATGTCACCGAAGTTGCAAATTGAGACATTGTACTTTGGATAGTGGGAGTCACCAAAGCGATGGACCTCCGATCACCGGAGGTCAAAATCATTGAATGGATAGAATACTATAAGTGTTACCAATTAGAAAACACAATTATATCCCTCAATGTTGCTACTAGAGTTGATCCATATCACAATTTTAGGGGTCCATATCCCTTTTTCATAATACGTATCCTATTTCCTCTTAAAACACATCATATTTCCCTAATCTGTATATGTACGATAATGATATGTTTCAAGGCCGAATCCCCTCCATCTCAAAATTATAAATGAGGATTGGCATTTCAAATGCCTACATTGGACATTTCCCATAATTTAGGATGAATCAAGTTAAATTTTAAAGTGGAAGAGATTTGAATCTTTAATAAAAATCTTGACTAATAGGTTATGTAATTAATTTATGTTATTGAAATGGCTAATTATGAAAATTTCTAATTTATTAATCATTCTAAATACTCTTATGAATATTTTTAAAGTTAGTTATAATTAGGTTTCAATATTTCCTAACCCAAAGTAAGTTTCAACAAATTATGCACTACAAGTGTATGTGGTTTTACAACAATTTCATCCAATCATCAAATATAAGAAGGACAACACTAATACATTAACAAACATGTTTTCAAAGCCACTCACATCCAAGATCACAACTTTGGGAATTTTTATGTGCGTGGTTGGGAATTTTTATGTGCGTGGACCTTTTCACCCATGATGCATATAATAAGATATATACAAAAGGTGAGAACTTTAAAGAGGAATTTCAACAATTACAAGGTCAATTTCATGTAGAAGAAGGTGATAGTAAGGTTGATTGTTGTCTCCAGTATGGGTTGTTCTATAAGCTAGACAATTTTTGTGTTCACAAAGGTGAAAGATTGAAACTTATTAGAGAGACACACCTCTATAATTGCAAGGAGCTTTGGTATGATAATGATATGTTTCAAGGTGGAATCCCCTCCATCTCAAATTCTAAATGAGGATTGACATTTTGTTGGGGATTTTATATTCTTTGTATGTAAATTGACTCGTAAAGTTGATAGTCGATTGGTATAATTTGAATGGAGTTGGAGGCGACAACCAGTGAAAGTATGGTCGATCGACCAACTAGAATAGTTATTTGGTCGAAGGAAAATGACTGGTTGATGGGAAGTCGATGGAACTACCAAATATGACCAAAGTTAACCTAGTCAATTTGTCTACAACATAATAATTTAAAGTAGCTAGGAAGTTATGGATTGTCATTAATGAACAGTTGGTTGTATTGCATCTATAAATAAGATGTAATGGCTATGAAGTAAGATCATGACATAATGTAATAGAGTGTGATTTGTGGTTTAGCAAGTCATGGTTGTAAACACCTATCAGAGTGTTTGATTAATAGATGAGTGAAAGCTCATTGGTTTGTTGGTTTTCCACTAGGATGAGAGATTTCCAAGGTAACTTTTGTGTAATGTGTTAATGTGTTGTGTGCCATTGCTTATGTTTAATTGTGTTTAATTATGTGAATCAATTTGAAAACATGTTGTAATTAGTATTTTGAACCAACAATTGGCGTTGGATTTGTATTTGGTTGCAGAGGGGTGCCTTTGTTGCTGAGGGTTTAGATTGATCTTGGATCTGGGGAATACCTGTTATCGTGGGAGATTTTCAGAAACATTGATTTATAGTTAGAATGGATAACACATTGATGATAGAAATTGAAAATTTAATGGGAAAAGTTTTTAGCTTTGAAATCTTAAGACTAAGGATCACCTTGTAAATCAAGAATCCAAGATTGTAATCGAACTATGAACGAATTCGACTAATATGTAAAAGGAATACTGTCAAAAGATTGACAGAAAGATAAGGATTACAATTTGACTTTGTTTAGCAGATTATGTATTGCTAAATGTATCAGAAGTAGACACTGCAAAGAATCTTTGGGAAAATTTGGGGAACTTGTACTAGTCGAAATCTATGGTTAAGAAGTTGTTTCTCTAGAAGAAGTTATATTTTTTGAGGATGGGTGAAGGTGACTCGGTTACATAACACATAAATGCGTTCAACACTATTATGAGTTAGTTGTTGTTTGTGGATATTAAAATCACCAAGGTTGAGAAATGAATTAGACTATTGTATTCATTGTTGGATTCCTGTGATAGCATGGGTGTGGCTATTGGAAGAAGCAATACCGTATTGATGATCTACAATGCGGTTGCATCTCTATTGTCAAAATATATGAGATGAAAGAACATGGAAGGAGCGACCCACGAAGCCTTGACATTAAGAGGTCGACCAATAAACAAAGGAAAAGGTAAAACCTTTGGTAGAAGATCAAAATCGAGGGGTAGATCTAAGAATAGATCACATGAAACAATGACAAAAACATGTTGACGATGTGGAAATGTCAGGAATTATAGATGGAACCATAAGTCAATGGTAGTCGAGAAATGAAAAGCGTTAGAGTAAGGTCAATATAATGATAGTAAGTCTTCGTAAGAAGAGAAAGGAGATATGTTTTTGGCATCTACAAGAATACAATCAGATCATGAATCTTGGATGATACACTCCATCGTGTCATATCATACGACACCTCACAAAGAGTGGTTCCGTGAGTATGAAAATATCGATGGTCGTGATTTTCTACTAAGAGATGATTCATCGACCAAGATAGTCAGACGAGGTAAAGTTCGACTAAAATTGAAAGATGGAAGAATATGAACATTTTTAGGAGTGTTGCATATTCTGGGTTTGGCTCAAAACCTAATCTCGATAAGTAATATGGGGATTGTAGGTGTGCAGTCTGTATTCAAGAAAGATACATGCAAGATGGTGCGAGGAGCAATAGTAATAATGAGAGGAGTTCGAACATGAACTCTATACAAGCTATTGGGAAGAACACACATAGACGAAAGTGTTAATGTGGTATGACGAGAGTTAGACAACATATCTTATTTTCTAGTCAACTCAACCATGTTGTGGAATCAACTAATGGGACATATAGGTGAGAAAAGTATTCATGCTATGCACAATAAAGGCATTGTTGAAGGCCTCCCTGATTGCTTTAAAGAAGTTGACTTCTATGAACATTGTATTTATGTTAAATATAGTCATGTAAGGTTATCATCTTAGGTGATACTAGGGATAAATAAATACTAGATTTAATGCATAGTGATGTGTTTGGACCTATTTCGGTCCCTTCATGAAGAGGATATGAGTATTACGTTTCTTTCATAGATTACTTTTCCAGAATGACATGGTTGTATTTTACGAGGAATAAATATAAGGTTTTTGAGAAGTTTCAAGAGTTCAAAGTTCTTGTGTACAATTAGATTGGTAAAAAGGTCAAGGTGATAAGAACTGATAATGGAGGAGAATTTTATGGAAAGGTGTTGTGACTAGTTCAAGGAAAATTTTAAGGACCCCCCCTAAATTTCTATGTATAATAAATGGGCGAATCCCCATGATATATAGAAAAATATGAAGGCTATTTTATCAATGTTATATTATGTATATATAATTTTTTGGTGAATCTCTCATTGAATTATATAATCTTGTAAAATATTGGTGAATCTTTCACTAAATTATAAAGACTTGTAAAATATTGGCGAATCTTTCACTAAATTATAAAACCTTGTGATGTCTTGGTGAATCTTTTGGCAAGTCACAACCCCCTGCATGCCCAAATATGAGGCTATGAATGAAGTCCCATCCCCCATGCATGATGCCCCAAACACCCACAACAACATTATTGCCACATCATCGATTCCAAGCTTCATAATCCCATGTTTCTTGGGAAAACTTTGGATCTAACATAGATCTAAGGTGATGGGATTTAGAACTCTCTTAGATGAAAATGGGTAACTATAAGACCTAATAGTAAATATCAACTGCCCTTCTCATTTGGACATTAAGCAACTTGAAAAATGAGATTCAACCCATAAGATTTGGACGAATGTAACTCTAAATTTGATTTCCATTATCGATATAAGGTGAAAGAGCCTCTAGCAACTGCCATTTCTAGAAATTGGGGGCGAATGGGAGCCTCCTAGCAATTTGCATGGGTGAATAGAAGTTTGAATCCATATTTAGATTGGCAAAATTGTTTTATCTTGGATCCCCTTTTTAAATTTGATGGGGATAACCTCCTATTCATTAAAAATAAATAAATAAAATGTGGGCTAATCATACCTAACGGATGTTTAATAAAAAATAGCCCATTAAAAATCTAAAACCCCTAAATTTATCCCATGGGATAATATTAGCCCCTAAAAGTTTCCATGGACTAGTTCTACAGATAACGTGATATAGCTTGACAAAACAAAACTCCCTACATGCCTCAATAGAACGGAGTTGCTAAAAGAATGAATTGAACACTAATGGAGAAAGTGAGGAGCACACTAAGTGGTGCAGAAGTTACACAAGAATTTTGGGCAAAAGCGGTCAACATGGCATGTTACCTAGTGAATAGGTCATCGTCGATGGATTTGGTCGACAATAATCTATATGAGGCATGAGTTGGTAAAAATACCTCTCTTACAAATCTTAAAGTGTTTGGATTTCGATGTCTTTGTGCATATCCTAAAGAAGAAAATAGCCAAACTCGACAACAAGTTGGAGAAATGCATTTTCATCGGATAGAAGAATGGAGTGAAAGGGCATAAGTTGTGGAACCCAGTGATGAGGAAAGTAGTTTATAGTTGAGATGTGATCTTTAGAGAATTTAAAGGAGCTTCCAGGGATGCATAGGTTGAAATAGAAAACATAGAAAAATAAGAGCTTGAAATGAACGATGAAAATATGGATTTAGGTGAGTCAACTAATCCGATGAAGATGTGGAACAATAGACTCTAGATGTTAGGAGTCCTGGTCGAGTAAGGAAACAACCATAAAGTTATAGTCCACCTGAATTTTTCTCTTCTTTTGTGTTATCTTCCATAAAATATGATCCCAGGTCGATAAAGGAAGTGATCAACTCAATAAAGGGTAAACTCTAGAAAATGGGTATGGAAGAAGAAATGGAGTCCTTAAAGAAGAATGAAACATGGGATATAGTAACATTTCCAAATGGAAGGAAACTCATCGGTAGTAAGTGAGTGTTCAAGAAAAATTGAATGCAGCAAGTTAAGTCGAGAAGTACAAAGGTTCGAGTGGTATCAAAAGAGTATTACAAGTTGAAGGATCGACTTTAGTAAAATGTTCTTTCTTGTTGCTAAGATAACTTCCATAAGGGTACTGATGTCCTTAGCTGCAAAATTTGATCTTGAGATAGAACGGATGGGTGTAAAGACAACATTTCTTTATGGTAATCTTGAAGAATTAATTTATATGAAGCATCCTAAAGGTTTTGCAGTGGAAGGAGAAAAGGAGCTAGTTTGTAAGCTATGGTTTAAAATAATCACTTAGGATGTGGTATTAAAAGTTTGGCATGTGTATCCATCAACTATGGTTTGTGATAAGTCAGGCTGATCACTATGTGTATGGAAAGAAAGTTAGCGGTCATTTTATATATGTAGTTATGTATGTCGACGATATGTTGGTGGGAGATAATGTGGTTTTGATAAAGGAGGGGGAACTGTAGATATCCTCCAAGTTTGACATGAAGGATCTCATAGCAACAATTTTCATTATTGGAATGGAAATTCTGAGAGATCGTTTAGGTAGAACCTTCTAGTTAATTCAAAGGAAATATGTTGAGATAGTTCTAAAACATTTCAACATGCATGAGAGTAGACTAGTCAAGGTCTCTATTCCTATGGGAGTGAAGCTATCCATTGAACAGTGTCGTAAGACACAATAATAAATCGAGTACATGTTATGTGTTCCCTATGCTAGTGTTGTAGGTAGTCTCATGTATGTTATGATTTAGGCTCGACTTGATATTTCCCATGTAGTGAGAGTATTGAGCAAGTACATGTTGACACCTGGAAAAGAGAATTGGACCATAGTCAAGAGAGTATTTAGGTATTTGCATGACACAACGAATTATACTCTTATGGAGGAAATCCTAAGGACATCAAGGAAATCAATGTACATGGTTTTGTCGATTTGGATTGGGCTGGATATATCAACTGTAGAATCTCGACCAACGGATATGTGTTCAAGATATTCGGTGGAGTAGTTAGTTAGATAAGTAGGAGGCATTCAGTCATTTCACTATTGATTACCGAGGATAAATACATGGTAACTTCTCATGCATGTAAGGAAGTTGTTTGGTTGCAAAGCCTGTGTTTAGATGTTGGTTTTGGACATTATGTTGTTAGGTTGGATTGTGATAGTTAGAGTGCAATCTTGTTGGAAAGGAATACATCATATCATTCAAAGATGAAACACATTGATTTTCAATACCATTTTGTGAGGGAGATGGTGGAGAACCAAAACGTGTTATTGGAAAAGGTATACACAAATAAGAATGTTATAGACTCATTGATCAAGTTGGTAAGCATTGAGAAGTTTTCCTGGTGTACATAAATGATGGGTTTGTTAGCTCTACTAGAATGAACTGAAGTTATGAATCTCCAGTCAATGCAAAGAAGAAAACAAGTGGGATAATGTTGAGAATGTTACATTATGTGCATGTAAATTGACTGGAAAATTCGATAGTCGATTGGTATAAGTCGTCTGGAGTTAGAGGCTAAATACGGTGGAAGTTTCGTCGACTGACTGACCAGAATAGTTGTTTGGTCGAAAAAAAAAGAATTGCCGATAGGAAGTTGATGAAATGGCCGAATTTCAATGGGAAATTGACCAAATTTGACCTAGTCAATTCAACTGTAATAGAATAATTGAAAGTGGTTAGGAAGTTATGGATTGCCATTAATGAGCAGTTGTTTGCAGAACATCTATAAATAAGATGTAATGGCTATGAAGTAAGATCATGGCATGATGTAATAAATTATGATATGTGGTCTAGAAAGTCATGGTTGTAAAGACTTATTGGAGTGTTTTATTAATAGATGAGTGAAAGATCTGGTTTGTTGGTTTTCCTCCAAGAGAGAGGTTAATGTGTTGTATGCCATTGTTTATGTTTAATTGTGTTTAACTATATGAATCAACGTGGAAACCTATTGTAATTGGTATTAAGAACCGACACATTTCACATGCCTACCTTGGTCATTTCCCATAATTTAGGATGAATCAAGTTAATAAAATGGAAAATATTTGAATCTTTATTAAAAGGCTTGACTAATTGGTTATGTAATAAAATTATGTTAAATATTGAAATGGATAATTATGAAATTTTCCAATTTATTAATCATTCTAAAATACTCTAAGTATGAATATTTTCAAAGTTAGTTATAATTAGGTTGCAATATGTGACCCAACCTAAAGTAAGTTGCAACAAACTATGCACTACAAGTGAATGTGGTTTTACAACAATTTTATCTAATCATCAAATATAAGAGGGACACCACTAATACATTAACAAACATGTTTTCAAAGCCACCCACATCCAAGATCACAACTTTGAGAATTTTTATATACATGAATTTTTTCACCAATGATGCATACAATAAGATATATACAAAATACAAGGACTTTAGAAAGGCATTTCAACAATTACAAGGCCAAGTTCATGTATAAGAAGGTGACAATAAGGTTGATTATTGTCTCTAAGATGTGTTGTTTTATAATATAGACAAGCTCTGTGTCCGTAAAGGTGAAATATTTCAACTTATTAGAGAGACACACCTCTATAGTTGCAAGGAATTTTGGTGTTGGGAAGGTGATTGCCTACTTATAGAGGTATGTGTATTGGTCTAGAATGCAAGTAGATGTAGCTCAATTTATTAAATGATGCATACTTTGTTTTACCGATAAAATTAGTAATAGGAATGAAGGTTTATACCATTACTTACTATATCTGCTTGACTGTGGGAGAGCATCTCCATGGATTTGTAGGTGGTTTGCAAAAAACAAGAAAGGGACTTGCCTATCTATTTGTGGTAGTTAACAAGTTTAGCAAGACATGCATTCTCATGCTTTGTAAAAATACCATCAAGGGCAAGACAAACAAACATGTTATTTGGAAATGTTAGGTGCACTTTGGGATACTAAGAAGCATCATCTCAAATAGACATACCATATTTCTTAGTGTTTTTTGGACTACACTTTGGGAGAAGATGGACACCAAGTTGAAGAGATATACATATTTCCATCCATAGATAGATGGGAAGATAGAAGTAGTGAATGGGACATTCGTTCAAATTTTTAGGGGTTAGAATAAAAAGCATCCAAGGAATTGAGATGAAAATTTTGATTTATACTCAACACTTATAACAAAGGACTCCACACTTCTACTAGTAAATCCCCTTTTTAAACTTGCTTTTGGTATTTTCCACCTTTTTCCTTAGATGTTGTATATGGACAATAAGGAGAAGTGAGGGAAGACACCATATGAGAGCCATTAAAGAGTGAAAAAATCATTGATACTTGATTAGATAGAAACATTTGCAAGTACATGAGACATTAAATAAGTCATAGGGAAGTACAACTCTCGACATGATCAACATATAATTAATAAGACTTTCAAGTTAGGAGACTAAGTTTGGTTGTGTCTAAACAAAGAAAGGCTATAAGGTCCTAGTAAGAAGAGCAAGGTGTTGTTGTATGATACTTTGAATTGTTGGAGAAGGTGGATGATAATCTGTACATACTTAATCTACTCCCATATATGCACATTTATTCAATAGTGAATGTTGAAAATATGAAATTCTATAAACTTTCTATGTTTGACTAGGATTGAAGAGCAAGTCCTACCTACCATATAGGACTTAGTTTCAAAAGCTTACATAGAGTTAGAAAACGATAGAATTTTGTAGAAGAAGTCCAAAATGAATTGATGGGGATAGAATGAACTCTAGCAAGTTGGTTTGAAATGATAACTTTTTGGCAATGCCAAATATTACTCCAGTGAGAAGGTAGAGGAAAAATTTATTCTCCTCCTTTAGTAAAAAAATTTGGAGACCAAAAGCCTCTCTAACTAGGGAGGTATGATCCAAAATAGATAATTATTTCATTTTTCATCTATTTTGGTATTTTCTAGGTGGAAAAAAAGGAGTTATTGGCTTGTAGGTTTCATTTTTGGGCAATTCCCACGTTGGTAATTCGGGATATAAAAATTTACGGACCCTATTTGAGGCCTTGATGATCATTTTTTGTGTAAAAAAATTGAGAACAAAGTTTTAGTCTCTTGATGTTGGTAGTACAAATCAAGAGCTTTCCAATGGTACAACTAGCAATTGCCCCAGAAGGTGCAAAAGAACATTGAAATCAAAGAAAATCGGGAAGTAAAGTAGATGTGATGAAGCGAAAAAGAGTAGTAAAATAGATTTCATGAAGAGCTTCCTCATCATCATAGAAATGCCCATTTAAGTCTGAGTTTTTAGAAAGATTCAAATTTCTACTCATAATTTGTATTATAAATACACTATGAGTACTTAATCTTCATGTTGAGTTTGAGTATTCAAAAAGATGATGCCATCATTAAACAATCAAATGATAAGTAATAATCCACTATTTTGGACATAAGTTGTGTTTAAATTTCTTTTGATCTATGTTATGTGTACATAGGAACATATGGTCCATAAGAAGATGCTCATATGTCCATACAAATTCTTCCCATTATTTAAATCAATAATAAACCAACAAAAAATTTCAACATTATCCTATTCAATAATTAAGAATTATCTGAATATGTCTTAAACAATAGTTATCTTATGCTCTTAAATCATTAAATAATAATGATATGAATTTGTTCTTAATCAAACAATATGTTTCACTCTTATTTCACTAATTAAGAATGATCTCAATTTGTTTCTAATCAATCGATATATTCTACTAGTAATCAATTGGTGTATTTAACATACAAGAATTGAAAGATTTTTTTTTTTGGTTTTAAATAGACAAAATCAATGGGATCATAACTAGATCTATGAGCCCATAAAAAAAAACAAGAAGAAGAAAACATATGCAGAAGATACCTAAAACTTGGAAACTTGGAGTTTAGATTGATAATAGTTTCCAAAATCATAAATCTCTTCTATGCAATATTTGCTTTAGCTTTAATAATGGTTAGACATAGATGTGTACATTACACATAAATATAAATATAATTAAAACTAACAAGAGAGAAGAGAGGGGAAGTGGCTTAAATAACCACCTCTCAAATTGAAAATGGATCAATACTAATGGTCATGTAGTTAACATGACCCCTATGGGGTTGGCTATTACAATCACATACATCGTGCCAGTAACGATGTCACAAATCCATATTTATATATACTAATACTCTATTGCATGAACATGTGTGCATCCCAAATTATAAGTGCAATGATCCATCACATATAAGTCGATAACGAGTCAAATATCCTCCAACAATGACCACTTCAAAGATAGTGGCACATAATGATGGAAAGAGGGCCCTTCAATTGAATGCTCTCATAAACATGTGAAATGAGCCCAAAATATGGCATAAAATGGAGAATAGGGCACCTCCAAGGATAGGTGTCCCATCACAAAAGGTATCCAACTCCAACGGTCCAACTCTAAACCATCCCAAACTGAGCAATTAACCCTCAATATGGAGTGTCATCCAAAAATGGAAATAAAGGCATTCAAATTTATTCCAATGGGATGAACGCTCCTTCATCACAATGGATCAAGACATATCAAATGGTCACTTGGTTATCTAAAGGCTACAAATGAATTTCTGGGCAAGAACATTTACGTCCCCAGTAAGCTACATCATTCCATTCGTCCACTATGAATAGTGGCAACCAAATAAAAATCAAACTGTTGATGTAATAATCTCGGATTGTATCATGTCCACAATCAATATTTGTTTAGGATTTCTGCCACTGGAATGCCTATGGACTAGCTATCTACCAAACAAAAGGAAATCAAGTCTGAAACTGGTCTCAAGAAACCCTAGATCACCTCAGATATTACTCCTACATAACATCTAAAAAGATGTGCCTAGGTTGCTCATTATTTAAAACATTGAGACGAGCTTGAAACATCCTAGAATATGCCATTGTTCATAGATGGAAATAACCCTGAGTTAGAAATATGGACAGATTGATAGGAAGTATGAAAAGAGACTACAAGGGTTGAAGTTGACAAAACAAAATGAACTCGTGTTCCAAGAAAAGGGCCCTCATCAATGTATAAATTTTTGTTTGTTATCAAAATTGCACAAGTCGTCTCTAGAAAGTTGACATAGATCCCCTTTCTTTAAGTTGGCTCCAAACTCTAAATACATAGGTCGGTACCATATACCTTTTATTGCTAGAATAAGTTGGCCGTTAAATACACAAGTCGGCCCTATAGTGTCTCTATTAAATAGGTTGACTCTTATAAATTCGTATGTCTAGATTGGTCTGATGCCGTTAATATTGAAATATAACATGCCATTAGTATTGAAATATAACAGAGAATATATCTTCAATTTTGTCACCATTGGAAAGTGTTGGAAACTAATCAGTTAGGAGATGAAGAGTATTTGGTAGTCGAAGAGAAGCCGTGGGAATTTTCAACTGTCCCTTCTTAATGTATTTATATACATTACCTAACAAGAAGAGTGTGAGTTCATGCCTAAATATTTGTTTTGTGTGGTTTATTGTTGTACTTGGATGTGTTCTTAAGCCAATCTCTCTATCTTCCCAAGTGGGAAACCTAGTAGTGGTATCAGAGCTCAGTGAACCCTATGGCCTATGCTAGTATTTCTTGCTCCTGTTGGATTCCTGGCTTCAGTCCCTTTTTGAGCTTTTGAACTGCGTCTCATCTCTCTTCACCGTGTCCTCTCACGAGTTGTGCCTGCCATTCCATGTGGCTGAGACCTATACTCCAACCCACGAATTGCTCTCTAGGAATGTGTGAGGCGCTGTGATAATGGTATCCCTCCTATTTTATTGGTGAGCTAAAAATATTAATGTGTCAAAGTGTATTGCTGTGTGTGTATTGTTCCATGCTGGTGTTTAATTCCTTTGTTGGGCGTGCTATTTATGGAGGTCCTGATATTATCGAGTGTCTCTTGGTGATATTAATGGTATTCATGAAAGAATTTGAATTGAGCACCATTCATCCCCGCTCTCATCATATTTTAGATCATTGGAACACTCCATGAAGCTGGGCTGAGCGTACACATGATCTCCTCTATTGGCTACGATCTGGATATTGGAGCTTAATTATGGTATGTTAGTGAGATTGGTGGTTACACGGGACTATCACCGTCGACAAGGACTAAGAGTGGAGATCTGTGCTTACTGTTCTCCATATTTTGGGTTCCTTAAAACTCATGAACACCCGCGCGTTAGTCCACCCACTTGAACAATTTCTGCATTGCTACATTGAATCCATGCGATCCCTCTCCATTGTTGCCGAGAGCTATCTCCTTATGCGAGATATATGAGTTTGTTGCCACAACGTGAATATTGGTGTGGAGTCTCTCTCCTTTTAGCGTGAAGTGTGAAGACCATTGAAGCTATGCGATGTACTATGGAGCTGTTGTAATTCGTGAGTCTGTGACCTCTGCATATTGCATGGAGTTCCTCATACACTGTATGATATCCTAATTTGACGAGCTTCACTAGATTTTGTAGAAGTTCCACCTTCATCCCAACGCTAATTATTTAGCTCGTGGACTTGGGATAGCTGTGGTGGGCCTCTTGAGGGGAGGAGGGGTGGGCCTCCAATTGGCTGTCTTCATCTCTGCCTACATGAGTGCAGAATAATTTTCGAGTGAACCTATTTCCAACTCAACTCCTAAATCCTGTAGCGGACGTGGTTAATATCTGATTTTTTCCAAGGCTATATTATTTTTTAGTGAAGCCACACATATGCATTATGGAGTCCAAAAACCAAACAATCTCGTTAACAAATCAATGAACCTATAAGCTGTCAGCATTCATATCAGTGTTGTATTTGTGAACAAAGAAACTGCAAATGTGCTTCGTGCTGTGTCGGTGAATTCCCTATCGGTAAAGTAATTCACTATTTCCATTACAATCAAACGTCCTTCAGAGTTCATTCTCATTAAAATAAGTTGTACTCCTTTTGTTTCAATTGGAAAAGTATTGTTCCGATCAAACTGGCTTTGGTAGGACCGAGAATTCTTCAAA
Source organism: Larix kaempferi (assembly GCA_027924585.1). Classification (NCBI taxonomy): domain Eukaryota; kingdom Viridiplantae; phylum Streptophyta; class Pinopsida; order Pinales; family Pinaceae; genus Larix; species Larix kaempferi. The sequence continues at coordinate 1,698,872 of BSBM01001430.1, read as the reverse complement.
AAACTGTAGCCATCATTTGCTTGTGTCCTTTCTTCAATGAGGGAACTAGCAATTCAAATTGCAAAATAGTTTGGAGCACGGGAACCGGCATTCGTGCAAATCTTGTCATGGTCATTGGCTGTGTTGACAATATGGGAGACATGTGCGACCTGAGTTTTTTCATGAAGAAGTATTGGACCATTGTCATTCTAATCAAACAAGTATTGGACTGTTGGCATTCTAAGAAAACAAGAATTGATCGTTGGCATCCTCAAATGGTAGATGGCCCTTTGACTATCAATGAATGAGTAAGCGTTGGCGATCACATTTGTAAATTAAAGGAAAGCTCTTGGAGGCAGACGACGAGCTGCTATTGTATAATTGTTCTAACTTGTATGAAATTGCTAAATCGATGTAGGACTAGAGGTGACAACAACAATGCCCCCCTCACTGACCAAGAGTAATCTCAAACCCTAATTTTTATGTTTCTATCTCTCCATTCATATGTGTGTTGAAGTATATATTTTTGGGACTGAGAACCATTGAATCTGTGAGAGGTCACAGTTGTAACCGAGGAGTATTGAACACAACCTGTACATGATGACACATTGAAATGAAGACATGAGACTGAGTGAAGACCGTTGAACCTCTTTGTGTTTTATATTGTTGGCTTAAACACTATTCTCATTGATGAGTAAATAACTTCTCCAATATTTCATGCTCTCCATTTAAATATTGTGAAGAAGACTATTAATATTGTGAAGGTTTACTCACTAGTGGAGAATGGAAATCTGAGCATAAAGATTCAGCTGCTGACGTGGGAAAATAGATGCAGAGAAGTGCCGGTGATATCACTCTCTTCTCTGTATGAAAACTCATGTCGATGTGAATACTGTTGGCATTGAAATGTGTGAATGATCTCTAGATCTCTCTTGGTGACTACGTGATGCTCTGTGCATGCCTCTTGCTATGTGGAGGAACACTCAATTATTGATTGGAGCTGTTGCATTACATTAATGTTGATGTGGCATTGATATTGCTTAGAGTTATGAACCTACTGCTGGAGCACTCATTGAAGAACAAACCTGTGGGGCTGGTGTAAATATCTATTGGATATGGAGGGCGTGGTAAAGACATCGCTACATTCATAACATATGCAAAGCCTTATTCTTTCCGGAACTTCTATGTGAAGGACAAGCTAATTCTCATTCGAATTGATTGTCCTTTACATTGATTGTGTAGCTGCTTGCTACTGCTAAGAATGATCTATCTCCCACGATGGTGTGGATTGTGTGAGCGGTATCCAAAATCGTGAAGACATTTGTGAAGGAATTCAATGATCTCTTTATCCAGTGCTACGTTTTCATTTTTTTAAAATTTTGGAGCTATAATGCTGCAACAGTGTTAAAGATTGCGTTGAAGTTGAGTAGAGGCCCTAATTCCATGAACTTGATAGCATGAAAAGCAAAGGATTTGTGTCAAAGGATTCCCACAACCTCAAAGGATTCCCACAACCTCAACATCCAGTATTTGAGCATACTACTTTAAAGTCGCGTCGTGCATTTGTGGGGTCAAATCCACGATTTTTTTAATCTTTAGAAGCATATCTCAGAGTTGTTGAGCATACTACTTTAAAGTCGCGTCGTGCATTTGTGGGGTCAAATCCACGATTTTTTTTTATCTTTAGAAGCATATCTCAGAGTTGTTGGATTTCTTATACTTCATATTTCTTGAGAGTGAAGGTTGTTTATCTTTAGAAGCATATCTCAGAGTTGTTGGATTTCTTATACTTCATCTTTCTTGAGAGTGAAGGTTGTCTAGTAGATTGTTGAAGAGATTGGAGATAGTATTTCGTGCTACCTGTCTCCTAAGTTTTTCATTGTGCTTGTTTGAAGCTTGTTTAGAAAATTTTGAAGTCACAGTATATTGTAGCTTTTATCATATTGCAGAGATTCAGGTCATGCTATTTTGCAGAGACAGATCTTCACATAGTGTAAACCTTTTGTAGATTTCTGCATAGATTGTGATTGCATTGCAAAGAAAACAAATTGTTTTCATGAGAAACTAGTGGACAACACTAAAAATACATTGGTGGACAGTTTGTTGTGTGACGCTAACACCAAAACATTCAAATTAAGAGACCTATCTTCATAAAGGTAAAACATTTAATTTTCTGATCATGATCAAATTTGTAATCTACATTTAATTTTCGGATCATGATCAAATTTGTAATCTACATTTAATTTTCGGATCATGATCAAATTTGTAATATGTGAGTTCATTTGCACTTGAAATTATTGCATGTGAGCCATTGTAAAGGAGTGCACTCTCGGTTGAACCCGACACTCATTCTTTTTTCTCAGTCAAGTACTTTAAGTGTTGAATTTGATTGTAAAAGGGAAGAGTTGCAAGAATCTCCTCTCCATTTGAGTGAGTCTTTTTAATCACATGGAAAGATTAAATAGTTTGATAGAGTTACTGAACACTTTACTTCTCTCCTATGTTGAAAACATTGTCATTGTCGACAAGACTATTCTCACTCACATTCGGAATTGTGTGCAAGAAACACACTTGAGTTGCATCTCATACGAGAAGAAAAGCATTCTGAAATTTTTCATGTTCAGAATAATCCTCTTTATTATTCTCTTCCACAGCCTGCACAGATTGATACCACTTCTGTTATCACTAGAATTTGCACCCTAACTGCTAAGGTTCAAATCCTAGAGCATCTTTTAAAAATTGTTTAATGTAGGATTAGATGTATAAACTGTTGAATGCATAAGAGTATAGAGACCACTTTATATGTTTCATTTAATAAGATAGTGGTTGCATAAACATGATAGACTTGAATGAAAGAATACGAATATGAACTTGCAAAAAAAGAGGTCAAGTTTGCTGGATCATTAATGAATATGTAAATCATTCACAAGGTTTTAGGCATAGAAAATATCTCCATAAAAACAAAGTTATGAATAATCACAAGACATTAAGCAAAAATGCTCATCTCAAAAGCAATCACTTCAAAACATTCTTGAAACAGAGTGAAAATGTAATACATGTGCCTGTAGAATAAAGACAATAGTTTGATCTCCAAATTCTCCTATTACACTCTTAGCCCTCTCGGCTGGAACTCTCTCTTCTTTCACTACATTACAAATTACAATATTTATAAGAGAAAATACCAAAAATAAGCTATTGCCTAACTTTTAAATTTAATCACAAAAGATCTGGAAAGACTCTAATTATCTGCCAGCTAATCCCTTTGACTGCCATCTCATCACCAATCACCCTCAAAATCTGTAACTGCTAAGTGATGTGTTAAATGTGTCTTCGAATGCGAAACTCAGCCTTCAAATCTGGAAAATACGATTCATGTTCAATCTCTTCTTTTTGCTAATTGGAGATGGTTGTTGATTCTGTGCTTGATTTGTGGCCTAAAAATCCGGGATTATTATATTAAAACAGAGTTTAATGATAAGATCTTATCAAGGCCTTGACACCTTGAACACTAGTTATTAATTTACATTCCTCGGACTATTGAAATACTCCTTCAATCATGGAATTGGTTCTAGATTTCTGATTGTTACTCTGCCACCTATTATCAATAGCTGTCACACTTTGATACTTGCCATCATTTTAAGATGTGCTTCTTTATTTCTTCATCGAACATCTCGTGGGATCTGTGTAAAACCCGATGACATTTGTAATTTCTTCCTTCAAGCTCTGAGAGGTAATTCTTTAAACAATTGTGACAAGAACTCTGCACAAGTTTTACATCATCCTCTACGCGTAGTGTATAAGTAACGGAGGCAAGGACCTAGACAAAGCGGCCTTTAGCAGCTGGTTTTGAGCTTTGGAACTATAATGGCTGGAAAAATATTTAAAATATAGCATATGCAGGGCATGTTTCTCATTGATTTGCTTACACCCTTGCTATTATAGAATCTGTTTCTCATACGACTAGCTTTACATGTCCTGAAAAAACACATTACCAAACCCAAAAATAGCTATGCAGCTGGATAACTTGGCACAAAGACCAGATAACTGGAGAAACGAACCAACTCCATCTGATATTCTCATATGTGCAAAAGCGGTTTCCCTTATAAATTCCAGCTTCAGGTACTCGGGCATATCATAATTTTTAATCACACGAAAAAGTGTTGTAATGATGTCGGTTGCAGAATAACCAAGATTATACAGACCCTTTAGACGACGTGACAAGTCTGATCAAAGTTCCTTTCTAGTACATTTTGGACCATGCTTTACACATGTAAAGGCAGAGGTTGATCACAAAACTTAAACACATTCTCTTGGTTAACAAACTGTAAACCACTGGTGTGATAACTTTGAGAAACGCACAATAGCACATCTACTTTGTATGGGCTCAATGATTTTGGATGAAGAGTTACATGCAAGGGCAAGTCTTGTTGAATTGGAGAATATTTCCATGGTGCGCCTAAGAGCTTGTTGAGCTCCACCTGTCATGCTATCAGCCTTATCCAAAATTATAATCTTGTGCCGCCCTGGAGGAAGAATTACCTTCTTCTGTGCAAACATTTTAATCTTGTTTCTCACAACATCGATACCCCTGTCATCAGAGGCATTGAGTTCTATAACACATTCTTTATAATTGCTTCCAAGCAGTTCATGAGCAAGTGCCAATATACTGATGGTCTTCTCAATATTTACAATTTTGATTTTCAAAGCCGTGTTGAAATGAAGAGCAAACAACTAGGATTGATAGACGTTTGAGATTTGACTATTTTGGCAGGGAAAATTGAAGTCTCCCTTTACAGGCGTGCTGCTGGAATCTGAGAATTTTATGGGATAAATCTGGTACCAACAACTTCAAAAGCACATAAGCAAATCAATGCCACCACATCGGAAGAAAATTAAAATGAAGATGAAGTTTTGCATAAAGATTTTTTGCTTGTTCTTTCGATTCCAATCCCATCATCAAAACATGGGAAGAGATCAACCACAAAAAGCACATAACCGGTCTTGGATACGATAAGGAAGTGACAGTTCACATTCCTGATTTCCCTAAGCCTATCCAGTTTCAGAGTGTTGGATTCATCCACAAGAGTTCATCTTCATCCATTCTAGTTCAGAGTTCGACATGCCAACAATGTGATTGAGTTGGCCACATGAAAGATAATTTTTTTGATCTTCACCCTTGTAATCATTGTGGAAATCAAATAGATGCTTTAGTTTGAAGAAACCCGCAAGAGAGAAGATTCACTATGGGTGGATCGCTTCTTGGAAATGGTCATCAACAACCAAGAATATTTACAAGTCATACCAGAGAGTTCATTCATGAGTATTGACACATCTTTCACTTGAGACATATTCTTCTCCTCATATTGTTCCTGAAAAAGGTGGATGATGAACAGTTAGAAACAAGAGAGCGAAAACAAGTGAGTGGGAACAAGCGAGCCTGCATTAGATCCGGAGACTTGATCCTGCCAAACTTAGAGTTGTAGCCAAATCCATATCCAGAGCCATGAATATTAAGTTAGTAGCATACATCAAATTATACTAGCACTTTGGAATTTTCCAAGAACCTTTGAGCCTTGGAGCCAAGTTCTAGAGTTTGTGATCAGCTTAAAACCACTCATTTAGTAGAAGACATACAACTTCTTCTAGCCTTTCGGAATATTCCAGGTGTTGATGTTATAGCCATGTGAGGCATCCTCACTAGCCCAAGCCGACCTGAAATGTAAAAAAAACATTAAATATAATTTTATATGGTAAAATGACAAGTCGACCTAGTAAGGGAATTTTATGAAAAAGTAATGCATAAAAAGAAGTACTACTGCTCTCATTTGATCATAATCACCAAGCAAATTCTCTCAAGTAGAGTGGTTCACATTTTCTGGGTTGGAGAAGACTTGAGGAGCATATTTCTTGAGCATTGACTCAGTTTGTACTTTTTATCTTCCTTGTACTAAAATTTTAGAGAAAGAAAGGGTTGTTGGGTTTTTCTCGAGTTTGGGTTTTCCCAGGGTAATGTGTTGCGTCTCTTGTCTCTATTGTTTCTGTGCATAGTTGTTCTTTCAATGATCCTTTTCATTGCTTATATATATATTATGATTCTATAAGTAAAAAACATTAACACTAGGAACCTCTGAGCTTTGAAGCCAAGTTCCAGATTTTGTGGTTATCCTTAAACCACTTTCATGGTTCATGATTTTCCAGCTGCTGAGATCGATAGTTTCTGGTCAGCTTTAAAATTCCCTTATAGTAGAAGACTTTAAATTTTTCTATCCCCCTTTGGTTGGTAGTCATCCAAAACCACCACTTTAGAGAGCACTTGTACTTAGCAACAAAAGTGAGCTTTTGCTAACTTGCTTGGCATAGTCGGATTGCCAAACCTTTTATTTAGCTCTCTTTTCTTGGACTCATATACACCCCTTCGGATTAAGGGGGGGTTTGTTGGAAATGAATTTGTAAGGAGATGAAGAGTCTTCGGGAGTCCAAGAGACGCCTTGGGAATTTGGAACCCAAGGGTCCCTTCTTAATGTATTTATGTACATTACCTAATGAGAAGAGTGTGTGTTCACTCCTAAATATTTGTTTTGTGTGGTTTATTGTTGTATTTGGCTGTGTGCTTAAGCCAATCTCTCTATTTTCCCAAGTGGGAAAACTAACAAAAAAGAAATGATCAAATATGTTATGCGGTCATTGAGAAAGGGACGTCATGCTAAAGAGGGGACCAATCTCTAGTCTATGTTTTCAAATCTACATTGCTCATCAAATTGTGTGAATATTGTTGTAGATGACTTTCTCTAGTTAGTTGATTGTTATATCCCCTAGAACTACCTAGTTATGAGGTACAAGGATGGGTGCTGCTGGAAATGGTCTCTAGGTCTGTTGCAAGTATCCCTATGATTTTGTTCCTTCTTGTCATGAAAACGCCTATGGAAACCATAAACTACATGCCCCCTTACCAAACCAATGATCAAGCACAACACCGTTTCCCATAATTAATTTTCACATGTAGTTTGGTGTTCAGTGACAAGCCCAACATCATCCATGAACCCTCCAAGTGACCACCCATGCAAATAGGGGGGAAACAAGGTGTTCAAATTACATTGGAAATTTTAACATGTGACCATATAACTTCACAATAGAGACTTTTAATATGAAAAGGAAGCTATTATTTTCCAAAAGACAAGAAAAATTGCAATTGTGTTCAGTTATGCATTATAAACAATTCAACAATTCCACAAATTAGAATACAATTTACAAATTTTGTATGCATAACTAAATTGATCATACAATGTGCATCTCCTGTAGTATAGTTTCTGAGGGGGTATGGAGGTGGCAAGGGAATTACCTTTTGATCTTCAAACTCCACTACCTCCATTTTTTGCATAATATAAAAAAACAACATGTATTCCTTCAACTAGATGAACATATCCATTTTCCATTGGACAGTCACTTTCAGTTATGCAAAATATAAGTGGTCTAACTAGTCTTTGACTAGGATTATCCTCTTCTAGATAATAACCAACATACCTGAGAAGACACTTATGCCATTTGAAATAATTTGTTTGTATTAAATTGGAAGTCACTGCATCCCTCCTGATAATCATGGCAAAATTTGTATCATAAAAATTGATTAAAAAAAGAAGACAAGAAGTTGGACAACTTACCATGGGTCAACCATCGCCAGATCCATATCATAAATTCCCCTCTTTTTCATTTCCTCCTTGAAAGGAGGATAATCTTTGACAACAAATTCACGATAATCATTCTCCATTGCATCCTGTACCACAACAATAGCAAGGAGAGTTCAAAAATATGACTCTTTTCTATCTAAGTGAAACACTAATTAACTACAACCATAAATATTTATATGCAATATGTCCTTGAATATTAAAAAGATACTTATAAACTTTTCTTATACAAATTAAATAATAAAATTTGTGTCAGATCAAATAACACACACAACACAAGCTAGAACATAGAGATAATATTTCTAAAGATTTAAAAAAAATGCATGCATGATAGGTAAAATAGAAGCTCTAGATGCTAAAAATAATAAGATAGATAATAACAAGTAAAATAATCATTAAATACAAATAGAAGGAAAAAAATAATACACTTCCATGATTCACCACATTGTCCTCACAATAATATTTGATATTATTAATCGATGGTTAAGAAGTTTTACTTTTCAAAGTTAAATTATAAAAGGGGTCTTTGCAGGAATAAGAGAAATAGAAGGGCATTCCAAACTCAATAACTCTTACTAAGAGAGAGGTGTCAAAAAACATGTGAGAATCAAACAAGCAGAATAGAAAGAAGCAAAACATTCAAATAAAAATAACAGAAGAAATATAAAAAGTTTGCATCAAAGTTTCTCCCAAATCTTGTTAGTGTCAAGATAAAGGAAGCAACCATAATTATAATAAAAATATATATATATAAAAATCATAGTAGAGAGGAAGCAACCATAATTATAATAAAAAAAAATATATAAAAATCATAGTAGAGCTTACAATTAATATGTATGGTGTGCGGAATCTCACTCCAAAGTTAATATGAATTCTTGCTTATTCATATAGAAAAGGATGAAATCAACATTGAATTATTATGTTATCTACAACACAAAACATTTTCTAGTAGAAGAGGCAATACTAATTGATAAATATCACACACTAACAGAGCTAATATCCACCTGCATTAGAACCATTGACATCAATGTATCCAATGTATCCACTAAAGGACTGCAAATAATGAGATCATTCTTATCTAGTTTTGCACTTAATCTAGCAAACACTTCATGAAACTTCAAGATCTTTCCACTAGATTCTTTCCAATGAGAAAATAGGATGAATAATTTACCAACATAGTTTCCATCCCATGCCGTTCATCGAGGCCACTATGTAACGATTGCAGAGACATGACAAGAAAGTTAAATGTAGCGTTGCTCGAACAAAAAGAATAGTTAAATCAATTGATTGCAACTTGTTGTGGTCGCATAAGATTTGTATAGTATATGCATTGCTATGAGGACACAAAATTTAAAATATCTCACCAAAGGATTCTACGCTGAAATTTGAGGGAATTGAAAAAGAAACAACTAACAAGATGTTCATTTAAAAAAAATAATCTATAAAAATTCACTTCTTAGAAGCTTGCATTGGATTCCAAAACCTATATAGTCCTAAGCCTTCTATCACTATGATCAGGGTTGGATGTTATAAGTTTAGAATAATGACAATGGAATGGGATAAGTAGGAAACATGAGGATGAACATAGCTTAAATATATCAAAAGAAGTAATGAGTTTAGAGTAACGACAATGGAATGAGATAAGTAGGAAACATGCGGGTGCACATAGTTTAAATATATAGGGCGACAGAAAAAAAAGAAAAAGAAAAGAAAATATTCATGAGAACTCATTCTCTTGTTTAAGACAACAATATATTTTTTTTTTATGTGTGTGCACATGAGATCAACGATGATGCAGATTGAAAGATTGGACATAGATGTCTTTAGTTGTGATGATGATTCAATTTGAAAAAGTGTATTTTATTTTGATAGTGTTTCTGTTTCTGTTGATTAACCTGAATTTATGAGTTAGTCGAGTATTGGATATGCGATCAACAAAGATGAAATCTTGGACACAATGATGTATCCAATTGTGATGGTGATTCAATATAAACGAGGGTCTTATATATTTATGAAAAAGAATTTTAAAACTTACCTTTTAAAAAATAAAAATAGATGCATCAATAGCATTAAGCAAAGCTAGCCTTGATGTTGTTACATAAAAAAACAACCAAGTTTCCAAAATGCCAAAGTTATCGGAGTTGTTCAATCTAGAAATATTTTAAAATGGGAGTGTTGGGAACTATTTGTAAATTTCATAAACCCATAATATTTCATTTCCTACAAAGAAAAGGTCAAATTCATTCCCTTTCTTCCCAACCCATTCCAACTCAAAAAATAACAACAAATAACTATAAGTCCCAAAATGGCGAGCGATACTATATTCTTCATTGAACAAGAGGCTATTATGCTTGGATTCGATCTAGACGAGTGTATCCTTATCCACAACTTCCACCCACACTTCACAGGAAACTTGGAGGGAGGAAAGTGGAGGACCATTATCAGAAGGGCACCTGCTACTATTTCAAACCACAGTGTAGTTCCACGCTTCCAACTTGGACCATGACTATTATGCTATGTTATTGTTGGGGGCATTCGATAATGAATGACCCACTGTGTGCATAAACTAGTACTTTGAGGAATAACTTGAATATTTATGTTGCTAGGGAATTATGAAATGATGAGTTAATGATGATCAAATGTTTATGGCGCCATGAAAATATGAACCGATGATTAAATGATACAACTATGTTTATGTATATGATGTACTTTTGATGGGTTTTCAAGTGTGACAGGGAAAGACAAGTACATGCGACATAAGATTACCTCAATACTGTGTAGACTTTGGATTGAGTTAGGTATCCACGGAAGGTGATGTTAACTTGATGTAAATTTATATGTTATGATTTTTTCATTAAAATATTTGATGCACATGGTGTTTCACATGAAGGTATAGAATCACGATTGCCAATCGGTCCAGATCAAGTAATGGGGTTGAATTGGAAGAAAGGTAGTAATACTAGTGATTAATCCATGTGACGAGTGGGGAAAAAGAAAGAGAGGATTTTGCTTGTCAAATGCATATTTCCATGAGCGTAAGCCATGGATTCGACCAGTCATGAGGATTAGACTGGGGGTGCACAATAAGGACTCTCCCTTATTCCCTAGAGACCATGAGTCCCTCAACAGGGTGGTCGTGACTAAGTTAACACGGCCTTAGTCGTTGCACTAGTCCCCACCACGGAAGATGGATATTTGAAGGGCATGCACAGAGCATGGCACCCTTTATATGCCCTTTGTAATGCATCGCATATATAAAATAAATACTATGGGCAAAGGGTGTTTATTTAAAAAAGAAAAGAAAAAAAGAAAAAAAGAAATGAAAATGATTTTTATTAATCATGAGCAAATAAGTTAATCATTTTTTGTAAAATATAATTGGAATTAACTTGTGCAAAACACAAATATATTGAAACTATTAAATTAAATAAAAAAATCTCGAAGCACACACCCACTCAATTACGGAAATGGAGAAATCCAAGGAATCATGATTGAGAAAATCTAGGAATATAGGTGAGAGTAAATCTAATTAAGTAATTGGAAAATTAGGAAATTGTGAGCAAAGTGACACATGGGTGGGTGAATAATTAAATAAAAGATAAATAACGTATTCCTAATTTTGCATGTGAGAGACACATGGAAAGACTCTCAAAGATATAAAAGTAGAGGCGAGCATGAAGCTCAAACATCTTTTCTTTTCCCTTATTGTTAGATGGCATAGATTATCCCCATTTTTCGTCGTTAGATGAATGGGGTTCGGAGCACCTTAGGTGATCTTCTTACATTCATTCCCATTGCACATCGGGGCCCAAGGGGAAGAAGAGTAGTCGTTGGGAGAGGTAGGGTGGTTTCCGATGGACATCGATGTTTGGAAATCGAAACATGGACTTGCTGTGGGACTTTATCATATTCCACAACCTTCGACACTCCACTACAAGAGAAATTTCTTAGGCTAGTGCAATTCATTTGTATAGTTGTTTCTATCATTCTTTTTTATATGTTTGGAAGAACATCCAAAGAGATTTGTGCTATGTTAGATTAACTTGAAATTGGTGACGGTTACCTCCCTCTCAAGGATAAACTAGTTAGGTATGGTTGAACGAAAAAGATGATGAATCTTTCATTTCCTGTACTGATTCTTGCACAATTCTGGCACTGAAGTCCATATTGATCAATTTAAAGGAAAATGTGGTTGTGATTATGGTAGTGAAATTGATGTTTCTTTTTCTGTGTTGTTGATTAAAGAATGCGAAATTGTAATTCCTATACTGATTTAGGAACAATGAATTTTAATTTCTGTAATGAAAAAAATATTCTAGTACTGAACAAAATGGAAAAGGTTTGCTATTTTATTTGTTGAGTGTTGACCTTATTTTGAGTACAATCTAAAATAAAAAAGGGTGTTAATTCATATGATTCGAATTGCGAGAAGAGTGTTATTTATTCTTTATATAATTGCAGTTTAAAGTAGATTGTTAATTCTCATTTAGGAGTGACAACCTTTTTCAGTGCTGCCAATTTTAAGGGAAAATAATATTCATAGTTTGATGCTATCAAAACCAAAAGAAAATAATATTTTGAATCTATATTAACCTTCTTTATATATTAATCGACGGGATGAATGATATATATCTTCATGTACCAACCAAGTTATATTACTACTGATATACATAGATTACTATTGATGGTAAATTCATACTAAGCAGTGATATGGAGCAATGGAAGAGGGCTATAATTGCACTTCTTGTCTACTTAGTTTGGCAATGATAGTGTTTTATAATTCACCTCGATATTGATATATAGTTACATTTTATATAGTTTTTTTCCAGTGAAAACGTTTTATATAGTTACATTATATATACTCTAGGACCTATGACTCATCTCGTATTAGATTGTGATAGTTCAATGTGCAACATGAGAAATTTGATTTGTGGAGTTTTAGTTTTCCTCTACTCCAATAATTAGCCGAAGCCTACCACCCCCTTAATTATTCAATTAAATATTGTTCATTAATTAAGATAAGAGTCAACAATCTATTGAGTTTTAGAAAAACTTGATCTCATTTCATTTAAGTAACAATACACTCTTGTGTTTAGTTGAAGCGTAGTTTTAGTTCATTAAAATGGTTACTGGCAGCCCATTGCATCTATGGTTAAACAAATCTTGGTTACTGTTAACACAATGGACTACAATCCTAACTTAATTTGTATTTTCACACACCACCACTATTGTTAGACCGCTGTGAATGCGCTGGCTTTCTCGTAAACCACCCAATGTGTTCAGGGTAGCTTTGGTGTTTTTTAAGCAAAGCATCCCAGTAAATATAACGTGGTTTTATAATTTACAACTATGTCTTATCCTTGAGGATTCCTTCAATGAAGAGTCCACAATGAAAGCTTGTGCTCTATAGTCAGTTGTCCACTTGATTGTTATGGTTGTATATAAGATTTCAGTTCCTATCCAACACTGGGTGCTATGAAAACCTACACTATTAGTTGAAAACATAGTTTATTATGCCTTTGAATGGAGCGGAATATGATCTATCAACCGCCTATATCCCCCTTAATAATAACTTTTTTTGTACACAATATCAACGACAATATCATTTAACCATTAAAATAGTAAACTCATGCCACCACTCATTAAACCATTAAAATAATACTAAACTCATGCCACCACTTATATCTTCGTTTGTTCGTACCCAACTCAATATATCATGGATTTTAGTGCTTGTTTTTAATTTAATTTAGTTGCAAAAACAATAACTAATACCATGTCAACTTCCAAAATTTCAATAGAAAAATCAGTTAATATTCTCTATTTTTAGTGGGTTAGGGGATGTGGGGATATAAGGAGGTAGAGAATAATGAGAAGTTTCCAATTTAACTAGGATCTATGAAATGGGATTTGAAGCTAAACATCAGTGGATAAATTTCAAGTTATCTTTCCAAACAGTACTACGATACTCCAGATGATCAAGAAAACATTAGTGAAGGAATAAAAGTTAGTATTACTTACCATGGTCAAACTTGATAACAAAAAATAGAGTATGTGTTTTATTATATAAGGCTTGGATAAGGAGCAACAAAGCTAGTGGGAAATGAATCACTTAATTGAAAAATGAATCACTTAATTGAAAAATGAATCACTTAATTGAAAATATCTTAGGAAGAAACTTACTTCATGAATGTATTGTCCCAAGAAGGTTGTGCACATGGATATGATATGCATAGTATAGTAGCCAAACTTGGCTTGATAAATATAACTTGAATGGAGCAAAAATTTCACTAGAATCTTTGTCAATTCAAATCAAATTTTTTATGTTCATTTTCTTTTACCAAGAATATATATAAACATTGGATAATAAAGAAAATAGAATTAAAAAATAGTATGTGTTCTATTGCTGATTTGGAATGAATTTGGTTATCAACCCTAAACTGGCTTTAAACATAGGGCCAAGTACGATCTCAGTGAAAGACATTATTTTTAACATTTAATGTTGTGGTTGAATATATAATGAGGTGTGAAGGTGCTTGAGTCACCCAAGGAAAATTTCTAGTGGTTTGAGAACAAGACAGTAGGAATTAGAAATAAGAACCCTGAATGGATCACTGTGTTTGTAGGAAATTACATTGACTTTGTGCTTCTAGGTTTTAATTTTTTGTACTCGTGCATTATACATTCTCCTGTGTGAATTTTTAAGTTTGAGTGTACATTTTATAAAGTTTTTTTTTATATTATTATTATTTAGGATTCTTGGGTATGACAATTTGTAAGAAGAGACTGGTGTGCTTTTGGTTTTCATGGAGTGGCTCATCGAAGAAAAAAATTAGGATTTGGAATCATTAATACAAGTCCATTCCCGAAAATGGATGTTAAAGCCTAAAGGGTGTATTTTCCTGGTTGTCCAATCCAAAGAGTTTATTTTTCTTAGTCTTTGAGAATTGGTGTTATTTTGTATATTTTTACATTGATTTTCACATAATGTGGTTGTAATTGGATGAATAGTAATTTTCTATATAGTAAATGGTTCTATATTCACCCATTAACAATATTCCTTGTAGTGTTTCTCTGTCAAAGTTGAAAATTTATCCTTAGTTAACTTGTTTCCTTCGTTCTCATTAAGGAACAATTAGGGACAATTACTTTTTGTATACAAGAAACTTCCAGTTCCTTAAAAGAGATTATATCAGTACTAGTTGAAACATCATTGTCTATTATGCATATTCAAAGCTCACAGAGATAGAAGCCATTAGGATTCATTTTCATTTTGTAGTCAAGATAATTCTAGTGCTTTAGGGTTATTATTAGGATGATAAGATAATCAATCATTCTATGATGTCTGTGGAATCATTGTATTTTTGGTACTTGTAATAAGCATTATAAATTTTCAACAGTCATATCACTACATCTGACATTCTGCAGAGAGTAGAAATCATATAGTAGTTGTTTATATATCCAAAAATGTCATTTTCTCACATATTGACCAGAATTTCTTCCTTCAAGTTTTGGATTGAATCTAAATGACCCACTTTTAGGAAGGAATTCAATATTTCAAAGTTTAAGTGAGGAATTGTTGAAAGCTTGCATCAAGTATATAGAGTTGGCCTCATATAAAGTGCTTGTGCCTTGTCACACTTCATAATTTAATTTTCCAACGTATGTTGCGATATAAAATTTTGGTTAAGAGATCCACTAGCAACATATTTGCTTGTTTCATATGCCTAATATAGAAAGGTATTTCTTGGGTATTAACTTGTTATTGTTCATATGTTCCATTTTTTTAGTTTGCAAAACCTTATTGTATCATAATCATTTGGACACTTGGTAAATGAACTTCTTCCATAACCTATTCGACCCTCAACATTTTCCATTGAAGCTAAGAGAGTAACCAATTCGTCCTTCAATTGGGACTGTTGAATTCAACGAACTTGCTCTTCTAATTGAATGTTATACATCTTAAATTGGCAGTTCAAGTGGTCACTAGAGAAAATCTTGATTGGTTTAAGGATCGGAGGTTTCTCTTTGGTATTAATTTATTTTGGAACAGCTTACTATTATTCCTTTCTCAAGCCCACATACTTTGATTGGTGAACAAATCTTTGTTTTATCCAAGTGCAATTTCATCCCATCTATTTGTTCTGATAGTGAATTTAGTTAGTATTCAAATCTGAGCTTGCATTTCAATACAAGGTGATTTTGGTATCCTATATATTCTTATAATTTGACTTTAGTGACAATTCTAATTGTCATTCAAGTGATTCTATATTGTCTTAAGGATTTGAAGCCTTAGCTTGCACCAATTTATTATGAGAACCATAACAATCTTATAATTGTTGGAATACATTTTGAGTTGCATGACCACATAAATATGCCTTTAAAATAAGTAAATAAACCTCTTTCTTCTCTGATTGGAATTTGGATGATAATGAATAGGTGATAGTTTGTGGTTTCTTCCTTGCTATACTGACTCACATATATGATAGTCCTTATTGTTGTTAATTCTGAGTTTTCAATCCTTTCTTATCTTTTTGAACATTTGATGCAATACGTCCTCTCTAAAACTATCCCCATACTAAATATATTCATAATTTAGGAGAAGAATTATCACTCTCGGATTTGATTCACATTGTGAGTATATATTTGGTATCATAAAGTTTCTTGGAAACCTTGGCTTTATACCCTCATTTCTCTTTCAAAGAGGAAGATCTGATCTTCTATTTTAGCATTTCATTATTTGAGATTTGAAGGCATTACTTCTTTCCAAGACAAATCTATTTTCTTATCATTGTCGTTCTTACTACTATGAGGTGTTGGTCTAATTGCTACAAGGATTAAGATGTTATTTATGAACTTGTGATTGGTATTCTTACCTGGATGGTATACTACTCACATTAAGATTGGGTTTTACTTGAGGAATAATCTCGAATGCCTTGTGATGAGTAGGGTTTAATGAAAGGAATTGGTAAGAACTAAATGTTGAATGTTAAGATCATATTCTACTTACTTTTGGGGCATGTGCAAGCTAATGAGGGTCACTTTTGGTGCGTTAGATGCAATAAAAAAATGAAAAATCAAGCATCCCTCAACTTACTTGGTTTTTCTTACATTCTTACACAAGATAACTTGCATCGAGTAAAAAAGATGAAACGTAGGAAATTGAGTCACGTTTCCGAATATATAAGTTTTAAGTATTGAAAATTTACATAACTATGTCAAATTTCATGTTTTCTAAGTCACTTTTTATTTTTTTGGCAAATGATAAGGTATATGTTTTTGTGGGTGCAGCCTTTCAATGCCTAAATGACGGTTTCGGGCTACAAAAATTGGTAGACATGTATAGAACCCGTAGCACTAGTGCAGTGCTATTTTTCCAAAATTAAATGTTTAATTTTTTATTTTTTTTGAATTATGCAAGTGATCAAACCTCGAGAATGATACGTCAAATGTGGGTGCAGCCTTTGAAGGTCTTAATGTAGTTATTTCGACTTGGATTTTTTATAGCATGTAGAGGTTGGTGTCTTCTAGTGCAACATACAAATTTTTTTTTAAATGGTTGTGAAATGAAAAAGTTACAGAATAAACACTAACAATATGTTTTTTGACCAACAGAGTGATGAAACAAGAAAATTATGAAATAAATAGAAAATCTCAATATTTTTTTTAAATTACATATTTGGAATCTGCATAAAAAATTCTATCTATGCCTAAAATTTCGTCAATAATGGTCATGTATGTCATGTTGTAGAGAGTGGTGAAAAACATGCATATTTAGATGCAAAATTGCACCTAAAGGGTCCCTCAACTTCTTGCACAAACCCTTTGGATATAAAATGCTAAATGGGATGTTACTCTCAAGTGAATGATATATGGTGGATTGGTTGGGTCAACTTGAGAAATTGATGCTAGGGATATCAGTCACTTTGTTAACAATCAAATTAACACCCTTAACAAAGTGAAAGGTAGAAGAACATTTTACTATGCGCTCGCAACATGAAGACATAAGACAAGTACATAAGAGAACAATCCTCTCTTATCTAATCACTACTTCCATAATCGAAAGTGTTGAGTGAATAAAGAGGCAGCCTAAAGAGGAAAGGTTTAGTGATTGAACTACTTGCTTGAAGGCTCAAATCTAGTATCCACTAGTTAACAATGAGAAGAAATGCACAAAAACGACATTAATTGAGACTGAGAATTATGAATTTGTGACAAAAAGCCTGAAAATACTATAGAAAGTGGGTTTTTGAGTAAAAATAATAAAAAATCAAGAAAAGGTATTATCCCAAATTGAAAGTTGAAACCTGAATTCCCATTTCCCAATACTATAAAACAAAGGCATTTGGGGCATAGTAGGGGACAAAAAGTGAGAGTAAAGGCATGCTAGAAGGATTTCAAGGTTGGAAAGCTCATCTTCAACAAAGTTCTTGAAGGATCAAAGGAAAGGATGGAGAAGGTTGGATCAAATAAAAGGAGGAAGGATTCACCTCAACCAACAAGGCTGTAAGTATTTATTTTCCTCAATTCAATATGATGCAATTCATGCCCACCCCCAAATTTGTGTTCGAATTTAGGTTTTAGATCTAGTTTTGAATCCAAGTTTGGTAGATAGATTTAAATTTTTGCAATTTTTTTCAAGTTCTTAGAGATATAATCTAGAGGTAAGAACCTAGCAAGCTTCTACAAATGGAGGCCTAAAGGCCATGCATTCTCAAGCAATGGGATCTTCTTCAACTGGCTAGCTTCAAGAGGTATTCTACTATCTTCCTCCCTTCTATTCTCTTGAAAATTACTTAGAAATATCAAAGGAATGAATGAATATTGCATGTATTTATGTCATTGAATATCACCAAATTCATAGTAAGATAGATAATTGGAGTAGACACATCCCTACTACTATGGGTATTAATAGATTGGCGGCTCCACTTGGGTTAATTTGAATCTTTTTTCAAAATTTTGGTGTTCCAACCTTAAATATATATTTAAATTATCCTTAAAACTATGATAGGACCTATGTACCAAGTTTAAAGAACCTTAGAAGCCTTAAACCGACCTTATTCAACAGTTAAAAACTCAAAAATCTTGAAAATTTGGCTCAATTTTTCGTGTTTCTTGATCTTGAAATGTTGACGCACCCTGTATTTTAACACAGAGCGCCAACCTTAGGGTGACTCACCCAGTGTGTGTGTAGAGTGAACCACTGAATCACCTTACTTGTGTACAAAGTGCGCCAGCCTCAGAATGCCGCACTGCTATGCATTCTGAACTTGCGTAGACCGAGGGTTTTGAACTTTTGGACCTAGGTTTCTCATTTTTGTTCAGATTTTTGGGATTTTTTTTCTCTGATTGGATTATGGATCCATTAAATTATATTGTATACATTACATGGACCCTAATTAGATAAGATTTGGAAGATTTTGAAATATTTTAAAAGCTTTTTGGTTCAAATTTGCAAGAAAATTGTCAAAGCTAGTTGTAAGAATTTATTGTTTTAGGGCCACTTTTAGGAATGATTTTTGTATTTGCAGACCCGTACATGACATTATAAACATGTTACGATCAATTTACCACATAATTGGAAAAAATTGGGACGCTTTAGTGTGAAATCTTTAAATTTGAATTTTCTCTCCAATACCCTTAAAAATGACCTAATTTGGTAGAGTTTTTTTTTTTTTTTTTTTTTGCAGGTCAGATTGCTTGACGCCATATATTGCATTTAGATCCACTATTTGATGAAATTATGATTTATTTCTAAAAAAAATTGATTACATGAATAGTTTGAAAATGGTAAAAATAAAAAAAACATGCAAACTTGTTTAAAAAACCTTTAGGCCTTTTAATTTTTGAGTTCCACATGCTTGGAAAAATGAAACAAGGAACAAAATCACAACCATGATACATGATAATATCATTTGGAAAACATTTCACAAATAGATTTGCATTAAAATTCAAAAAATTGAACATTACACATTGAGATAATTTGAAAATGTTTCCCTTCAAAACCAAAGAAACAACTTTAATTAGTAATTTTCCATTTTGGGTCTACAATATTTCATTTTTCGCATACACAATTAGAGAGAGTTGTAGCTATAAATTCAATTTTCTTGAGATAAGTTGTGTTTGAGTCACCGTATCCTCTTCACTTGGTCTTTCGAGCGATCTTATGAATGAGAAAGTAGATCTCATTTGTAATAGTTTAGGATTTGATTTTTCAAGCAATTTCTTTTCGAGCCACCGTATCCTCTTCACTTGGGATTTCGAGCGATCTTGTGAATGAGAAAGTGGATCTCACTTGTAACATAATAGATTTGAATTTTTGCATACAGTTCTCGAGCTACTGTATCCTCTTCACTTGGGATTTCGGACAATCTTGTGAACAAGAAAGTAGATCCCATTTGTAATGTTTACTTCATAGTATTCAAAGGGCTCTGCATATCCTATTTGCTTGCACTTTCAGGTGGCCCTGCAAACGAGAAACATAGATCGCCCATGTAAAAGAATTAGATTCATTTCAAGTGAAATATTTGTTTGGTTTACATCGATTTTTGAAATATCAATAATTAACCATATTTCAGAAGAACTATTCCTAAAACATAAAAAAACTACCAAACATTTTGCATCACCAAAACTTCATAGATTTGGAAACCCATTCAAATGTTTGGAAAGAGTTTTATGCATGTTGTAGAAATTTTTTCTATTAATTCTATTTTGCAACTTGCATGTTTGGAAGAGCCACATGAAATTCTAACTTTTGATTAGTTTAGAGCACTCATCAAATTGAAAGGTAGAGTAGTGAGCATATTGGATTGTTTGGTTCAATTTTTCGAGTGAACACACCACCAGTTTCACTTCCACTCCCAAAACTAAGAAAAGTAACCTTAACATTGGTGCTTAATCTAAAACTAACCAAGATTTAATTTTCATATCACCAACAAGGTTATGATAGTATCCTGGATGAGGTTTGGAGAGTTAATACTCTTGGGCTACAAAATTTTTGAAACTAGCATTGGTTATTGAGAGTTTAAATCCATTAGTAGCAAAAAACGTTTGTCGAGAAAGCACATATAACATATGCTTCAAACATGAGGTAAATCTAGACATGTAAGGGTGGTACTCCCCCTTTTACTTGTTTAGAGGGATATGAACTCATCATGAAATTCCATGTAAGTGACAAGTCCTCGAGGTGACATCACTTTTATGGAATACCTTATTATGAGAGTTGTCCTAGACTTACAACTATTCCTCCCAACCATCGATTGTGAAGTGGTAACCTTATTTGTTATTCCTAGGATATCACATAGGCTATTTTGAGTGGGGAGCACTTACACTATTTTGTGTGGGGGGCACTTACAGTACTTGAGACATGCTTTGGAGATTTTAAACATTGGGAGGGTGATTGGTCAAGAACCAACACTTGCACCCCTGGTGATTAAATTTTATTGTAACTGTTTCTCATGTCTTTTCTATTAGCAATTGTTTGAGGCTTGACATCCCTTATGAGCTACTAGTTTTGTAAGGCCCTCTAATCCATCTTTTCACTAAGCTTCGGTTCTTTGGAAAAGTAGTTTGCTTGCTTGAATTCATAGGAAATTTTTATTGTGTGAACACTTTTTTTTTTTAGTCTACAATGCCTTAGGATTGTTTGATTCTATTTTTAATTAAAAATACCATTTTAAAACAAATTATTTTATCAAAATATTCAAAGTGGCTACTCTCCCGATCTGCCAGTCATGATGGAAGTGAGGTGAATCACCGAAATTTGAAGGCCCTGCTACATCGTGAAGACAAATACAAAAAACACAACCTCGTGACTTGGAAATTGAACAACTTCTAGATTCAATTAAAAATAATAGAGAAGAACAACATCAAACAAATACTAAAAATTCACCATTATCTAACAAAGAAAACATAGACATTGTTGACAATCATGCTCCATTTGAAATTGAAACACTAGAGAACAACACAACTACTCACGTAAACCCACCTTTGAAAACTCTTTCAGACTCAATGGTACTTCACATCAATGAGTTATTGGATTAAATCAATTGTCATGTCCCAAATTTTGAATTGGTTCACAATGGCCTAATCCCATTGGTCATATTCATGAGAATTTGTCAAATTGATGCTAAGGGTCAAATAATTGCCAAAGAGGAAAATTACTAGTTTCCTAGGTTGGGAGTGGAAGCTTTGGGATTTGGAATAAGAAGGATAATAAATGATGTGTGGAAATTAGATGAGCATAAATATTTAATAAAGGAGCTAAATAAATATATACAATAGAAAATCAAAGTGACATTTGATCATGAAGACACATGGAGGAAGTGGGACCCACACAAGCTAGATTTTCTATGCCACATGACATACTCCTCTTGTCATTTCGAATCCATAATAAGACCAAGGGTATTGGGATGAGTTGGAAGGTAAATATAATTTTCATGAATCTATTAAGGTCGAATTGGAGTGGAAGAGTAACTCCCATGGAAGAGGAAGAGGCCTTTTTGGAGCTAGTGAGACACTTGGACTAGATTCCCTATCTCTATGACAATGATGATAAAAATGCTATGACACCTATGACACAAATCAAACTTGAAGACTAAAATATGACATATATGACATTTCAGGGCTAAAATTAGCCTCCAAGAGGGTGCTCAAGGGAGTTAGGGTACCTAAGATGCTTCCACATGTGATTTGGTGGAAGTGGGAGACTAGGAATTGTTGTACAAGTGGAATTCTTTGGAATCTCTTCCCAACTTGAGTTGGAATGCATCTCTTTGAAGGAATTCGAACCATAGAGATCTTTGAAAATTTATAAATGTCAAGAACAAAGAATGAAACCATATTTTGATCATTTTTAGAATTTGCTATTGCATTTGTGAGAGAGGAGCTAGTGGATGACTAGTTTCTTGCCTTAGCCAATTTCGAGGGTGAAAGATTCCCATACAAGTTGGTGTTTGGAAAGGCCATTCAGGTCTTTCATGGAGATTTAATGGATTATTTATTTGCAGGTGTAAGCTATAGGGAAGCTCATGGTTTCTTCTATTGTAGTTCACTCACTCAAACATTTCCAGTTTTCATTGCATATTCTTGCTCCTTGAGGGAGGGCGTTTTTGGTGAGCTATTGTACTCTTTGGGGGAGATACTAATGCCCCATTTATTTTGTAATATGAATTAAATTCTCTGTTCTTCATCTTTATAAATTTTCAGGTCGAAATTCCAAGTGGAAATGTATAAATCTGATTGTTAATGAAAGAATGGTGTCATTTCCCCACTACCTTGATGTATAGCAATGGTGTATTGATGTATTTGAATGAAATATCATTTCTCTGATGTATTTATGATTCATGTACTTTAATTTATGAGATTCAAAAGTTTCATGTTTAGTACTTAAGCATTTGGAGTCATTTTGATCAGTTTAATACCATTTGAAGAATATTTAATGCCATTTCCCCTAAGGTTGAAACTAGTCTTTTTGCATATGATTTAAGGGAGTTATAGAAGACATTAAAAGTTGAATGGTGATCCATATCAGTTCATGTTGATGTAATTTATATCTACCCTACTTCCATTCATAAATTCGAGTTGGATTGAGTGCATTTGGAAAGTCATTTTCATCATCTACCCTTAGGGGATTTGAACCACAATTTACTAGTAAAAATATCTATCTTGACCATATTTTAAAGAGGAGTTTCAAAAGTCATATGAACACTCTAGAGAATCCATAAAAATTATAAATATGTCTTAATATCATCCAAGTACCTTCTGTAGGAATTTGGGATAATTTGGAGTCATTTGGAGTCCAAGGGACCAACACTAGTCAAAGAGAAATTGCTCGTAAAATACTAGACATTGACGAGAATATTAAAGGAGTTTGAAGAAGTGTTTTAATGGTATTAAATAATCCCTTAACATAATAATAAAGTATTTATATCATTCATACACCTCCTTAGAATATTTGGGAGCATTTGGAGCAATTTGGAGACCTAGACATCAAAACTAGTCAAAGGTCGAATTAGGGAAAAAAGTGAAAAACTTGTCATTTTAATTAAATTATTGAAAAGGGACATTACAGTGGTGTCAACTCATGGTCCTTGCACCTATGAGTTAATATAATACATTTAATAATGAGTTGCATCCATGTCTTACTATTAGGATGAATTCTATGAATACAATTCTTATGAGGAATATGCAGATGATTATGAACAATATGAAGCAGAATGTGAATGGTATGAGGAATAGGTGCTATCATGTAATACTTCTTACAATTTCAGGAGGAATGAAGATTTTTATTATGACCATATGTATGATAAATATGAATATGACACACCATCAAAGGAGGATTCTATGAATGAGTTACAAAGATGGAGAGCAACATATAAAACCTTGCCCCAACAATATCAGGCATATCTTGATTTGTATAAGAAAAGTAAATATAAGCCCCCTTCTTTCGAAGACTTTGCTAATTGGGTGTTTGCAAATAGGCCCAAAAATGAAGATGCGGAGTTAGTGAAGAAAGGTTTATGCCCTTCTTGTAAAATACCTTGGAGAGAAACTCACATGTGTGTGAGTGAAAAGAGCAATGAAAAATATGAAGCTTCAGGGAATGCAGGTATTTCCATCTAGGGGAGACTTCTTGGGTACTCTTCAAAAAGAGATTCCAAATGTATTGATATTAAGGAAACCGAGGGGAAAATTACATCAAATTTATTGAAGGAGAAAGATGAAGATACATCCCATGAACTTGAAGAAGATCCTATTGAAAATATTGAAGATTATTTAGAGACACATTCTACCTTGGACATGAATCAAGGAGCATCTACTGATGGATGCTTGAACTATGATGGAGTACCTATTGATGGGTGCTCACACCTCTATGTTGGTGACATAGAGATAACTTTTGACAATATTGTTGCAAGCCAAAATTCTCTTAAGCATGAAAATGAAGACCTTGTGGTAGTTGAAGAAGAAACAATATCAACTTCTCCATCA
The DNA here is from genome assembly GCA_027924585.1 of Larix kaempferi. NCBI lineage: Eukaryota > Viridiplantae > Streptophyta > Pinopsida > Pinales > Pinaceae > Larix > Larix kaempferi. Next base: position 1,674,225 of record BSBM01001430.1, on the reverse strand, counting down.
CCACTTGAGCTTCATGAAGTTGGTCCAAGTAAGAAGGAAGAAGATGAGGAGGTTAATTTGCAAGAGCCTCATTTTCTTGAAGGGTCCTTGAAGATGAATGAAAAGAAGATCCAAGAGTCCCTTATCATTCTCCCTGACACTCAAGCATTGGTGTCAAATTCTTGTTGGAGAGCTACTTCATTGGAGGAAACATCCTTCCTTGAAAACATGGAGAAGATTCAAAGAGCAATGTGCCACATCAAAGGTAATTTCATGTCTTTTCTTTTTGATAGAAACCATTTTTTTGAGATTAATGAATTGTTACATGATTCATACTTGAAGAATAATGAGGATAATCATAAGCTCAAAATTCAAAATGAACAACTTCTTGAAAAGTTGCAAGATACTTGTTTTCCTCCTATGTTTCAGATTGTCAAATGGTAGATTGTGTGGAGGATTATCATGACATGGTGGATCATGAGAAATGTGGAAATTTGAATGTTCTTGATATGTTTGAAGATGAACTTGAAGATATCCAAACACTTTATGTGGTGGAAGAGGAACTTAAATTGTCTCTTGATGAAGGTTATGCAATTTTTAAAGAAGAGCATGATTCCTCTACATTGGAACTAATCTACAACAAAGGTTTTACACTTTTGAAGGAGCTGAATGATACTACCCATATGGATCCTTCCCATGATGAAAATTCTGCACTTTTTGATCATATGGATGATTTAGTTCATTCTCCTACATCCTACAATTAAATGTTTTGCAACATTAGTCTTAATGAAGTATGGGTGAAAGGGTTGTTTTTTATGGTGCCACATGAGGAGTATGGAACTCCTAGATTTACCTTTTATGATGACATGGTTTGAGCACATTCTTCTCCACATTTGCATCAGCATCATTTGTTACTTTATGATGATGCACATCTACATGGATGCACCTATGATATGCATTTGAGTCACTTGAAGACTCGTGGTTTTTTTTGCTCAACACTTGGTTCATTTGATGTTGGAGGAACTTCATCCAACACTGGGGTGAATAGATTTATGATTGGAGAACATTTTTGTTGGAAACCAAATAATTTTTTATATCTTTATGATTCTCACATTCATGGATGTATGGGTGAGACTTCTTTGAGTCATTTGAAGTCTCCTTGTTTTTCTTGTTCATTATTCGGTTTAGATTTTAGGGGAGATTATTCATTCACTTCTTGGATGAGGGAATAGATGGTTGAATAATTTGATGCATATCACATCCTTTTGGAGAAGCATGATAGGACATGGGATCCTCACCTATGTCATTGGAGAAGATTTGATTGGTTACTTGATGCTTGTATGCACTTGGAAAATGGTGGTCTACTTGCTTGGAGGTATAAGCACTTTTATGATTCTTTGATGAAGCATATTCTTGATGTTCATTTTCATTATGTTGTTATGTACTTTGATGATATATATTTTGTACTCATGATGTTTGGAAGAATGCATACAAGAAAATGGGATACAGGAACTATGAATTGGAGAGAACTTCTAATTGTTGGAGTGCAATACACACAATGGGACCCTGAGATAATTCTTAGTCTCATTGGTTTCAATTTTTTGGGGAAACAAGTAGTATGGGGGATGGATTCCCCACTGAATAAAGTGAGTTTAATCAGAGTAGTGTAGCAGCAATCATGGTGGTTCCTCTCTAAAAGTTTCATGGAATCTCAAAGACTCAAGGTTGGGCAATTCAGTAGCAACTTCAAAGAATTATACAGGAAGCAGGTTCTTTAACACCCATGTTTGAAATTGCTTTAGGACAAGCAATATTGGGAAGGGAGGATTTGTCATGTCCCAAAATTTTAATTGTGTCACAATGTCCTAATCCCATTGGTCATATTCATGAGAATTTGTCAAATTGATGCTAAGGGTCAAATAATTGCCAAAGAGGAAAATTACTAGTTTCCTAGGTTGAGAGTGGAAGCTTTGGGATTTGGAATAAGAAGGATAATAAATGATGTGTGGAAATTAGAAGAGCATACATATTTAATAAAGGAGATAAATAAATATATACAACGGAAAATCAAAGTGGCATTTTATCATGAAGACATGGAGGAAGTGGGACCCACACAAGCTAGATTTTCTGTGCCACATGGAATTCTCCTCTTGTCATTTCGAATATATAAGAATCCCAAGGGTCTTGGGATGAGTTGGAAGGTCAATATGCTTTTCAAGAATCAATTACGGTCGAATTGGAGTGGAAAATTAACTCCCATGGAAGAGGAAGAGGCATTTTGGAGCTAGTGAGACACTTGGACTAGATTCCCTAGCTCTATGACAACGATGATGAAGATGCTATGACACCTATGAAAAACATCAGACTTGAAGGCTGACATATGACATATATGACTTGTCAGTGATAAAATTATCCTCCAAGAGGGATCTCAAGGGAGTTAGGGCAACTAAGATGCTTCCACATGTGATTTGGTAGAAGTGGGAGACTAGGAATTGTTGTACAAGTGGCATTCTTTGGAATCTCTTCCCAAATTGAGTTGGAATGCATATCTTGGAATGAATTAGAACCATAGAGAGCTTGGAAACTTTACAAATGTCAAGAATAAAGAATGAAACCAAATTTTGATCATTTTTAGAATTTGATATTGCATTTGTGAGAGAGGAGCTAGTGGATGACTAGTTTCTTGCCTTAGCCAATTTCGAGGGTGAAAGATTTCCATTCAAGTTGGTGTTTGGAGAGGCCATTCAGGTCTTTCATGGATCTTTAATATATTCTTTATTTGAAGGTGTAAGCTACAGTGCAGCTCGTGGTTTCTTCTATTGCATCTCATTCACTCAACCATTTTCAGTTTTCATTGCATATTCTTGCTCCTTGAGGGAGGGCATTTTTGGTGAGCTATTGTACTCTTTGAGGGAGATCCTAATGCCCCATTTATTTTTTAATATGAATTAAATGCTCTTTTATTCATCTTCAGAAAGTTTCAGGTTGAAATTCTAAGTGGAAATGTATAAATATGATTGTTAATGAAAGAATGGTGTCATTTCCCCACTACCTTGATGTATAGAAATGATGTATTGATGTATTCGAATGAAAGATCATTACTATGATGTATTTATGATTCATGGAATTTACTTTATGATCTTCACAAGTTTAATGTTCATTACTTAAGCATTTGGAGTCATTTTGATCAGTTTAATACCATTTGAAGAAGATTTAATGCCATTTCCCCCAAGGTTGAAACTAGGTTTTTTGCATCTGATTTAAGGGAGTTATAGAAGACATTAAAAGTTTAATGGTGATGCATATGAGTTCATGTTTATGTCATTTATATGTTCCCTATTTCCATTCAGAAATTTGAGTTTGATTGAGTGCATTTGGATTGTCATTTTCATCATCTACCCCTAGGGGATTTGAACCACAATTTAATAGTAAAAATCTCTATCTTGAACAGATTTGAAAGAGGAGTTGAAGAATTCATATGAAAACCCCAGAGCATCCATAAACATTATAAATATTTATTAATATCATCCAAGTACCTTTTGTAGCAATTTGGGAGAATTTGGAGTCCAAGGGACCAACACTAGTCAAAGAGAAATTGCTAGTAAAATACCATACATTGACGAGAATATTAAAGGAGTTTGCAGAAGTGTTTTAATGGTATTAAATAATCCCTAAACATCATAATCAAGTCTTAATATCATTAATACACCTACTCAGAATATTTGGGAGCATTTGGAGCAATTTGGAGACCTAAACATCAAAACTAGTCAAAGGTCGAATTAGGGGAAAAAGTGAAAAATTTGCCATTTTAATTAAATTCTTGAAAAGCGATATTACATCAATCCTCTTCCCAGTTATTGTAATAAAATGAAAAATTTAACACTTTATCCTATGGCTTCATCAGGATCACAAGGGAATACATCATCGAAACCTAAAATAGTTGTTGGAGGTAGCAGTACTTCCAAATTGGCCTCTACATCAATCCCAATAGTTATTATACTTGTTATTAGTACAAGCTCAACCAACACTTTAGTGCTAGTTGGTATAATTTTGGGTTCCAATCCTGGAAGTACATCCACTTCGTCTGTAAGGATCCCTACTGGGGGGTTTGCCTTACCAAATATGGGTTTTCCATATGGTTTGTTTAATCGAGGTCAAACAATCAAGGATTAAACCAAATTCCTCTTGGTATACATAACATTTTTAAAAGTCCTACTTCTGTGGGAAAACCTTCACCATGGAATGGTAATATTCCTAGCGGAAGCAATGAACCATGGAATAGTAATGCCAATTGGGGTTATGCTCCATATATTAGTGGAAATTCCCCGGGGGGTTATCCTCCAACTTATCCTAGCAAAATTCCTAGGGGAAGTCCACCTATCAACCCCATTCTGGAATGGAGTGGGAAGGTTTTAGAAAGTATCCAATCTTCTTGGGGCCCACCCCCACAGAGGGGGAAATCAAAATTGGAATGCTTATCAAAACCAAGGAAACAATCAATGGAGTGGTCATATTCCAACAAGTAACCAATCTTATTGGGCCCCACCTCTACAAGGGGGCAATCCACCCATTAATTCTATCCCGCAATGGCATGGTCAGGTTCCAACAAGTAACCAATATTATAAGGGCCTGCCTCCACAAGGGGGGAATCCATCCATCCATCTTGTTCCACCATGGAATGGGAAACATTCAGGAAGTAACCCATCTTTTTGGATGCAACCCCCGCAAGGAGGAAATCAACCTTGGAATTATTTTCAAGCCTAAGGACAATTTCCATGGTGTGGTTGGGACCAAGAAGTAACCAATATTCTTGGGGACCACCTCCGCAAGGGGGAAATCCACCCATTTTTCATGTTCCAGGAAGTACCCAATCTTCTTGGGGTCATTCTCCGCAAGGGGTAAGCCTGCCTTGGAATGTTTATCATACCCAAGGACGACATCAATGGAGTGGTCAGGTTCTAGAAAGTAACCAATATTTTTGGTTCCTAACTCTGCAAGGGGGCAATCCAACCATTAACCCCATTCCGCAATGGAGTGGTCAGGTTCTAGGAAGTAACCAATATTTTTGGATCTAACCTGCAAGACCTACGTTTGATCCAGCTAGGCCACCACATGGACCTCATGCCAATGGTATGATGGATTCCGTTAACCAACTTGAGCATATTACCCACCAATTGGGACAAGTTTATGTTTAGACTTCAGAACTCACAATTGGCCAGGAAATGCAACTACTTGATAATCATTCCAACACTTCTAACATCCTCATAGTCTCATCCATATACATTAGGGAAAAGAACAAGAATTATAAGGTTAAGCAAAGTGATAATCCTTCCCAGAATTTCAAAATCCTTATAGTCCAATCCACAGAGATTAGAGGAAAGAGGAAGAAATACAAGAGTAAGAAAAATGCTAACTATGGGATGGGATATGCACCAAAGATGGCTCAATGCGGTGGGAAACAACAACCCACTAATTTTATGCAACCCTTTCCACAACGTCATCATCAAAATTGCTACGACATTGGTACCCTCACCAAGGAGCAACCAACCAACCCCCTTGCATGGGGGAAATTATCCCAATTCCAATGTCTCCATGTGTGATCATGAGATGAACATTCAAACAAGACTTCATTCTTATGATGTCCTTCCTAGTACATCAGATCAATCAGTATCACAACCATAGACTTAGTACCACCCACCCCAAAGGTGTTCTACATAAAACAACGCATAATACTAATGCGCGAGATGATAGGAACAATAATGTTACTAAGGACAGTATAAGAAAATAATGCAAATTTCCTAAGTCCCTCATTTCAAATTTCTTCTTGGGGATTGATTTCATATGGATTAAAATTTTAGGATCACTACGGGTAAGAATAAGTTCATCAACATAAAGAACAAGTATTAAGAGATGGTTTCCTAATTTCTTGGTATAGAAATTGGGATCAGAATGGCATCTAGAAAAAACAATTTCAAGGAACTGAAAGATATCCAATTTTGAATACCAACACCGAGGACCTTGCTTAAGTCCATAGAGATATTTCTTAAGGAAACAAACAAGGATGAAGTCCTTTTGAACATACCTAGGAGGTTGTTCACTATAAATTTCTTCTTGCAAATCCCCATGCAAGAAGGTGGATTTGACATCCAATTGATGAACCTCCCATCTATGTGAAGAAGCAAGGGAAAGAACAAGGAATATGTAGTTCATTTTGGTGACAAGGGAAAAGGTTTCATTGTATTCAATTCCTTCAAATTTGAAAAAAAATTGGAAACTAGCATTGCCTTAAGTATTTTAACACTTCCATCTGATGCATACTATATGGTGTGATAAATCACCCACATGTTCCAAAATCACCCACCAAGGTGTTGTGCAATTCTTGGTAGCAAATTCAATAAGGAAAAATAAAACTTAAACTATACTGAACAAAAGATCACCATTCTTCAAATTGCAATACATATAGAGATCACCAAGACAACATGTAGAGAATCAAAGAATGGATTTTCATTATCATGACAAAGAATAGTACAAAAATATGCACTTTGGTATAATGAAGAGGAAATGGGGGCATTTGTAACTATCTAAGGGAAGGTCAGTTTATCACCTTTCATACCTCTCAATCTCTAACCAACTGCCACAAAGTAGATGTCCTCAATGGTGAATTAGAAAGTAGGTAATGGTCTCCTTCTAGTTTAGGGAGAATTTAAATAGAGTAATGGCATGAGTATGATATGGAAATTGTGTGTGTGTAATGGTGATGACAAGGGATTTTTAATAGGCACAAGAGTGATCAATAGAAGGACCTAGATTCAATGTGAACATTCTCCATTTTCTTGATTTCGTAGTGAAGAAATTAGGGTTTTGGAACCTAGATCTAGAACTTATTTTTTACCACATCAAGGTATGTGTCCACTTTGGCCCCTTATTCATTAAGGAAGAGGAAAATAACAAATTTCATCTCGAAACTCACTTTTTGGGACCAGTTCATGACTTTGTAGGAAAAACATGTGACTTAGGTTGATGATTTCGAAGGAAAACCAGTGACCCCTTTCAGATTGGTCAATTTATGTTAGGATATTTAGACATTTAGGAGTTAGTTAAGATCAACTTGTGTAATATATCCGTTAGGAAAAGTGTGTTTCTTTAGTGTGCATTAGTATGCATTTGTAAATATTTAATCCGACAGTCACGATATGTTGTGATCCGACGACTCAACTTCTCTTAGATCATACCTAACCTTGATCCTTGGCTTAACATGCGATTGGTCCATGATCTCTATTTAAAGAGCATGGAGGGTCATTGTTTAGTTGATCGATTATGAGAAGCTCATTTGTAACTTTCTTTCTTTGCATAATAAATTGCTCCGTAGAAGCTATTTGGCTAGGGCCGTGGAGTGTTTCCCTCTCGAGGGTTTAAACCACGTCAAAACATTGGTGTATCGATTTGTGATTTTTTTGTGTGAAGTGGTTGCTCTAGGTGTTCGGTCTTTTGGGAGTACCTTGTGTACCCGAACATGGTATCAAAGCTTTTATGAAGAGCCGCTTCTAGTTATGATCTAGATCTTGAACTGTTGTTGCCAAAACTTGAAAGGGTTTCTGGTTCTGGTATTTTTGTGCATTTTTGGGCTATGGAAGGTGTTACATTGCGTCCGGAGTACCGTTTCCATTGGGAAATAGTTTTCATTTGATAAAAAACGGTTCCTGGTTGCTTCAGAAACGCGTATTCCATCAGATCTGAAGGTATAATGTTACAGTGACAGTTTTTTTTTTAATTTATTCTGTTTTAAAAAAAAAAAATCTCATATTTTATCAGATTTATTATTAGATTTATTTTAGTTTTGGATTGTTGTTTTCCCTGTCTGCGTATGCTTTTTTCCATGCACCTTGTGTGATCTCGGCGAATTAGAAACAGAAAAGGAAAGGGTTTTTCTTGGCTACGTATGTTCTTTGCCATGCACCTTATGCGATCTCGGCAAATAAAAAACAGAGAGAAAACGTAGACTTTTTGGGAAAGCTAAATAAATCTAACCCCACAAGTGTGGATTTTTTTTTTGTTTCGGTTTGTGGTGTGATTTGCAAGGAAAAAGGAAAGCACGAAAACCAAGCAAGAAGAGAAAAAAAAAAAAAACCTTACTCCTTCCCATATTTTACATACCTTTTAATCTAGCTCACTTGGTTCAAATTTGCTTTATATCTTAATAGATCTTGAGTTCAAGTCTTAGGAAGTTACTTTTAAAATAAAAAGTGTATGCAATTTCTATTTTCAAGTTACTTTATTGTAAAAGTGCATCTCACTTAAATAATAAAAAATAAAATAAAAAGTGAGTCACTTAAGTTCATTTTTATTGTTGCACTATTTAAAGTAACATCATTGTAAAAGCGAAATCACTTATTTTACAAAAGTGATTCATTTAAATCAACTTTCTTATAACATGATTGTCAAAGGTTCATCTTGGGAAGAGGGGGGTCCTTTTTTTCTAGCTAGTCATGCTCTATTTGCCACATCACTATTGGGGACATCTTCAACTTTTTCTTTGTTCAAGCATAACTTCATCATACTGAGTCAGTTTTCAGTGCCGTTTTTTTTTTAAACTGCCCATTTTTTCGAGCTCTTCGCATCCATACTATTGATTTTTATTTTTATAGCCATTAATTTTCATTATGGCCGCCCCTTGTGATATTCTACTTACCAGTTCCAACTATTTCTCATGGAAATCTTGTATGGAGGATGTTCTACGAAGTATGGGACTTTTCAGAATTACCTCAGGGAACGAAACAGAACCCACTGATGATGAAAAGAAAATCAAATGGGAAAATAGATGTGACGAAGCTTGTGGATTGATTGGGATGTCAATCTCTACTGATTTGAGATTTCACATATCTGGAATTGATGAACCTGATGCTGCTTGGGACAAATTGGAATCTATGTTTGATAAACACAATGAAATTCGAGGTCACCAACTCGAAAATCAATTGATTTCTTTAAATCCAAGTGATTTTTCATGCATACAAGATTATTTATCTAAGTACAAAACTCTTAAACTCTTATATAAACAATGCACGATTAAGATAGAAGACAAACAATGCATTTATCATATTCTTTCCAAACTTGGACCTGCATATTCTGTTTTCGTATCTACATTTTACTCCATGAAAGAATCATTGAATGTAGCTAGCTATCAAGAGCCTAGTCTTGAATCCTTTTGTGATTCTTTGATTAGAGAGCAAGATAAGCTCATCCATCTTGGAATAATTAACAATGCAGATACATCTGGGAAATCCTTATTGTCCCAATAGAAAGAAAAGTCCAAGCCTCCCAAGAAACAAAATTTTCACAATAATAAGTCATACAAGGGTCCCAAACCCTCCCAGTCAGCTCCTTCTTTAAAAAATGACAAATGATCAAATCCAAAAGGTAAGAAGATAGAGCGTCATTACAACTATTGCGGGAAAGATAATCATGATGAATCTAAGTGTTTCAAAAATATGGTAGCCTTGGAAGTAGCAATGAAGAAGCACCCATCATCCTAGATTCTCCTTCAGAATCTACCTCTCATGGACATGCACTTTGTGTTTCTGGTTATTCTTATAATTCATCTTCTTCTTCTATTTCAAATGAATGGCTCATTGATTTTGGAGCATCTTATCATATGGCTAAGGATCAAGCCATCTTTTCTACTATGCATGAATGTAAGACCAAACAAATATTTGTTGGTGATGATAGATCTCTAAGTGTTGTAGGAGATGGAACAGTTCCAGTAGATAATGGTCATTTCAGTGATGTACTATGTGTTCCAAGAATTTACTGCAATTTGTTATCAGTCTATCAAATCACTCATTCTGGTGAAGGTAAAATTGTGACATTTACACCTCACCAAGTTGTAATCAAGGATTTTAAAGATCCCCAATAGGTCCTAGCTACCGGAATTGTTGATGATATTACCAGGTTGTACAAGTTTAACAACTTTGGGTCATCACCTTTTCCTTCAGTTTTTGTTGCTCATAGTGATAACTTGAGCAAACTTTGGCATGAGCGATTTGGTCACTTAAATTATCGCTCATTGCAACAACTATGTAAAGACAATATGGTGACAGGTCTTCTGATGGTATCTTGCAGGGATGGTGTTTGTTCCGGTTGTGTACTCGAAAAACATCATCGGGACAGTTTTGACAAACGTGCCTCTTGGCACGCCTCGATTCCCTTGGAGCTTGTGCATAGTGACTTGTGTGGTCCTTTTCCATCTGCTTCTTTTTCTGGTTTCAAATATTTCTTAACTTTCATTGATGATTACACCAGATGCACTTGGGTTTATTTCCTAAAACTTAAGAGCGAAGTATTTAACATGTTTTTAGCCTACAAGGCCCTTGTTGAAAAATAATCTGGTCATCAAATTATTAAGTTAAGATCTGACAATGGAGGAGAATATGTTAACAAAAAGTTCACTACTTTCTGCACTGAACACGAAATCCAACAACAACACACTATTCCATATACACCACAAAAAATTGTGTAGTTGAACGGAAGAACTGCACTTTAAAAGAAATGGCTAATTGTATGATCCAATTTAAGGGACCAAGTCTTCAATTTTGGGCTGAAGCCATAAATTGTGCAAATTACATAATTAATCGCACCCCCACTAAAGCTTTACAAGGTATCACACCGAAAGAAGCATGGAATAAAATTAAACCAGATGTAAGTCACTTCCGTGTGTTTGGTAGTGAAGCATGGGTTCACATTCCGGATGAAAAATGGAAAGCATTACAGCCTAAAAGTGAAAAGTGCATATTTGTTGGATATTCTGAAGATGTACAAGGTTATAGACTTCTTCAACCACATTCTCATTATGTAATCATCAGAAGAGATGTTAAATTTGATGAAAATCTTTTGGCCTGTGAGCCTAACTCGGCGATTGTGCCATCTTTGGCCTACGAGCTTGATTCAGCGATTGTGCCTTCTTCTTCTTCTTCCAACTTCCTTGACAGGTTTCCAACTCCAGTTTCTGATGATGACAATGAGGATGAAAATCCACTTCCTCCTGCTCATGTTCCTCCAGTTGCACCAGCACAAGTGCTTCCTCGATGGGTCCGTTCAACATGTGAATCAGATGGTGATCTTTCCAGTGATCCTAGAGATCAACATCGAACGCATTCTCAGTTTCAGCGAGCCTCTTCTCTTTTGGCTCAAGTTTCCAAGAATCATAATCCAGAAACCTTTGCAGAAGCTTCAGGGAATCCAGATTGCGATGCAGCTATGGATGAAGAATATTGTTCCTTAATGGTGAATGATACTTGGGATCTTGTACCTCTTCCAAAAGGAAAAAAACTTGTCAGATGTAAATGGGTCTACAGAACTAAGTATTCATCAGATGGAAGTGTTGAAAGACTTAAGGCAAGGGTAGTTGCTAAAGGTTTTTCCCAAGTTGAAGGGATTGACTACAATGAAACCTTTGCTCCTGTCTCAAAAATGAACTCCATCTGTCTTGTTCTTTCCCTTGCAACCTTACATAACTGGGAATTCCATCAAATGGATGTCAAGTCTACCTTCTTACATGGTGATTTGCAAGAGGAAATTTGCATGGCACAACCTCCTGGATATGTTCAAAATAACTATAGCCTTGTCTGCCGCCTTAAGAAATCCTTATATGGCCTTAAGCAAGCTCCTAGAGCTTTGTATGCCAAAATGGATAACTTTCTCCTTGACATCGATTTTTCTAGATGCCATTTTGACCCCAATGTCTATACCAAGAAAGTAGGAAACCATCTCATCATACTTGTTCTAAATGTTGATGACCTTATTCTTTTTGGTAGTGACCCTAAGCTTATAACCCATGTGAAATCCAGTCTTAAGCAAAATTTTGAAATGTCAGACTTAGGACATTTGCATTATTTTCTTGGTCTCCAAGTCTTACAAACCAAAGAAGGAATCTTTCTTTCTCAATCTAAGTATGCTTGTGACCTTCTTCGTCGCTTTCACATGGAAGATTGTACACCAGCCCCTTCTCCCTTCCAGTCTGGAGTCAAACTTTCTGCCACTTGTATTTCACCTAAAGTAGATGCCACCTTGTATTGCAAGCTTGTTGGTAGTCTCTTATACTTGAATCATTCCCGTCCTAACCTTTCCTTTGTCGTTGGTCATGTTGTCCGTTATATGCAAACACCTCATGAAAGTCACTGGAAAGAAGCTACAAGAATACCTCGATATATTTGAGGTACAATTCAGTTTGGGATTCATTACAGTACAGGGGGGAAACCTTTGTTGGTTGGTTTCACTGATTCAGATTGGGACTAGGATCCTAATGATCGAAAGTCTACTGCAGGTTATGTTTTCAGTCTTGGATCTGGACCTGTCACTTGGGCTTGTAAGAAACAACAAGCTCTTGCTCTTTCTTCAGCAGAAGCAAAATATCGAGCCGTAGTTAATGCCAGTGAGGAAGCTTTATGGCTTCGACAGATCCTTTCAGAGTTTGGATTCGAGCAGCAGCAGCCTACTCCACTTTGGTGTGACAATCAAAGTGCCATCAAGCTCGCTAAAGATCCAGCCCTACATCAACGCAGCAAACACATTGAGCTACATATGCACTTCATCAAAAATCTTGTTCATGATCGTGTTCTTAAAGTGCTCTTTTGTCCTACAGATTATCAAATTGCAGACATCTTCACCAAGTCTCTTACAGAAGCGAAGTTTTCTAAACTTCGATCTATGTTAGGAGTTCAAGAATGTGTCATTAAGGGGGGATAGGCTCTAATGCCTCCTTCCTTCTCCTAATAGTGTCACTTTTGTAAATCCTTCAATCTTATCCCAAGTTGTTCTTAAAGGGGAGTTTTAGGATATTTAGACACTTAGGAGTTAGTTAAGATCAACTTGTATAATATATCCGTTAGGAAAAGTGTGTTTCTTTAGTGTGCATTAGTATGCATTTGTAAATATTGAATCCGACGGTCACGATATGTTGTGATCCGATGACTCAAATTCTCTTAGATCATACTTAACCTTGATCTGTGGCTGTTGGCTTGGTTTTGCAACCAAGCTTAGTGCTATGGGCACCTGCTAACTAGTAGCAACAGTTTCAATAGAATTAAACAAGAAACTAATCTACACAAAACTAATCATGGATATATGCAAGAATATAAGCAAATAATGAAAATATTTTAAAAACAAGAACAAGAAAATATGAAAGAATAAATTTGTATTGAAAATGGGGCAAGCTAATGCTTGCAATAGTAATACCTCCAATGGTGAAGGTTGATGTAGAGCAACTCCCAAGATAAGTAGCTCCAAGTTCCAAGAGGTCTCCTTCTCCAAGGTTGCTTATAATGGCCAAAATACTCAAGGGAGATTTCGGCAGCATGAGGATGAGATAATGGATGGATGTGAAATGAGGAGCCCCTACCACCTTTTTATAGGTTTTGGTGGTGGGGAATACCATTTGTGGTTTTGTGAAAACCAATGGTATTGACCAACATGGTTTAGGTACTTTTTCCTCATTTTTCTTTTTTTTGAATAAAATTAATATTTTTACTCCCTTTTTAATATTTTTGGGAATTTGGACCCTTTTTGAGGGTTTTTTATGCTTTTTAGGAAAAATAATCTTTTTGAGTGGGAAAAAGGGGTGTACTAAGGTCTTTTGGTGACCTTTTGTTGGTTTCAGAGGCTCAGATGGTGGAAAAGTGGACAAATGGGTTATATGAATAGGGAAATGAGCTAGTGAGCACTTTTTGGGTGTCAACAGATTGCCCCCTGATGTGTGAGGGCAGGAGCTCATCGTATGGCCGATAGACATCATAGTTCTTTTGTCTTTTTCTGGGGTTGAGGGGAGAGAAGAGACCAGTTGGAGATTGGAGCCACGGCCCTTGGAAGCTGCAAAAACAAAAAATGTTACATGGCCTTAATATGAATGAGGTATAATCTCTGATAATGGACGAGGCGGGCATTCCCATGCTCGTATCAGGATATAGAACAATAATAACAATAGGGTCCAAAATATGGGGACCTGAAAGATACATGGCCTCAAACAAAGGATGAGGAAGAATCTCAATATATGGACGAGGCGGGCATTCCCATGCTCGTATCCGTAAAAAATAACTGTAAGGCCCGAACAAAAGGGGGGACCTGTAAGATACATAGAGAACCACTGTGACATCATAAGGGTCCAGAGGGGACAAAAATTTGGGATGCACTACTGGGATGACCATGTCTGAGTGGAAGAACTAATATACTTAAATAACAATAGTGCTGCTGAGTGTGGACTCAGAGGAACTGATGAGCTGCTGGATCAATGGTATACTAAACTGAAATTGAATTGGGTACTCGAGGAAGCATATGACTAGATGGCTTCCGAATACTATCACTATGCGCGACCCGAATATCTATAGAAAAAATGTAACTGGTTGTTTCCATAGGTAGACTCTCAAATGTGGAAGAGTCAGGAGGTATCCGGGGTCTTCGACGAAAAAACTTGAAAGGATCAATGCCCTGTGCGAGTCTCAACGATGCGATCAAGGTGTTAAGGTTGAGCATGTGAGAAACAACCATTTGGAGAAGCACTAAGGAGTCTTCTCGAAATGATTCGTAGGCACTCATCATGAATGGTGATGAGTCCAAGACACAGGGACCTCTAGGTCTATCCTCTGGAATAAATGTGGTTGTCGTCGACAGAGGGGGACCAACAACTAACAAGGCAATGATGTTTCCTTGATAGGAGCACGAGGTGTAGAACTGAAGTGTTGTAGTACTGATGGTAGGACTGACATACTTGTGGGGATGGGAAGTAACTGGGGTCATGTAGTGGGTAGACTCAAACTTCCTTTGTTCAGAGCATGATGACATGGTTGACCTGGCAGCGTAGGGGACTGACTTGTCGGTGTGGGGATCATTGCTTTTTAGGGACTGAAGGGTATGTATTGACTCTGGGGGGGTGAAGCTGATGGTAGCTGTCGAGGGAGTTTCAGGGTGACATACTGCAGAATACTCTGAACAAAGACGACCAAAATGGGGAAGCTGCCATATGAGTAGATATGATTTGTTGTGGCGCCAAGGGGCACCATTGGGACCTTCTTCGTAGTTTTAATGAGCTCCAAGAAGGGATAAAAGTGTGCTCTGAAATGGTAATGTCCTGTGGGTTTATGAGCCCAGGACTGTTCGTGCTCATTGGTGCTTTCATGTTTTAGAGAGTCTGAAAGTGGTAAGTGGACTCTATTGGTGTTCTTTTTCATAATTTAGTCTCCAAGGCCTGAAAAAGCATAAAATGATGCAAATGGAGAACTCTTCTAGTCGATGTGACTAGAGTATTCCTTTTTCGTAATTAGTCTACAAGGTCCGGAAAAGGGGTAAACTTATACCAGGTAGACGCCCTTTCAGATACGTTTAACGAGCATGAAAGGAAGCAAGGTTGCTCGGCAATCTTTTCATTGTTTTTAGGAGTCAGAAAAGAGCTTAACAGAAACTCCCTAAGTGCCTTTTTCGTAAAAGGGGTTGCCCGGCCCGAAAAAGGGATAAAATTATACCAAACAAAGAGGGGTTGATGAGAGCGAGAAAAGGTCTCAATCATCATCATCAGTGCGGAAAACTGGATCCAGTGACAGAAAGATTGTCGCAAAGGGGCCACGGCCAATGTGGCACGGAAACCGAGTTGATAAATGGCATTTTGAAAAAATGCTCGAAAAATATGGGCGTGAGAGCGAGAAATGATCTCAAGCGTCATCACGAGCACGGAAAACTGAATCCGGCGATATAAGACTTGTCCAAAACGGAGAACGACCGATGTGGCACACAAACCGAGGTGACATGGGGGCATGAAAAAAAATGCCCTAAAAATCGGGACGTGATAGCGAGAAATGATTTCAAGTATCATCACGAGCGCGGAAAACTAAATCCGGCGATATATGACATGTCCAAAACGGAGAACGACCGATGTGGCACGCCAACCGAGGCGACGTGGGGGCATGAAAAAATGCCCTAAAAATCGGGACGTGACAGCGAGAAATGATCTCAAGTATCATTACGAGCGCGGAAAACTGAATCTGGCGATATATGACACGTAAAAAATGGAGAACGGCCGATGTGGCACGCAAACCGAGGCCACGAGGGAGGCCAAAAAATGGTAAAAAAATAGACCCCATGAAAACGGGAAAAGGAAGGAACTTGCATGAAGTTCTCGCTGTGCTAATTCCAACGGTACCAACGGTTTGAAAAATAGACTTCGTATGATACCGCAATGGTTGTTTGAAAAATGGTGGAATTTCTATAAATAGGGTGTGGGGCCCAAATGACGTGTCATTGTTACGTGCGAGTTTGGCAGAGTAGTCAGAGCTATTTCTTGATTTCCGGGAGATTTCACCGTTGGTTTTCGATTCTGCGAGTTTCAGGTAACTCTATTTTCCTTAGCCTTTTCAATTATGTCTTTTTTGTTTGGCGGCGGGACCCTGAAGGCCGCGAAATTCCATGTTAACCCTCCAACGTGGAATATCGCGGGTTTCGGGTCTTTTCCCGCGATGAACCGCGTGGGTTTTAAGTTGACAGTCGCGATGTTCATCGCGACTGTGAGGTTGGAACCCGCGATGTTCATCGCGAGTTCATGGGAGATAGTCGTGATGTTCATCGCGTCTGTCTGGCCAAAACCCGCGATGTTCATCGCGGGTTTTAGGATGGAGGCCGCGATGATCCTCGCGGCTTTTGATGGAAAAGCCGCGATGGGATTTTTTGCAAAAAATTTTGTGCTGGGGCTAAAAACTTCTTCTGTTTTCTGGTAGGATGTTGAGGAGACCATTGGCCTCATGGCGAGAGCGGGAGATAGATGATGATTTGATGCTCCGGATTCAGACTGATCCGGTGGTTCGACAGACTCTAGCGGTGAGCGGACTCTTGAAGTTCGCTCAGATCCCACCTATTCGTTCAGTGAGACGGCTCTTGAACAAGTTGGTGAGTTGGTGGGTGCCGCCGGAGGGTGCTTTTATTATTGGGGGTGAGAGGTTGGAGATCACCCTCACGGATGTCTATTTTCTGACTGGGTTGCCTCGGTTAGGGGAGGTGGGAGATCTGCTGCCGAGGATCCCGCCAGGTGTAGATATGGAGGATTTGCTACAGACCTTTTGTGTTGATGATGCCGTTTTGCAGAACAGTTCTATTAGTCTGCGATCACTACGTGATTGGGATATGCGGGCTGTTGGGGCATGTGTTCTGCGGATATTGGGTGTTGCTGCACCACATCGTTTGTCTGGGGGACAAACGATGTTGGTGGACTCTGTTCTTCGGGGGACTTATTATGCCTGGGGGCAGATGTTTCTAGCTGGTGTCCGGAGAGATCTGGACAAGGCCAGTCGAGAGGGAGGTGAGTTCTGTTATGCCTCTTTTTTATGTTGTTTTTTCTTTGAGCGGTTGCCGACCTTGCGACCTCGGGTGCCCATTCATGATGGTCTGGTGAGTGAGCCTCGCATGATGCGGTGGGGGCAGATGATGCCTCGTGGCAGCGGTGGTGTACGCGGTTTCTTTACGGAGGAGGTCTACGAGCAGTGGGAGCAGATGCCCCTACTGATTGAGGATTTCCCATATGCCGGCATGGACTATCGAGGCGACCCAGAGATGCCTCGTGCCCCAGGACAGGCCTGGAGTTTAGACGGTATGTTTTGTGTTTTTTTATTTATACTATATCATGTGTTGTTTGATTTATCTGTCTATGATTATAGTTAGATATGCATATGATGGCTTACTTGCATTGTGCAGATGTTGGTCCAGTGCCGCCGGCCGACTACGTGGCTCGTCGAGGGCAGGCGATGGTGGTTGCAGCGGTACCGCCTCCTCGCGGTAGAGGATTTGCGGCACGTGGGCGAGGGGCTGGCCCTCGAGATGATGCCATAGAGGGCGTCAGATAGACCTTCGACATGATTCTAGCTGGACTCCCCAAGGATGGCTGGAGAGACCTGGACCGAGATATTGTGGAGCGTTGCTTTGGTGCGCCGCCTGAGTGGCGGTTGCTCTTGTTGAGGACAGCTATTTTTGTGGCGGAGCACATGGGTGGTGGTCGCGATGATCCGGCAGGGCCGACTGAGAGGAGGATTCGTCTACGGGACGATCCAGCAGGGCCAGTAGAGCGTAGAGTTCGGGCTCGCCATGATCCGGCGGGGCCTGCCGAGGAGGCGCCTGAGGAGCCGAGGGATCCTGATGAGTAGATGATATGTATCTGCCCCCAAATGCTGATGAGCATATGGGGAAGCATTTTTTGTACGACTGATTTTTTTTTTTGTATATTGGGTGCTGAGGGCACCTATGACATGTTGACTATCATAGTTTATATATATTTGTATATATATGTTTGGATATATTGTCATGTATGCACGTGGATGCACATTTTGTCTTTTGTATATGCCCGTGGAGGCACGTGTTATGCACGTGGATGCAGTATTTTGTTTTTTGTATATGCCCGTGGAGGCACCTATTATGCACATGGATGCAGTATTTTGTATTTTGTATATGCCCGTGGAGGCACATGTTTATGCATGTGGATGTACGTTTTGGTTTTTGTATATGCCCGTGGAGGCACATGTTATGCACGTGGATGCATTTTGTTTATGAAATGATTTGATTGGTGTGCCAGTCGAGGACGTTGTTGGCCATATGGTCTGGTACATTATTGAGGTTTCTTGGGACATGTGTAAATGAGATGGATTCAAACTGTCGCATCATTAGCTTAGTGCGCAAGAATTTTCGGAAAAGATAGGGGTCGCGTACCTAGTAATCATTGTTGAGCTAGGAAACTAGGAGCTGTGAGTCTAGGAAAACGTTAAGGTGACGGATGCTCATTTGGAGAGCTGCGGCCAGGAGACCGGTCACGGCATCATATTCAGCTTGGTTGTTGGTGGCGGCACCTAAACATACGTCGTCGATGTGAATTAACTCATGTGAAGGGGAGTATATTACCCAAGCTACGGAGGCGAGATTGGGTGACCAACGGCTTGCGCCATCAGCGAAACCGACGTAGCAGAGTGGAAGAGGATCCATCTGTGGTCATGCAAAGAAAAAACAAATATTTAGGTTTTTTGAATTTTATATGAAAAAATGAAGTAAAACTGTACAATAATGGACGGTGGTGTCCATTAGATTTCCTATGGGTAAAATCGTTTAAGGTACAACCCGTTGCGTGGGTTGCGTAGGGGATTGCCTTCTGAATCGGTCAGAATGTATGCCCCCTGCCCGAGGAAAGTGTGTACGATGTAGGGGCCTTGCCACATAGACACGAACTTTCCCTTTCCGGTTTTTTCATGAGCTTGATCGTAAGCGAGGACAAGGTCTCCCTCAGAAAAGGTTCTTGGGTGAACGTGTTTGTCGTAACTTAGTTTTGATCGTTGTTTGGCTGCTTCCATGTTTTGAATGGTTGTGCGCCGATCTTCATCGGCCTGCTCTAGGAGTAGTAAACGTTGCTCTATCGGGGAAGTGTCCGGTAGGAGTTCAACGATGATATGTAAGGCTAGGATCTGGCACTCGATAGGGAGGACGGATTCGACACCGTGAACTAAATGGAAAGGGGTAAAATTGGTGGTGGTTTTGGTTGACGTGCGGTAGGCCCATAGTGCCGGGAAAAACATGTGGTGCCAATTGGAGTTGGAGGATGGTCTTCAAAATTTTATTGATCGCTTCGACTTGGCCGTTTCCTTGGGTATAGTAGGTGGAAGAGAAATGGTGTTCAAATTTCAACATGGTTGATAATTCTTTCCAGACGACATCTTCGAAGTGAGAGCCATGGTCAGAGACTAGTTGCTTCGGCACTTCGAAACGAGTGATAACATGGTTGAAGAAAAACCGTGCTGCAGTGTCGGCCTTGCAATTGTAAGTCGGCATGACTTCTGCCCACTTGGTGAAATAATCTATGGCCACAACGATGTGTTTGTGACCGCCGGCTGACGTGGGGTTGCAGTCAAGGAAGTCGATGGCCCATTTGCAGAATGGTCCGACAGTGATGACTGGATGAAGGGGGGCGGGGGGGGTTCTTGCTTTGGGGGCAAAGAGTTGGCAGTTCTGGCAATGCTTGACTGCGGTGATGTAATCAGTAAACAATGATGGCCAAAAGTAACCTGCCCGAATGATCTTCTGGGCGGTGGCCATGCCGGAGAAATGGCCTCCGCAGGCACCGCTATGACAATCATTGAGGAATTGTTCTGCCTCACTATGGGATAGGCATCGGCGTAGGATGGTATCAACACCGCGTCGATAAAGTACATCCCCTAACAAGAGGTATCGGGGGGCATGGTGTCGTATCCGACGGCGTTCGTCACGATCGATGTGTGGTCAAAATTTTTGCGTGCGGAGGTAAATCAAAATGTCTCCGTACCATGGGTCGTCAGATGAAATGATGAAGATTTGTTCTCCAATCAGATCTGTTTGGATAGCGGGTGATGACGAAGAGGATGGGAGGTCGGTGATGAGGTGAGCAAGCACGAGGGCTTTGGTGCTTTTAGGAGTTCTGAAAGTAAGGTCATATTCCTAGAGGATAATGACCCATTTAGCAACACGACCTTGTAGGAGCCGCCAGGTTAGGAGATAGACCATAGGGTTGGAGTCAGCCACAACCGTGGTATGACTGAGTAGAATGTAGTGTCGCAATTTTTGTACGGAAAAGACTACAGCTAGGGCTAATCTTTCCTCGTATGGGTAACTTAGGGGTGGGCCAGACAAGGTCTGGCTGACGTAATAAATTACATGCTCTTGGTGAGAGGCATCTTCTTGGACCAAGACTCCGGACACAACATATTCAGATGTCGAGACATAAAGGGTGAAGTCTTGAGAGAAATCCGGTGGGGATATCAAGGGGGCTTGTGTGAGAGCTTTCTTGAGGGCTTCGAATGCCGTGTTTGCTTGCTCATCCCAAACAAAGGGTATGTGGGTACGAAGTAAGCGTAAGAATCCGTGGACTTTGGTGGCATAATCAGGAACGAAGCGCTTAAGGAAATTGGACCGCCCTTGTAGACTCTGGAGCTGCCGAAGCGTGCGAGGAGGGGGAAGTTCTAAGATGGATTTGACTTTTAGGGGATCAACAGTAATTCCGTCTTGGGAAACAATGAAACCCAACAACTGGCTTGCCGGAACGCAAAACACACACTTGTGTGGGTTCAAGCGGATTTTATATTTGCAACAACGCAGGAAAAATTGCCGGAGGTCGTTAATGTGGTCTAATCATTTTCGGGAATGGGCTGTAAGGTCATCAAGATAGACTCGCAGGATATGGACCAAGTCGTGAAAGCAATAGGTCATGGCAGGCTGAAAAGTGGCACCAGCATTTTTAAGGCCGAATGGCATGACGCGATAGGCAAAGGTGCCCCATGGGGTGGTGAAGGCAGTCTTGTACTGATCCTCCTTACGGATGTGAATCTGGTTGTATCCGAAAAACCCGTCCATGAAAGATAGGACTTCATGTCCCGCACACTCATCAATGAGTTGGTCAATGAATGGCGTGGGGAAATTGTCTTTGGGACAAGCGCGGTTTAAATCACGGAATTCAGTGCATACTCTAAGGGTGCCTTGCTTTTTGTTGACAGGAACGGGGTTCGACACCCAGGTGGTGTACGGAATAGGATAAATGAATCCTGCTTTGCGAAGTTTCTCGACCTCAGCTTTAACAGCGGGGAGTTTGGAAGGATGAATGGGTCACTGTTTCTGAAAAACAGGGGGTACTTCAGGCCATGTATCAATGTGGTGCTCTATAATGGCGGGGTCAAGACCAGGCATTTCGGTATAGGACCAGGCGAAAACATCACGGAATTCTTGAAAAAGATTTTTGTATGCCTGAGTTTCTGCTTGTGTGTAAGAGGCACCTAGCGAGATGAGCTCAAGTTTCCCGGGTGTTGTGGAAATATCTATTTGTATAATGGGGGAAATGTTGGACATGTTCCCTTCTTCAAAGGCATCCGGCGCTGGGATGGGGTCCTTTAACCAATCGACCTTAGTGGGTATGAAATATTTCAATTCGATCGATAGTTGGTTGGATGCGGTGGATGTAGATGTTTCCGGGAGGAAATATGAGCGATGATGCATATCATCCC
Source organism: Larix kaempferi (assembly GCA_027924585.1). Classification (NCBI taxonomy): domain Eukaryota; kingdom Viridiplantae; phylum Streptophyta; class Pinopsida; order Pinales; family Pinaceae; genus Larix; species Larix kaempferi. The sequence continues at coordinate 1,652,218 of BSBM01001430.1, read as the reverse complement.
AAGGGTAGTCGGGTGCAGTGAGTGTCTCCAAAATTTGCTCATCAGTATTGAAGTAGTCAGACCATAAATCAAGGGGTTCTGGTTTGAAAGTTGTTGAAATCATATAGATTGTATTGACTTCTTCCGACGAGGATGATTGTGGGGGGTAGATCTCCTCGATGAGGGGAGGAGATATCTCCAAATCGACGTTATTTAACTTGTACAATGCTGCTCTATAGTCAAGGAGATCAGGACAATGGTGAGAGTAGTGGCCGTAAACACTGCATATGGCACAAGGATGGTTGGTGCGCAGTGATTTGTCGCAAGGCTGAGGAGGTGGCTCTAGTCTAACTACTGGAATGCTGGTGTCATCGTCCAACATATTCATATGCTCCTGGAGTGCCGGTAACTGTGGGCATTGATGAGTGGGATGGCCTATCTCATCGCACAACGAGCATTTAGGAGGAGCTCGAAATACGAGTGGGGGTTTAACTGCCTTAGGAGGTGGTATAGCAGTGTATGGTTGTGGACCTCTGCCCCCAGTGGGCTTGACAAGAGGAGGAGGATTCGTTGACAACGAAGGGATTGTGAGACCAGGAGGAGGTTTCGTTGACGACGAAGGGATTGTGACACCAGGAGGAGGTTGAGTAGTGGTAACAATAGGTTGTACCAGTTGGAGGATGACATTTGGTGTCGGCGGGGGAACGGGAGGGGGAATGTACCACACAGGTAATCCCAAGGTTAGACCGGGGAGACTAAGGGTATCCATAACCGGGGAACTTACTACGCCCGAGGGAGGGAATAGGAAGGGGATTGTGTGGATAGGTGTAACGCCAATGTGACTAGGTACCAATGGTGGTTTAGGAAACAAGGGCGGTTGATTGTTGGGTGTTTGCATCTTGTGAGAAAGAGTACATAGGTCAGATACAGCGGTCGTGGCTGGCGGGGGTGGAATAGATTGGAAAGTTGAGGTCATTGGCGTATCTAAGTAAAGTCCGGGTCCCACAGAAGAAACAAAGGAAGTGGTTGCACTAGAAACGGGTTGTTCAACCATAGGGAGAACATTTTCGGGTGCTGCAGGGGCATTGGGATCGTAGTAGGTGAGTTGGTCGATTTTGACCACGCGTCCCTCGTGGGGGAACATCATAGTACAAAACACGGATGAGGCAACTGCTTTCATGGCATACATGTAGCTGCGGCCAAGTAAGAGGTTATAAATGAGTTGGGCATTAATGACCTCTATGTCGATGAGTACAGTTTTACCACCCAACTGGACCGGTACATTGGGTAGTAGACCTTGGGGTTGAGCTGACCGGCCGTCGTAGGCCCGTAATGCAGTGGTGGATTGCTGGAGAGTAGGGGATCCCAATTTCTGCCAAATGAATGTGGACATGACGCATGTAGAGGCACCCTCATCGATGATACATCGATGGATGACAAGATTCCGAATGGAAAGAGAAACTTGGACTGCTATGGTGGAAGGCAGACGTGGTTCGGACTGGTCTAAATCAAAGGTCATCAATTTCGAATCATTTGGGTCAATCGCCCCAATGGCGGAAAGTAAAGTCTTGCACTGTGAAGGACAGTTTTTCAAGACTTCTAACGCAGACATGGCTGCGGTAGACTGAGCTAAGTCATCTACAATGTTGTAATTTGACGCAGCCCGTGCATTGGGGTTGTTTTTGATACGGTGAAGTGGGAAGCGAGGTGCTTTAGAGGCGCCATCGAGTGGAAGCGGGGGTATACGTAACGTCTGATCAGTGGGATGAGTGTTAGTATCCTTATCGGTGGGGGGGGCTTCCGAGGTAGAGCCATACTGGTTTCGACGGGTCTGGATGTTGACATCAGCAGTTGACATCATCAGCAAGTGGTGAGTACCTGAATCAAACATTGGTTGATCAGGAGCGGCGTAGGTGATTTGTTGTGGTGGCACGTTGCCCTGTGGGGGAGCTAATGGCTGAGTGTTCACCACTCCTTGTGTTGGAAAAGGGTTTTGTAGCACCAAAGGTTGAGGTTGTGGTGGTGGAGGATTGGGTGGCGGCTGAGGAGCCGCCTGCCCTTGACGATGGGCATCATCTGTCCATAGTTGCCGAGCTTGCTCCAAATGTGGGAAAGCGTGGGTATAGTGGCCATAGACCCCACAAATAGAACAAGGATGGTTTGTTCGTAAATTAGCATTTTTGGCTTGCTTAGGTGGCCGATCAGGATTCTGATGAGCAGGCGCCACGTTATTATTTTGCGGAGGATGGGGGGGTTGTGGACCTTGGTTATGGTTTTGGTTGTTTCCATGGTTACGTCCTCTTCCACGGTTTGGTTGTCCACCCTGGTTGCGTTGGTTATTTTGGTATTGGGGCTGATGTTGTTGTGCGTACACATGCCCTTGAGCATTGGGGGGATTCTGGGGAGCCGCAGGTGTGGGAGCAGGTTGCGGTGGGTAATATGCAGGTGGAGCTGGCGGTGGTCCAATTGCCTGTTGGGGTTGTTGGTACCCCTGAGCTATTGGATGTGTTGGATTAGCTGGTGCAGCTTGCTGTGGGTACTGCATCTGTTGTGGCGAGAACTGAATGGGGTTCTGTGTAGCGGGTTGGTTATAGTATGTAGGAGGTACATATGCTGATGGCGCTTTCCCATAGCAATGTTGTGGACAAGAGGGTCCATGAATGTGATGTGTCTGGTTTGTTGGAGCGTAAGAAGTTGTCACTCCGGAACTGGATGTAGCCCTAGAGAGGTCTGGGGCAGGCATGGTGCTCACCATGCTGAAAGGTTTAGCTTGTGGTGTGATTTGGCCAATAATGCCATCGACGGCATGAGATGCCCCCGGCGCGTCACCGCGTGAAGAGTCGCATCGGGGGGCGTCCGGTATGATTGTGTATAGATAACCCGACTGGGCGTAAATGAGATCAAACTGTTGGGCTTTGAGGATGGCCTCTTCTTCAGACTGGGGTCTTTCGGATGCCACATCCTTCGCAATGAGAGGGAGGAGGGATTTTAGAAACCAATCTAAGAAGATACAGTCGTCTGACTTGATTTTGCAGAGGCTTCGGCGTCGAAGCCACTCATGAATGTGGTCAGTGATGTGGGTGGCCGTGTTCTGTCTGCAAGACAGTAGGATCTCGACTCCCGCATCATAGCAGACAGGTAACTGGAAAAACTGCAGGAAGGTCGAGGCAAGGGAGGTAAAGGTGGCATGCGTCCCATGGGGTTGCTCGATATACCACTTAGCTGCAGAGCCAGTGAAGGTGCGCTGTAAAAGCCGGAGGCGGACAGAGTCGTCCACTATGGAGTTGGAGGAACATCATAAATGGAAGGACATGATATGGTTCTGGGGGTCCTCACCTGACTTACCCTCAAACTTAGGGATGTCAGAGGGGAGTTTGGTGGGCATTTGAGGCCACGCAGGATCGTGTCTGATAGGATCATTGGTGAGTCTGGCTAAGTCTGGTAGGTTCAGACTCGCCATGTATGGTAAGCTAGCAGATGTAGTGACTGGGACTGGGACATGCCTAGTCATTGTGGTATGATGTAGGGGTCCAGTAGCGCCTAAAGGTATGCTAGGTATGGAGGGTATGTGCCCTCCAATAGGTGTGGTCTGGTATGGGCCAGCGCCTCCAAGTGCAACATGGGTTACACTTGGGTTAGGAATAGCAGTAGGGATTCCTGGGATAGGGTTTGTGGAAACCAGAGGGGGTATGACCCCTATGTTGGGCACACCCATAACAGGTGGTGGTCATGTGTTGGAATTCCTATAACAGGGGGTGGCCCCGTGTTGGGCATTCCTAAATGTGGAGTGTCTGCCCATATTAGGCATACCTAAGGGGGTGGTGGTTGCCATGGATGGCACCGCAGCAGAAGGGTCTGTGGACGTCTCTCCTATGTTGCTGGTAAAAAGTGGGTCAAATGGTGTTCCAGCCATAAGGTTGGTTGGGAATAACTCTGTGGGGTTTTCGGATTCTGCCTCTAAATCAAATGTGAAGTGAGGCGTGTCAGAATCGGATGACTGTCTATTTGACCGACGATGTGTCGAGTCAAGGGATAAGGATCGGCGTCGGTGATGTGGCGAGCCAAGTAGACTGAACTCTGGGAGTTCGCCCTGAAGACGACGAGAGCGTCTAAAATTCTCAATGGTGAGAAATAAGTTTTTGTGTAAAAAATCTATATGTGTAAAATGGTAATGTATAAAAAACTCAAAACCCTAATGCAACCAAGGGTGCAAGAAGGGGAGTCAAAATGAAGGCTCTCAGGCCAAAAAATCAACCTCAAAAAGGCACTTATTATAGCAGCTGTGCTATAATAAGTGGATGGATGCAAAAAATGGTCAGAGTACCAACATGCAAACAGCTCCTAGAAAAAATAGGTGTAACTAGACCAAAGGTGGGTTGAATCATGCAAACACCTAACTAAAAGTATTGTGAATCAACAAACGATATTCTCTGCAAGGTGATGAAATCCAAGTCAGACAATATGAGTGTTGAGACAACGTCTAGATATCCCCCTACCGGGAGGGACATCGGGTAGTCAATCCTAAAGAATGGCAACTAGGATACTCCGTTCATGACGCGTCGAGAAAAGGTAAATCTGCCGTTTGGTCCTTTACCGCAATACCCCCATACAGGGATATCCCGAGAATTGCGAATGGTAGCCCTTCGGTTACTGAATGGATTTCGGTATTCCACTCAGGCTTCCGGAACCATCCTCGCGACTTCAACCCTCCTAGGGGAGAGGCCTTCCCACAAACCGGTTGTGACCGTGCCAATAAATACTAAGAGATTTTAGCTCCCTAAATGGACAACTTCTATGTCTCAGATGTAATAACTGAGGGGTGTTATTGGAACACCTATCCCCCCAATACTACCTAGCTACAAAGTTCTTTTAGTGTTCCCCAAGTGGGGTTAAAAGTTGGTTGCAATTAGGGTTCTTTTTTGAGGCTCAGTTTAATTATGTGTTTGAGTGGGTGCACGTGTGATATTTTAAACTGAAATTTGAAAAAGTAAATGCTAAGTATTCAAAAAACAAAGGATCTTTTGAAGTAAAAAAGCAAATATTATGACTTTTTCAATAAATGGAAATTAAATGCTTTTCAAAGACTTATTCAAAAAACAAAGGATTTTTTGAAATATGAAAGCAAATAATATTACTTCTTTAAGAAATAAATGGATTTCTTTTTTGAAAAATTGCTAAGGGCAAAATATTAAAGAAGTAAACAGCAAAATTTTTTAATCTAGATAAAATGCAAACTAAATCCTTCTTTCACCTTCTTGAAATTTTTTAAAAAGACTTTCTAGATGTGCATTCTAAATAGTAAAAATTTTTCTATGGCTGTAAAATATGCAGAATTCAATACTGTAAAAATGTGCTATGTGGGCAGAAAATACAGTAAAAAAATAAAAAATTTTAAACGAATCGACCGAATGAAAAAATTAGCATCGCGGGTTTTGACAGAACAGCCGCGATGGACCACGCGGGTTTCTGTCGCACAGTCGCGATGGACAGCGCGGTTTTTAGCCGCGAAGCCGCGATGTGCAGTGCGGTATTTAGGTGCACAGTCGTGATGAGCCGCGCGGAAAATGGCCGCGAAGCCGCGCTGTGCAGTGCGGAAATAGGCCGCGAAGCCGCGGGGAACCGCGCGGAAAAAAATCGAAAAGCCGCGATGAGCCGCGCGACTGTCAGGCTAAAAACCGCGAGGCGAAAGCCGTGCACGGAAGCCAAAAAACGAACCCGAAAATTGAGAATTCCGGGATGTTAATGGCAATAGATGGGGCCAAAACCTAGAGCAGCAATAGATCTGCTGTCTAGGATGGCAGAACTATGGATCTAAAGGTTAAAAACTAATAAAAAAGTAAGATTAAAAGCAAAACTAGAGATCTATCGTTCAAACCCAGCGGAGTTGCCAAAAACTGTTGGCTTGGTTTTGCAACCAAGCTTAGTGTTATGGGCACCTGCTAACTAGTAGCAGCAGTTTCAATAGAATTAAACAAGAAACTAATCTACACAAAACTAATCATGGATCTATGCAAGAATATAAGCAAATAATGGAAATATTTTAAAAACAAGAACAAGAAAATATGAAAGAATAAATTTGTATTGAAAATGGGGCAAGCTAATGCTTGCAATAGTAATACCTCCAATGGTGAAGGTTGATGTAGAGCAACTCCCAAGATAAGTAGCTCCAAGTTCCAAGAGGTCTCCTTCTCCAAGGTTGCTTATAATGGCCAAAATACTCAAGGGAGATTTCGGCAGCATGAGGATGAGATAATGGATGGATGTGAAACGAGGAGCCCCTACCACCTTTTTATAGGTTTTGGTGGTGGGGAATACCATTTGTGGTTTTGTGGAAACCAATGGTATTGACCAACATGGTTTAGGTACTTTTCCCTCCTTTTTCCTTTTTTTGAATAAAATTAATATTTTTATTCCCTTTTTAATATTTTTGGGAATTTGGACCCTTTTTTAGGGTTTTTTATGCTTTTTAGGAAAAATAATCTTTTTGAGTGGGAAAAAGGGGTGTACTAAGGTCTTTTGGTGACCTTTTGTTGGTTTCAGAGGCTCAGATGGTGGAAAAGTGGACAAATGGGTTATATGAATAGGGAAATGAGCTAGTGAGAACTTTTTGGGTGTCAACAGTGGCTTAACACACGATTGGTCCATGATTTCTATTTAAAAAGCATGGAGGGTCATTGTTTAGTTGATCGATTATGAGAAGCTCATTTGTAACTTTCTTTCTTTGCATAATAAATTGCTCTGTAGAAGCTATTTGGCCGGGGTCGTGGAGTGTTTCCCTCTCGAGGGTTTAAACCACGTCAAAACATCAGTGTATCGATCTATGATCTGTTTGTGTGAAGTGGTTTCTCTAGGTGTTTGGTCTTTTGGGAGTACCCTGTGTACCCAAACAATTTAATGGTTTGACTTTCTTTTTTTTGGAATTTTATCACTTCCTCGGGTCATATGGATGGAATGAGATGGGAAAATGGTGTCTGTGATACTAATTGATGACATATAAGGGTGATGAAGTTGAATCCATAGTAGGTGAGAAATTTTTTTGGCTATTAATAGATTTCCCCCTAATTGTGAGGTCAGGGGCTTATCGTATGGCCGAAATAACATCATAGGAATTTCTAACTTTCAGGAGATAAGGGGTGAGCATTGAACTGAATATAAAAATCATGGTGGAGATGAATTTCCTTCTCAAGGGACTACAGGGGCCCATACCTCCAGAAAAAATACTTGAACTGGATGAGGTGTCTATAATATCGTATATATGGAAGAGGTAGGCATACCCATGCTTGTATCAATGTCTCAAGATAAACTGGGATCTAGACCAAGAGGGGACTGATCAAATACATGAAGAACTATTGGATACAATACATCATGAGGGTCAATGAGGGACCCATACTAAATACACAATGGATACATAATAATGGTCCAACTATTGTTGATTGGAATAAAACATGGCAGAGAAATGACATTCCAATGGAATGCAAAATCACAGTAACTGGTGTCTTGCTAAAACTAGAGGGGGCAAAATTCTGGAAGGAGTATATAGAAAAGAAAATCCTCATAGGTGACTAAAATATCTAAAGTACCGAATCCAATAGGTCCAGGGAACTACAAGTGGAGCTGTATATTATAGGAATCATATGACCGAGGGGCATCTAAACATTGTCACCAATGGAGCCTAGATACCCGGAGGAAGCATATGACTATAGGGACTCTAAAGAGGCTCACAAAATGGATAGAGTCAAGGATATCCAAGGTCTTCAACCAAACTAGATAAGAGAATCATCTTTGTTGTCATTATTTAATCATGGATGATGCCTGGTACCCTTGTGTTAATCTTGTAAATCTTCCTGAAGTTCCAGATTATAGTATGGGAGACTGACATTTCGACAAAAATCTTCCCCAATTCATGGGTCCACTTCATTAGTATCCTAATAATCATATCTTAATATTCAATGAATATTGTCATGCTAACAACATTTATGATCTCTCTGTAAGGATTTGCATGTTTTTGAATACGCTTTATGGTGAAGCAATCAATTGGTTTATATCCTTCCCATATCATTCAATATAGAGTTAGGGGGGGATTCTTTTATCTTTTTTAGACCAGATTCGATAATTCGAAGCTCCCTTTTCCTTGGTGTGATTTCTGTGGTGAACATCATGATCCAAACACTTTCCCAAAATTCTTGAAAGATTACTATGATAAGCAACGAGAGGATATGCTTAGCATTTTTTCTCTTGGTGATTATTCAACTTTTGAGCTACTTTCTTAAAGTAATTACGGATACGATTGATGCTCCTAAATCAATCACTCCTCTTGCTCAAGATATTCATGAAGTTTTCCCTTTCGATGATGATATTTTCAAATTCAATTTCAAGCAAGTCCCTCATATTTTAATTCTCCATGAGGAAGTAATCTCACCCCATCCTAACTCAAAAAATGAATCCTTAATTAAAGACAAGGCATATGATTTTCAATACAGTGTCTTTTTTCAAGATGAGGTCCTACTTGAAGATGTTTCCTCTAGTTTTCAAGATGATCCTTTATTCAATAATCCACCCTTTCTTTAAAATTGCTCTCATAATGATCATCAATGGCAAGAAGTCAATCCTTGTGAAGAGATAATCCATCATGATCCTAACAATTTTGTCCCTCCTCTTTTCAATCAAGGATTTCTAGACTCAGATGACATTATGACTAACTCCTTTTAGTGAATCTTTCACCGCTCCATTCACTCATGATTTAATTGATGAATATGCTCATTATTTTCCAATTCCAGGTAAGAACAATGCTTTTAATCATCCTACCCTTGAATCAAAATCTTATATCTTCGAGGAAATCACTCATCCCATTCATCATGATTTTTCTGATTCTCTCATCAACAACATATTTCCAGCTAATTCCAAACATGATATTCATAGTTTTTTTCATCAAGGAGATGTCATCCTGCCTTGTCTTGATGCTCCATGTTTCTCCAATCCACAAAATGAACTCTTAAATGAAGACAAGGCATGTAATTTGCAATGTGATATCTCGAAAATTCTTAATCATTTGAAAAGGGAAATCAATCATTTTGAGGAGGTGATTCATAGTCATATTTGCCACATTTATTTTATCATGAAATTTTAAAATTAGATGATGTCGTGATTGATATGCTTAATGATCCTCTTATGGTTTTTCTTGTTCGTGGCATAGATGCTAAATCCCTTTTGGTTATGGGTCAGGACCTTTTTTTTCATGAGTCTACCCTTGGGTCCAAATCTCAGTTTTTTGGGGAAATCCCTCATTTGATCCAAAATGATTGCCTCATTACTTAATTAGTGATGCTTGTTCTCCTAACAAGGAATCTAACTTTGTGCACCTCCCCCATGCAAATTCGCATATCATTCTTGAAATCAAATTCTTGTCTTAGGTTAACTTGCAGTCTATTTATGATGAATGCCCTGATTTTATCAATGAACAACCTAATCATGAAGAAATCAATGCACCTTTTATTATGGTTAATTCTAAAGAGGAAATTAATTGCATTTTTCTTGAGTCAATGAACAATAAGAAATTTTTCATTAAGGAATATAATAATGATAAAGGGATAGATGAGGCTTTAATCAATGTCAATTCAATTAATGTCTATGATATTGAGATCGAAATCAATCTGACATGGTTAATGAAGTGGACAGCGGAATTCCCCAGGTAATTTTCAAGGATTACAATTGAGATTCATGGGTTAACAAGTTTCTTATTCTTGATAGCATTGACTTATTCCATTTCCATTCTTTTTTATTTGATTCAATTAATACTAACTTTTATTTGCTAAGCTTCACGATCAAATCTATCTTTGTATCAAGTCTACATGGTAAAAGGAAATTAATAATGCAAATAATAATGTTCATACCATTTTTTATGCATTCATATACAATAAATGACACCATGTATGATCATTTTTATTCTTTCATAGAAGTAGAAGTAGTATTGCATTGTCAGTTTAGTTCATCTTACTTTCTTGCATTTGCATTTTAGTCTCATTTCATCACATTAGTTTAGAGGTCTTTATTTTCATAGTTTAGTATTTACATGTGCTTAGCTAGTTTCTTCTTTGTCATTTTCTTTTCGTAGTTTCCCAGAGAAGTTCCTTGGAATTTGACATCTTTAAGTGCAATGCACCACTTATGCTCTTTCACCAGATTGTTTTGTTGTTAAGCTCTTCCGTGAGGACATGAGTTTTTGATATATAGGAGAGGACATGATGGGGAGAGAGAGGAACTATTGGGCGGTTCCTAGTGATCATCTTGGGGTATGTTGAACTGTTATTTGCTTTATGTTTTGGTTTCCCAACACTTCTACTTATCCCTCTTCTTCGCATATTGTGGAATGCTAGCCTTACTCTTTTTACTCTTTATGTCTTTGTCTTGCTGGCCAGTCGTTGTTGAGTCATCATGCTCATTTCGTTTTTGTTTTGTTTTGCTAGATGTTGATCCTCAACATCGACATGATTATGAAGTGTCAAAACATGACGCCATAGGTGAACCTATTGAACTTCATCACCTTGTCATTCTATCTTCACTATGATGTCCAATGTAATGTCCTCATTCTATCCATGCTTGCTTTTGTCACACATTTGGTCTCCATGCCTCTCATGGGAAGCATCCTCACATGTGTTATCATAGTGAAACTAAGTCGTGTAATGGAATCCAGACATTTTTATTATATGCATTGTCATGTCATAGAGTCATCATCATTACATCCATCTCACAACACCCATCATTTTAGTATCTCATTTGGCCAAAACCGTCACCTTATGACCCTGTTGGCACTTGGTTGAAGTTTTGGCAAGTATGGGTCTTTTGTGTTAGGCCATCTATTTTTTTTCAATTTCATGTCATTCGAAAAATTCCCTGGTTGTGTCCATCACCAGCATCTTTGTTGCGTCCATGTCTAGAAAATTGTATCTCCTAGGCTTCTCTTTGCAAAAAAAAAAAAAACAATGTCTAGGGAAAATTTTAAGGGCTAAATTTAGCCCATGGGCTATTTTCGGATGGTTTTTTTCCAAAAAAACATTCACCATTTTTTTTTTTCTAAATTGATTCGCCAAAATTGCATGCGATATTCTAAAAATCGCCAAAATTTGTCCAAAAACAATATAAATCCTTATAAAATTGAATATTTTAAAAAAAAATCGCCAAAATTTGTCCAAAAACAATATAAATCCTTATAAAATTGAATATTTTTTAAAAAAATCGCCAAACATTCTATTGTTGCAAATTTAAGAATAAATAAGATTCGTGAATGTTTCTACACTTTAAGAAAATTATTGATCCTTAAAATTCTCTACAAATACCCTTCATTTTATTAAAATTTATTTTCCCCATTTTCCAATATTCATTTGCCATTAAAAAATCTCCTTCCCATTCAAAACATTTAGAATACCTTTTCCCAATTAAAAAATCCAATTTACCTTTTGGCCTATATTTTTCCCTATCATAAACCTTATCTCCTCCCATATCATTCCATTTTCCTTAGCCAATTAATAAAAAAAAACCATTTTATTCGATTTTCCTTAGGCAATTAATAAAAAAAATCTCCTTTATATTCCTTTTTCCCCACTTCATCATAAATAATCAATTTTATCCTTCACTAAATGCCCCTAAAATTTTGTTTTTTTGCATAGCTACATTGAACTACATATACCAGCTATTCACCAAGGAATTAGTGTATATCAAATCCAACCACACATAATAGTTAAAAAATGAGGCAAAAATAAAATAAAGAGGGCGTGCTTCGTTTTTGCGCCAAGGTCAAAGCATCATTTAAGGTGCAAAGGGGAGGATCTTAATAAGTTTTCATTACCCCAGCGTTCGAATTAAGAAACCCAAAGTCGTGCCATGCCGATGAATATTCGCGCTGTCATTGTGTAAGCAAAGGGTAGTTACATTATTTATAAAAAAAAAGACTGAAGAATGGCAGAGGTTGACACCAGAACGATAAGAATGTGCCAAAGGGAAGACAACGAGAAGGAAAAGGAGAAAGGTACGAGTAGAGGGACCGAGCTAAAGGAATACAAAATGACGCCACGTGGCCATCCCTTCTTGTTCATGTAGTGTGACGTCAAAAGAAGCCATGTGATCTGCACGCAAGCAAGGGAATTGCAAATCCTGCCAAGAGGAGGAGGGCGACTGCCAACTTGCACCGATCAATACAACTGACATTAACAATAATGGGAAGGAGAGGAGCCGTTGGAACACTAAGCCTACGCACATGGACAAAAGAGGGGTGGCCCTCTAGTGCAGCTTCGCTGACGTAACAATCGCAAAAGTCTCGTCCTACGCACATGAAGAGAATAAGAATCCAGGAGTGAATTGTTGGTGAAGATGACAAAATAAGTGTCAGATTAATGGAAGAAGTACCCATTCAGCATGGGGTCGTAAGCAAATCCCCACAAGAAGATGAAATGTTGGTGGAATCAAATGGTAATCAAAGGACAACCACACCCTCTAAGATGCTAGAAACTGTAAGATGTTTGAACGCTGAATTATAAAGTTTTAAGGCTGATAATATAAGGATGCAAGAGGAGAAACATGAATTAAATTCAATATTATTGCCAAAATTGATAGAAATTAAAAATAATCAGCAACCTGTACATGCTTCTAGTAATGCAGGAAAAGCTTTAACAGAAGAAAAACCTTCTAGATGTAAGGAATTAGAATTCGTTGTTGGGATGAATTTGGAAATCGATTCAACCAGTGATGACATGACTTCAACTAATAGTTCAAAAAGTGACAATTCAAAGATTTCTCCTCCAAGAAAGAAGCCCAAATAGAAGGCTTTCAGAGAGATGAAAGGAGAGTTTAAAAAGGTCAAACCACCAATATTTAATGGCAAGGTAAAAACAAATGAAGAAGCAAAAGTATGGTTGCTTGAAATGAAGAAATATTTTCATATCTATGATGATAATTTTTTTTTGTAAGCTAGTGGCCATGAAGTTTTGAACTAGTGACCTAACACAAGGAGTGCCTTAACAGTACATCCATTCACCATCTATTCTACGCCCCGTAGACTAAATTACAGTCATAGATTAAACAATTACAATCAACCATGTGTTGTGCATTAATTTATTTTCATTCATTAATTAATTACATAATTTCGTCTTTAGAAATTAACACGTGCATCGTTAGATATGCTACATATATTTTATTTAATGGAATGAATTTTTTTTGTAAGTTAGAAATTATATTATAGTAGTAAAAAATTTACAGAGATGATAACCAGAGTGGTCTTAGGAGTACAAAAAGAGATCTCCTTCCCAGGCCAAGCAACAAAGTTATGGACAACAAACTTAATTACATCAAAATGACTATTGACTTTCTTTCCCTTTGACAAAAACTATGCCTCTATCCTATCCTTTACTACTGACAAATAATTCAAATAAACATGGCCATTACAATGAACATATGCCAAAATTGGAAGATCTGACCCTCCAACTATAATCGGATAAGCACCTATCCCCACAAACATTGAGACCTGAATTTGCATGCACCAGAAATACCATACTGCTGCTAACCATATGCTTGTAGACTTGACCAATGACGAAAATATTTACCAAAGCCACGTCTTAGCTAATTGTTAGGGCCTTCATGGTCAGAAACTCTCCTGCATTTAATGTTGTGCATAGGAACTAGACCATCGTCAGGCTCCACCTTAACATTGAAATCGCCAGGAATAATGTTCTCCCCATTACCCTCCATGGCACTTGAATGCATCATTTCTAAGCTAGTGACTTCAACAAAGTCTATATAACACAAGTCTATATGATGCAGGAGCATTAGATCTCCAATCAAATCACTAAAGGTGTGGTCAAACCTAAAGGTCTAGACATCAGGCCAAAGAGGGTCAATTGTAAAGACATTGGAAAAAAAAAATCATGTAAATGTTTAAGTTGAATTTCCTAGCAAGCATAGGGTAGAAGATGCTAAGTTTGACATGTGTCAATATAGGATGAGTCATGTAACAAATTTTTGTACTAGTGGGATGACGAGAGAGTAATCATTAGTAAACGCATGTTGATAGCTATTAGTTTTATGAGTCATTAGAAGGATAGGGTTGTGAGTCTAATTTTAGAAACAGTTGTAGAGATTATGGGATAGATTGCTGATTTGTAGGAGGCAGTTCGAGTTGTAGTGGAAGAGTTGGATAAACGCTATCTTGGAAGGGAATCAAGAGTGTAACTCTCGAGAGAGAGAGGGAGAGTAGTTGAGGGTTTTTTGAAAAGAAATAATGTATAGTTTGATGGTGTCAATGAAGATAGTAGATTCACAGATCATGTGTTGTTTGTTCTTTACATTCCATATATGATGTGTTTGAGCAATCCTAGCGTATGTTTTTCTTGTAATTCTGAATATAGCTACAGTGTGTTTATAAAATCCTGGTAGAAGGAGATTGGGTAGGACAAATAATTCCAAACCCTACAAAAGCCATTGAGGCTTAAGGAGATTCTGAAATTCAAAATGGCTATATTGATCGTTGTGTGTAAGCATTGAACCATTATTGAATTCGTGGTGAGCTTGGGATAAGCTTGAACACGATGCCTGTATGATCTGGTGGGAAAAGTACTCTGTAGACAGAGTATTAACTCTGAGATTGTGAAAGATAAGGGGCAGAACATGGGTTCTGAGTTTAGAGGAAGGGCAGACAGAATATTGTTACCATATATATGTGAGGTCTTCAGAACGAAACTATTGATATAGAGGTTCGAAACTAGTGAGTATATAATGAAGACTAGGCAAGATTAATATAGAAGGTCACCAGGCAGAGATGCTAGGTGAAATGTATTGCTCAGAGGCAGAGATGCTAGGTGAAATGTAGTGCGCAGAGGTAGAGAAGAGTTATGCACAGTAATCCAATGATACCTGTGCGTTCTCAGGCCAATCGACGGTTGTTGTATGTTTTTAATCGATGGTATATGGTTTATATCAAAGGAAGAAGAGTTGTGGAGATGCCAGTATATTGGTACCGTGCATTTCCATTGTGATAAAGCCATCGACATAGGCGATAGTCATATGTTGAATGAAAAGGTGTCGAGATGTATGAGTTAAGCACCTTCAATCTATTGCAATGAGAGCTTGGTCGTAAGCCATGGTTCTGTGTATATGCGTGATGCAAGAGCTAAGGATAAGTCCAAGAGAGCTTAGGGTAAGGTCGAATGTATGGTACAAGTGTAAAGCACCTAAAGTTATATGTGCATGAAATGAGGCATTTAAGCCTTTAAGGAAGTGAAGTGAATTTGGATGCATGAAGTTTTGAGTGCCGAGAGCTTATAAATGTAGAGTGGGTCAACTTAGCTAGTGGCTAGGTTTAAGAAGTATGGATTAAGCTATAGTATAGGATTGAATGGTGTGTCACAAAGTTAAGAACACACTAGAGAGAGTTAGAGAGTTGAAGATCCTTGGGATTTGGGAAGGCTTAGTAGAAGTCTGCCATCAATTGGTATCAGAGCGGGAAAGCAAGAAAGTGCTCTTGTGAAGAAGAAAGGATAGATAAGAAGTATGTAAGGAAGAAAAGTTTGCATACAAGAGAGGAAGAGGCTTGTAGCCTCAACAGTAAGTTATAGACATAGATAACTATTTTGGGAGGAGTGTGTGCATGCAAGGGGTAGCAGCAGGAGTGAAGGCATCTCATCAAGAATATCGTAGTCTTTGAAGAAAGTGATGAAGGAAACTAGTGAGGGTTCTAAGAGGGAGTGAAGTGTGTCCAGGGACCTAGTATTTCAACTAAGGATTCAAATACAAGAGGACAGTTGTGTCCTTAGAGTAGATGAGTTGTGGAAGTAAGCCTAGACGAGGCATAGAGAAGTGCTCGGGAGGGTTCTAGAAAGAGGACCAAGTACCTGCCAAAATCCCAATCACAAAGGAGGTTTGGTGAGGCAGGTTGTAGCAGGGAGGATTGTTACTGCAGAGGTTAGTGCATATCATTGAAGAGTGAAAGAAGCTCAAGAAAGATGACTATTGAGAGTCATAGAAGAGGTTCAGGAGGTAGCCACAAAAGGAAGACAGAAGCTGCCAAGACAAGTGGCATATGCAAAAGAATAACTGATGAAGAATATGAGAGGGAGAAGGATGAGATAGAATTCCATCTGGAAGTAAGGATGGAGTTGTTACAGAAAGATGAGGAAGACCAGAGATGTGGTTTTCTTGTGAAAAGAAAGTTTAAGTGGCATAAGCTACAGAAAAGAAAAGACCAACTAGTGAATGCTCAATGGGAAGATGAGATACTATTAGGAACCTATGTCAACCCTTCTCTTTACTATGTTAGTATATTGTTGTTGGACGCATATGCTTTGTAAGTCGTCCCGTAGTTTATATTAGCCCATAATATTGACCCATAGTATTGGACGCACATGCTTTGTAAGTCGTCCTGTAGTATTATATGTCCCATGGTTTTGACTCATAGTATTGGGCATAGACTTAGTATATAAGTGTGTGTTGAGGTCATTGAAGGCACCGTGAAGTTAATTGTATTGAGCTTGCTCAAAGGAGGTTGCCCCCTCGAAGTGGCCCGTGATCAATATAAAAGCGATTCTGTTCTATTATTTTTGATATCTCGTGTATTTGCATTAATTAATTATTGCAGGTACATCACATCTGGTATCAGAGCACTTTCCTTGGCACAAGTGGGAAAAAAATTTTCTTCTTTTTTTTGGGCGGCGACTTTCAGATCAATTTCTGAAACTTTCTGCACAAAATCAGAAGAAACAGATTGCATACCTGAATTCCTCTTTCAAAAATACGCAGTTTCAAAAAAAAAATCATCTCATTTGGAGTTCTAAAAGTGGAGATATCGCTGATTTAAAATCAGCAATTTTTTAGAATTTCGGTGACGGCCGCGGAAATTGCGGCGAGAAAATATTTTGACCGAGTGCCCAGATTTCTTTTCCATTTTCATAAGTAGAAGCAGAGTGGTTGTTCCAGTTCCGGAAACATGCTATAATAGCAATTCTGAGCAATATAGATCCGGTTTTTGAACATTGGGTGGAATTTCTGCCCAAATTTTTTTTTGTTGCAGGTTCGGATCTGGGAATAATCTCTATCTGCTTAACTGTGGGAAGTACTTGGGCATAAGCCCTAAAAGTCATTGTGAGGAGTACCACAGGAACCCCGAAGTAGCTGGCCATTGAGAGGACCTGCCAAGTGAAAAGGGCAACGACCCCTACCTGATTGACTAGTTCCCACCCGTGAGGTAAACCAAGAGTTGTCGTTTGTGGCAAAGCGGTTATCAGTTTTACCTGAGCCGTGGAGTGAGGGGTACTGCCCCAATACGCAAGCCGCCAGACAGCATTGGTGGCCGAGTGAAAACCCTGAAATGTTAGGAAGCCGCACATACCTGGGGTCCATATCTACTTTCAGCTGAACTATTGTCGATCACTGCTGCGCCGTTTCAGATCCATTTTGCAAGCTGTTCCAGATCCAGCCGTTCGGCGTTGTTCCAGATTCCTTCTGAGCCGTAACCGCTCCAGTCTGTAAAAAAAAAAAAAAAAAAAAAAAAAACCTAGTTATGGTTGTCACCCATGCAGGAGCACACACCATGGAGGAAGCACTTGTAGCGATCCAAACCAAACTCCAAGATCTGGATGAAAAATTTCTCAGCCTCCATCTTCAGCATTCAGCCATGAACAATACCAGACAACCAAAATATTTTGCAGCCACCGGGTTCTCTGCTTCTAGCAATTTTCGTGGGCCGAAGCTTGATTTTCCTCCCTTCAATGGTACTGATCCAACTGGATGGATATACCGAGCAGAACAATATTTCAGTCTGCATAATACTTTTGATGTTCAGAAAGTTCCACTTGCATCCTTTCATTTGGAATAGGAAGTCCTTCAATGGTACTATTGGTACATCAAAGCTCATCCCGAGCCAAACTGGACAGATTTTTGCCAACTCATTTTGCCACGATTTGGTCCTAGTGCTTTTGACGACTTCACAGGAGCACTCACTAAACTTCACCAAACTGGCACAGTGAGAGAGTATTAGATGGAATTTGAGAAACTAGCCAATCACACAGAAGGATTGTCTGATGAATTCTACAGGAGTTGTTTTATCAGTGGTCTCAAGGATGAAATCCGCTCAGAGGTCAAAATGTTTTGTCCCAACACAATGATGGAAGTCCTAGGGTTGGCTAAGTTGGCCGAGGACAAGATCGCAGCTCAACAATGCTCCAAACCCACCTTTGTTCCCTTCAGAAATATGGGTTCCCAACAACCTCCCATCACGCCTGCTCCTCAACCAACTCCTATCAAGCATTTGTCTGAAATAGAAATGCAGGCACGCCGAGAAAAAGGGCTTTGCTATAATTGTGATGAGAAATTCACTCGGGGACATAGATGTGTTCAACAAAAGCTCTATATCTTGGATGTGGATTCTCTGCCTGCCTTAGAACTTGGTGAAGAAGCTACAGATACAGTAGATGATCCGGTCAACATGTAACACCCGCCTATTGACACCCCATCTCAGGACGACCCACCCGAGATCTCTCTCCATGCTATCACCGGCGTCACCACCCCACAAACAATGCGGGTCAGGGGATACTTCAAGAAGCTCCCTCTTACAATACTCATTGATTCTGGTAGCACTCATAACTTCATTGACCCTCGAATTGCCAAACAGGATGATTGTTTTGTCCATCCTTGCTCCAACTTTGAAGTCATGGTTGCCAATGGGGGCACCTTACCTTGCAAGGGGAAGTGTCACAATGTGCGTATCTCTATGGAAGATTATAACCTACGCTCTGACATGTTTGCCTTGTCCTTAGGCGGATGTGATGTGGTTTTGGGCGTTCAATGGTTACGCACACTTGGCCCCATCTTATGGGATTTTGCTGAACTCTGGATGCAGTTTAACGTCAATGGGGCACAACACAAATTTTGGGGCTTACAACCAGGGTCTCTCTGCATCATCAGTTCACATTGCCTGGAAAAAATCCTTAAGAAGAATTCACATGGTGTCATCGCTCAGCTCAATTCCATTCAGATGCACCCATCAACAGTCTCCACTACTTCCTTGGATAGATATGTAGGTATCTTTGCTGAACCAATGAGCTTGCTGCCTTCAAGAGACCTTTCCGGTAAGAATGTAACCACATCCACCTCTCAGCAGGAAATGATGGCTATTTTGCATGCAGTACAGAAGTGGCAGCCATACCTATTAGGCAATTATTTCTGCATCAAGACTGATCTCCCGAGTCTGGAAAATTTTCTGGAACAATGGGTCTCCTCCCCAACACACCTGCAATGGGTTATCCAACTCATGGGTTATCCCTATGTGATCACTTACAAGAAGGGTAAGGACAATATGGTGGAAGATGCTCCTTCTAGCACAATTGATGACCCATTTTCTCTTACAACTCTTTCTCTTCTTGTTCCAAATTGGTTGCCATATGTTCAACAGGGCTATCTCTTCTATGATCTCCATGCTTCTTCATCAACAGGGCACTCTGGGTTCTGCAAAATGTATGACCAGGAACAATGTAACTTCTTTTGGCTGGGACTAAAAATGACAATTCAACAGTTGGTGGCTAATAATGATACTTTCCAAGTCAACAAGGGGGAACCGACACTCCTTTCGGGATTGATCAAACCCTTGCCCATCACTACACAGCTTTGGCCAACTATTTCTATGGATTTCCTAGCAGCACTCTGGTGGTACAATACCACATCTCAAAGGACACCATATGAAGCAGTCTATGGACAAACACCGCCAGTTCTTCTTCCATACACCCTTAGCAGCTCCCCAGTTCAGGAAATTGACTCGGTTCTTCGAAACTGCGATCAGATTCTTCTCATTCTGCAGGACAATCTTCACATGGCCAGAATTCGCCTGAAACAACAAGCCGATCAGAACCATTCTGAGCGCATTTTCCACGCAGTTGACAGGGTTCTTCTTCATCTACAGCCTTCCAAGCAATCCTCCTTGACACTCCAAAGGTGTCAGTGGCCCGAAGTGCAAACCAAGGATGCTACCGGGGAACCACTCCTTCAGATTTTGCAGCAATTTCTCCAACCAAAGCTTTGAGGACAAAGCTTTTTCTAAGGGAGAGGGGATGTTAGGAACCTATGTCAACCCTTCTCTTTACTATGTTAGTATATTGTTGTTGGACGCATATGCTTTGTAAGTCGTCCCGTAGTATTTGTTGATCCGTAGTTTATATTAACCCATAGTATTGACCCATAGTATTGGACGCATATGCTTTGTAAGTCGTCCTGTAGTATTATATGTCCCATGGTTTTGACTCATAGTATTGGGCATAGAATTAGTATATAAGTGTGTGTTGAGGTCATTGAAGGCACCGTGAAGTTAATTGTATTGAGCTTGCTCAAAGGAGGTTGCCCCCTCGAAGTGGCCCGTGATCAATATAAAAGCGATTCTGTTCTATTATTTTTGATATCTCGTGTATTTGCATTAATTAATTATTGCAGGTACATCACAGATACTTGAGGCAAGTGAGTGTCGAGGAGAAGAATTGAAGACTGAAGCTTCAAGTGAGACCAATAGGTCTCAATATTTTAAAACTGACATCTTTTGTATGTTTGCAGGTGAAATAGGTAAAGAAAGATGATTTGCTAACATTGTCATAAAGGATGAAGGAGAGGGATAGAATTTGAATTATGTTTTGGAAGAGAATGGGACAGCCGAGTCTCATGTACATACACATACACAACTGAGTGAAAGTAATGGTTTCCATCCTATGTGTTGATGTATATGTAACTTCGGAATGTATTTCATATATGTATATTGTATCCCTACAGAGAGGTTATTATTCCTCTATATAGAAGTGGCGTCATTTGTATTTACAAGTGTCGTAACTTATACAAGATGGGTTATTAGACCACCAAGTGTGGGGTCGGCCCTGAGTTGGGTTACCATGGGTTATTAGACTCTCCTAGAGAAATAGGACCTGTTAGGTTATTAGGCAAGTCAAGTCAAGTATAAATAGAGTGCGGGAGGCACTCTATTTGATCATTCACTTACTCATCTATCTCTCTCATTGAGTGATGCGCACTAGTGGAGGAGGAGAAGCTGCTAGGAGTATATCTCTTATGCTTGGGTTTTGTATCATTACTCTATCTATCTCTGAGGAAGTTATTGGGGTTTTTCACCTTCTTGGTTTTCCCCAAGGAAACTCTATGTCTATTGTCTCTTGTGATTGATATGTTGTACTTGTTATTCTCTTAGATAAGATTCTAGATCATATTGAATTAATGCTCAAAATCTAACATGGTATCAGAGCTAACCTGAGAAGAAGACACTTTGCAGTTGTGGAAGCTAGCGCTTCTTGGTTTTTGGGTTTCTCTCCACAGATCTTGAAAGGTAGGAGGCTAGATTGAATCTCCTCAGCAAGGCACATCTTTCTGTCAAAACAGAATTCAATTATGAGCACTTTCAATTTTTGACCTAAAAATTAGGGTTTCTACAAAAAATGGAAATTCTGAATTCTGATACCATAGCTGGAAGCTCCTTGGAAAAATCGAAGTTTAGATATTTGGATTGAACTTTTTGGTTGGGTGAAGCTCCGGGAAACTCAAACCCTAATTCAGGGTCCTGCCCAGTGTATTTGAAAATTTCAAAAGCAATTTTGAGAGGCGAAACTTT
The DNA here is from genome assembly GCA_027924585.1 of Larix kaempferi. Taxonomy (NCBI): domain Eukaryota; kingdom Viridiplantae; phylum Streptophyta; class Pinopsida; order Pinales; family Pinaceae; genus Larix; species Larix kaempferi. The sequence goes on along the minus strand of BSBM01001430.1, from coordinate 1,630,608 downwards.
ACAGTTTTCAAATTATGAGTATACTAGCTTGATCAGCTCATCAAGGTTCATCTTTCTATCCTTTCAGAAGTTTGAATTTTTAGGGTTTCTCTGACAAACCCTAATCCGACACCAGATCTAGTTTTTAGCAAATCAAGTGGTAAGACCTAAATCTTTTCTATTTCCATTTGAATTACTCTTTAAGATGTCTCACCACACCAAGCTTGAGAATAAGCTTGAAGGGGCTGATAACTTCCGAGCATGGAAGTATAGGATTGGGTTAATCCTGGAAGAGAATGAGTCGGACACTTACATAAGTGAAGAGGTCCCTATCCCAGAGGAAGAAGAGGCTAAGGCCTTACACAAGAGGAACTTGGTCAAGGCTAAAAAGATCATTGCTGATTCTATCAAAGACCATCTCATACCACATGTGTCATCTCTGAAGACACCTAAGGAGATGTTTGATTCCTTGACCAAGCTATTTGAAGGGAATAACATAAATCAGAAGATGGCCTTGAGGAATCAATTGAAGAATATCAAGATCCAGAATGCGGAGACTATGCAGTCTTATTTCTCAAGGGTCTACCAGATAAAAGAACAACTTGAAGCTGTGGGAGAAGATATAGAGAATGGAGAAGTGGTAATGACCACTCTTAATGGCCTTCCTAGGTCATGTGATTCCTTCATCCAAGGAATTTGTGCTAGGAGGAAACTTATCACATTCAGTAGGCTATGGGAAGAATGCTCATAGGAAGAAGCTCAGATTCCACAGTAAGAAAGAAAAGCATCACCATCATAATCAAAGGGGCAACTTCAGATCTCAAAGAAACATATCAAATGCCCGATGCTTTACATGTGATGAAAAGGGACACTATTCCAGGGATTGTCCCAGAAACAATAAAGATGGTTCTCACAAAAAGAAGAAGAACATCAAAAGAAAACATCATGCTCATACTGCAGAGGATGATGAACCTCCTAGGAAGAGGGCTAGGGAAGAAAGTGAAGATTCTTCAAGTGATGAAGAGTATGTTTTAACTTCTTCCCTCACTGGTACCCTTACTCATGGAAGTAATGATTGGCTTATAGATAGTGGGGCTTCCAAACATATGATAGGATTCAAGGAATCCTTTATGAACCTATCTGAACATGAATCACCCCACAAGGTGAAACTTGGGGATGACTACTAGTATCCAATAAAAGGAAGTGGTGAAGCCTCCTATAAGCTAGACTCTGGAAAGTCTATGAAGATGAAAGATGTACTATATGTTCCCGGTCTCAAGAAGAACCTTCTCTGCATATCTGCATTGGATTCAAAAGGCATGAGAGTTGCGTTTATAGATGGCCAAGTTCTTATGTGGCCAAAGGGTAAGACTATAGATGATGCAGTGGTGATTGGAGAGCAAGAGGGAGGATTATACAAACTGAAGGGACAACCAGAACAAGCCTTGGTTCATGACTCAGTAGAGCCAAGTGAACATTGGCATAGAAGGCTTGCACATATGCACTATAGGGCATTACCAATCACAAGTAAAGTAGTGGAAGGTCTTCCCGAAATCCAGACAAAGAATGAAGGCATTTACAAAGGTTGTGAAAAGGGAAAGAACACCAAGAAGACATTTCCAAGCAGTGAAAGCAAAGCAAAAGGAATCTTGGAAATTATCCACTCTGATGTATGCAATATAATGTCATCTAGTTCTATGAGTGGGTATGTATACTATGTCTCCTTCATTGATGATTTCTCTAGGAAGACTTGGGTTTACTTCTTGAAGAACAAAGATGAATTGTTTGACAAGTTCAATGAATTCAAGGCCTTGATAGAAAATCAAACTGATATGAAGATCTAGATCTTCAGATCCAACAATGGCGGAGAATTTACTTCAGGAGACTTCAAGAAGCTATGCAGTGATTCAGGTATTAAGAGGGAGTTGACTACTCCTTACAATCCACAACAGAATGGGGTTGCCGAAAGGAAGAATAGGACAATCATGGAAGCAGCTAGGGCAATGCTTCATGACCAAGATCTGCCTATGCATTTATGGGCAGAAGCAGCAAGGACAAAGAACAAAACACCTCATAATATACTTGACAACAAAACACCAGAAGAAGTGTTCACTGGTCAGAAACTAGAAGTTATCCATCTCAGAATATTTGGTTGTCCAGTATACACTCACATTGCAAAAGAAAAGAGGACAAAGCTAGATCCTTCGAGAAATAAGGGCATCTTCGTGGGTTACAGTGAAAGCTCGAAGGCTTATAGAATCTACTTTCCAGGATTCAGGAAGATTGATATCAGCAGGGATGTAACATTTGATGAAAGCTCAGCATACATCAAATTGAGGAAGACATCTATTGAAGACAATGAAGAACCCATAATATCCAAAACATAAGACACCACCATGAATGAAGCAATTCCCGAAGAAGATCGTGAAATGGAAGATCCACAAGAACTTGTAGATCCACCCCGTGAGAAGAACTCTCACAAGAGGAAACCGACATGGGCTAGAGAGCTCATCCAAGATGCAAAAACATATGGCATTCTTGTCAAAACCCATAATTTCCGAAAAATTTAAATTTTTAAAATAGCATGTAATATTATTAAATGCAGTCATTTAACTGTTTGATTAGCTTAAGTGATCATAATTATGTCTGAATGATCTTTTGTTGTATCTAAATTTTAATATGAGTTTCTTTACAGTTACTGATTGTTTTTCTGTTTTGCAACCACAAGGGGGAAATTGCCATGACAGACTGGGCTTACTTAGCTTCCGAGCTAATGCAACATATTTTCTTTCTCTTACAGATATACAGGTAATGTTCGGGTCGCTGCAAATAATCTTTAAAGTATTATAAGTCAAATAGCTGTACCAAAACATTTAGTAAAAAGTCTAAGCATGCTAGCCAGGTTATCAAGTATTTAAAGGTAGCACTCTACCTATGACCTCCTCAAGATCTTACTGATAGATAGTTAAAAATTACTAGAGAAAATGATAGTTATTTTTCTTGATAACAAATGAATTAAATAGCTCTATGGAATATTTGTTCTTTGATTGTATTATCGTAATGCAAACATACTTTGTAACTTAGCACTGTAGAACATTACAGGATGATCATTTTCAGACCAATTTTCTATTCATCCAATGTTATTGTACCAAGCCAAGTCTTTGGTTAGAAGGTATCTTTGATTTACAATTTCGGTTAAAAAGGGTCTGGAACTACCAATAATATACTTAGCTTATTTCTCGCATTTACAAGGTATTATGTCAGTTAAAAATTACTAGAGAAAATGATAGTTATTTTTCTTGATACAAATGAATTAAATAGCTCTATGGAATATTTGTTCTTTGATTGTATTATCGTAATGCAAACATACTTTGTAACTTAGCACTGTAGAACATTACAGGATGATCATTTTCAGACCAATTTTCTATTCATCCAATGTTATTGTACCAAGCCAAGTCTTCGGTTAGAAGGTATCTTTGATTTACAATTTCGGTTAAAAAGGGTCTGGAACTACCAATATATACTTAGCTTATTTCTCGCATTTACAAGGTATTATGTCAGTTAAAAATTACTAGAGAAAATGATAGTTATTTTTCTTGATAACAAATGAATTAAATAGCTCTATGGAATATTTGTTCTTTGATTGTATTATCGTAATGCAAACATACTTTGTAACTTAGCACTGTAGAACATTACAGGATGATCATTTCCAGACCAATTTTCTATTCATCCAATGTTATTGTACCAAGCCAAGTCTTCGGTTAGAAGGTATCTTTGATTTACAATTTCGGTTAAAAAGGGTCTGGAACTACCAATATATACTTAGCTTATTTCTCGCATTTACAAGGTATTATGTCAGTTACCTGTTCCTTCTTAACATTTTCAGGGTTGTATTGATTGAACAACTACTTCCTTTTTTCTATGAATGTCAATGGATAAAAGAACAAAACTAAAAGCTATCTTGATTAAATTTGTTGAGTCTAAGGATATCCAAAGTCTACTTGTTATAAGGAATCTGAAACAACTAAGAGATTGTGATTATATTGTAACAATAATTAAAGGGAACTAGAGTAACCCTACTCCGAAATTGTGAGTTAAGTAACTTAAATCTTACAAGTTTAAGTCACCTAAAGAAGGAAATGGCAAGTCCTGTAACATCTGTGCAGAGCCATAGCAATTGGTATTATTGTAATAGAATTGTAAATTACTACTCCAAACACCACTTCACTATCTTAAAGACTTAAAAGAGATGCAATATCTGTTGTCTCTTCCCATGAGGCTAGGGTATATGGAAAAATAATGAGAAGTTGTTATGAACCACTTATAGCTTACATTACACCCTTATCCTTATAACTTTTGTAATGCAATAAATTTTCTCTATGTCTAGAACACCTCAAGACTGAATTTTTGAGCGATGTTTATATTGCATGGTTTAATAAATCCAAGTTCTAAACAATACTATGCAAGATTTAAAGGCATTATTCTAAAGTTTTGTTTGTAAAAAGGATGACATGTGAACTATGGTGTTGCTACCATTATGGATAACCATGCAATAATTCTGTTTTACCCATGATTTGATTTTTATTTAACACACAATGATGAGAATCTCGTCATAATCTTGATCATTATTGACAATGCATGATTTTATTGTTTGTAGGGAAAGGTATGAATGTTCACTATGCAAAGTTCATAGGCATTGTTTTTAATAAGAAATATATGGTGGTTGAAATTATGGTGTTGTGACCATAATAGAATATCCATGCTATGATTTGTATTTGGATATTAGTTGATGGGGAATCTCGTTGTAAGACTATAGAACTCGACCCACTTGCATGAAATTATTAACAGCTACGTGGTTGCTCCAGGGACACGCAATTGTGATATTAAACCGTTGACCAAACCCTACTTATCATTTTTCCTTTGCCTTCGGGCTCGGTCACTCTGTGAACCCTCCTAGTCTAAGTTTTGCTGAGGCGCTGTTGGTAGCAGCTCCCATGCAGCTACTGTTCTTTGTGCTTGTCCATTGTATCGTCTGGGAGCCTTTATACCTTACTGTTGGAAACTATAAGTTTATTACCCACCTAGGGTTTACCTTTGCTATCATCGCTAAACAGGTCATGGCATGAGTGTATCTTTCGACTTGCTTCTGCCCAGGCTTCCATCGTGACAGACACCCTTTTGCTTCTCCCAGCTCGTGCTTCCTGCCAATGGTGGGGTTTATACTTCTTCGACTCGTGGCTATCAGACTATCTATTGTATTTGCACTTCATTCGAATCACTGGTAAGCTACAGGAATTTCTTCTTCATTTTCTGATTACAAGAATTTGTTTTAAGCTCAACCAATAACATTTAAGTGTTAACTAAAAATACTCTTTCGTTGCAGGCCCTAACTCTGCTTGCAGCGTGGATGACTTCGAGCTTCGGCAGTTGGTTGTTTAACCTGGTAATCCTGGTTTTCACCATGGCGTTTCCTCCTTGTTGGTTGTTAGGATGGTTAGGGTTTGAACTTGGAATGAGTAACTCTGTGGTTACAACCGTTCTGCTCAGTCTTTTAATTATGTGCTAAGTGAAATCCTACGGGTTTAACCGTAGGTTGTAATAGGATGTTACGGCTTCGGTTCATTTTTGTGATTACTAGATTTACTTTCGTGTTGATGGACTTCTGTAGATGAAACACTTTGTAAGCAAAGGGTAGTTACATTATTTATAAAAAAAAACCAGGCTTACCAGGGTTTTTTGAAAAGAAAGCATGTACTGTTACATTATTTATAAAAAAAAAGACTGAAGAATGGCAGAGGTTGACACCAAAACGATAAGAATGTGCCAAAGGGAAGACAACGAGAAGGAAAAGGAGAAAGGTACGAGTAGAGGGACCGAGCTAAAGGAATACAAAATGACGCCACGTGGCCATCCCTTCTTGTTCATGTAGTGTGAAGTCAAAAGAAGCCATGTGATCTGCACACAAGCAAGGGAATTGCAAATCCTGCCAAGAGGAGGAGGGCGCGAGAAGCACTCGACTGCCAACTTGCACCGATCAATACAACTGACATTAACAATAATGGGAAGGAGAGGAGCCGTTGGAACACTAAGCCTACGCACATGGACAAAAGAGGGGTGGCCCTCTAGTGCAGCTTCGCTGACGTAACAATCGCAAAAAGCCTCGTCCTACGCACATGAAACATTGAACATTGTAAAGCGGAGGGGAATTTCAAATTTCAGAAAAAAAAAAAGAAAAAAAAAATTACCATGTGGAACAATTTTATTGGATACAAGGATGGGTGTCAGCGTTTTTAGGACAGTTTCTGTATTTATGTCAGGCAACTTTGGCTTAGCCTCAATTGCACCTCGTTTTGGAACGATGCCTTCATAATTACGTTTAAGCGGGCCTCGAGCGCTCTAAGTGCGCATTTGTTGATCATGTGCGAAGGCTAAGTGGTACAGACATTGGCATAGTGCACTATATTTAACACCACTAGAGATCCGCAAGTAGATCAAAACACATCAGAAGAGAGTAACCTACGGGATAATGAACATGGCACCATTCACCCTGGTTGTACAACTATTACCATATAGATGATTCTCTTCATGGTACAATGGAAACCTATCATTCCTCAGGTGCTAAATGCTCACGAACCTCCAGAGTCCTCTCTCTCTTCCATAATAGGGCAGGCATGTAGAGAAAATCACAATGCATAACCTTGGTAGACCACAAAATGGGAACAAATAGTTCTCTTGATGAATAATTAGGTTGACGAATAACAAATTAATAAGTTTATAGATTTTATACATAGCATGGCATGCCACTTTCTATAACATAAATTCATAGGTTGTGATTAATATTAGTAACTACCAGCTCAACATATCCGTAATTATAATATTTAAAAAATATCATAAAATGGGACATGAAAAATTGGTATCAGAGCTAGGTTGCAACACTAGAACCTAATGGACTCATCAGTCAAACAAAAAAATTGAGATAAACTACTTAAATTTTGATTTAACATGCAATATAAATTTGGTTAATGATGCAACTAGAATCAGTACAGCCCTAGTTATAGGTTGGGATAACATATCAAAGGTCAATTCAGTTATAGTTGTATGACTTGGAAATTAACACATCTAGGACAAGGGAAGAGTTAGAATAGACTTGGGAAGCTTTAGACCAACAAGAAGAGGATAAGAATCCAGGAGTGAATTGTTGGTGAAGATGACAAAATAAGTGTAAGATTAATGGAAGAAGTACCCATTCAGCATGGGGTGGTAAGCAAATCCCCACAAGAAGATGAAATGTTGGTGGAATGAAATGGTAATCAGAGGACAACCACACCCACTAAGATGCTAGAAATTGTAAGATGTTTGAAAGCTGAATTATAAAGTTTTAAGGATAATAATATAAGGATGCAAGAGGAGAAACATGAATTAAATTCAATATTATTGCAAAAATTGATAGAAATTAAAAATAATCAACAACCTGTACATGCTTCTAGTAATGCAGGAAAAGCTTTAATAGAAGAAAAACCTTCTAGATGTAAGGAATTAGAATTCGTTGTTGGGATGAATTTGGAAATCGATTCAACCAGTGATGACATGACTTCAACTAATAGTTCAAAAAGTGACATTTCAAAGATTTATCCTCCAAGAAAGAAGCCCAAATAGAAGGCTTTCAGAGAGATGAAAGGAGAGTTTAAAAATGTCAAACCACCAATATTTAATGGCAAGGTAAAAACAGATGAAGAAGCAAAAGTATGGTTGCTTGAAATGAAGAAATATTTTCATATCTATGATTATAAATTTTTTTTGTAAGCTAGTGGCCATGAAGTTTTGAACTGGTGACCTAACACAAGGAGTGCCTTAACAGTACATCCATTCACCATCTATTCTACGCCCCGTAGACTAAATTATAGTCATAGATTAAACAATTACAATCAACCATGTGTTGCGCATGAATTTCTTTTCATTAATTAATTAATTACATAATTCCGTCTTTAGAAATTAACATGTGCATGGTTAGATATGCTACATATATTTTATTTAATGGATTTTTTTTTGTAAGTTAGAAATTATATTATAGTAGTAAAAAATTTACAGAGATGATAACCAGAGTGGTCTTAGGAGTACAAAAAGAGATCTCCTTCCCAGGCCAAGCAACAAAGTTATGGACAACAAACTTAATTACATCAAAATGACTATTGACTTTCTTTCCCTTTGACAAAAACTATGCCTCTATCCTATCCTTTACTACTGACAAATAATTCAAATAAACATGGCCATTACAATGAACATATGCCAAAATTGGAAGAGCTGACGCTCCAACTATAATCGGATAAGCACCTATCCCCACAAACATTGAGACCTGAATTTGCATGCACAAGAAATACGATACTGCTGCTAACCATATGCTTGTAGACTTGACCAATGACGAAAATATTTACCAAAGCCACGTCTTAGCTAATTGTTGGGGTCTTCATGGTCAGAAAATCTCCTGCATTTAATGTTGTGCGTAGGAACTAGACCATCATCACGCTCCACCTTAACATTGAAATCACCAGGAATAATGTTCTCCCCATTACCCTCCATGGCACTTGAATGCATCATTTCTAAGCTGGTGACTTCAACAAAGTCTATATAACCCAATTCTATATGATGCAGGAGCATTAGATCTCCAATCAAATCACTAAAGGTGTGGTCAGACCTAAAGGTCTAGACATCAAGCCAAAGGGGGTCAATTGTAAAGACATTGGAAAAAAAAATCATGTAAATGTTTAAGTTGAATTTCCTAGCAAGCATAGGGTAGAAGATGCTAAGTTTGACATGTGTCAATATAGGATGAGTCATGTAACAAATTTTTGTACTAGTGGGATGATGAGAAAGTAATCATTAGTAAACGCATGTTGATACCTGTTAGTTTTATGAGTCATTAGAAGGATAGGGTCGTGAGTCTAATTTTAGAAACAGTTGCAGAGATTAAGGGACATATTGCTGATTTGTAGGAGGCAGTTCGAGTTGTAGTGGAAGAGTTGGATAAACGCTATCTTGGAAGGGAATCAAGAGTGTAACTCTTGAGAGAGAGAGGGAGAGTAGTTGAGGGTTTTTTGAAAAGAAAGCATGTACAGTTTGATGGTGTCAATGAAGATAGTAGATTCACAAATCATGTGTTGTTTGTTCTTTACATTCCATATATGATGTGTTTGAGCAATCCTGGCGTATGTTTTTCTTGTAATTATGAATATAGCTACAATGTGTTTATAAAATCCTGGCAGAAGGAGATTGGGTAGGACAAATAATTCCAAACCCTACAGAAGCCATTGAGGCTTAAGGAGATTCTGAAATTCAAAATGGCTATATTGATCGCTATGTGTAAGCATTGAACCATTATTGAATTCGTGGTGAGCTTGGGATAAGCTTGAACACGATGCCTGTATGATCTGGTGGGAAAAGTACTCTGTAGACAGAGTATTAACTCTGAGATTGTGAAAGATAAGGGGCAGAACATGGGTTCTGAGTTTAGAGGAAGGGCAGACAGAATATTGTTACCATATATATGTGAGGTCTTCAGAACGAAATCGTTGATATAGAGGTTCGAAACTAGTGAGTATATAATGAAGACTGGGCAAGATTAATATAGAACGTCACCAGGCAGAGATGCTAGGTGAAATGTATTGCACAGAGGCAGAGATGCTAGGTGAAATGTAGTGCGCAGAGGTAGAGAAGAGTTATGCACAGTAATCCAACGATACCTGTGCGCTCTCAGGCCAATCGACGGTTGCTGTATGTTTTTAATCGATGGTATATGGTTTATATCAAAGGAAGAAGAGTTGTGGAGATGCCAGTATATTGGTATCGTGCATTTCCATTGTGATAAAGCCATCGACATAGGCGATAGTCATATGTTGAATGAAAAGGTGCCGAGATGTATGAGTTAGGCACCTTCAATCTATTGCAATAAGATCCTGGTCGTAAGCCATGGTTCTGTGTATATGCGTGATGCAAGAGCTAAGGATAAGTCCAAGAGAGATTAGGGTAAGGTCAAATGTATGGTACAAGTGTAAAGCACCTAAAGTTATATGTGCATGAAACGAGGCATTTAAGCCTTTAAGGAAGTGAAGTGAATTTGGATGCATGAAGTTTTGAGTGCCGAGAGCTTATAAATGTAGAGTGGGTCAACTTAGCTATTGGCTAGGTTTAAGAAGTATGGATTAAGTTGTAGTATAGGATTGAATGGTGTGTCACAAAGTTAAGAACACACTAGAGAGAGTTAGAGAGTTGAAGATCCTTGGGATTTGGGTAGGCTTAGTAGAAGCCTGCCATCAATTGGTATTAGAGTAGGAGAGCAAGAAAGTGCTCTTGTGAAGAAGAAAGGATAGATAAGAAGTCTGTAAGGAAGAAAAGTTTGCATACAAGAGAGGAAGAGGCTTGTAGCCTCAACAGTAAGTTATAGCCATAGATAACTATTTTGGGAGGAGTGTGTGCATGCAAGGGGTAGCAGCAGGAGTGAAGGCATCTCATCAAGAAGATCATAGTCTTTGAAGAAAGTGATGAAGGAAACTAGTGAGGGTTCTAAGAGGGAGTGAAGTGTGGCCAGGGACCTAGTATTTCAACTAAGTATTCAAATACAAGAGGACATTTGTGTCCTTAGAACAGATGAGTTGTGGAAGTAAGCCTAGACGAGGCATAGAGAAGTGCTCAGGAGGATTCTAGAAAGAGGACCAAGTACTTGCCAAAAGCCCAATCACAGAGGAGGTTTGGTGAGGCAGGTTGTAGCAGGGAGGATTGTTACTGCAAAGGTTAGTGCATCTCATTGAAGAGTGAAAGAAGCTCAAGAAAGATGACTATTGAGAGTCATAGAAGAGGTTCAGGAGGCAGCCACAAAAGGAAGACAAAAGATGCCAAGACAAGTGGCATATGCAAAAGAATAACTGATGAAGAATATGAGAGGGAGAAGACTGAGATAGAATTCCATCTGGAAGTAAGGATGGAGTTGTTACAAAAAAAGGAGGAAGACCAGAGATGTGGTTTTCTTGTGAAAAGAAAGTTTAAGTGGCATAAGCTACAGAAAAGAAAAGAGCAACTAGTGAATGCTCAATGGGAAGATGAGATACTCGAGGCAAGTGAGTGTCGAGGAGAAGAATTGAAGACTAAAGCTTCAAGTGAGGCCAATAGGTTTCAATATTTTAAAACTGACATCTTTTGTATGTTTGCAGGTGAAATAGGTAAAGAAAGACGATTTTCTAACATTGTTATAAAGGATGAAGGAGAGGGACAGAATTTGAATTATGTTTTGGAAGAGAATGGGACAGCCGAGTCTCATGTACATACACATACACAACTGAGTGAAAGTAATGGTTTCCAGCCTATTTGTTGATGTATATGTAACTTCGAAATGTATTTCATATATGTATATTGTATCCCTACAGAGAGGTTATTATTCCTCTGTACAGAAGTGGCATCATTTGTATTTACAAGTGTCGCAAGTGTCGTAACTTATACAAGATGGGTATTAGACAACCAAGTGTGGGGTCGGCCCTGAGTTGGGTTACCATGGGTTATTAGACTCTCCTAGAGAAGTCGGACCTGTTAGGTTATTAGGCAAGTCAAGTCAAGTATAAATAGAGTGCGGGAGGCACTCTATTTTATCATTCACTTACTCATCTATCTCTCTCATTGAGTGATGCGCACTAGTGGAGGAGGAGAAGCTGCTAGGAGTCTATCTCTTATGCTTGGGTTTTGTATCATTGCTCTATCTATCTCTGAGGAAGTTTTGGGGTTTTTCACCTTCTTGGTTTTCCCCAAGGAAACTCTATGTCTATTGTCTCTTGTGATTGATATGCTGTACTTGTTATTCTCTTAGATAAGATCCTAGATCATATTGAATTAATGCTCAAAATCTAACATGGTATCAGAGCTAACCTGAGAATCAGAGCTAACCTGAAAAGAAGACACTGTGCAGTTGCGGAAGCAAGGGCTTCTTGGGTTTTGGGTTTCTCTCCACAGATCTTGAAAGGTAGGAGGCTAGATTGAATCTCCTCAGCAAGGCGCATCTTTCTGTTGAAACAGAATTCAATTCTGAGCACTTTCAGTTTTTGACCTAAACAATAGGGTTTCTGCAAAAAATGGAAATTCTAAACTCTGATACCATAGCTGGAAGATCCTTGGAAAAATCAAAGTTTAGAGATTTGGATCCAACTTTTTGGTTGGGTGAAGCTCCGGGAAACTCAAACCCTAATTCAAGGTCCTGCCTAGTGAGTCCGAAAGTTTCAAAAGCATTTTTAGAGGTGAAACTTTACAGTTTTCAAATTATGAGTATACTAGCTTGATCAGCTCATCAAGGTGCATCTTTCTATCCTTTCAGAAGTTTGAAATTCAAAGTTTGAATTTTTAGGGTTTCTCTGACAAACCCTAATCCGACACCAAATCCAGTTTTTAGCAAATCAAGTGGTAAGACCTAAATCTTTTCTATTTCAATTTGAATTACTCTTTAAGATGTCTCACCACACCAAGCTTGAGAATAAGCTTGACGGGGCTGATAACTTCCGAGCATGGAAGTATAGGATTGGGTTAATCCTAGAAGAGAATGAGTTGGACACTTACATAAGTTAAGAGGTCCCTATCCCAGAAGAAGAAGAGGCTAAGGCCTTACACAAGAGGAACTTGGTCAAGGCTAAAAAGATCATTGCTGATTCTATCAAAGACCATCTCATACCACATGTGTCATCTCTGAAGACACCTAAGGATATGTTTGATTCCTTGACCAAGCTATTTGAAGGGAATAACATAAATCAGAAGATGACCTTGAGGAATCAATTGAAGAATATCAAGATCCAGAATGCGGAGACTATGCAGTCTTATTTCTCAAGGGTCTCCCAGATAAAAGAACAACTTGAAGTCGTGGGAGAAGATATAGAGAATGGAGAAGTGGTAATGACCACTCTTAATGGACTTCCTAGGTCATGGGATTCCTTCATCCAAGGAATTTGTGCTAGGAGGAAACTTATCACATTCAGTAGGCTATGGGAAGAATGCTCATAGGAAGAAGCTCAGATTCCACAGTAAGAAATAAAAACATCACCATCATAATCAAAGGGGCAACTTGAGATCTCAAAGAAACATATCAAATGCCTGATGCTTTACATGTGATGAAAAGGTACACTATGCCAAGGATTGTCCAAGAAACAATAAAGATGGTTCTCGCAAAAGGAAGAAGAACATCAAAAGAAAAAATCATCCTCATACTGTATAGGATGATGAACCTCCTATGAAGAGGGCTAGGGAAGAAAGTGAAGATTCTTCAAGTGATGAAGAGAATGTTTTAATTTCTTCCCTCACTGGTACCATTACTCATGGAAGTAATGATTGGCTTATAGATAGTGGGGCTTCCAAACATATGACAGGATTCAAGGAATCCTTTATGAACCTATTTGAACATGAATCACCCCACAAGGTGAAACTTGGGGATGACTACCAGTATCCAATAAAAGGAAGTGGTGAAGCCTCCTATAAGCTAGACTCTGGAAAGTCTATGAAAATGAAAGATGTACTATATGTTCCAGGTCTCAAGAAGAACCTTCTCTCCATAGCTGCATTGGATTCAAAAGGCATGAGAGTTGCATTTATAGATGGCCAAGTTCTTATGTGGCCAAAGGGTAAGACTATAGATGATGCAGTGGTGATTGGAGAGCAAGAGGGAGGATTATACAAACTGAAGGGCCAACCAAAACAAGCCTTGGTTCATGAATTAGTAGATCCAAGTGAACTTTGGCATAGAAGACTTGCACATATGCACTATAGGGCATTACCAATTGCAAGTAAAGTAGTGGAAGGTCTTCCCAAAATCCAGACAAAGAATGAAGGCATTTGCAGAGGTTATGAAAAGGGAAAGAACACTAAGAAGACATTTCCAAGCAGTGAAAGCAAAGCAAAAGGAATCTTGGAAATTATCCACTCTGATGTATGCAGTCTAATGTCATCCAGTTTTATGAGTGGGTATGTATACTATGTCTCCTTCATTGATGATTTCTCTAGGAAGACTTGGGTTTACTTCTTGAAGAACAAAGATGAAGTGTTTGACAAGTTCAATGAATTCAAGGCCTTGATAGAAAATCAAACTGATATGAAGATCTAGATCTTCAGATCCGACAATGGCAAAGAATTTACTTTAGGAGACTTCAAGAAGCTATGTAGTGATTCAAGGATTAAGAGGGAGTTGACTACTCCTTACAATCCACAACAGAATGGGGTTTCCGAAAGGAAAAATAGGACAATCATGGAAGCAGCTAGGGAAATGCTTCATGACCAAGATCTACCTATGCAGTTATGGGCAGAAGCAGCAAGGACAACTGTATATGTGCAGAACAAAACACCTCATAAGATACTAGACAACAAAACACCAGAAGAAGTGTTCACTAGTTAGAAACCAAAAGTTAGCCATCTCAGAATATTTGGTTGTCTAGTATACACTCACATTCCAAAAGAAAAGAGGAAAAATCTAGATCCTTCAGGAAAGAAGGGCATATTCGTGGGTTACAGTGAAAGCTCGAAGGATTACAGAATCTACTTTCTAGGATTCAAGAAGATTGATATCAGCAGGGATGTAACATTTGATGAAAGCTTAGCATACATGAAATCGAGGAAGACATTTGCTGAAGACAATGAAGAACCCATAATATCCAAAACATAAGACACCACCAGGAATGAAGCAATTCCCGAAGAAGATCGTGAAATGGAAGATCCACAAGAACTTGTAGATCCACCCCATGAGAAGAACTCTCGCAAGAGGAAACCAGCATGGGTTAGAGAGCTCATCCAAGATGTAAAAATATATGGCATTCCATAAGAGAAACACAGAGAAAGGAAAAGGACAAGATCACATACTAGTTATGTTGCTTTGCTCTGTGACATTATGAATAAAGAACCTTCTAGTTATGAAGAAGCAGTGGAAAAGAAAGAATGGAAGCATGCCATGGTCGAAGAGTATCAGTCGATCATGAAGAATGATGTTTGGGATGTAGTACCAAGACCAGATGGGAAGTCTGTTGTGACTTCCAAATGGATCTATAAGATCAAGCACGCTGCAGATGGTAGCATAGATAAATACAAAACTAGGTTTGTGGCTCGTGGATTCTCCCAGAAAGAATGGATTGTTTATGAAGAGACTTTTGCTCCTGTAGCTAGATATACTTCCATTAGATCAGTACTTTCTCTGGTTGCAGTGATGAAATGGAAGGTACACCAGATGGATGTCAAGACAACTTTCTTGAATAGTGTAGTTGAAGAGGAAGTGTATGTGGAGCAACCACTCGAGTTTGAGACACATGACAAAGGGACTCATGTATGCAAACTGAAGAAAGCCCTGTATGGTTTGAAACAGGAACCCATGACCTGGTATGGTAGGATAGATAAATTCATATCTAGTTTGGGCTTTACTAAGAGTAAAGAGGATTCCAACCTTTACTACAAGGTTGAGGAAGGCATTCCAGTGATACTACTATTGTATTTGGATGACCTGTTTGTTACAGGTGAGGATAGATCGATTGCCGATACGAAGAGCAAGCTTGCTGCCGAGTTCGAGATGAAGGACTTGGGTATGATGCACTACTTTCTAGGTATGGAGGTGTGGCAGACTACAGATGGAATCTTCCTTGGACAAGGGAAGTATGCAGTAGAGATCCTGAAGAGGTTCGGGATGATGGACTACAAGGCAATGGCCACACCTATGGCATCAAACCTGAAGCTTCTATGTGATGCTTCATCTGAGCCGGTTGATTCCACGATGTATCGTCAGATGATTGGGTCCTTGATGTACCTGAAAAATACGAGACCAGACATTTGCTTTGCGGTGAACACCTAGAGCCAGTATCTGACAGATCCGAGACATGTTCACCTGATAGCTGCAAAGCATATTCTGAGGTACCTGAAGGGTATAGTTGACTATGGGCTCAAGTATGATGCGAATCAGAAGTTTAACCTGGAGGGTTATGTTGATTAGGATTGGGCAGGAAGTGCCATTGATCAGAAGAGCACTTCAGGGTGCTGCTTCAATATGGGATCTGTTATGATCTCTTGGTTTAGCAAGAAGCAGTCCCTTGTGGCACTGAGTACAGCCGAAGCAGAGCATGTTGCAGCTTGTTTGGCTAGTTGTAAGGTAGTATGGATTAGGAAGCTACTGCCTAATTTGTTTGATCTCCAGTTGAGTGCTACTTGTATATATTGCGACAACCAGAGTTGTGTGAAGTTGTCAGAGAACCCGGTGTTCCATGACAAGTCGAAGCACATTGAGATCAAGTTCCACTATATCAAGGATATGGTGCAGAGAGGAGCAGTGAAGCTCCTGTATGTTGCGACGGACGAGCAGATAGCTGATGTGTTGACCAAGCCATTGGACAGAGTGAAGTTTGAGTACTTCAGAGAGAGACTTGGTGTACTTCAGATCGAGATTCCTTCCAAGGGGAAGTGATGAGTCCAGAGACATAGATGCACATGAGCCCTTCTCACATGGTGATAGATGTGTTCTCCCATGGTGAGATGTAAGCGTTGGAGCCATTCTCACATAGTGACAAATGTGTTCTCCTATGGTGAGATGTAAGGGCTGAAGCCATTTTCAGATAGTGATAGATGTGTTCTCCTATGCTGAAATGTAAGGGCTGGGCCATTTTAACATGGTGATATATGTGTTCTCCCATGGTGAAATGTAAGGGTTGGGGCCATTCTCACATGGTGATAGATGTGTTCTCCCATGGTTAGATGTAAGGGCTGAGTGAGCCTTTTCGACATGGTGATAGATGTGTTCTCCCATGGTCGTGATGTAAGTGTTGTGCCTTTGTGACATGATGGCAGGTAGGTCCTCCCATGGTGACATGGTGGTAGTTAAGTCCTCTCATTGTCATGATGTAAGTGCTAAGCCTTCTCCGAATGATGATAGATGTGTTCTCCCATGTTGGTGGTGTAAGGGTTGTGTGATGTGCATCTAGGTTGTGCTCTGTGGACTATGAGGTGATCTGAAGATGAAGATGTGACAGTAGGGTACACAAGTTTTGCAGAGGCATGTAATCAATCCTAAGATGCTCTTACAGGTTTTGCAGAGGTAGTGTAATCAGTCCTGGGAGATCTTGCAAGTTTTGTAGAGGCATGTAATCAGTCCTGAGATGCTCTTGCAGGTTTTGCAAAGGCAGTGAAATCAGCCCTGGGAGATCTTGCAGGTGTTGCAGAGGCAGTGTAATCAGTCCTGAGTTGTACCTACTTGATGGCTGCTCGTAGAGATGATGAAGGCCTACATGGAGGCTAGGCCTACATCCAACATGAAAAGGGGCTGGCACTGTATAACTTCCTATGATGAGTAGAATGGAGATTGATTGAGATAGCAGCAATGATGATGACGATGATCTGATGATCCAAATAAGAAGACTTGTGCTAGAAGACCTGTGTCAAGAAATACCTTCCTAGTTAAGAGGGAGTGTTGATGTATATGTAACTTCGGAATGTATTTCATATATGTATATTGTATCCCTATAGAGGTTATTATTCCTCTATACGGAAGTGTCGTCATTTGTATTTACAAGTGTCGCAAGTGTCGTAACGTATACAAGATGGTTTATTAGACCACCAAGTGTGGGGTTGGCCCTGAGTTGGGTTACCATGGGTTATTAGACTCTCCTAGAGAAGTTGGCCCTGTTAGGTTATTAGGAAAGTCAAGTCAAGTATAAATAGAGTGCAGGAGGCACTCTATTTGATCATTCACTTACTCATCTATCTCTCTCATTGAGTGATGCGCACTAATGGAGGAGGAGAAGCTGCTAGGAGTCTATCTCTTATGCTTGGGTTTTGTATCATTGCTCTATCTTTCTCTGAGGAAGTTATTGGGGTTTTTCACCTTCTTGGTTTTCCCCAAGGAAACTCTGTGTCTATTGTCTCTTGTGATTGATACGCTATACTTGTTATTCTCTCAGATAAGATCCTAGATCATATTGAATTAATGCTCAAAATCTAACACTATGATGCAAGATGAAAACAAGGAGGACTTGTCAAATGATGATGGCCAAGAACTGAAAGAGAAGGATATCAAGCATTCATATGTTATGCTTGAGGAAGCTGAGGAGAAAGTAAGTAAGGATTTTCTGAGTCCTGTAAAAGACTTGGAACATACAAAGAAAGATTTGATGATTGGACCATCAAATGAGACCATTGGGTCTTGTAGTTTTGAAATTGACAATTTAAGTGTGTTTGCAGGTGTTGCAGAAGGCAATCCATCTTTTGGAGTTGTCTTGAATGAAGTGGAAGATTGTCAAACAAAGTATGATGAAGAGAGCCTTTCTGATGAAGACCGAGTAGAATTGTTGCAGCAGAAGGAATTTATAGATTTCTTACTAAATAAGGGAATCACCTCTAAGGAAGGTGAGACAGTCATGTATGGTATGAAGGAACCTGTTGTTGTTGAGGAAAGGGAGCAATTGGCTTGTCTGAATGACCAAAAGAAGACCGTGGGATAGACATCTAGAGTTGTCACACTGGTAGGAAATTAGAATACTATTCTAATAGAGGATGAGAAGTAGTGTCGCAGAAGTATTGGTTTGGTGACAAAGAAGAAGATTCTGAACATTGTACAGGGTTTTCAGAAGAAATTCCATGTGGGACAATTGATTTTTGGAATGAGCTAAGTATTTTGGAAGATAGACTAGTAAGTCAAATAATGAATATTCTGAAGGTACAATTGAATTTGGATGAAGAAGAGGCAAACATATCTCAAGTTGAAAGAGGGTCATTTTTAGAACTGAAGGGACCTGAACTGATTGCTAGGATCAATCAAGGAGATGAAATAAAATTGTTGGATGTTGTCAAGAAAGAGGAGGAGTGTTGTGTTGGAAATGATGGGTAGCATAGTGGTGTTGTGCTTGTGAGAATTCCAGTAGAGATTGAATTGCTTAAAGGAATTGTAAACATTGATAGAAGAATGTCTCAAGCTGTAGTTGAGGCAGAAGCAGATGCTAGTATACATATTAATGATATGATTGCTGGTATACAAAGAACTGTGAGCAAGTATGTTGCTGCAGTCAAGGACTTGGAGGACAGTTTGCTTTTTGAAAGTAAAGTTTTAGACAAGGAGCAGAAGAGGGATATTGTAAAGGGAGATATCCTCAAGGATATTCAGGAATTTTGGGTGGCAGTAATATCTATAGCAATATCTGGAGTAATCTCAAGAGCAAAAGTAGAAGAAAAGATAAAGAAGGTTGAAGAAGATAATTAGCAATTTGAACATGAATGTGGAAAGTGCAGTGGCAAAGATATGAGATCAAAATTTGTTTGCAACAAAAGATTGAATTGGAAGAGGTCATAGATGAATTATGGGAATCAATGCAAATAACTAAAAGGAGCTACAACAGAATGAAGAAAGCAGTCCACTGTGAAGATGATTGGAAGATGAATAATGATGAATACAATGTAGCTTACGAACAACAACAAACAAGAGTTTGGGACCCAGGAAAGGTGAAGACTAGAGGTGCATGATCAGGTGATCATGTCTTCCTTCTACATTGGGAGTCTGATGTAGGAGCATTAGATCTCCAATCAAATCACTAAAGGTGTGGTCAGACCTTAAGGTCTTGACATAAGGCCAAAGAGGGTTAATTGTAAATACATTGGAAAAAAAAACTCATGTAAATGTTTAAGTTGAATTTCCTAGTGAGCATAGGGTAGAAGATGCTAAGTTTGACATGTGTCAATATAGGATGAGTCATGTAACATATTTTTGTACTAGTGGGATGACTCGAGAGAATAATCATTAGTAAACGCATGTTGATAGCTGTTAGTTTTATGAGTCATTAGAAGGATAGGGACGTGAGTCTAATTTTAGAAACAGTTGCAGAGATTAAGGGATAGATTGCTGATTCGTAGGAGGCAGTTCGAGTTGTACTGGAAGAGTTGGATAAATGCTATCTTGGAAGGGAATCAAGAGTGTAACTCTCTCTCTTGAGAGGAAGAGTAGTTGAGGGTTTTTTGAAAAGAAAGCATGTATAGTTTGATGGTGTCAGTGAAGATAGTAGATTCACAGATCATGTGTTGTTTGTTCTTTACATTCCATATATGATGTGTTTGAGCAATCCTGGTGTATGTTTTTCTTGTAATTCTGAATATAGATACAATGTGTTTATAAAATCATGGCAGAAGGAGATTGGGTAGGATGAATAATTCCAAACCCTACAGAAGCCATTGAGGCTTAAGGAGATTCTGAATTTCAGAATGGATCTATTGATCGCTATGTGTAAGCATTGAACCATTATTGAATTCGTGGTGAGATTGGGATAAGCTTGAACACGATGCCTGTATGATCTGGTGGGAAAAATACTCGGTATACAGAGTATTAACTCTGAGACTATGAAAGTTAAGGGGAAGAACACGGGTTTTGAGTTTAGAGGAAGGGTAGACAGAATATTGTTACCATATATATGTGAGGTTATCACAATGAAATCGTTGATATAGAGGTTCGAAACTAGTGAGTATATAATGAAGACTGGGTGAGATTAATATAGAAGGTCACCAGGCAGATATGCTAGGTGAAATGTATTGCGCAGAGGCAGAGATGCTAGATGAAATGTAGTGCACAGAGGTAGAGAAGAGTTATGCACAGTAATCCAACAATACCTGTGCGTTCTCAGGCCAATCGACGGTTGCTGTGTGGTTTTAATTGATGGTATATGGTTGATATCACAGGAAGAAGAGCTGTGGAGATGCCAGAGTATTGGTACCGTGCATTTCCATTGTGATAAAGCCATCGACATAGGCGATAGTCATATGTTTAATGAAAAGGTGCCGCGATGTATGAGTTAAGCACCTTCAATCTATTGCAATGATATCCTGGCCGTAAGCCATGGTTCGATGTATATGCATGATGCAAGAGCTAAGGATAAGTCCAAGAGAGCTTAGGGTAAGGTCGAATGTATGGTATAGGTGTAAAGCACCTAAATTTATATGTGCATGAAACAAGGCATTTAAGCCTTTAAGGAAGTGAAGTGAATTTGGATGCATGAAGTTTTGAGTGTCGAGAGCTTATAAATGTAGAGTGGGTCAACTTAGCTAGTGGCTAGGTTTTAGAAGTTTGGATTAAGTTGTAGTATAGTCTTGAATGGTGTGTCACAAATTTAAGAACACACTAGAGATAGATAGAGAGTTGAATGTCCTTGGGATTTGGGCAGGCTTAGTAAGTCTGCCATCACTATAACTAGATTAAAAATCAATAATCTTGCTAGATGTGGAATTATAATGGGAATAAATTGTTCTCTTGATGGATAATTATGTTGACAAATAACAAATTAATAAGTTTATATATTTTATACATAGCATGGCATGCCACTTTATGTAATTTAAATTCATAGGTTGTGATTAATATTAGTAAGTAACTACTGGCTCAACATATCTGTAATTATAATATTTAAAAAATATCATAAAAGGGGACATGACAAATTGGTATCAGAGCTAGGTTGCAACACTAGAACCTAATGGACTCATCAGTCAAACAAAAAAATTGAGATAAACTAATAAATTTTTTATTTAACAAGCAATATAAATTTGGTTAATGATGCAACTAGAACTAGTATAGCCTCAGTTATAGGTTGGGATAACATATCAAAGGTCAATTCAGTTATAGTTGTATGACTTGGCAATTGACACATCTAGGACAAGGGAAGAGTTGGAATAGACTTGGGATAAGAATCCAGTAGCGAATTGTCGGTGAAGATGATAAAATAAGTGTCAGATTAATGAAATAAGTACCCATTCAACATGGGGTGGTAAGTAGATCCCCACAAGAAGATGAAATGTTGGTGGAATCAAATGGTAATCATAGGACAACCACACCCTCTAAGATGCTAGAAACTGTAAGATGTTTGAAAGATGAATTATACAGTTTTAAGGCTGATAATATAAGGATGCAAGAAGAGAAACATGAATTAAATTCAATATTATTGCAAAAATTGATAGAAATTAAAAATAATTAGCAACCTGTACATGCTTCTAATAATGCAGGAAAAGCTTTAACAGAAGAAAAACCTTATAGGTGTAAGGAATTACAATTCGTTGTTGGGATGAATTTGGAAACCGATTCAACCAGTGATGACAAGACTTCAACTAATAGTTCAAAAAGTGACGGTTCAAAGATTTCTCCTCTAAGAAAGAATCCCAAATAGAAGGCTTTCAGAGAGATGAAAGGAGAGTTTAAAAAGGTCAAACCACCAATCTTTAATGGCAAGGTAAAAATAGATGAAGAAGCAAAAGTATGGTTGCTTGAAATGAAGAAATAACATGAAAGCTCGCTTAGACACATTTATTTTAGATGGAAAAGCGTCTATTTGGTAGTGACACTTTAAGTTAACTAAAGGTATAAAATATAGGAAGATTAAGAGGTAGAAATTTAAGAAGTTGTTTAAGAAGAAATATTTGTCTGAGAGGTTTTATGACGACAAAATAAAGGAATTCCATGAATTGAAAATGGGACAAATGTTAATGGATGATTTAATCAATACATTTATTGAGATATTACATTATGTTCCTTATCTTAAAGAGGAGAAAATAAATATCCAACAATTTCTAAGTTGCCTCCCTCAATACTTTCGAGACAAAATTGAATTTGATAATCCAAAGACATTGGAAGAAACCTTTCTCAAGGATAGGCTATGTGATGAGAAAAGCCAACATAGATAAAATATGAAAAGAATAAGAGAAAAGAAAAGGTTGAATTTAGAACAGAGGAAAAGGGGTACAAACCCTCACCCGATAGGAATCAATCTAGAAATTTTCAAAATAATAGGAGCATGGGAAAGACAAATTTTCAGCCAAACTTTTTAGCTCAAAGCATAAATAAACCTACCAATTTTACAGAAAGGAAACCAATATAATTTGTTCAAGGATCATTAAAATGTTGGGGTTGTAGATAATCCCACTTATTCAGAAGCTGTACACATAAGTAGGAA
The DNA here is from genome assembly GCA_027924585.1 of Larix kaempferi. NCBI lineage: Eukaryota > Viridiplantae > Streptophyta > Pinopsida > Pinales > Pinaceae > Larix > Larix kaempferi. Next base: position 1,607,677 of record BSBM01001430.1, on the reverse strand, counting down.
AGGGATAAAACTATCCATAATTTGCAAGAGGCTATAACAATGAATGATGTGGCTAGGAATCCTATAATTTGTGCCATGCTGGAGGATCGACAAACTGATCATCAATCATCCATGGTGGATATTGAAGGTAATATATTTAAAACAACTATTACTATTTTAGTAGACCCTGGATCTTGTCAAAGCTACATTTATCCAAAGATTGTAGATGTGTGCATGTTAAAATGAATTAAGCATAAGAAAGCATGGTTAGTGCAACTAGCCATGGTACCAAAAGAAAGATAACAGAACTAGTTGAGTACTTCGCTCTTGAAATGAATGAGATTCATACAACATCCAAATTAAATATTCTTCCTTTAGGTTCTTATGATGTGATTATAGGGATGGATTGATATAAAGGAACCATGTGATGTTGAAATATTATAACAAGGCTTTCACATGTATTGAAAATGATGGAAAATCCATATTAGTGATAAGGATTACTTGAAGCGTATCTGTGAGGAATATTTATGCCTTACAAATTAAGAGGTTTTCCCAGAAAGGTTTAAAACTGTTTGTTGTTAGTGTAATAAATTTTGCATAAAAATAAAAAAACTAAACTTGAAGACTACACAATTTTGAAGGATTTTAAAGATGTGTTTCCCAAAGAGATACTCCTTCTACCCCCAAAAAGAGATATTGACTTTAATATAGATCTTATACCTGAGGAGGTGCCTATCTCTAAATCTCCTTATTGAATGAGTACTCCAGAACTTGTAGAATTGAAAATGCAATTATAGGAACTAATTGAAATAAAGTACATTAGACCCAACATGTCCTTGTGGGGAGCACTAGTACTATTTATTAAGAATTAGGATGGGTCATTAAGATTTTGTATATATTTTGGACAATTGAATAAGGTTACTATAGAAAATAAGTATTCTCTACATAAGCCGGACTAATTACTTGTTTGATCAATTCTGAGGAGCTACAATATTTTCAAATATAGATTTGAGGTTGGGATACCACCAAGTTAGAATAAGAGATGAATATATTCCTAAGACAACATTTGGGACAAGGCATGGCCGCTACAAATTTGTTGTAAGATCATTCAACCTTATCAATGTACCTGCAACATTTATGTGCCTGATGAATAGTGTTTTTAGAAAGTATTTAGATAAGTTTGTGTTGGTATTTATCAATGAAATACTTATCTATTCAAAAATAGAAGAAGAACATGAAGATCATTTGAAATTTTTCCTACAAATTTTAAGAGAACATCAGTTGTATGCAAAATTTAGTAAATGCGACTTATACAAGAGTCAAATTCAGTATTTAGGACATATAATTTCAGAGAAGGGGCTAAGTAGTGGACCCTGAAAAATTTAGGTCCATCATGGATTGGCCCAGTCCCAAGAATGTCACCAACATAAGATCCTTCATGGGTCTTACCTACTACTACAAGAGGTTCATTAAAAGATTCTCAAAAATTACCTATCCCATAACTTCTCTCCAAAAGAAAGAAGCAAAGTTCAATTGGTCTGAAAAATGTGTGCGACAAGCTTTCAAAAGCTTAAGAATTTTCTAATCACAACACCTATTTCGAGGACCACACATCCTTATGGGAAATTTGTAGTATGCACAGACACATGAAAAGGGGGATTATGAGGAGTTTTATTGCAAAATGATCATGTGATTTCCTATGAGTCAATAAAACTTAAATACCATGAGCAAAACTATGTTATCCATGATTTGGAACTACCTTCCATTATCCATGCCCTAAAAATGTGGAGGAACTAATTATTAAAGGTAAGATATTTCTACTCAAAATATATAGGGTTTAAATATCTATTTGACCAGCAAGGTTTTAATGCAAGGCAAGCTAGGTGGTTAGCCTTCTTAATCAAATATGACTTTGAAATCAAGCATATAAAAGGTATGAAAATAAAGTTGCAGACGCTTTAAGTAGAAGAATACATTTAGTTTACATGCTTTCAACAAGTTCTTTTGAATCAAATTTACATGGCAATTAAAACAACTGTTAAAAATGATAAGTTTTGTGATGAAATCAAGGGAAAATTGCAAAAAAAGGTATGATTTACAACAATAGCATTTTAGATTCACAGAAGAATAGTTATTGCTGTTCAAAAACAAGTTATATGTTCTAGATTTAGTAGAATTAAGACAAACAATAATGACAAAATTTCATAAGAATCCCTATTCAGGACATCCTAGATATAAAAAAATGATTGTTGCTCTAAAAAAGAAATACTATTGGCTTGGAATGAAAACTAATGTAGTTGAATGCATTACCAGGTGCCAAGAATGTTAGCTAGTTAAAGCTGAGCATCAACACCCAGTTGGATTATTGTATCCTTCACCCATTCCTAAATGGAAGTGGGAAGTAATTTCAATGGAATTTATTATAGATCTCTTCCCAAAAATAAGAAGCAACACGACACAATTATGGTTGTGGTAGATAAATTATCTAAGGCAACCCATTTCATTTCTATAAAGTCTGCCTGTAAGGCAATCAATATTGTAGACATTTACTTTAAAGAAATATTCATACTTCATGGAGTACCTAAAATTATTGTCTTAAATCAAGACACAAAATTTACATCCAGTTTCTAGAAAGCTTTGTTTTCTCAGTTAGGCACTAAGATAAATTTCAACACAACCTATCACCCTCAAACATATGGGAAAACAAAATGGATAAAACAGATCCTAGAAGATATGTTGTGAATGTATGTAATGTATTCCTTCATAGTGAGATGATTACCCACACTTAGTAGGGTTCACATACAATAATGGTTATCATACTTTGGAAAGCATGAGTCCCTTTGAATACATTGTTTATATTGATTTATTGTAATATTCCAAATTTACCCCCTAATTTATTTGATCAATTTTGGACATATTAAATTATTTGGTGTTGTAATTAAGGATTGAGACATTAAACATCATGAACAATAAATGGTGTGTAAATGAGTTTGATTGATTTTAATTATTTATGAACTTTATGTTTTCCTGGTGAAGCCAAGTCCATTAGGGGGGAGTTAACGTAAGGAATGTAAATATGAAAAGTAATTGGGATTAATTAATTTAAGGATAATTCCATCCAAAAACCTAACTACTACTATGAGGTGTCTTCCTTACATTAAACCTAAAGAATTATCTAACAATTAAATGCTCTCAAATAAAAGAGTAGAAATGTTTAGAAAAATGGATGATTTTTCCCTAAAGAAATAAGCAAGAGAAAGAAAAGAGAATTCTTCTAATTACTCTAATAAATAAGTGGAAGTGAGGAAGATGGAAGGACAAGGGTAGAAAAACCCTCTCATCGGCAACCTTGAAGTCTATCCAGGTTCATCATGAGTAAAATCACTATGGAAACAGAGTATTCTACAGTTTATTTGTTTGGATTGGAAGCCTGCAATTTGGCATGATTTCCTATACTCAGAACCTATTAAGGTTGGTAAAACATTATCTCAGGTTGATATTATGATAGAAAGACTGTAATTCCTTATAGTATATCACCATTCTGAGCATTGAAATATGTTTTAGGTGCATAGCTAAGGAAATGTCTTTAGTTCACAAGTCTGATAAAGTCTCATACTAAAAAGTTGGAACAATATAACTGCGACCTTAGTAAGCTGGCTCGTAATGAACTTCGCTTGTCTTGGGGGTGATTAAGGAGATGAAGGAAAAGAACTCCTTTTAATCTATGGTTGGGTGTCTCAGTCTATTTGATTCAACATGTTTGGGAGGACATCAAGTATAAAAAATAAGTAGACTGCTTTTATTTATTTCTACTTGTTATTTAATGCAATAATATTTGTTATTTTGCTCATGAATGCATCCTATGGGGTTAAATACATGTTATATTGTTACACTATTTTTGGATGACTCCTATAGGATTAAATACTTGTTATAAATGTTAAACTATTCATAGATGCATCCTACATAATTAAATATTTGATATGAATGTTAAGTTGTTTATGAATGCATTCTACATGTTTAAATACATGTTACTATTTTTTTAAATCTATAAATATAATATTGAGTTACGTATCAAATCTTGTTAAATTTATGTAACTCAATGACTTGCGGCAGTAGGTCATGCAACGATCGAGAGCTGCTGCAAGTTATTTAGCTAGTTTTTATTTTTTTTCAAAACAAGAACTCGAAAACAACAACAAAAAACTGACTAAAATGGTTATTAAAAAATATATTAAAACTATTTTTATTTCGCAAATTTCCTTATCTATTTAAAATAATAAATAGTAAAATTTATAACATTAGTAAACAATGTGGATGAATAGTTCTATATATCATTCTCCTCAAGATATGTAGTTAACATCTAAAAATTATTTTAAAAAAACAAATACATGCTATAGCAAATATAACCAAATAAAAGTAAAAGGTTTGTGACCTAGACCTAGCAAATACAATCATAATCAAATAAACAAAACCCATTCTATATAAAAGAGATTACTCATATTTCGGAAATAGAGATATAAACTCTCTCAGCCTTATCATTCCAAACACGAAACTATAAATACATATTTGATTTAAAGATAGATTACTAATAGCACAAATGATTGCCAAATCATATCACCAATAATTATATAGTTCATAAACATGAAGGGTGTGATAAAATGACTAGCGATAACTATATGTAAATCTCAGTCCTTTTTCATAAATGGACACACCATATGAGGGGGATCTGGGATGGTGGCGATGGAGGAATGTTCCAGAATAGGGTTTGTGCAGAAGCCTTGTGGTCGGGATAAGTTGGAATGCTCGGTGGCTATCAGGCTTAACTGTTGAATGCTGATTCTTATCGCTGTCATGGGAACAGCTGATAGCCGTTGAAAGTTTATATGCTACTGGGGTTTGCATACACGGTTTCGGCGGGATACTGTTTATACCGTTCATGGGTAAGGACCACTGTTACAAATATTGCTCTATACTAAATGGTTAGGCGTTTTTGGAATACATGCTACTGTTTTTGGTGTCGTTTTTCACCGTGGGTGTACCATTGTGGAGTGCCGTGGTTTACCAGATTTAGGGGTTCTGAAACCGTGATATTTGAAGCAAATATCGCCGGTACAATGGGGGTGGACCACCGTAATTTCGGGCTATCTTTTTTCTGGACCGGCTCCTCGTGGTTTCTATAATTATTATAACACATTTGTCAGGGGTTTGCTGTGGAGGGCTAGATTTGATCCGTGATTCTGTGAACCGTTGTCGTTTTAGCTGCCGATATGGGAGATAACTTGTCAGAACCTGTGATGCCGACGGATAATAACCTAAATGTGTCGGATTACATGATTGAAGAGGCTGGGTTGTTCAAACCGGACTCATTCTTCAAGAATCGGCTGAATGGGAAAAGGGCAACAAACCCCAGCTATCGACAGGGGGCGCCACACGCTAAGTCACAAAAGGGACACCTGGCCTTGGGGAATACACCTAGGGAAGCCTCGGGTTCAGACCCTTCGGTGGGTAGTGCTAGGGTTCGTCTGGGACGGGGCGATGGTGAACGTAATGGATCGACGTCTCGTGCGGCTAGAAGACTGTGTGGTAAATATTTCAGCAGGCCTGGGGAGGCTTGGTTGACGGTCGGCCAGGATATTGGTCTTGAGGAGATTGTAGAGTTTAGCATGACTGTGCTGGTGGGGAAATTCTCATACCATGCCATGAATCGCATAAATATTGTAAAGTGGGTTGAGGAGATGTGGAACCCTATTCTGAAATACACTCCACAGGTATTTGCATTGGCATGCAGATGGTATGGATTTAAATTCGAGCAGGAGGCTCACTGTACTCGCATTCTGGATGGGTTGTGGCTATATGGTACGGGGAGCTTAATGCTCCAGAAATGGCAGACGGACTTTGATCCAGAATCGACTTCAGTTCGTCTTAGACATTTATGGGTTCTTCTGCCTGGTCTTCCACTGGCTTTGTGGAACCGAGGGGCTTTTGAAGCCATTGGAAATCGTATTGGGAGGTTTCTGCATGTGGAGGAGGAACACCTTAATGGCTTTGATCGGCGTATGGGGAGGATGTTGGTTGAGGTGGATGTCTCACTGGGACTTATTGATGTGCTGCACATTAACTGGCGGGGACGTTAGCTGGCTCAAGTCCTAGACTACTGGGGCATTCCTTTTCGTTGCTCGAATTGTAAAATGGTGGGGCACCTATGGCGACAATGCAAGGCACCGGCTTCTTCTAGCCGCATCAAAGAAGGGGGCCCATTCTGGTCGTCAGATGATGGAAATGACATAGAGATGGATGCGACAGGCTCTCTTGATGGCTTCTCCAACCGGGTACTCAACCCGCTTGCACCGGACTCAGAATTATTCCATAAGTTGGAACTACAGGACCCTAAATTTTTTCAATCTCTAAATGAACTGGATATTTCTTTTATTAATACATTAGATTTAAACAATGGTAATAATGGTCATTACATGAGACGCTGACATAACATGGCTTCATATTCCTCTGAGATTGAGCATATATCAAATGAAACTTCTGTTAAAGATGACCCGGTAACTGAGACTGAGCTGCTTGAAAAAATGGAAAACCTCTGCCCTGTGGATACCTCATCGGTTATCACTGTATCTCCCGGTCTTCCTTCTTCAGTCGCCCCGACGGTCCTTGTATCCACCGATTCAGAGATACCCTCCCTTGTCCCGGATGCTGAGAAGACTACTGGGGATGCCGAGATGAGTTCTGGTAAGAAGGCTATTGATAATGAGGTCGGGGGGATGGGGACTTGTAAATTGATTCCTGTGAATATGCCGGAGTCTGATTGCCACAATGATGGACACAAAATAACTCCAGAACCCGCTGGGAATGTACTTCTCATTCCATCATATTCAGATATGGTGAAGAAGACACCCATACCTACTTTTTTCAGAAACCGGGTGGTGGACACTAATGAGACAACTGGTAGAGACTTGGGGGGGTCATTGGAACTGAAGGATACTGTCCCGGACGGGGTGGTTAACAATACTACCACTGCTAACATTCCCGTTACAACAGGAGACATCTGTATTCAAAAGGGGGCACATAGGGGTGGTCTGGCTCAGGACTTCTCTCCATTGAAAACTAGAAGTGTCAGGAAAAACAAGAAGGTCACTCTGGGGGGGACAGAGGATGACCATTGCAAGCTGAATTCCCCCAACTCTTCTAATTTCTGGGCTCTCAGAGGAATGAAAGCCCTTGCCAGGGTTAGGAAATGATATTTTTCTCTCTGAATATCAGGGGGGTGGGGGGCCTGCCCAAACAATTGGCCCTCAAACGTGTGTTACAAATTGTCAAACCTGATTTGGTACTTCTACAGGAAACTATGGTAAGCGGGGAAAAGGCTCGCATATTTTTTAATAAAGTCAAGCCGGGATGGATGTGTTGCTCTGTGGATGCTGCCGGTCTCTCTGGTGGTCTCCTAGCGGCTTGGAACCCGCTAGTGTTGAGACTTATTCCATCATATATATCTCTGGGTATTTTGTTGTCTGGAAACATCCGGGGATCGGATAAAAACATTAATATTATTAATTGTTATGGTCCTTATAGTAATCGGGAGACTTTCTGGAACTTGGCTGTCTTAGAACATCTGCTGGAATTGGAGAATTTAATTATTGCTGGGGACTTAAATTTCACATGGGGGGATGAGGAGTTTTGGGGAGGCCTGGCCAGGCGGGATCCTTTGGGCCCCTACTTCTCTAATTTATTCATGAAACATTCTTTGATTGATGTGGCTTCGCGGCCGATGGCACCTACTTGGTCAAATGGTAGGAAGGGGGAAAACCTGATACAGAAATGCATTGACTGATTCCTAATATCGGAATCGCTGCTGTCATGTTTTCAGAATTATAGGTCCCGGATTCATCAAATTAAAATCAGTGATCACCTTCCTATAATTCTACAATTTGATGAGGAGCCCTTCCATAAATCCTTCCCTTTCAAATTCAAATCCACATGGCTTTCGGATGTTGAATACACTTCCCGGGTGAGAACTATGTGGCTGCAGGTGGATGTTTCGGGAGAGAGATCTGCTATGGACAAGCTAGCGGTGAAACTCAATGCGTTAAAAGACTATACCATAATGTGGGAAAACAAAAAGCCTTGATGGGTAGGGAACTTGCTGAGATTGAAAAGGAAGTGGAATCTCTGATGCAACGAGGTGTTGATACTGGACTAAGCAACATGGAATCTTCGAAGCTCTCTTCAATGGAGTGTCAAAAAATGAAAATACTTCTGATGTAGGAAGAATCATGGAGGATGAAGAGTAGAGCTATATGGCTCAAGGTGGGGGATCTGAATACAAATTTTTTTCATCAATTTGCAGACTCCCGTAGGATGCAAAATTCCATCTGGGATCTGAACGATCACATGGGCCGGAGGATCAGGGGGGAGGAGGATTTGATGGATGAGGTTGTTCGTCACTTTCAGGAATACTATTGTGACCCAAAAAATACTACTCTGGCTGAACAGTTTAAGCTTATTATGGAATACCCACGGATTTTTAATGAAGAGGAGGGGGATAGTATTTTCCTGGAAGTTACTCTAGGAGATGTGGAAAGCACCCTGCGAGGATTTGCAAAAGATAAATCACCTGGGCCGGATGGGTGGACGATGGAATTATTCATTCATTTCTTCGATATTATGGGGGAAGATCTCCGGATGGCTGTGGATGAATCTCGAAAAATGGGCACTGTCTTTGGGGCATTAAACTCTACCTATCTGGCATTGATTCCGAAGACATCCCATCCAAATAACTATGATGAATTCAGACCAATTGCTTTATGCAATCTGGTCTACAAGATTATTGCTAAGATCATTGCTAATAGAATCAAACCTCTACTCTCTAGACACATATCCATGGAACAGTATGGGTTTCTTTGTGGACGACAGATTCATGATGCTGTGGGAGTGTCTCAGGAAATTTTTCATACTATTAAACAGAGGAGAATTGAAGCACTCATCCTATAATTGGATCTGGTGAAAGCATATGATAAGGTGGACTGGAATTTCATGAGACTAATCCTTATTCAGATTGGTCTTCCATGGAAGGTGATGAAATAGATTATGGCTTGCATATCCTCGGTCAATTACGCTATCCTGATTAATGGACATCCTACTGATTTTTTTAAGGCATCTCGGGGCCTTAGACAAGGTTGCCCCCTATCACCACTTCTGTTCCTGCTGATCATTGAAGGTTTGAGCCTATCCATACATAAGGCTCGTCGGGAGGGTCAGGTTGTTGGCATTAAAATCACTCGGGAGATTTCTGTTACACACTCATTGTTTGTGGATGATGTTATGCTTTTTGGCAAGGGTATTCTTGCTGAATGGATACAATATAAGAAAATCCTTGACCTTTTCTGTCTGGTTACTGGTATGATTATCAGTTACATTAAATCTTTCTTCTTGAAACACTCGTTGGAGGTTGATGTGGAACGATCGATTAGTAATATTCTGCCATTAAAATTTAGGGAACTCGATGTTGGAACGAAATACCTTGGCTTCTTCATTAAACCAACCAATTACCTGATAAATGATTGGTCTTGGCTTCTTAGACGGTTTGAAATGCGTATTAGTCACTGGAGCTTCCGTCATTTATCCATGGGTGGTAGGATTACTTTGATGAAAGCTGTTTTACAGAATTTAGGTGTTTATTGGTTCTCTCTATGTAAAATCCCTCGAACCATCCTATGTTTAATAAGGCGGAAGTGCTTCAGCTTTTTGTGGTCGGGTGGTGGTGTTCAGGAGAAATTTCATCTCACAAATTGGAGAGTTTTGGCTTGTCCCTGGTATTTGGGGGGCTGGAATATTAAAGATCTTGAAATTTTTGTTATGGCCCTACACGCAAAAAGCCTCTGGCGCGCCCTCTTTGATAACTCGGTTTGGGGAAGGATTATCAGAGCCAAATACCTGAAAGAAAATACTGTGACAAACTGGTTGCGTTTGAACAGACCTGCTACTTTGGGTGTCTCAAATATTTGGAATGGATTGATGGGAGCTTTCAGGGTTATTGCACATTGGATTACTTGGTTGCCGGGTAATGGTCGTGACATAAAACTGGGACTGGATCCGATTTTGGGTGGATCTTTGAGACATACTCTATCAGTGGACTTAAGGACTCATCTCAGTGCTAATGGTTATTATACTTTGGCACATGTAGCTGGTCGGTTTGAGGATGGGCGGTCTCTTTGGATCTCGGCAGCTCAGCTGGGTTTAACGGGTCCCTTGGCGAATGAATGGGATGAGTATATCAGGCCGATATATCATTCTAATATAAGGTTGTCTGAAGATGCGGATAGATTAGTATGGATGTGGGATGTGGTTGGCGGGATAGTATCAGCAAAATTGGCATACGATGCAATATTTGCTGAGACATTGCCTTTGGTTCGTTGGTGGGACAAAACAATTTGGAAACTTGTCTTACCCCTCAAGGTAAAATGTTTTTTCTGGCTTGCATTGTGTAACAAGATTCTAACTTGGGACAATCTTTGTCGTCGTGGGTTCTGTGGCCCGGGATGGTGCTCCCTATGTTGCTCATAGGAGGAATCGGTAGACCACCTATTCACTTCCTGTCAGTTCATACGAGACCTCTAGAATCAAATAGCAAACAAAGCTGGAGTACATTTTCAGTGGAACCACTGTTCTCTGAGTGAATTCCTTGATGCTTGGTCCCGTGTTTATACTGGTTGTATAGAACTTCCATATTTTATGATCTGGGAGGTATGGAAAGCTCGAAACCTGTATATCTTTGAAAACAAGACTCCATTTAGGGATGGGATATGCTTTAAGACACTTGCTGCGCACAAAGAATTTATTTATATTCACGGAGCTGTAAGTGGCAGTGATAATCAGATTATGAATCATAGATATGCCCCCCCTGTGCTGATTTTCCCATGTGGATTCTTTGATGGGGCTGCAGCGGGTCGGAATGGGGGTGGTGGAGTGGGTGTTACTATACACATATCGAACAATGTATCCATACATATCTGGCTAAATCTGGGTAATGGAACCAATACTAGGAGCGAGTTATGTGCCCTTTGGCTCTTACTGTTCTGGGCTCGGCTGAGAAGGATCTCCTCTCTAGTAGTATTTGGAGATTCATTATCTATTATCTCTTGGGCTAGAGGAAAGTCGTCTCTCAATGTACTACTTCTTAAACACTGGATGGATGCGGCTCAGAAGCTTATCCGGGACTTTGATCATATACATTTTGAACATGTATTCAGGGAGGCTAATATGGAGGCGGATAAGCTTTCTAAGAAGGCTCTTATCTCTCAGGTTGGGGTCATCATGTGGCAGGAATGGCGGGAGGATATACTAGTTACCCATGGATCTTATCATTTACATTGGACATGATGTTACTTGTTTTTATATTATACTTATTTTTTGCTGTCCTCTTTTTATGCGGGTTGATATACTTATATGTCTGTTAGTTCTATGTGCAGATCTTTGATAGGGACTGGTTCCAACTACTTGTTGGACTTTTTTTTGTATACATACACTCCTTTTGCGGCAGTTATGACAGCCTCTTTTGGCTGCTGTTCGGTATTTATTGTTTTGATGGATACCTTATATGATGTATTTGGTGACTGGCAGTTATGGATGACTGTATATGAGATCTTTTGAATATTTTGGGTATGATTACTTTTGTACTGGTGACTTTTGGATCAGTTTCTCCCACAGGATGGATTCCTGTTTTGTATTGTGGACATATGGCTCTTTTTCATTGGTATGTTGTTGTAGCTGATGACACATCTGACATTATGACTGGACTATCATTATGACAGGGATTGAGATTTTCATGTATGTTCTGACAGCTGGTTTTATTTACTATTTCGTATATTAATAGTAAATTGAATTTTTCTGTGAAAAAAAATGGACACACCATATGGAATTATAACACATCGACTTGAAATAGAATAATGGATACAAGAGAGAAGAAAAAGGGTTGAACTCTTAGAAAGAATAAAAATAGTATAAATATGATTATTGTTAATAGATTGTTCGCACAATATATTATGGCTCTAACAACCTGTAAAATTGAGACCATCTATATCTATGGAATATCAATATATTAAATAAAAACCCTCATCACCTTACCGGCCTTAAATAGAATTATATAACTAACAATCGACTATACAGATTTGTGTCGACGTAGGGTTGTCAAACCCAAGTCCGAAATTCATAATGCAAACATTACATAAAACCCAAGTGCTACTTCAAGTTAATTCTTGTAATTAACGGACGTCGAAACCAAACCATTATGTTACCCTCTATTCTTAGGTTCGACTCCATTGGAGCCTACTTTAAACAACAATGCAATAATATTACAGCTAAGAGGCCATAGCCAAGGGCCACCCTAGGTCGAGCCTTGGAGCTCACATTTCAAATACCATATTTATATATATAATAAAAGTTGGTTTACAAACCATGCAAACAAGCATATGTCCATCATGAGATATACCATGGTAAAAGTAACAAGCTAACTTAATACATGCAATAACATTATTTAAAAAAAAAAGTCTTAGAACACTATATTAACATTAGAGTATAAATAAGTTAGATAATTGTGGTAGTAAAAGAAATATAACACTGGTCTATAACAAGATTAAATCATTAAGCTTGTTAGAATTGGAATTATAATGAGAATAAATAGTGTTTTCAACCAATAATTATGTCGATGAATAACATTAAGAAGTTCATAAATTTTATCTATAGAAAGGTGTTCTACTTTCTGTAAATTAATTTCATAGGTTATGATTAAGATTGGTAAGTAACTACTAGTTCAATATAGGTGTAATTATAATATTAAAAAAACACGTTAAAGGGAACATGGCATTTATAATTAAAAAAAAAGTCGGGAAATGAGGTTGCCACCCAAATAGGAATCATACGAGGAAAGCAATCTCATATTGGATCATGGAAGAATTGTGAAAGTGAAGGTGATAAATCCATACAAAATATAAATTATTAGTACAAGACCAAATGAAAGGGTATCACATAAGGGTAAATCACATGGGAGTGTAAAGAGGCTTTGGTTGCACACCAAAAATTAGACATGTTGTATTGCATTTTCTTTCTTGGCTAGTGATAATTAAACGACACTGGATATTCCACAAGAATAGTTCATCACGACAAATCTTACAATATTTTCAAAATCCATTATTATGCATTGTATTACTTTATCCCTCTATTTATTTGTTACTAACTTGATGCATGATTTATTGAATAAATTGAAATGAAAGAAGCAAGAAAATAACACACCATCCACACAATAAACACAATATGTACCCTAAGAAAAAGTAGCTAAAATGTGAGACTTATGCTCTTGCACTTTTCTTCTCATTTATAAAATGATATTACAAAGAAAGTGCACTCACTATGGAGTTCCCATGGACACTATGGCATGAATAAATGCTACATGATCTTATATTTCCTCTTTTATGCTTCAATATCTAAATCCTATATGATCTACTCAACTATGAAACAATAAAAAATACCATAAGAATGGAACCCCTTCCTTCCCTAGTGGCCTAGTATTTAACATAGTTTAATAGTCATGTAGGCTTAGGGTTAGGGTTTTTGCATGACTGAACCTCTAATTAGTGTTAATATTTAGACCCTCCAATTGTTTTTTGGAAGTACACATGATGTGTAAGTAACAAAAGTTGATGTGGCATCCACTTGGTACCATGGTGGTTAACATGATAGGTAAACTTGTAGGAGGCATAACATTTGCACATAAACTTTGATTGATGTGATTTTTGCATTGTTGGAACTCTCAATGCATAAAACAATGTTGAGAGGATGCAATCTAAGATTAAACCATTTAAGGCCTCAAATGGGCTCAGAAGTTTCTAGACCCCAAAGAACCAAAATGGTACCTACCCATAAAATTGGCCCTACAAGACAATGCCTCTAATTTTTCCACCTATAAAGTACCAAAATAGATGAAAAATTAGATAATTTAAAGTGCCAGTTTGGTTGTCGGCGGTCTTTCTAAAACAAATTGACAAATTAGATAATAGATGAACCCCCCCCCCAATTTAGGGAGGATTTTGGTCCCCAAAAGTCTTTACTGAATGAGGTGAGTAAAATTTCCTCAACATTCTCATTAATGTACCATTTTCTATGCTTGGAAGTTGTCCTTTCAAACAGACCTACCAGATTTCATTATGCCCCTATCTAGTTGTTCTAGGCTTATTGGGTCATCTGGTAACTCTACTTGATCTTATAGTGTTGATTCCTCTATGGTAGGTAGGACTTGATCACCAATTTCTTGGTCCAACAAGGAAGGTTTATAGAATTTCAAATTCTCTGCATTCAATACAAAGTAAGTGTGCAAATATGGGGGTAGATTGAGTCTAAAGGAATTATGACCTACCTTATCAAACTATTTAAACTGATCATACGAAAAATCCTTGATATTCTTACCAAGATCTCATAATCTTTCCTTATTTAGGTGCAACCAGACTCTATCTCCCACCTTAAATGTTTTCACAATTCTATGTTCATCATGTATGGCCTTGTACTTTTCATGTGACTTATTCAATGTCTCCTAGACTTGCAAATATATCTTAGTACATGATCTTATCAACAAAATTTTCATCCTTCAATGCTTCTCATATGGTGGATTCCCTCACTTCTTTTCTTTCCACATGCAACATTTAAGGATGAAGGTGGAAAATACCCAAAGCAAGTTTCAAAATGGGATTTATTGGTAGAAGTGTGGATTGCTCTATTATAAGAGTGTTGAATGTAAATACAATTTTTGTCCTAGGTCCTTTGATGCTTATGATTGTAACCCCTCAAAATATGAACTAGTTTCATGTTCACTAATATTGTCTTTCCATCTATATATAGATGGAAATATGTAGATCTCTTGAACTTAGTAACCATATTCTCCCAAAGTGTACTCCAAAAGGAAATATGAAATATTTTATCTTTATCTGAGATGGTTCTCCTTCGTATCCCAAAGTGCACTTAGGCCTTTCCAAAAAACATGTTTTTTGTGTATTGTCCCTTGATGGTATTTTTAGAAGGCATGTGAATGCACATATTTATAAACCTACCAAATACCAAAAATACTTATTTTCTTGGTAAACCACCCATTAAATTCATGGATATTCTCACTCATGGTCTATTAGGAAAGGGATGATATAAAGCTTCTTTTATTTTACTGGTCTTGTTGAGATAATAGAGTATGCATCCTCTAAAATACCTAGCTACATCTTCTTTCATTTTAGGCCCATATACATACATCGATATTTGGAAATACATTCCCCACACCAAAAATTCCAACAAATTTGAAGATGTGAGCCACTTTGATAAGCTGCAATCTTTCACCTTTAGGAGGATGAAGCTTGACTAGATTTTAGATCAATGCATATTAGAGATGATATCAACCTTATTGTCATCGTATTCTACATGAACTTTACCTTACACTTGTTGAAAAACCACTTTAAATCTTCATAGTATATGCATGTCTCTTTCTATGCATCATGGGTGAAAGGATCCATGTGCTTAAGAGTTCCAAAATATGTGATATTAGATGTGTGTTTCCTTGAAAGCATGCCTACAAAATTATTATTGTTTACCTTCTTATATTTGATGATTATATGAAATTGTAGTAAAAACCCCATCCACTTGTAATGTTTGGTTTGCAGAAGCTTACTCTAGGCATAAAGTTATTGTAGTGGTTAATGATCAATGTGGATGATGGTGTCCTTGCCTAATAGATAATGCTTCCATTTCTTCACATCTTGAAGCAGAACATAAAGTTCCTTAACATATGTAGGGTATTTCATGACTCCACCATGAAATATTTCATAGTGATAGCATATTAGCTAATGATCAATGTGGGTGATGGTGTCCTTGCATCAATACCACTCCCATAGCATATCCACTTGCATCTGTCTCCACTTCAAAATATCTCCACAAATTTGGAAATGAAATCTTGACTGATCTTTCACTTTATTTCATCAAAATATATTTGTTTATTCTTCCCCAATGCAAACTCTTTTCACCGCATGTTATGGCATGGACTATTGTAGCCACATATGAAAAGGATACTATAAAATTTTGTAAGTATTTCATTCCCCCCACAAATATCCTAACCTTAGTGACAGTAGTAGGAGTTGGTGTTATAGCATATTTTGTCACACTTGTCCCAGAGATACTCTTGATGGTCCGATCTTATCCATTTTTTGGTTTTTGCATACTCCCCTGATCCCTTTTGATGTTTCAACAAGCACTTTACTTGGAAATCTTCTAAAAAACTAATTTTTCCAAGATGTACATGAATTTTATGCTGAGAAGTCGCGTATACAGAGGTTTCCCTTGTTAAACCTATGTACATGTCTATTCGAAGGAAGAAAATAAAAATGATTTACTTTACTGGAAAAGTTGTTGTTTCAACCATTCCCACTTGTCCCAATCCCATAAGTAGTTGTCTCCAACTTCCCTAACTGCCTCCCCATCAATATAAAAGAGACATAGGAGAAGGAAAAAAGAACCAAGTATTGGAGATAACACCCTCATGTTGTTCATTTTAAATTTGATCAAGAACACTTGTTATCCCGGTCCACAAAACTCCCTTTCGCATATCTAGAACTTTGTTTTCTAGTCCTTCTTGAAAGTCAGTATTATGCTAAATACCGCTTGGGATTCTTTTGAGCATACTTCATAAGGAAGAAAACTGGATTGGATGTTGAGTGTGTGAAGAATCGGGTGGAGGAACTTAGGCTCAATTTCATACTGGTTTCACAACAAGGTTCAGGTTGCATCTCATCATTTGTACCTTGTTGTTATATTTTATATAAAAGATCTCCTTTTTCCATCCATTTCTTATGTTGAATTACTACTTTTAATCAATGAAATTTGGATGTGTCTTTCAACAATTTAGCTTATATATTCAATATTTGTGGCAATGATATTTATGTTGAATCTTTGTTTATTTTTAGGTTTCAATTGGAGATTTGAAGAAAATATTGGAGTAGTCACATCGAGAGGGTTTCTTCATCACACGTTCGGATCCAATTGAGTTAATTTCCTAACTTACTTGCTCATTTAAAAACTTGTTTGTAAATATTGTTAATTAGTTATTTGCTTGAAAGTTTGAATGGGAATTACTCTATGGTGACTATACCCAAAGGTCACTAGGGTTGCTAATATACACGAAATAGAAATGGAAACTCCACTGGAGAGTTTCTCCATTTTTGGGAAGGTTAGGGTTTTATTGTTTTCAATCTTTGTTTGTTTGTTTTTGTTGATTTATTCTTCTTTATATCATAGATTAGTAACTCATCATCTTAGGATCCTTCTGGGAAGTAGTTCTAGGTTTTGGGGTTTAAAATTTTTAGTTTTTTGTATTCCCCCGAAATTATATACGTGGGTTATAGTGCACACTAGCACATATAAGTCCTATAGCTTGCACTATTTTAAAAAACTAGGTTTTTTCACCTTTATGCGACTTCAATACTGGATAGTTACATATAAGCGGCTTTGTTGTGAAGAACCTGCGTAGACCCTATTCCACTTCTTTTTTTCAGGTCTATTTTATTTCAAAATTGGAAATGTGGTTTTGGGGTTTAAAATTTTTAGTTTTTTGTATTCCCCCGAAATTATATACGTGGGTTATAGTGCACACTAGCACATATAAGTCCTGTAGCTTGCACTATTTTAAAAAAACTAGGTTTTTTCACCTTTATGCGACTTCAATACTGGATAGTTACATATAAGCGGCTTTGTTGTGAAAAACCTGCGTAGACCCTATTCCACTTCTTTTTTTCAGGTCTGTTTTATTTCAAAATTGGAAATGTGGGTTTGTTGTATCTAAGTTGACAGCGAGGGTTTGTGATTGGTCTATATATTAGAAAACAATACTTTTTTTCACAAAAACAAAAAAAACTTTAAAAATGAATCTTTTTTTATTTTAAGTTTTCCTGTAATCTTTTTCTTTGGATTGTTTGTATAAATTTTGAAGTCTAATTTTTGTATAAAGTTTTTTGTTTTAGTGTATTTTTCTGTTTATGTCATTGAAACAAAACAATAAAATGTTTTCCTTTGTAAGTTTTGTTTTCAATCATTTTGTTGAAATTTGAGAAAAGAGGTTTCTTGTAGTTGTTTGTTTATTTTCTTGCATTTGTGCTTTAAATGAAATAGTTAGTGTGTAGCTCTTATATACTTCTTTCTTTTCTTACAAGTAGTTAAAACATTAAATATTGTTTACGTTTCTTTTTAAAAAAAGGAAAAAAGATTTTTGCTTTTGAAAAAATTGAATTTAATTTTCAACTCTTAAAAGAAAAATAAAAATAAAAGTTTGTTTTGTTGGTTTGGAGTGCTTGTTTTAGTTTCCGAAAAAGAAAAAAAAATCATTTTCTTTTTCTTTTTCTGTGGTTTCTTGTTAAAATAACAAAAAGTAGAAAAATAGAAATTTTGGGAAAAAAAATTATTTAAAAAAAAAGTGTTGTATAGCACAAAAACAATGAAAGATTACCTTTTATTTCTACACTTATATATTTAAAAGTATTTTTAATTCTTGTAAGTTTCAATAACACCATTACTTTCACTTCCATTTCCTTGAGTAATAACAACCACTAAAACTAACGCTTAATCTAAAATCAATTAGAAATTTATTTTCATAGGGTTCACCAACTTAGCTTAAGCTTAGGGTCTTGGACTAGGTTGGTAGTTAACAATCCAAGATCATTTTAAATTGTTGAATATAATGGTCTTTTCAAAAGGATATGAAGAAATCCAATATTGTAAGAATATGACCGAGAATCTCCACTAAAACTTGAGTTAAGCACGAGGTCTTGTGAGGTTGGGTTGAAGAGATTATCTATAACATCACCATCTCTCAATATGGCCAGTTGAGGGGACATTAACTAAACCGGGGCCCCTAAATTTCTCCCCATAACCATAATTATGAATTTATAATAGATAAAATGCATGTGGAAATATGGAAATACAAACACACAACAGAAATAACAGAATCCACACACACATATTGCAATTTACAAGCATCATTATCACATGAATAGAAATAAAAATCAATTCACATTAGATACATAAGAATACTTATCTTTAAACAAAGAATATCCAAGCAACTAGCTATGTAAGAGTGATTTTACACCCAACCATGGGAACTCTATCCAACATATACTCTTTTTGCTGAGAGGCCACCCCCAAGATGGGATATGAGGTCACTAGGGCGAAGGAAACACCTATAGTCTTCTCTTTCTCATCCTACAACCCACTTTTCTCTCTATGCTTAGCCAAAAGCTCCACTAGAGATCTACATGGATCTCACTAAGCCATCACAGCCATGACACTCCTTCTAACTGCCCCACACAACACAAGGAGGCATTTCCCTTCACTAATCCATAGCTCCCTCGGGAAATCCAACCCTTATAGTGCTTACCAGTGTGTGCAGTAAGAGTCCAACCTGTTGTATGTTATTGGAGAAACTCCCACAACATTAATACATGGATTCTCAAGCATCCTAAAGTAGCATAAATCAATGGGTAAAGGTTCCTATCTTTCCCAAAATCCATGTTCGCCTACAATCATCTACTTTTCCTTCCAAAAATGTAGCTCTATCTCCAAATTCAAAATTCTGGGTTAAACATTGTTTGGTAATGGACATGAACAGCCATAGGAAAACTCTATGTACTATAGAAACATGCATGAGAGACTGATCCAAAGAGTGTTGACTCCAAGGATATGAGGCAAGGGTGAAAATACAATTGACATAGCTTCTGACCATAGAAGAAAGGACTCTTGGAATCTAACATAACTGTCACAACCCCCATGCCTCAATAACTGCATGAAGTGACTTTCCACCAACCTCACATATTCATTCAATGATTGGGTTTAATAGCCAAGAGAAAGTAATTGGCTCAATTAAAGCACATGGAAGAATTTTGGATGAGTTCTAAGGTTGACACTTGGCAACATAGGATTTATTTTCCCATAGCCCCCCTCTCCTCTTCCCCTCTGGTGGAATCATAGCCCCTCTAGTGCTCTTTACATAGCCATCTTGGACCATTTTATTATTTTCCAACATAATATTTACATATATTTCGAATTGTCATGATAATCCAACCACATGGTCCAAATAAAATATGCATCATACATGCCTAACCATTCACTAGTCGAGCCTTGACCTTGAGCTCTGCACTAGGAATCCATTCTAGCATATTTACATCATTTACATACTTTTGATAAATTACATTCCAAGTCAAAACTAGAGGTATTACAATCCCCTCCCCCTTGGAATAACACCGTCCTTGGATTTTTCTCCAGATTAGAACAACAATGGGTATGCCTTTTTCATGGCATCGTCCAAATTCCACGTAGCCTCATTGGGACCAAAGTGCTTCCATTGTACCTTTACATGTTTGATGGCTTGGCTCTAGAGCAATGCTACCTTCTCATCTAGGATGCATAGTGAATTGGTTTGGAAAAATCCCTCAGGTTCCACCTCCCAATCAATCACATGTTTAGGATCATTGTAATGTACCCAAACTCAGTATAGGCACACCAACTCAAAATTTTGCAAACTTGGACTCACCAATGATGGATTTGACACAAGATTGAAAACTGGGTCTCAATGAGGATGGATTAAAAACACTAAAATTATGATGTGAAGGCTGAATCAAGGTTATCACTTTGACAACTGCACATTCTCTGGGTGCATCACACCTGGGTAGACTCCTTTGGTAAAACCAAAGGCGTCGGGGCAATATCCCCAGGAATTATGTGGAACCCAATGGATTCTGGTGCAATATGGAAGCTAATAAACCTTAGGAGGGATGATCAGACTATTCCCAACCTGATACAGACCTATTAGACTAATTTGATAAATATTTGGTTGTGAAGACAAAGACTAGGTGCAAAATTGTTCACTTGGACTAGTAAAGGAGCAAATTTCTAGGTGAATACAAATGGGATTAAAGGATCCAAAATTCTTTATCTGAGGGTATGGGTGGGTTCAATTACTATTTATTAATCTATATGGATCTTCAAAAATGAAATCAGAAACACTAGAATCAAGAATAAGCTTAAAAACATAAAACTAGGCAATTTTGCTTAGTAATGCGCAAGCCCAGTTATGTGTAGTTTCCAAATGATGCCGGAGACTTTCAAATTCCTTAAATAATGGAATGAATGGATATTATTAAGTATTAAATGACATCATCAATATACAATTACAAATTTGGAGGTTCCATCAAAGGTTCATTACAATCAAATTGCCAGAAACCCCAAGAAACTGAGGATTTTACAATAGAGAATTGATCAACTAGAATTGATCAACTGCACTGGATTGTAGATCAGATCTGTGATCTCACTTCATTTTCTGCAATAATATCAATGAGGAGGACTGGATGTCCTCTTCCTCAAACCCCAGTAGAATGATCTCACAATCCTTCCATTGGTTCACTAGTTGCAAAGGGGCACACCACCCAAGCTACTGAGACGCATAGAGCTCTCAAGCTTCAATTCAAAAATTAGCAAAAGATGGAAAATGGAGTGATCAACCTCCTTTTATAAACATTTATTGTGAAAATAATAAAATAATAATAATAATTAAATTAATATTTTAGGATATAATGTCTTTGGCATGTGATTGGATCATGTGGACCCCCTCTCTCAACAAGTGCACCCTCCTTCGCTAAATTTAGCCATTGTTTCTTTCCTTGATCCTTTTGCTTGCTTTCCTGCTTTTGTTAAGCTCTCTTATCCTAAAAAATTAGGAAACTCTTGCTTTCTTTGATTTTCTGCTATTTTTCCGCTTTTCTTGCTTTTGGGTTGCTTTTCCTACTTTTTCCATTGTTGATGCTTTTGGGATGCTTTTCCTTCTATCTTTTATGAGGAGGAAAACCCATAGTATTTATCCTCATCCAATGTGCCCTCCTATAGCCAAGGCTAGGCCATTACAACTCATAAATGTTTATTATAATTATTAAATAAAATAAAATTGAGGCCCACCATAGTTTATTTAATTTCCTAAGTGACTATGGCCAAAATTAACCTCTTTATTCACTGATGCAAGTATCCCACTAGGATCCATGGGGGTTCTAATGGGCCTAGTAGTGAACCATGGTGCATCCAAAATGGGGACATTGCAGTCCTCCCCTCCCAAAATTTGCTTGTCCTTAAGCAAATGGAAACATGGATGATAAAGGACTTGTGCACTTTTCCAGTTTCCACCAACTTGTGCAAGCCGCTCCATAAACTATTTTCCCTTCATCTCCTTTGTATATGGCCCCTTTTGGTAGTCTCATTTTGGCCATCCTTCACCATTAAGTCATGAGTGAACTTGTACTTGAAACACTCAAATGCAATTTGAGTTGCAAAACATGAATTGAATTGACCAAGGCATGCAAAATGGCCAAAATTTTCTTGTAGGCATCTATCCTCATGAGCAATATAATATGTGATGTACATAAGGTCTTCTTAATTATATTTCCCGAAACACAACTTTCATACACCAAGATAATAGAAAGAATCATCAAAGCAAGATTTGCATACTTGTTCATCACCCCTTTGTGCTCCTGAAATGGTAGAGGATGTTGAATATTGGTAAGCTGAATATGCTATATACCTCATACCATTGACATGTTCTACACCACTTCTCATACTTCAATCCATCCAATGACTCACATGCAACCCACTCTTGTTTCCATACATTGAGCTTCTTATGGGTTAAGATTGATCTTGAACTAATGTGGTCAATTTCAACCTCAAACTTGTTCCTTCCTGAGCATTGTTTTCTCTTAGCCAATACATGTATAATGGCTAACACCCCATGAATTTTATTGAAGAATGTCTTTGATAGGGCTGCAAATTCATGGGATGTCGTTTTAGAAACTTCGTGGGAAGGATTTATTTACCCTATTTATTTAACATAATGAGTATCCAATCCCATTTATATAGACAAGAAACAAGGAAACCTTCAAGTATGTACGGATTTCAGGGATCTAAACAAGGCTTGTCATAAGGATCACTTCCGCACACCATTCATCGATTATATTATTGATTACTGCTCCATAAGCGAGGTCTTTTCCTTCATGGATGGATTCTCTGGGTATAACCAAATTTAAATCCAACCTGAGGACCAACATAAGACTACATTTATTTTTCCTTAGGGAACTTTTTCATACAGAAAGATGCCATTTGGACTTAAAAATGTTGGATCTACCTTCTAGTGAGCTATGTCGTTCGCTTTTGTATGACACTAAGCACATTATTGAGGCTTATCTAGATGATGCTAATTTTTGTAAGAGACGAGATCAGCCAAACCATCTCCACCTTATGTTTGAACAATGTAGGCATTATAAGATTCATTTGAATGCTCACAAGTGCATATTTTGCGTTGATTTTGGATGACTCTTAATTTTTATAGGTTCAAATACGAGCATCATGGTTGACCCTTTAAAGGTGGAATCCATTGTCAATTTACCTCCTCCCACAAATGGTCACCAACTTCAGAGCCTCCAAGGAAAATCCAACTTTATTATGCATTTTATAGTGAATTATGCCAAGATTAAAAAAGGTTTCATGTGGTTACTGAAGGAATGGGCCCCATTTACATGGGATGAATTTTTCCAAGCTTCTTTTGATGCTCTTAAGAAATCCCTTATGACATCCCCCTTGCTCAGTCCACCGGATTATACAAATGATATTTTTTTATATATGGCTAAATCCGAGTCCACCATTATCATAGTTTTAGTATAGGAAGATGAGAGTTTTTAGGAACATGTCATCTATTATCTCAGTGGTGCTTTGGATAGGCCTAAACTAAAATATTCTCATGTAAAAAAATTAGTTGATGTGGCTATTTTTGCAGTTCAAAGACTTCGACATTATATATTGATTCATAAGACCATTGTGGTTGCAGATCTCAATCCATTTCAATATGTTTTGACCCGATGAATAATTGAGGGAAAATTTAATAAATGGATTGTGATCTTGCAAGAGTTTGACTTAGAGTTTTAGTCTGCTAATTCCATGAAATATTTGGTTTTTACTTAAGCTTATTTTAGAATTTCCTAGTGAAGAATGTGATAATATTGAATATGACTCATTCATGG
The DNA here is from genome assembly GCA_027924585.1 of Larix kaempferi. Taxonomy (NCBI): domain Eukaryota; kingdom Viridiplantae; phylum Streptophyta; class Pinopsida; order Pinales; family Pinaceae; genus Larix; species Larix kaempferi. The sequence goes on along the minus strand of BSBM01001430.1, from coordinate 1,583,570 downwards.
ATGAGCATATATTTTTTATCACATCTTCATCTGATTCTTGGTATGGGTATATTTTGATATATCTCCAAAATTTGAAGTGTACTTAGTCTTTTTCGCGGGATGAGCAATGGCGTTTGAGACATAATGCAAATAATTACCTTATCATTGTTGATACTTTGTATCATGGTTGGGTTGATTCCATCTTACGTCGTTGTTTGACTCATGAAGAAGCCGGGTCATATTTAAATGACTTCACAATGGAGCTTGTGGAGGTCATATTTCTAGCCTTTAGACTGCCTAGAAGATTTTGCATGCCAGATACTTTTGTTCGACAATATTTAAATATTGTATTAAATCGGTTAAAAAGTGTCATGCATGTTAGGTATTTACTAAAAAGATGTGTACACACCCTTATCCTTTGTTTCCTGTGATCATTGTAGGCCCCTTCACTAAGTGGAGGATTGATTAGATTACCTACAACCCAGTTTTGACTTGGGGGCACCAATATATCATTGTGGCCGTCAACTATTTTATGAAATGGATGGAGGCCATGCTTGTTTCGAACTCCTAGTCTTATAATTCTGTCAAATTTTGTCTCTTTTGTTAGCTGGGCCATAACCCTCGGCCTATGGGGGATCCATAGAACTCAGTTATGTTTAGACTGTCTCTTCAGTAGGCTTAGAAAACTAGTATGGAAGTCTAACTTATTGACCTCAAGCATAGCATACCCATTTTGAACATCTATGTACTCTTTTATTTCTATTAATACAAATCGAACTTACAAAAAAGAAAGAATTTTAAAAGATAATCTTATGAAAAATCTAAAAATCAAGTTGAAGAAGAGAATTTTTATATATTCATTGGCAAGTATAGTAAAGGTGCAAAGAATGCAACAATATATTGTTTACACAGAAGTAACATTTATTTGTCATGTTGTTACCAAAACTTATATATTGTGTAGTTATGCATTCATTGCTCAAATATCATTAATAAAAAAGAGATATTGCATTAAATAAGAAATTGCGAGTGATTTATTAAATAAGAAATAAGAAATGACTTAAATGTAGATCAACATATTAATTAACATACAGATACTCTTTATGGAACTCTAATTATATATCAATGTGAAAATTTAAAAGAAAAAATGTGAGCGTCCCGCTCATTCCTCATTCGTGAGTGTTCGATCCACAACATTGCATTCCTCATTCGTGAGTGTTCAATCCACAACATTGCATTTACACATCCATCTTGTTAGAAAACATCCATTTTGCTAGACAATTGCTCTCCTCTATTAGCTTGTGATTTTTTGTCATTCCTCCCACAACATTTTTTCTCTCGCAACACTAGGTAGCAATGTCGAGAGCATTGCCACCTAGTAGCTCTTGTTTAGTATATAAACCCTTCGTTTATTTATTTAATGAAATGCAAAAACCCTTGCTTTATTTATTTATGCATTTCACTTAAATTTTTAAAAAATTGCAGCTTTCACTTTTCGCCATTGGGAAATGCATACAGCTGAGCATCCCATACAATCCCTTGTCGACAGTAGAGATATTTAATACCCATAAGTGGAGTTGGAAACTAGCAGCCACTCTGCATGAATTGTATTATTTTTCCCATCTACTCTAACATGAAATATCACTCTCAGTACTGTGATATAAGATCCAAGTCCAATAACGTTGATGAGAGCGACGCTGATTTTGAAACTGACATCCACCAACAAGTACAGGAAATTTCAGTTGATCTTCCTGTGGCCGATTTCAATCTATAGTTTACGGAGCAACACAGTGGCATACAGGGTTGGGTCCATTGATCTGTATTCTTTTCTTAAAAGTCAAAACTACAGTGATGAATGCATTACAGCTCAAAATATCCCAGGGCTGGGTCCCAACTAAAAGTTTCATTCCGCCATGAATAAGTAGTAGCTTTATCCCAGACCCAGAGCCCCATAGTAACAGTTGGTTTTGGATGTGTCAGAAGGATTGTTAAAGATAGGAAGTGGGGATTCATTTCACGGTCGTAGTATCTTGTTATGGTCAAATACATTGTGATTAATATTTAAATAGGATTTAGTTAAGTTGGCGTTAAGAAAATAGGTATGTTTATTAAATATTATTTCTTTTTATGTTTATATTAATTAGTTTAATGTTTACTCTTTGTTTAACAACTATTATCATTTAAACTCCTTAAAAGTATTTCAAAATATTTAGTATCTTTTGCATATTCATTAATATTTTTTAAACTCCATATATAAAACCAATTACAATTTTACCTCTTATCGAAAAAGTATTTAAAATGTAAGTTGTTTCCATATCATTTAAAATAATATACTTATTGAAAAATAATTACTTTTAATGCAATAACTAAAGCTAATTTTCTTTGCACTCAATAAAAAATATTAAAATTAACCATCTACAACAACGTGGAATATTCGCTCCATAATTATAATAATAAAACGTAATTCGCAAATAGACTAAGATCAATATATAACATAATTTATTTGGGAATATTAATACTCATTATGTCTTTAAATATGGAATACGGACTAAAGACGTTAAGGTAATATCGTAAGTGTGGAGGACAGCATGCATTCATGCGCACTAATAGAATCACCAAGTTAATCTATTAGGCAAACTTGGGATCATGACGGGTGAAGAAAATACAATAAAAGTGTTGATGTTATCATGATATCATATCATTCAAATAATGACTTTACTATCAAGTAATCATAACACAAAAGTGTGATGTTATCATGATAGCATATCATTCAAATAATGACTTTATTCGCAAGTAATCATAACACACAAGACTATAGTATAGTATACACACAAGAATGAAGTATATTAGATCACTATGATTTTATAATACATTCATAATGTTTAATATTTGAATATCTTAGCATCCCCTTGAGAAGGATAAAAAAGCCATAATGTTTAATATTTGAATATCTTAACATCCCCTTAAGAAGGATACAAAAGACAAAGGGTGATGTGAGGAGAAGTCAAGTCCTATATCTCATTTAATGATGACTTCCTTGACACTTAATAGAGTTCAAAGACGAAGAAACTAAGTCTTATGTGAATATTTGTAATTTGATTTTTTGTTTCTCTAAAATGCCAAGTCAATAACTTTATTATATTGAATAAATTGTGGAATGAAATGCATGTGTATATGAAGGTGCTTAATCAAGGCTAACAACATATTGATTATGATGAAGTGTAAACAAGCTTGGAGTGAACTCCATCACACTTGTTCCTCCAAGAAACCAAAAACGCTTCCTTCAAATCAACAAAGAGGGCAAGGCTTCCATTATTGGGAATAGACAAGCAATCAAGAAAAACAGTGAATTTTCACAAACCTACTAAATGATAGTCTCCAAAAGATAACATTGAAAATGGTAATGTTGAAGTTGAGAATGGTATAATAACATTACCATCAAGTGTTAAAGATAAACAAGAGTGCTCCAATCACTCCAAGAACCAATACTCCAAACAACACATGCACCAAAATGACATTTGATCATAAAATGCACATGTACAAAGGAAGGAAAGGAGGGCATCATTAGAGCACTCAATGTACTTAAGTGAAAATGATCAAACACAAATGCTCTAAAAGGAAAGCGATTGTTGATGATCAACACAAGTGGTCCACGAAGAGAGTGGTGGTAGCATACAAATATGGAAGAAAACACCAAAGATGCCAGGATGACTAAATGTGCTGAACCTAAAGAGGGTATGATGTAGATCACAAAAAGGAAAAAAAATGTTACTGATCAACTTAAGTGCTCAAAGTAGGAAAATCTATTAGCATTAAAAGCTAGATAAAGTTCTTCGTGAAAAACAAAGAAAACACCGAAGAATGTCATTAAAAACCTGCAACAAGTGGGAGTCAAAACTTCCCATGCAAAAATGTGCTCAAGCCATGGGAAACAAAAACATGTGAAAGTGAAGATGATCGAAACTTATCAATATTTACAACTTGGAAAAAATCATCAACATGGTGAATGGAAATTATATGCGTTAGATGTTGAGATCTTAAAAGAGCTTTATTTTTAGTATATTGGAAGTAACTCTATTTACACAAGATACATGGTTAAAATTCACCACCATCTAATTCAATAACTCTTGAACTTGAAAATTTCAAAAGGGATTACTATCATCTGGAAAAAAATAAACTCATGTTACAATAAAGCCTTCTAATCCATTCATTTTAAAGAAGGTTACTATTCTAATTCAATCAAAGAGAAAAAATAATGAACAAGTCCAACATGTTTCAAATGGATTATTAATATTATAAAGAAGGAAGTAGATACCTTATGAAATAGCTATGGCAATGAGTATACAAGCCTCACCATTTTTGTTAATCCCCTTCATGGCATAGAAAGGGGCAAGTTTTCGTGGCATAGAAAGGGACAAGTTTTGTTTCCAAAGAGATCTTGTATAATTCCTTAGTTTTCAACTTGTCTTCCATGTAATATTTCTATGGTTAATAAATAATAAGAGATCTTGTACAATTCCTTACTTTTCAACTTGTCTTCCCAGTAATATTTCTATGGTTATGGTTAATAAATAACACTAGTTAGGTGGACTCATTCATATTAGAAATAATGAAAAATATAAATAAAATGACCATCAAATAGAAATAACTGCACCATTGTAAAGCATATGCAAAGTACATGAAAAAAATGTACTTTGAAAAAAGTGACACTTTAAAAGGTTATTAGATCAACAAGGTATACTATTTAGAAGTTAAAAAATAAGGATTAAGTAGGAATTTCTAAGAAAAGTATGAAACACAAAGCACTTAGTAGTGAAATTTCCCAAAAACTACTTACAAAAGTGTATAAATCATCAAAAAATACATATTAAAAAAATTGTATTGAAAATAAACTTAAAATGGTAAATTTATTGTTATTTGAAAATTGAATGCTCAACTGGAAGGGGTCCTTTGTATTTTGAGGTGGGGTGTCCACTATGAAAGATAACAACAAAATAAATAGGTACAATGATATGAAAGAATGGATATGCATGTGTTGACTTTGCAGGTTGATGTAGCAATCAGAAGCTAACATGGAATAAACTAACTTAGATGGCATCATGGAAGTAGGTAACATGGAAATCCATGTGGCATTGATGGTGTGGTAAGGAATATGTGGTGAAATAATGTAGAAATTCCAACATGTTAGGATTTAGGTCATTACTTTTGTTTGTGTGTCAAGTGTCTTATAGAGGCCACTTGACACATTGATAAGCATTAATATGGTGATGTCTTCTTCAAGGGTGGGACCATGTGGTCTTAGTACATGCATCAAGGTATGTTTGCATGGTATTTGAGGCTAAGGAGGGAAAATTGATGAAGGTTTTCTAAGTCTATTATGAATGATGGAAAATGAGCCAAGGGATAACTTAAGAAGGTATTGAGGCATCGTTTCCAAGGAGGTGATGCCCAAAAGGTGAGGACACTGTGTATTGGTATTAATAGAGGTGACCTACAAATGAAAGAGATGACCAAATAAGGGAGGTTTCAACCACTTACACTATCCCCTATTCTCCAACATTGCTCGGTTGAAGTTAGCCAGAGGTCATGTAATCTAAAGTATCCACTAATATTTATCTCCATACATGAAATCAGTTGCAATTTTACGTCTTTTACAAGAGATATTTCAAATGTAATTTGTCTCCATTCCATTTAAAACATACTTACTAAAAAATAATTATTTTAAACCAAATAACTATACACTAAATCCAAATTTCAATTAAATAACTTTGCACTGAAAAACGTGAAATTTATTGGAATTAACCAATTAAATAACTTTGCACTGAAAAACGTGAAATTTATTGGAATTAACCATCTACAACAAATTAGAATATTCACTCCATAATTATAATTATTAACAAATAAATTGAGATGAATATAACAAAAATTACGTGGAGAATATTAATACTCCTTATGCCTTTAAATATGGTGTATGGACTAAAGGCATTAAGGTAAGATCGTAAATGTGGAGGATAGCATGAATTCATGTACAATTCATGCACGCTAAGAGAATCACCATGTTAATCTATGAGGAAAACTTGGGATCACGACATGCGAAGAAAAAACAATAAAAGTGTTGATATTGATAGCATATCATTCAAATAATGAGAATATTAATACTCCTTATGCCTTTAAATATGGTGTATGGACTAAAGGCATTAAGGTAAGATCGTAAATGTGGAGGATAGCATTAATTCATGCACACTAAGAGAATCACCATGTTAATATATGAGGAAAACTTGGGATCATGACATGCCAAGAAAAAACAATAGAAGTGTTGATATTGATAGCATATCATTCAAATAATGACTTTATTAGCAAGAAATCATAACACATAAGACTATAGTATACTAGATCACTATGATTTTATAATACATTCATAATGTTTAATATTTAAATATCCTAATATCTCTCCCCTTAACCATGACTCTCTTTACACCTAATAGATTCCAAAAATGAAGAAACTAAGCTTCTATGAAGGATTATGTGAACATGTATGAAGGATTAGGTGAACATGTTTGCAATTTGATATTTTTTCTTTAAAATTTTAACTCGATCCTTATCTTGAATAAGTTATTGAATGAAATGCGTGTGCATATTAAGGTGCTTAATAAAAGAAAACATGTAAGGCTAACATCATAGTGATCATGATGAAGTGTAAGCAATACTAGAGCGAAACCCTTCATAATTGTAGTCTCCGAGAAACAAAAAATGCTTCCATAAAAATCAACAAAGAGGGAAAGGCTTCCATTATTGAGAAAAGACAAACAATCAAGAATGGCATTGAATTTTCACAAATATAGCAAAGAACAGTCTCCAAAAGACAATATTGAAAATGAAAATGTTGAAGTTGAAACATGTTGAAAGCGGTCTAACAACACTATCGACAAGTGTTCAAGATAAACAAGAGTTTTTTAAACAAACCAAGAACCGATGCTCCAAACAACATACATGTACCAAAATGACATTTGATTATAAAATGAAAATGTACAAAAGAAGCAAATGAGGGAATCATTAGAGCACTCAATGTACTTGAGCAAAAAATATCAAACACAACTGCTCTAAAAGGAAAACAATTCTTGACGATCAACATAAGTGCTCTAGGAAGAGAGTGGTGGTAATGTACAAAGATGGAAGAAAATGTTATTTTTTTTTATCTTTAATTTGGAAATGCAATAGTAATTGAAATAAAAGAACAACGATACACATAAGAAATCACATTCAACACATGAATTTACTTTGGGGAAACCCTCTATGAATTTAGGGAGAAAACCCCAACAAAACCTTCCTTAGTATATTGATAGATAACAAAGAATGTCTTTTACATCAAGCACCCCCAGTGCAATTTCAGATCGAGTGAAAGATAAATAAGAGAGAGACTCAGAATAATATCCTGCATAAAGAGAAGCACCTTTCCTTCAAGGGAGAAGAGAATTTGCTTCACATTGAATTCATCAATCATGTATCACATATTTAGATATTCTTCACATGCATCAGCTTCTATTTGTATCCTCTAACTTTAGGATGAACTCTCCCTCCATATGGATGTATCAATATTGCATGAAGAAGAGCGCCCCTCTTCTCATATAGTGCATTAACTCACTGAACTGAGTCTAAGGATGAAATCACCCCTTAACTGAATGCTTTCCCACTTAGTTAGGTGGCTAACTTAAGTGTCGTCATGCAAGTGTCACAACTCAAGTGTCGTCTTTTAGTTTAACATAAGTGACATCTTTTAGTTTAACATAATTGTCGTCATGCAATAACACTTAGTTAACTAGAACTTATTTTTTATCACTTAGTTAACTCTCTTAACTGATTCTTTCTTTTTAACATCACTGTAGTGATCTATTCAAGTTCTCTTTTGATTTACTAAAGTATTCACTGAAGTTTAACAATTCAAATTCTCTCTTAATTAATTCTTTTATGTGCAATTCAAATTCTCTCATATATTATCACATCTTATATTTATCTCTTATCTTATTTGCATGGTCCACATGTGTCATCTTAATTATCATATCAAATATACTAAGGATATTTTCCCAATGATGTGATCATATTGTCCTACTATTGTTCCAAGTGGTTATATGCTAAAGTAATTCACTCTAGGTGTGTCTAGTCCCTAGGGAACACTTAATAGCTCAACCATGGTTAGTAGTATATCACACATCATACATGCTTCGACAAGCAAAGCATGACCTCAACACATGAGGATCTATACTAACACATAAGATATTAGCATTGACTAGCAAGACTATGCAACATCATCACTTTGACATACAAAGCACTTGTCTCAACACATGAAGCTTAACCATTCTTGAGTCCCACTCAATATTTTTCTGCAAGTTTCTTGAGTCCAACTAAGGATCCTATAAGGAACTACCTCAACACATGAGGCTCAATATTGGCACACAATATTGACCTAGAGAATGACTCATGATGTTGTAACTTTAATACTCCCTCTCAACGAGGGAGGCATTCTCTTCCTTTCCAAGCTTGTCTCAGAAGTACCTATACTTCATCATGTACAGAGGCTTAGTCAACATATATGCAATTTTATCACCACTAGAAATGTACTAAAGTCTTATGGCACCTCGATGGACCATTTCTTTTATGTAGTGATACTTCATCTCAATGTGTTTTGATCTGTCATGAAACACAAGGTTTTCTGAGAGCTTAATGTAGCTCTTATTGTTAGAGTGAATGACTATAGTCTCAAGCTTCTCATTGAACAACCAAAAAATTAGCTTCCTAAGCCAAACAAATTCTAGGCAGGAGGCAATATCTGCAATATACTCTACTCTACTTCTGTAGTACTACGGGATATCGAGCCATGCTTCCTATTGGACCAAGAGATTGTAGATGATCCCAAGCTAAAAAAAATCTGGATGTACTCTTTCGGTCCACAATACTACCACCCCAGTTGGAGTTGGCATATCCAAGTAACATCACTCCACCACTAGAAGCATATTTGAGTCCATAAGCAATAGTACCTCGAAGATATCTAAGCACATGCTTGGCAAAAACCCAATGTCTATGTCTTGGATCAAACATGAACTGACTCAAGATACTTGTTAAGGCCTAAATTTCCCACACATGCGTCATTTTGGTGATTCTTCCGGTAAGGCATCATCAACATAGAGAATGCATTCGACCACAGGAATCCTCAACAGATCCAAAAGACAGCACGAGTCCAAAAGTGCCAAAAAACTAGTCAAAAGAAGGTGTGGCTAATACACTGTCAACCTGTGCTATAGCACAGGTTATCAGAACAATGCCCGTGCTACACTAGCGCAACTATTCCTTCGATACTCATGCTACTGTCAAAATGACAGGACCAACAACTTCCCACAACACATTGAAGGCCCCACCACCTCCAAGAACCCAAATCCGACCCCTCACACACTTGGTGGCATTAAGTAGAACCCTTGGTGTACTTGGGAACTAGTTCATGGAGGATATGGGTCCACATTTGGATCTAGTTGTTTTTTGGCCACCTCTTGGCCTATAAAAAAAATCCATTGGCAATTTGGCATTCATTTTGTAGAGAGAAATCAAGAGAAAGGTTATGTTGCTAGATTTGTGTTGGAGCTTCCTCATATCCCACCTCTTCCTATCATTGTAATCATTCCCAAGCTCCCTTACCACCTTCCATAAAGGTGCAAGAGTTCATCTCCATTGTTTTATCATTGCTTAGCATATAGTTTGGACAAAAAAGTTCTCCCTAAGGGAGATTGTTGGCTTTGCTTGAAGCCCATACCTACTAGGTGTTGTACAACTTGACCATTGGGAAATACAAAAGTGGTTTTGCATATCTTGGATTGTTATTGGAGTTTGCATTCTCCCCCCATCTCTTTTATTTTTCTTATTATCCATATTTCTTTGTTTTTATGTGAATAACACTAACAATCTCTCGCAGGATCACTTGGAGTAAAACCACCCACAACCAACAAGGGCTCCAAGGACTGAGGCCTTGATGCAACCTACAAGGCCTAACCCCTTACCAAGTGGAAGAGTGAAAATTGTGCAATTGTTTGCACAATAGTTCTAATGGAAGCTCCATTCATTTTTCTTCATTTCTTATTTAACTACAAACCAACAAACACCACTACCACAGATACTGGACCGAAAGGGAATTTAATCCCTTTTGAAAACACCTGCAGAGTAGATGAAGTCTCACCCGAAGTACCTATGGGGATTGTAGGAACCATATTTCTGCAGTACAGAAGGGGAATAACTCGACATGCGATATTGCATTCATCCTACAACTCAATAACATAGACCAATATAGAACATCGACTGAATCAGAGCTTTGACACATTCATCACATCAACAGAACCTATGACATCGCCAGAATGGCATAACTTAAACTCTATTCTACATTCATATTACTTATAACTATGTTGATCATGCATTCATTTAAGCATTCAAACAATGGAAAGAAACACATATCACATATCCCATATCCTATATCACATATCACATCATAACAAATAAGGACATCGTGTTTAATGTGGAAACCCATCCTGGGAAAAACCACGAAAGCGCTTGTCTTTTATTATGAGTCCCAGCCAAATAAGCACTTCAGTTAATACTTACAAATTTCCTCATGACATACAAGGGATTTGCGCACACAACCTGCATATTAGTGACTCAGATTATCCAAAACAACTCCAACATATCTGACATAATGCTTCAATACATACTCAAAATATGCTCCTACAACATCGATTGATAGTAAGAAAAACTAGTAACCTGCAGTAACCACCCCAAAACTTCTCTCTTATTACATATTTATAGGGCGCACTTATCTTTCCCCACTCCCAATAACCCAATAACCCACTAACTTATTAACCAACGCATTATTACAATGTGGACCATTTCCAACTAATTAAATCAACTCTGACCATTTGACTTGTTCAACATAACCGTTTTTTCCCGATTTCTTGGTCGCTTTGTCGGAGTTGATCGCTTTTCCAAACCACTTCCATCTTGACTTTGTCCACACCAAAAATGGTACCTTCAAAACACTAGGCCCAACAAGCCCCCAACACTCACATGTGGATCGTCCCGAGCCACTTCAAGGTTATGAGACAGGTTCCTGTAGCTTCGACTGAAATTCCTGGAATACACTCCTTCTCACTTCGACCAATTGTTGGAGTTCATCTTTCTTTTGGGTAGTCATGTATGCCTCTGGTGCTATGCTCATGGAAAAAAATGTCACAATATCTTGGAAGTAGTCATCGACCATTCTTACAGAAAAGCTCTGTGCATCCATGAGATTATCTTCTAAGATATTCGGTTCTTCACCTATTTTCAACTTCGACAGATGTTCAGGGCCCACATTCAACCTCCCAAACTTGAAAATGATCTCAAAGTCATATTCCTGAAACAACAATAACCATCAACAGATCTCCCCCCCCAACATTGGCTTGTTGACTAGGTACTTCAAAGCAGAGTGGTATGTAAACTTCTTAAAATGACTATGTAACAAATAGTGCCTAAACGTTTGTAATGCATACACCATGGAAAGTCCTTCCCTTTCTGATGTAGTATAATTTATTTCCGCAATGGACAGTTTCCTGCTGGAAAATGAAACAGGATGGTCGATAGAACACTGACCTGGCTAAGCAAGCACAACACCCAACGCGATAGATGAAGCATTGACATGGACATGAAATTCTTTTTTCCAGCTGAAAAACATCAGAATAGGTGTTGTAACCATTTTCTCCTTCAATATGTCGAGGCTCTGCTGGCATTCTTCATTCCAGTGAAAATTTGCATCCTTCTTGAGTAATTTTTCCATGGGTGCTATAATCTTAGCATAGCCTTTAATAAATTTCCTATAATATCATGTGTTCCCTAGAGTTGTTTGTAATTGGCGGACCAAAGTGGGTGGAGGCAGGTCAACTATAATAGAAATCTTTGCAGGATCTGCTAACAAAACTTGCTTGCAAATGACATGTCCCAATAATATGCAAAATGGAGCAAAAAATATGCATTTCCTCAAATTCAAAGAGATTTGATATTGTCTAGAACGTTCTAACATCAACCTTAAATTTTCAATATGATTCTTGAGCAACCCATAAACGGTCCAATCATCAAAATACACTTCTAGAAACCTATGAATGAATTTCTTAAATGTAGCAACAACTACGTGTGAAAAAATTGCAAGGGCATTTTTTAGGCCAAAAGGCATTACCGTGTAATGGAAGTAGCCCCATTATGTCGCAAATGTTGTTTTATGTTGGTCCTCCTTAGCAATGTTTATTTGATGATACTTTCAAAGCACTTCGTCTGTAAATGGAGTTGGAAAAGGATCATGTATAAAAGCATCATTCAATTTCCACAAGTTGACAGAAATCCTAATCTCCCTAGTCTTTTTGTCTTGGACTACCATAGGACTGATCCATTCTAATTCTTTGATAGGCTCAATGATACCTATATCAACCATTCTGTCGAGATCTTCTCTTATTCTTTCCTTATATCGTGGATTCAATCTATATGGCCTTTGATTAATTAGCTTGGCGCCATGTTTCAATGGTATTTTCATTTCATCCAATTAGTTGCTAGCAATACCTTTCATTTCTTAAAACTTAGTACAAAACAAATCTTGAAATTCATGCAACAGGTCAGTAATTTTTCCCACCATTTCATCATCCCAGTAATATCCTATATTTGCAAACTTTGGGTTTTCAGGAGAGCGAGCCTATATCTACCTTTTTAATCCTCAATGGATTCAAAAAAATTTCAGATGTGATCTCAGGCCCTTTCAAATCGTGACTTCCTTCAATTTCTGGAATATGAATATCCCTAAGATAATCATCCTCTATGTAACATCCCAAAATTTCACAAAAAATTAAATTTTTTCTAAGTAGCATTAGTTGCTTATTATCGCTATGCGGAAGTATAATAATTGTTAATTTGTTTAAATAAATGCCAATCCGGTGAGAACACTTCTTCTATTAGTCATTCATGATTATAAACATGCTATGTCGATTACATGCTATGTTTGATATAAATGCCATTACTGCCTGCAAAGTCTATAAGCTTATATTTATGCGGTCATTAACAGCCGGATGTTTTAATACCAAGTTATTTTTTGAATAAATATGTTGTAACTTTATCTTTTATTATATTATTGTTTTATCCATAATACTAACTGTTTGCTTACTTGATGATGAAGGGGTCCTATGGGAACCCCAAGGCTTACTTAGTTGTATAGTTAACGCACTTGAACTTATGTCGCAAATCCCAGGTAAGATCGAGACTTCTTTCCGAGGTAATAACGATGTATGTAAAAAGGACTCGTTTAAAACTTTAAGTAGCCTCCGATATTTAAAAAGTATGAAGAACTGGATATGCCCAAGGGTGAGATCTACCGTAGCTTTGATCATCAGTTTTGCAGGTTTAAACAATACAATGTCACCCATATTTGTTATAAAGTTTGAAAGGCAAAAAACAAAATTATTAATGTCTTGTTTAACTACTTGTTAACCCATAGCGTTTGAGCTCCATGATCAAGATCATGCTTATGCCATTTTATTTCATTTATATTAAGTCATGGATTGATATATTTTAACATTCACCATGAATTTTATACCATATCAAACCTTGCTCTAAAGGTTTTATATTAGCACTTACGTTAGAGTTAGAGATATTCATAATTATATGTATATATGCTATTACTAGGAATTATAAACTATATGCATCGATACTAAATCTAAATGTTATACCTATAACAACCTTAACCTTATGCTATGCATACATTTACTCTTTGAAATGTTATCCATATACAACATATACTATGGTTATAGTAATTATCCATCTGTAATGTTTTAAAACACATTGATGATCATATAATAAAGATCTCGGTGGATAAAAGCATTGGTAGGTGCACGTAGCTGGTAGCTATGGCATTTAAAGTTCATTAAAAGAGTATGGGTGGAATTCCTGTTGTCATCCCTCGTGGCAAGTCTTGACGTGAAGGTTTTGGTTATCATTCTAAAACCCTAGCCGAGTTTGAACTACTCAACGAGACCATGCCTAGACATTCAATTTTGCAAGGGAGGTTGGGGGAAGAGAGGCCGACAGGTTCTCGATTTTCTAGGGTTTGTAATCCTAGTTTGCAACTCCTCCCAGGGATTCGATAACGTGACCTTGCTGTTGATTTCATGACCTTGCTGCCTGTATAATTGTCATAGTATATTATATGTATTCGCATTCTTTGCAAGGTTTACAGAGTTCGATGATGAATCTGTGTGCCTACAGGGTTTTATGTTGAAAGCTTAAATGTTACAGAGAAGTTCGGGCATACTATGAGAGTTTGCTTACAGGTAAAGTCATCGTCTCTCGTCTTGTGTTTTGTCGATGGTTTTAACATTAATAATGTTTTAGGTTTAAGTATGAGCTGCGTCAAAGTTTAACCACATGTCGTGTTTGCTGTCTGACAGGTTCTTCCTCGGCGTTGGCTTTAAGTTTAGATACACAGGGATGAGAGCTTAAAAATACCTGGTAAGCCTCGGTGACTCCCTTGTGGGCATCCATAGTACTCAGAAGAATTTTGGTGAAACCTTGGCACAATGCCGATCTTTGTTTGGTTGGCCGAGAGTTCGGTTTTGATTAAACTTTGGTTTTTAATGTCAATTGTAAGCGTTTACAAGTCATAAGACAAGATTTTTATATAGGGAGGGTTGAACCCTTGACTTGTCCTTCGTTGGTTTCTCAATGCTTACTGTAATAATCTTTATGGATAAAGACCTATGGTTTTATAAAATAACAGCTTAGGTTGGAAAAGATTTCAATGTGTTTACTATCGTCATTTGTTACATTTGGAAAGAAATGTGTTGAAGAAACTTTGTGGTGATTAGGGGTTTTAAAGCTCGGTTCTATTTATGATTGTTAGTGGCAATGAGGGTTGAACCCTCTACCTTGTCCTGCATTACTTCCTTCCGTAATGTTATGTGTATAACTTTAAGGTTTTTGCAATAATTAAGTGAAGTTTGGAAGTACCGAGCCTGAGAGAATGCTCTCGGCAGTCTTCGTTATTTTGCATTAAAGAAAATTCGATGCATGTTATTCATAAACTTTGGGCAAAGCCCGTCGTTGTTGAGAAAAGTTATAAAGTCTTGTTTTAAATTATTTCTTGTAGAGAAAATCCGTAAGGCTGTATGATAACCCTACATCAACTGCTTACTACGTTTTAAGTTTTGTTTAAGTGTTTCGAACCCTAGACTCGTCATGTAATTTAAGTTTTGTAAGTTGGTAACCTATAATGTTATTAAACTTGGATTGCATGGGTGAACCCTTTGGGTATCGAACCCTAGTCTTGTGTATTTAATTCTTGTTTTGTAAAATAACGTTTATATAGTAATAGCAAAGAAAACGTGTGCATAGGGTCTTCAACCCTGGAAAGTCGATAGACTATTTCCACAGTATGTTTAAATTATTTGATAATTGATTTTGTGAATGTTCTATTACATATTACAATGATGTAAAATGATGTAAATGGATACATGATTACTATCTACTTACTTGCAATATTTACCATATCCTGAAATATGGAAAGTTGATATTAATAGGGTTTTGAACATCAATATTTAAAATGTTTCTCTGTAATGGTTTAAGAGATAAGTTGATGCTTATAATGTTACTGTTTATATAGTGAGTTTGTATTTAAATTGAATCTCTGCAATATGTATAAGTTATTTTGATTCTGATAATTGTATTTGCTATAGTTTAACATTCATAAAAGAAATACTTAGAATATTAAACTGTTATGAATAAAATCAAGGGTTCTGTTGCTAAGCATGTGCATAAAAATACCTATGTTTCCTAGTTAAATTCTGTGATGTTTACTGAAAATAAGACAATATTAAAGTATTGAAATAATATAGATTTATTTATCAAACTAAATCTTTTGAATCTATTTTAATTACATCTTCCTTGTACTAGAGTACGACACTAAAAACAGTGTGTGGAAAAATGTAGGGAAGCATTTTTATTCTATCATTCATTAGTTTAACTTTAACTATCTAAAAAGAATTTTAACCTAACATATGTATAAGTTTTCAGAGTAGATAAATTGCAGAAGTAAAACATTTAATAACAATTCAGAATATCTAGGATTAACTAGAAAACTGATAACATAAATTCATTCGTTTGGCAGAAGGTAAATAAGATAACACAATTTGAACCTGGGTAACTGTAGATGAGACAAATAACCAAAGGAGCCTGTTTCACCCAACCTTTTCCTGAAGACAGCCAAGATTACTTTCCCTAGGACCCCCGATCCTGTTCATTGAACCACCGGGACGAAGATGATGTGTGGAGAAATGGAATAAATTCCTTTGTAGCTCAGCAGTAGCACTTGATAGTAGTACTTCTTCTTTTAGCAATATTGAACTCAGCAATGTGGCTGCACTAGTTTAGAATGCAATCTTAGTTCACTCAATCACTTCTCACCTTCCCCTCATCGAATCTCTTGTGCTCCAGAAATGATCACAAGGTAAGAATGAACAGCCTCCTGCTGATTTTGATGGGTAGATAAGCATGCCTAGGTCTTTTGGTCAGTTGTTTTTAGTAAATGAGCCACTTGCTCACTTCCACTTGCTTGGGGAACTTGACCATAAAAATAGAGAAGTTTCCCCCTGCAACAGTTAGAAGTGAGTTGAGGATGATGCCAAGTGTTAGTTTGCTCTCCATCCGAGTCCATTCCTCCTAGTGGGTCAGTGAACACTCATTTAACAGTCTCCTTTGGGTATTTGTCTCCTCTTTTATTTATTAATAATAAAATATTCAGAGTAATTAATTACAGTCATCCTTGACCCCACTTGGTCAATAACATAAAACTTTACAATAAAATAAAACATAATGTTTTTTTGACAACATATAATATTCAGAATTTGGGTATGTGACAAACACCCCCTCTTAAATTCAACATCATCCTCGATGTTACTTTATTCATCATCCTCTAGTTCCTCCTGGAACAAATTTGGATATGCCACCCGCATATTACTTTCCAACTCCCAAGTTGCTTCATCTGGACTAAGGTGCTTCCACTGCACCTTTATCTGTCCAATGGTACGATTACAAAACAAAATTTCCCTCTTGTCGATGATACAAAAGAGAGATGTGAAATACATTATGCACATACTTTTTCAAAAGAGAGATGTGAAATACATTATATACTTTAAGATTTGGTGGCAAGGCCAACTGATATGCCACTGGTCCTACCCTGGACAGTATTTCAAAAGGTACACAATACCTTGGTGCTAGTTTAGCATAGCTTCCTAACTTTAAGGAGCTCTTTTTGGGTTTTACCTTGAGGAACACATGTTCACCAACCTGAAACTCTTTTTGAGTTCTTTTGAGATATGCATGACTTTTCTGTCTATCTTGTGCAATTTTCAAATTGCCTTGAACTTGTTTCACGGTTAGTTCCATTTCTTTTAATAACTCAGGTCCTAGCATTAACCTGTCAACTAGATTACTCCATGAAATATGAGTATTACATTTTCTGCCATATAAAATTTCAAAGGGACTGAGTTTTGTTGAATCTTGGTAATAATTATTATAAGCAAACTCAGCAAGATGCAAATATTCCTCCCATTTACCTGGTTGATCTCTAACATACATTCTTAACATATCTTCAAGAATTTGATTGACCCTTTCGGTCTGCCCATCCGTTTGTGGATGAAATGCTGTACTGAAATTTAAAGTAGTATCTAAACCTTTAAATAAAGACTTCCAAAAATTTCCTATAAACTTTGAGTCTCTGTCAGAAATTATAACTTTTGGAATCCCATGCAAACGAAAAATTTGTTTCATAAAAATTTCAGCAATGTTAGCAGCCTTGTAGGTTGTTTTAACAGGTATGAAGTGGGCTGCTTTACTAAGCTTATCCATGACTACCATTACAGAATAATTCTGTTTCTAATTTTTTAGGTAAACCATTAATAAAACCAATACTAATTATGTCCCACTTCCAATCTGGAATAGGCAGTGGCTGCAACAATCCAGCTGGGTGTTGATGTTCAGCCTTTATTTCCTGACAGTCTATACACCTAGCAATATATTCCGCTACTTCACTTTTCATTGACCAAAAAAATCTTTTCTCAGCATTGTTATCATCTTTTGATAGCCAGGATGTCCTGAGTATGGAATTTTATGCAATTCATTTAAAATCAACAACTTAATTTCAACAACAATAGTCACATAAAGTCTGTTTTTATACGGTAGTAACCCTCTTTCATCAATTCTGAAATCTGTTATTAAATTTTCAGTATTATCTTCAGCAACTTTTAAAGTATTTTTTGATATTTTTCATCCATTCTGTTTCCTTCCTTAATCTGATTTTCTAGATAAGTTTTATAAGTGCTGATTGCTGAAACAAAATTTAGCCTAGCATTTCTGCTTAAGGCATCAACAAATTTATTTTCTTTACCTTTTATGTGTTGAATCTCAAAAACATATTCGCTAAGGAAAACTAACCAACCACCTATCTTGCCTTGTGTTCAGATTTGGTTGATCCAACAAATATTTTAAACCTTTATTATCTGTCATTAAAGTAAATTTTCTTCCAATTAAGTGATGGCACCACATCTTTAGCACATGTATTACGACAACCAACTCTAGGTCGTAAGTTGCATAGTTCTTCTCATGAATCTTTAACTTCCTAGATTCATATGCAATCACATCAACCTCTTGTGTTAAGACCCCTCCAAGTCCATCATTACATGCATCAATGCACACGATGAAATCCTTGTTTGGATCAACAATTTTTAGAATAGGTGCCGTTGTTAACAGCTCTTTTAGTTTCTTAAAACTTTCTTCACATCTTTGATCCCACATAAATTTCTTACCTTTCTTTTGTAAAGAGGTTAGAGGATTTGATATTCTAGAGAATCCCTCTATAAATTTACGATAGTAACCTGTAATTCCCATAAAAGATTGTACACCAGTTACGTCTTTAGGGGCAGGCCATTCATTAATTGCTTTTATATTGTCTGGATCTATTGGGATTCCATCCTTGGATATCACATGCCCTAGGTACTATATTTTATCTTTATAGAAATGACATTTGCTGAACTTAGCGTAAAGTTGTTGTTCTCTTAACACTTGTAAAATTATTTTTAAGTGTTCGTCATGTTCTTCTTTAGTCTTAGAGTAAATTATAATGTCATCAATAAAAACAATCACAAATTTATCTAAGTACTGATGTAAAACATTATTCATAAGGCACATGAAAACTACTGGAGCATTGGTCAGCCAAAAAGGCATAACCACGAACTCGTAGTGCTCGTAACAGGTTCTAAAAGCAGTCTTAAAGATATTCTCATCTTTAATTCTGATTTGATGGTACCCCGACCTCAAGTCTATTTTAGAAAATATCTTCGCATCGCGTAGTTGATCAAACAGATCATCGATGCGAGGAAAAGGATATCTGTTCTTTATGGTCATTTCATTTAATTGATGGTAATCTATGCATAAACACATAGTTCCGTCTTTCTTTTTAACAAAAATTACAGGTGCTCCCCATGGAGACACACTGGGCCTTATATAATTTTTATCAATCAATTCCTTAAGCTGTGATTTAAGTTCACTAAGCTCCAAAATGTTCATTCTGTAAGGAGCCTTTGAGTTTGGTACCACTCTTGGTACTAACTCAATGGTGAAATCATGTTCCCTTTTCAGAGGTAGTCGTTGAATTTATTCGGGGAATACATCAGAAAATTCCTTTAGAATGGGTATGTTTTCCATCTTTAACTTATCTTCCTGAGTTGATTGTTCATCATTAATTACATTTACAACAAACAACTTACACCCTTTACGAACAACCTTTTTAACTTGTAAAGCAGAAATTTGTCTAACAGATGTCTTTCGAGGAATTCCTTTTACTGTCACAGTTTCACATTCATCATTCAAACAAGTAAAAGTATTTTCAAAGCAATTTAATACTACCCTATGCTTCTCTAACCAATCCATTCCAATCAGAACATCGTAAGAACCTAAAGGTAACACATTCAACATAACATGGGTCATAAATTGATTCACATTCTTTTACATAATCAATCACTTTTCTTTTTGTTCCAATAGCTAATTGAACCAACCATGATTTATCAAACTTGTCTATTTTCAAATTGCAACATTTAACTAAATCAGGTGACACATAGCTAAGACTTGCTCCTAGATTAATCAAAATAGAAATGGGTTTATTTTTCAACATACCTTCCACTTCAACCATGGAAGTTTGATGATCAGCTTGTCTGTTCTCCAAAGTTACATTTATTTTGGGCATCTCCCTTGCTAAGTCACCAACAGTAGCCTCCTCCTGCACTGTGTGTATGTTGTTGACAATCTTCTTTCTGAGTGGGCAGTTGGATGCATAGTGAGGTCCCTGACAGTCCCAACATTTAACAGGTTCTTTCTGTTCATTATTTTTAACAAAATTTTTAGGTGGATCATTGTTTATTGCAGCTGTAAATTTTGACTGTGTATTACCTGCTGCATTATTTCCTTGAAATTTTCTGTTAGAGTAATTACGTGAATTATTATTTCCAAAGTTGCGATTAAAAGAGAACTGCTTCTTCCTTTGTTCAAAGTTATTAGGCCTTTTTGCTTTCCATCTTGGTATGCCTTCTCTTTTCTTATTCTGTTCATAATAGATATTTGCTTTTCTCATGGCCTCTTCAAGAGTTCGAGGACCATCATAATCAATCCTGTCCTTTATATGAGAGGGAAAATAGCTCAAAAACCTCTCTACCTTAGGCTTTTCTTCAGTGATATAAGGCACATACCTTAATAAATTTAAAAACTTGCTGCATAACTCCCTCATATCCATGGAACCTAACTTTAACTCATAAAACTCTTTATCTCGTTCCTCATAATACTATCCTGATAGAAACTTTCTTTTAAAATATTTCTTGAAATTACTCCAATTTACACTTTTCTCTTTTAAACTTTTTACTCATTTCAAATCTTGCCACTAGATGTTTGCTTTTCCAGCCAGATTATAAATTGTCATTTTAGTTTTTAGATGACTTGAGTAGTTACAAATCTGGAAATACTTATTCATACCGGATAGCCATGCTTCGACTGTCTCACTCTTTTCTGTTTCTCCATTAAAAGTTGGTGGTTTGATCTTTTTAAACTCACCAGAAATTTATTTGTATGGTGTATACTTCTTCTTCTTAGTATAGCAATCACTGCCACCACTATCACTAGAATACTTGTGCTTTTTCTTACGTGATTGTTCATAAAATTTAGAAGATCAACTGCTGTCATAATTAGTCAATTTTATCTTTTTATCCTTACATCGGTAGGACAAAGTTCAAGATTCGACATTATTTTCTGTCCCTTTATCTTTGTCATTATTATGGAAATTATTCAATAGGATTTGATTCAACTCCTCTTGAGCTTTCAAGATTCGTAAGTTTTCTTCCTTAACAATTTTTATCTCAATTTTTAAATCCTTTACTGTTCTTAATAATTCAGATGAATTATCTTTCAGTTCAACAAATATCATGTTTTCTACATTAATGTGTCCTTGTTCATTATTATTCTATTCATTATTAAGGGACCCATCCTCAGCCGACTCTTCCGGTCCTTCCATACTTGCAGACTAAATTTATAAAATGATGAGACTGAAAGCAAAATAAAATAAAATCAGTAATTTGCAATTATGTCCTAAATTTTTATTTGCGTGAGCGAGCCACTTCAGGCCTAGTATTTGAACTTTTGCTTTGATACCTAGTTCTATCCCAAAATTTAAAAAAATAAAATAAAAATTTCTAAGTAGCATTAGTTTCTTATTATCGCTATGCGGAAGTATAATAATTGTTAATTTGTTTAAATAAATGACAATCCGGTGAGAACACTTCTTCTATTAGTCGTTCATGATTATAAACATGCTATGGCGATTACATACTATGTTTGACATAAATGCCATTACTGCTTGCAAAGTCTATAAGCTTATATTTATGCGGTCATTAACAACCGAATGTTTTAATACCAAGTTATTTTTTGAATAAATATGTTGTAACTTTATCTTTTATTATATTACTGTTTTATCCATAATACTAACTGTTTTCTTTCTTGATGATGAAGGGGTCCTATGGGCACCCCGAGGCTTACTTAGCTGTATAGATAACGCACTTGAACTTCTGTCGCAGATCCCAGGTAAGATTGAGACTTCTTTCCGAGGTAATAATGTTATATATAAAAAGGACTCGTTTAAAACTTTAAGTAGCTTTTGATATTTAAAAAGTATGAAGAACTGGATATGCCCAAGGGTGAGATCTACCTTATCTTTGATCATCAGTTTTGCAGGTTTAAACAATACAATGTCACCTATATTTGTTATAAAGTTTGAAAGGAAAAAAGAAAAAATATTAATGTCTTGTTTAACTACTTGTTAATCCATAGCGTTTGAGCTCCATGATCAATATCATGCTTATGCCATTTTAATTCATTTATATTAAGTCATGGATTGATATATTTTAACATTCACCATGACTTTTATACCATATCAAACCTTGCACTAAAGGTTTTATATTAGCGCTAACGTTAGAGTTAGAGCTATTCATAATTATATGCATATATGTTATTACTAGGAATTATAAACTATATGCATCGATACTAAATCTAAATGTTATACCTATAACCACCTTAACCATATGCTACGCATAGATTTACTCTTTGAAATGTTATGTGTATACACCATATACTATGGTTATAGTAATTAGCCATCTGTAATGTTTTAAAACACATTGATGATCATATAATAAAGATCTCGGTGGATAAATGCGTTGGCAGGTACACGTAGCCGGTAGCTATGGCATTTAAAGTTCATTCAAAGAGTTTGGGTGGAATGCCTATTGGCATCCCTCGTGGCAAGTCTTCACGTGAAGGTTTTGGTTATCGTGCTAAAACCCTAGCCAAGTTTGAACTACCCGACGAGACCATGCATGGGCATTGAATTTTGCAAGGGACGTGGGGGGAAGAGAGGCCGACAGGTTCTCGGTTTTCCAAGGTTTGTAATTCCTCCTAGGGATTCGATAACTTGACCTTGCTATTGATTTCATGAACTTGCTTCCTGTAAAATGGTCATAGTAGATTATATGTATTCCCATTCTTTGCAAGGTTTACAGAGTTAGATGATGAATCCGTGTGCCTCCGGGGTTTTATGTTGAAAGCTTACACATTATAGATAAGTTCGAGCATACTACGAGAGTTTGCTTACAAGTAAAGTCATCGTCTCTCATCTTGTGTTTCGTCGATGGTTTTAACATTAATAATTTTTTAGGTTTAAGTCTGAGCTGCGTCAAAGTTTAACCACATGTCGTGTTTGTTGTCTGACAGGTTCTTCCTCGGTGTTGGCTCTAAGTTTAGACAGACAGGAATGAGAGCTTAAAAATCCCTAGTAAGCCTCGGTTACTCCCTTGTGGGCATCCATAGTACTCAGAAGAATTTTGGTGAAACCTTGGCACAATGTCGGTCTTCGTTTGGTTGGCCAAGAGTTCAGTTTTGATTAAACTTTGGTTTTTAATGTCAGTTGTAAACATTTACAAGCCTTAAGGAAAAATTTTGATACAGGGAGGGTTGAATCCTCGACCTGTCCTTCGTTGGTTTCTCAATGCTTACTGTAATAATCTTTATGGATAAAGACCTATGGTTTTATAAAATAACAGCTTAGGTTGAAAAAGATTTCAATGTGTTTACTATTGTCATTTGTTATCTTTGGAAAGAAATGTGTTGAAGAAACTTTGTGGTGATTAGGGTTTTTAAAGCTCGGTTCTATTTATGATTGTTAGTGGCAGTGAGGGTTGAACCCTCGACCCTATCCTACGTTACTTCCTTTCGTAATGTTATGTGTATAAATTTAAGGTTTTTGCAATAATTAAGTGAAGTTTGGAAGTACCGAGCCTAAGAGAATGCTCTCGGCAGTCTTCGTTATTTTGCATTAAAGAAAATTCGATGCTTGTTATTCATAAAATTTGGGCAAAGCTCGTCGCTGTTGAGAAAAGTTATAAAGTCTTGTTTTAAATTATTGTTTGCAGAGAAAAGCCGTAAGGCTGTATGATAACCCTACCTCAACTATTTACTGCATTTTAAGTTTTGTTTAAGTGTTTCGAACCCTGGACTCGTCATGTAATTTAAGTTTTGTAAGCTGGTAACCTGTAATGTTATTAAAGTTGGACTGTGTGGGTGAACCCTTCGGGTATCGAACCCTAGTATTGTCTATTTAATTCTTGTTTTGTAAAATAAAGTTGATACAGTAATAGCAAAGAAAACATGTGCACAGGGTCTTCAATCCTGGAAAGTCGATAGACTATTTGCACAATATGTTTAAATTATTTGATAATTGATTTTGTGAATGTATTATTACATATTACAATGATGTAAAATGATGTAAATGGATATATGATTACTTTCTATTTACTTGTAATATTTACCATATCCTGGAATATGGAGAGTTGATATTAATAGGGTTTTGAACATCAATATTTAAAATGTTTCTCTGTAATGGTTTAAGAGATAATTCGATGCTTATAATGTGACTGTTTATATAGTGAGTTTGTATTTAAATTGAATATCTGCAATGTTTATAATTTATTTGGATTATGATAATTGTATTTGCTATAGTTTAATATTCATAAAATAAATACTTAGAATATTAAACTGTTATGAATGAAATTAAGGGTTCTGTTGCTAAGCATGTGCATAAAAATACCTATGTTTCCTAGTTAAATTCTTTGATGTTTACTGAAAATAAGACAGTATTAAAGTTCTGAAATAATATAGATTTATTTATGAAACTAAATCATTCGAATCTATTTTAATTACATCTTCCCTGTACTAGAGTACGACACTAAAAACAGTGTGTGGAAAAATGCAGGGAAGCATTTTTATTCTATCATTCATTAGTTTAAATTTAACTATCCAAAAAGCATTTTAACCTAACAGATGTATAAGTTTTCGGAGTAGATAAATTGTAGAAGTAAAAAATTTAATAACAATTCAGAATATACAGGATTAACTAGAAAACTGATAACATAAATTAATTCATTTTGGTAGAAGGTAAATAAGATAACACAATTTGAACCTCGGTAACTGTAAATGAGACAAATAACCAAAAGATCCCATTACACCCAACCTTTTCCTGAACATAGCCAAGATTACTTGCCTTAGGACCCCTGAGCCTGTTCATTGAACCACCAAGATGAATATGCTGTGTGGAGAAATGGAATAAATTCCTTTAATGCAACTCAGCAGTAGCACTTGACAATAGTACTTTTGCTTTTAGCAATATTGAAGTCAGCAATGTGGCTGCACTAGTTCAAAATGCAGTCTTAGTTCACTCAATCACTTCTAACCTTCCCCTCATCGAATCTCTTGTGCTCCAAAAATTATCACAAGGTAAGAATGAACAGTCTCCTACTGAATTCGATGGGTAGATAAGCATGCCTAGGTCTTTTGGTTAGTTGTTTTTAGTAAATGAGCCACCTGCTCAGTTCCACTTTCTTGGGGAACTTGACCATAAAAATAGGGAAGTTGCCCCCTGCAATAGTTAGAAGTGAGTTGAGGATGCTGCCAAGTGTCAGTTTTCTCTCCACTCGAGTCCATTCCTCCTAGTGGGTCAGTGAACACTGATTCAACAATCTCCTTTGGGTATTTGTCTCCTCTTTTATTTATTAATAATAAAAATATTCAAAGTAATTAATTACAGTAATCCTTGACCCCACTTGGTCAATAACATAAAACTTTACAATAAAATAAAACATAATTTTTTTCTGACAACATATAATGTTCAGAATTTGGGTATGTGACAAACTCTATCCCTCCACTAATGTTGTAAAACTCCATCATTTTATCCACTACCGTAGTGCACTGTAGTAGATTAGACACTGGTCCTAGAAGTTCTACAAATTTTTTTTCCTTGATAATTTGTAGGGCCGCATCTA
The DNA here is from genome assembly GCA_027924585.1 of Larix kaempferi. Lineage (NCBI taxonomy): Eukaryota > Viridiplantae > Streptophyta > Pinopsida > Pinales > Pinaceae > Larix > Larix kaempferi. The sequence continues at coordinate 1,557,591 of BSBM01001430.1, read as the reverse complement.
TTGTAGGACTTTCATCCTCATAGTTGAATGTCTATTTGAATCTCATTGTCATAGCATCCCAATCCGCAGTTCCTTGTCGCAGTTCCAATGACGTATACCAATTCCTTGGTATAGTATCAAGGGTATGAATGAACATATGTACCCACTCTTTCTTGGTATATTCTACCATACTGTATTACAAGTAGCTAAATGATCAGTAGGGCTAGTAAGCCCAGTATAGTTTTCATCACTATAGGGCCTCGCCGAAGCGAATTTCTAAATATATTTGACACTGTGACCAACCAGTTATATTTTTCTTATGTGCAGCCCACAACCTCATCAGAGTGGCTTTCAGAGCGACATCCAGGGCTAATAAGCATTGTTGTTCAGGTACCTTATCTTCAAGTTCATCAATAAAATTTTCCACATTGGGTAAACCTTTGTAAGTAAGAAGATTGCATACCTTTGTTCCAACCCAATGCACTAATTTTGTCACATGGGCACACCTTCGCATTGATACTTCATGTAATCTATTCTACTAGTTCTCTAGAGCCTCTCCAGAATTAGACGAATAGGAACTAACTCTCCGCCAACTAAGTGTGTCATTTGTGATAGGATTGATGTAATTATTTATCCTGGAAGGTACATAATATATCTTGTCTAGATCTCGGGCATCATAATCTCCTTTGAATGGTTTGACATATCGTCATCCTGCCAATGGGTCTAGAGGTGCGATGAATCTAATCTATTCATTTTCAAATTTTACTATTATCTTCTTAAAGTTGATAGTGGTATGATCCTGAATTGACCAATCTATCCCCAATAGTGCAGGATACAGATTAGTGTCATCGATAATTTATATCACCTGAAAGTTTGCAAAAGTTTGCAGTCCCTCCACTTCGACAGGGACCTTAGAAATTCTACCAAATGGTATAAATTTTTGTTGATTGGCCAAGCGTAATTGAATAGGAGACCATACTAGATTTGGATTACCCATATTTTCCCATGTCTGTTTGGTCAGGATATTCACATCTGAACCCAAATCAAAGATAAAAAAATCCATGTTGTAGTCACCAATCTGCGCATTAAGTCGCAATTCCCAACCAATATTGATTCTTTTCTAAACATGATTGACAACCCTTTCGGATCTCCCTTCTTCCTCAAACTCCCCAATTAACTTTTGCAATTCCCTTAATGCATTCTCATCTTTGACCAAATCTAAACAACTTTTTAGGATAGAATGGAGAGAACTTACCTTTCCTAGATTCTTCTTTGATGCAGACATGTCGAAGCGAGGTGGCATGTCATATACAGATCCTTCTTTGACAATGGGTGGCGGGGAGGATATCGATGGACCCTTTATAAATTTGTTACAAGCTTCAAAGAATATGTCCTTTTCCTTCTGAACATCAAACTGTGGTGGCTTCTGAGCTACTGGCCTTACTCTTGGATCTCTCATATAATTATAACTGTTCTTATCTCCACTTGTCGTAGCTACACCTCTTGTTACTACAAAAACAATAGGATGATTTGATAGTGGCTCTGCTGAAATATTTGTACATTTTGATTCTAATCCTGGTTCTAGTTCTGATTTTGCTTCATCTTCCATTTCTCTATAAGATGCGGGCAGTCTTCAATGGTATGATCTAGTTCTCTAAAATACGTACAAGTCATAGCAGGATGCAGACACTCTCGAGCATAATGTCCAGGGGTACCACAATTGTAGCAGATTACTTTTCCTCTACCTCGATCAAATCCTCATCATCCATGACCTCTAAATCCACCTTGTGGTTGATTGAATTGTGCATCACTTCTCTCAACCTGACCTTCTCCCTTCATAAGAAATATGTCTACAGTGCGCTCAGTGAGAAACTAATATGCTCTACAATTTCTCTCATCATATTCGACAGAGCTACAAAAATTACACCATAAATTCTGAGGAGTACTCACCATCTTCTGTAAGAAGTAGCATTCTTCCTATCAGTGTCCTTTAGTCTAACAAATTCAACACCATACAACAGGATTTTATGGACACAGATTACCAACATTAAGATGTACATTGATATTTAGAATGCCCATATTCTTTGCATCTAGTGCACCAGACATCTTCTCACTTTTCTTTACCTTTCTCTTGATATATTGAATTTGAATAGACAAGTTTTCTAACTGTGACTGGATTTGATCCATACCAGCTCCAATCTCTTCAATAGGTGATGCTTCTAACTTCATGGCCAATTCCAAGGCTTCTCTGTTGTTAAATTTTGAGCATTAATTCAAGATACTCTAGGATCTTTGCTGAGAGAATAACATGTACAATATATCAATGCATATTAATCATAGCAAGCATGTCAATCATCACAAGAAGCAAACATAAGAGACAATAGACACATAGAGCTTCCATGGGGAAAACCCTAAGGTGGAAACCCCACAACTTCCTCAGAGATAGATAGAGCAATGATACAACCAAAGTACAACCCAAGTACACAGAGATAGACTCCTCCTAGCAGCTAATCCTCCTCCTCACATGTGCGCCACTTTTCGAGTGAAGGAAGAGTGAGTTCTGAAGTAATCAAAATAGAGATCGGGGGATCTCTATTTATACTTGTCCTAACTGCCCAATAAACTTATGGGGCCGACTTTTCTAGCTTAGCACAATAACCTCTTGTTACATTAATCCGGGCCGACCCCTTACAAGGTGGTCTAATAACCCATCGGCAAGTTAACACACTTGCGACACTTGTCAATACAAATGACGACACTTCCGTATAGAGGAATAAAACATCTCTATAGGAGTACAATAAATATATATATGAAATACATTCCGAAGTTACATATACATCAACACTCTCTCTTAACTAGGAAGGTATTTCTCGACACAGATCTGCTAGCACAAGTCTTCTTCTCTGGATCATCATTAACGAATCATCATCCTTGAATCATCGTCATCGTCACTGCTGCTGCTATCTCAATCAATCTTTGAATCTACTCATCATAGGAAGTTCTACAGAGCCAGTTCTTTTTCATACTGGATGTAGGCCCACCACCTGCAAGTCTTCATCATCACTATCCATACTGTGGAATCCTCAGGACTTATTACGTGCGTCACAAAACCTGGCTGCAGCATCCCAAGCTGTTATGAGCACATAGCTCTACCTGTCGGATCTCCCAAGAGCACATTACATGTGACCCATTACAAAACCTGGCTGAAGAATCCTAGGCTATTACGAGCACACAACTCTACCTGTCAAATATCCCAGGAGCACATTACATGTGATCTCACCACAAAACCTGGCTGAAGCATCCTAGGCTGTTACGAGCACACATCTCTACCTGTCAGATCTCCTAGGAGCACATTACATGTGGTCCACCACAAAACCTAGCTAAAGCATCCTAGGCTATTACAAGCACACAACTCTACCTGTCAGATATCCCAGGAGCATATTACATGTGGTCATGGCAAAACCTTGCAAGAGCATCCCAGGCTGTTACGAGCACACAACTCTACCTGTCGGATCTCTCAAGGACACATTACATGCCATAGGACAAAACCTCGCAAGAGCATTTTCCAGATCTCCCGGGGAGCTATTATATGCCAGCAGAAAAACCTAGCAAGAGCATCTGCAAATCTCCTAGGGAGCTATTATATGTCCTCCCAGAGCGATGCCTCAAAATAACATATGAGGCCTTTTTCATCCTGTCCAGATCTCCCAGGTCTACTTACATGCTCATCTGCACAACCTATCCATTGCCACAGAGTATCAACCGGATACTCTCCATACATCATCCTGATGTACACATGATCATCATGATCATCATCACTGCATCATCCTGATGCATGTCATCTAGAGAAGCTTGTCATCCACGATCATCCTGATCACACAATGCATCTATCTAATGCATGCCAAGTATATACCTGATACATATCACCATACACAGTGTATCCACCTGATACATACATAGATACATGATCCACACAATGTATCTACCTGATCATACAACGTATCCACCTGATACATATACAAATACATGGTCCAAGCATCCAACATGATGCATACATACATAAATGATCCAACTAATCATATCGAGCATCCAACATGATGCGTACATACATAAATGATCCAACTGATCATATCCAACATCCAACATGATGGATACATACATAAATGATCCAAATAATGATATCCAGCATCCAACATGATGCGTACATACATAAATGATCCAACCGATCATATCCAACATCCAATAGTAGATCAAATAACTCAGACAATAGCTTCCTTAGCCATACTGCCTCACAACTAGCCGAACAAGCTGCAACATACTCTGCCTCAGCTGTACTCAGTGCTACGCAGGACTGCTTCCTGCTAAACCAAGAGATCACACTTGATCCCATACTGAAGCAGCACCCAGAAATGCTATTCCTATCTGCAACACTACCTTCCCAATCTGAATCAACATAACCCTGTAGGTTAAACTTTTGATTCGCATCATACTTGATCCCATAATCAATTGTACCCTTCAAGTACCTCAGAATATGCTTTACAACAACCAGATGAACACTCCTCAGATCTGTCAGGAACTGGCTCAATGTGTTCACCGTAAAGCAAATATCTGGTCTTGTGTTCGTCAGGTACATCAAGGACCTAATCATCTGACGATACATAGTGACATCAACTGGCTCAGATGAAGCATCACACAGAAGCTTCAGGTTCGATGCCATAGGTGTGGCCATGGCCTTGCAGTCCATCATCCTGAACCTCTTCAGGATCTCTATTGTATACTTCCCTTGTCCAAGGAAGATCCCATCTGCACTCTTCCACACCTCCATGCCTAGAAAATAGTGCATCATCCCCAAGTCCTTCATCTTGAACTTGGTAGCAAGCTTCCTTTTGGTATCAGCAATCAAACTATCATTACCTGTAACAAACAGGTCATCCACATATAGAAGTAGTATCACTGGATTTCCTTCCTGAACCTTGTAGTAGAGGTTGGAATCCGCTTTACTCTTAATAAAGCTTAAACTAGATAGGAAACTGTCCATCCTACCATACCAAGTCCTAGGAGCTTGCTTCAAGCCATACAAGGATTTCTTCAATTTGCACACATATGACTCCATGTCATGTGTTTCAAAACCGAGTGGCTGCTCCACATACACTTCCTCTTCAACTACACTGTTCAAGAAAGCAGTCTTGACATCCATCTGATGTATCTTCCATTTCATCACTGCAGCCAGAGCAAGTACTGATATGATGGAAGTGTACCTAGCTACAGGAGCAAAAGTTTCTTCATAATATATTCCCTCTTTCTGAGAGAAGCCACAAGCTACAAATCTTGCCTTGTATTTCTCTATGCTACCATCTGCAACATGCTTGATTTTGTAGATCCATTTGGAAGTCACAACAGACTTCCCTGCAGGTCTTGGTACAACATCCCAAACATCATTCTTCATTATTGATTGGTATGCTTCGACCATGGAATCCTTCCATTCTTTCTTTTCCACTGCTTCTTCATAATTGGAAGGTTCTTTGTTCATGATATCATAGAGTAAAGCAACATAGCTGGTGTGTGATCTAGTTCTCTTCTTTGCTCTGTGTTCTTCTTCTGGAATGCCATATCTTTCTGCATCTTGAATGAGCTCTCTAGCCCATGCAGGTTTCCTCTTGTGAGAATTATTCTCACGGGGTGGATCTACAGGTTCTTGCGGATCTTCAATTTCACGATCTGCATCTGGAACTGCTTTAGTCATAGTAGTGTCTTGAAACCTAGCTTCCTTAGGTTCTTCATAATCTTCAACAGGTGTCTTCCTTGATTTGATGAATGCTGAGTTTTCATCAAATGTCACATCTCTGTTGACATCAATCTTCTTGAACCCTGGAAAGTATATTTTGTAAGCCTTTGAGCTTTCACTGTAACCCACAAAGATACCCTTCTTTCCTGAAGGATCTAGCTTGGTCCTCTTCTCTTTTGGGACATGAGTGTATACTAGACAACCAAATATTCTGAGATGGCCGACTTTAGGTTTCTTACCAGAGAAGACCTCTTCTCGTGTCTTGTTGTCCAATATCTTGTGGGGTGTTCTGTTTTGCACATATACAACTGTCCTAGCTGCTTCTACCCATAGATGCATAGGTAGGTCCTGGTCATGCAGCATTGCCCTTGCTGCTTCCATGATTGTTCGATTCTTTCTTTCTGCAACTCCATTCTGTTGTGGATTGTAAGGAGCAGTCAACTCCCTCTTAATCCCTGAATCACTACATAACTTCTTGAACTCACCTGAAGTGAATTCTCCACCATTGTCGGATCTAAATGTTTTTATCTTCTTATCAGTTTGGTTTTCCATCAAGGTTTTGAATTCCTTGAACTTATCAAACACTTCATCTTTGTTCTTCAAGAAGTAAACCCAAGTATTCCTGGAGAAGTCATCAATGAAAGAGACATAGTAAACATACCCACTCAGAGAACTGGATGACATCGGACCGCATACATCCGAGTGGATGATTTCCAAGATTCCTTTAGCTTTGCTTTCACTACTTGGAAATGCTTTCTTTATGTTCTTTCCTTTTGCACATCCTTTGCAAACACCTTCATGCTTTGTTTTTATTTCAGGAAGACCCTCTACAACCTTGCTTGCAATTGGAAGTGCCCTATAGTACATATGAGCAAGTCTTCTATGCCAAAGTTCACTTGGCTCCATGGAATCATGCACCATGGCATGTTCAGGTTGTCCCTTCAATTTATACAATCCTACCTCTTGCTCTCCAATCACCACTGCATCATCTATGGTCTTTCCCTTTGGCCACATTAGAACTTGGCCATCCACAGATGCAACCCTCATACCTTTTGCATCCAATGCGGCTATGGAGAGTAGGTTCTTCTTGAGCCTAGGTACATAAAGAACTTCTTTCATCTTCAAAGACTTTCCAGAATCTAGGTTGTAGGAGGCTTCCCCACTTCCTTTGATAGGGTATTGATAATCATCCCCAAGTTTCACCTTATGGGGTGATTCATGTTCAGATAGATTTACAAAAGATTCTTTAAACCCAGTCATGTGTTTGGAAGCCCCACTGTCAATAAGCCAATCATTACAACCATGAGAAATAGTACCTGTGAGAGCAGAGATTAGAACATACTCTTCTTCGCTTGATGAGTCATCATCACTTTCTGCTCTAGCCTTCTTCTTGGGAGGTTCATCATCCTCGGCAATATGAGCATGGTACCATATTTTGCTGCCCTTCTTCTTCTTGTTGAAGTTATTGTTGTCCTTCTTGTTCTTGGGACAATTTATGGCAATATGTCCCTTTTCATTACATGTGAAGCATATTCTTCTTTCTTTATGGTGATGTGAATATTTCTTGAAGTGAGATGGCTCTCTCTTGGACTTCCCTTTCTTGGTGTGAGCTATGAGTGCTTGATCTTCATTCCCCATCTTTTCTTCTCATGCCACAAGTCTTGCTTCTTCTTGTGAACATTATTCCCGTAGTCTACTGAAGGATACCAACTTCTTTCTTGCATAGATTCCTTGGATAAAGGAGTCCCATGACCTGGGTAGGCCATTCAGAGTGGTCATGACAACTTCACCATTCTCCACCATTTCATCCACTGCTTCCAGTTGTTCCTTGATCTGAGAGACCCTAGAAAAATGATTGAATGGATTCTCCATTCTGAAGTTTTCCCCTTTCAATTGGTTCCACAGAGTCATCTTCCAATTTATGTTCTTCCCTTCAAATAACTTGGATAGGGAGTCAAACATCTCTTTGGGTGTCTTTAGAGATGACACATGGGGGATGAGATGGTTCTTGATAGAATCAACAATGATTCTCTTTGACTTGATCAAGTTCTTATTGTGGAGGGATTTAGCCTCTTCTCCCTCTGGGATAGGGACCTCTTCCCTTATATATGAGTCCAACTCATTCTCTTCCAGGATTAACCCAATCCTATACTTCTAGGTTTGAAACTTATCAACCCCTTCAATCTTGTCCTCAAGCTTGGTGTGGTGAGACATCTTTAAAGAGTACTTCAAATGGAAATAGAAATGATTTAGGTCTTACCACTTGATTTGCTAAAAAATTGGATCTGGTCCCAGATTAGGGTTTGTTAGAGAAACCCTAAAAACTCAAAATGTGAATTTCAACTTTCTGAAAGGATAGAAAGATGCGCCTTGATGAGCTAATCATCCTAGTATACTCATAATTTGATTTCTGTAAAGTTTCACCCTTCAGAAGTGCCTTTTGGTCTTTCTGGATTCACTAAGGAGGACCCTGAATTAGTGTTTGAGTTTCCCGGAGATTTACCCAGCCACAAATATCGATTCAAAGCTCTAAAATTCGATTTTTCCAAGGATCTTCCAACTGTGTCTTTAGATTTCAGAAATTCCTATTTTTGAGGAAACCCTAATTTTTAGGGCCAAAATTGAAAGTGCTCAAAACTTAATTCTGATTAGACAGATATATTCACCTTGCTGAGGAGAGTCAATCTATCATATTACTTTTCCAAAATCTGTGGAGAGAAACCCAATAAACAAGAAGCCCTGGTTTCCGCCACTGCACAATGTCTTCTTCTCAGTTTAGCTCTGATACCATGTTCAATTTTGAGCATTAATTCAAGATACTCTAGGATCTTTGCTGAGAGAATAACATGTACAGTATATCAATGCATATCAATCATCGCAAGAAGCAAACATAAGAGACAATAGACACACAGAGTTTCCATGGGGAAAACCCTAAGGTGAAAAACCCCACAACTTCCTCAGAGATAGATAGAGCAATGATACAACCAAAGTACAACCCAAGTACATAGAGATAGACTCCTCCTAGTAGCTGATCCTCCTCCTCACATGTGCGGCACTTTTCGAGTGAAGGAAGAGTGAGTTCTGAAGTAATCAAAATAGAGATCGGGAGATCTCTATTTATACTTGTCCTGACTGCCCAATAAACTTATGGGGCAGATTTGTCTAGCTTAGCACAATAACCTCATGTTACATTAATCTAGGCTGACCCCTTACAAGGTGGTCTAATAACCCATCGACAAGTTAACACACTTGCGACACTTGTCAATACAAATGACGACACTTCCGTATAGAGGAATAAAACATCTCTATAGGAGTACAATAAATATATATATTAAATACATTCTGAAGTTACATATACATCAACATGTGTGCGTTAGAATCTTCTATTGCATGAGTGGGACTCTAATATGGGATAGTAACACAGCGATGAACCATTCCTTATAGTGTAAATCATTTATCAAAAAGCTTGCACAAGCCATTGAAATTTTAAATCGTTGGTCGAAGTCCCAAACAGTCTCATTTGGTGCTTTCTTGATCTCCTTCAATTTGGTAATGCACTGATATTCAGACTTTGGCTTCTTGAATTCAGTCTTCAATCCCTCCTTGACCTCTGCTAAGGTCATCGTAGGTTGAGTGCTAGTGACTTTGGAAAATTTCATAAACCAATATAAGGCATGAACTCTAAAGGTTGTGATCACCTGTGCTAACTTGACGTTGTCATCTTGTACTTGTTTTATAGTCTAAACTGCATTGCATAAACAGTAGTGTTGTTTTGGATCTTCAGATCCATTCCCATTAAAAATAAGAAACTTCATGTCATCCCCAACCATTTTGGGCCTTTGGGGTCTTATATGATTCAATACTAATGGATCACTACTTGGAGACTTCCCACTCGTCGAAGTATTATTCTGACTATTTCCATTAGTCAGACTAAATTGAAAGAAATGTGAAGAATTACTAGGTCTTACCTCAGTCTCCTGGGATGTACGCAGGGTCGTGGGTATGTCATAGCCTCTGGGATGGAACAGTTCTACAGACCCTTCTTCGTCCTCATAAATGAGCTGGTACTTGTCTTCCTTGTCTCTAGAATCCTCATCAAGCTGTGGTATTGGTTCGTAGTCTCTTCTTTCAGTCGGATTTCAACCCTTCTTTCCTGTCGTAATTCTCCTCCTCTTGTTCGACTGAAACCGTCTCCCACTCTGCTGAAATATACACTCTTCATCTAGTTCAATTTATTCCCCCTTATCATTTCAGCTCATCCCATTTATTTTTCCAACCCTTCCTCCATATCATACCCATGCCCACTGCACAAAATCGCTCTACTTGTCACATTCCATTTGCATCACACCCTTTTCACAAAGTATCTTCTTAATCGACAAGTTCAATGACTTAAGGTACTTATTGCACAGGCCTTCAAAGAACTCACGTTCTGCTACACTATATGACTTAATAGTGTCAATAGAAAATTCAGTAATGTACCCCTCTAGTACATTGTCCAGCTAGTAGTCCACTGCGCAAGAAATCTTATTATTCACTCCTTTTAGTCACTGTATCAACACTGGCATCCAACGTTGAGGATCACCTCCTTGAAAATTTGTCTTTTCTCAATCATACTTACTAACCATTCATGCAGTGTCATAGGGAACTCACCAAGCAAGACCTCATGAATACCAACAAAAATCTAACCAACCTTTGTCATCCAACCGTGGATGGTTGTTCTATTCATTTGCGAATTATTTCAACTGTTGATCTACCCAATCTTGAATATTTGATTTAGTCGTATGCCACAACATTCCCCTTCAAAAAAATCCTAGTCTTGACAACGAAACCATTTGTTTGCACACTTTTAGTATTTACTTCGACTAGGGTTCAAACATTCAACAACATACCAACAAACACTAGTACCACAGATACTGGCCCGAAAGGGAATTTAATCCCTTTCAGAAACACCTGTAGAGCATATGAAGTCTCACTTGAAGGACCTATGGGGATTGTAGGAACCAAATTTTTGTAGTATGAAAGGGGAATAACTTGACATGCGATGCATTCATCATACAACCCAATAACATCGACCAATATAGAACATCGACAGAATTAGAGATTCGACACATTCATCACTTCGAAAGAACCCATGACATCGCCCGAATGACATAACTTAAACTATATTTTGCATTCATATTACTTATAACTATCTTGATCATGCATTCATTTAAGCTTTCAGACAGAGGAAATAAACACATATCACATATCCCATATCACATTATAACACATAAGGACACCATGTTTAACATGGAAACCCATCCCGGGAAAAACCACAGAAGCGCTTGTATTTTATTATGAGTCGCAACTAAATAAGCACTTTAGTTAAGACTTACATATTTCCTCATGACATATAAGGGATTTGTGCACACAGCCTGCATATCAGTGACTCGGCTTCTCCAAAACAACTCCAATGGATATGACATAATCCTTAAGTGCAGACTCAAAATATGCTCCTACAACATCGACTAACAGTAAGAAAAGATAGTAACCACACCAAAACTTCTCTCTTATTACATATTTATAGGGAACACTTAGCTTTCCCTACTCCCACTAACCAACCCACTAACTTACTAACCAAATCATTATTACAATGTGGACCATTTCCAACTAACTGACTCAACTCCGACCAATTGACTTGTTCAACATAGCTGTTTTTTCCCGATTTCTTGGCCACTTCGTCGGAGTTGACCGCTTTGCCAAACCACTTCCATCTTGCCTTTATCCACACCAAAATTGTTTCCACCAAACAATGCTCTTCACCTCGCACTTCATGTGAGCTTGGTGAATCAGAAAAGGGTGAGAAGTGTGAAATACCTCCATTGCACACTTGTCTATTTTGATTTGCAAATCACCATGAGAATCTGTTAGAGTTAAAAGTACATACTCTTCTAGTTAATTTTCCAACAATTGATTTTCTTTCATCACATGTGTTTGCACCACTAGCACACACTAAGAGACCTAAAGAATCTTCTAATCCAAGTATGCTCTTCACCTCACACTTCATGTGAGCTTGGTGAATAAAAAATGTAGGAATTGTGAAATACCTCTCTTACACTCCATAAGTGAAATTAAAACCCATTAAAATAAACTTTGTAACTGTATAACCAACTGAAATCCTCTTCAGGAGGTCACAAAACAATATTTAAGTTATGTAGGATTGATTGGGATAGGCATCCATTAATACCCACCAATTTAGTTTCATTAGCAATATTTTGAAACAAAACATTGTTGTGTTAAAGGGTACTTACAAAGTCCCGCTATAAGAAAGTGTTCAAAGAAAACACGGAGCAGAAGTGCGCCGTAAAAAAGGAGGTGAAAACCAAGGTATAGTTTCCATGCTCTCCCATATAAGCCAATTAGCTTGTTGTATGGAGATGACACTATACCATGCAGGCCGAACCACTAATCCACACTTGACGCAAGGTATCTTAGTGTCCAAAATTAGGACACCACCAAGGAGCAATTGTGAGTGCAATTGACTCCTGAAGTTAGCTATTTCCATTGTGAGGTGTTTCCAAGTCATCTTTATTAGATCATTGGACCCATTTACGATAAATCTATCCCTTTGTTACCTCCACTAATCAATTGGTGTGTGGACCTCATTGTCACCATCACTTGTACTTTTGGGAGGCCCAGTTACATTTGAGAGTAAGGCATTTAGGTCTTTTTAGGGAATCTACATGTATTTTATTTTTAAATACAAGTTCACTAACTTGTAATTAAAAAGAGCCTACATGTGGGAACTGATGCACTAAAACCGGCTTTTGCACATATCACTCACTTATTGCACCATTTTGCATATGTTGTGGTTGACATGTTTTTGCATTTGTTCAATTGTGTTTATTTCCACCATCGCTCACATTTGACACAAATCCTTCACCATTGAGGACCAAAACATCCCCCTAAGGTAGTATCGAAGATTGCAAGGCCTTTCCCCTCTCTCGAGGGGTTTTTTTACACCTTCCCCCATTGTTCACATGGAGGGTACATTAGCCAGGGTTGTTCCTAGGCCACTTTGATAGGATCATTTGGGCCAGGTCGAGCCTTGCTAGGTACATTTTTTCCTTGTGGAGAAATTATTGATCCCCCTACCACCTCCACCATTGGAAGAGGTACCCCTCTGGATCCTCCCCATGGAGATCCTTTGGACCCCTTTGATCCCTCCTGTCAAGTAGGAGGTCACTCGTTGTTTTCCACACCGCCGGGGTCACCCCCTCATGGAAATTACACCCAACACACAATGGCAAGACCAACTCCCCATACCCTACCATTCATGGCTATTCTAAATCTCCTGGATTTGGCCAAACTAATCAATGATCCCATAGCTCATGATCCAACATGGCCATCTATGCCAGATAAAATTCCCTTCGATATCCCCAAATTCAAAGGAAAGAAAGGGGATGATCCCACCAACCATGTCATGTATTTCCACTTATGGTGTTTGTCTAACATCATAGTGGAAGATCATGTGAGGCTTCACCTCTTTCAGTGTACTCTCACTGGCATGACATCCAAATGGTATGTAAACCTAGCAAGATCAACCCATGCCACATTTGCAACATTGGCTATTGCGTTTCTCACTTATTTCCATCTGCAGATTCGACATGACCTTGGCCTCGAAATTATCACAAAATTTCGGAAAAACACATCCACCCACATCACGGACCACATCCATGAGTGGAATAGGTGTCACACATTGTGCAAAATCGAAATATAGCCACCCTTTTTGTTGGATTGGTTTATCAAATCTCTCCAACCCACCATAGCTAAGGATGTCACCGCCTCCATGCCGCAAAGCGAGGAAGAGGATATTTTGAAAGCTCATCATTTCGATCTCATATATGCACAATATGACTACCTTTACACTATCCTTCCTAGTTCCCCTTGGCATCGGTTGTTGGATCCGACACCTTCAGGCTCATCACATTCAACAGATGGGATTATTGGGTCCATTTCCCACATAGAAAAGGTTCCTCTGACCACTTTGACACCATTTAACATGACCCCGTAATACTCATCTATGCCACCCGTGTTGGTACACCCTACACTTGTACCACCCCCCCCATTTGGTCAATTATAGTATGGCCATATAGTAATGTTTACACAAACATTAGCGAAGCTCCAACGGTTCCTACACCACCAATGGCACAAGCCATTCTTACGTCCATGTCTTCTGGAGTGTAAGTCGTTCCTATTTCCATGTCTTATGGAGCACAAACCACATTTATCTCACCCCCGGGGTATAACCATTATTACCCATTCACATGCCCAACTAGTTAGCAACCTACCCCCCACATGGGGGTAAACCTACTTCAACCTTCTTATGTCCAACAAACTCAACAATTTGAGCAATTGAAAACCACAAGCCCCTAGAATCCGCAGACTTGGGGGAAGAAGAAAGGGAAGAGCAAGCAAAATGAACTGCTAGGGAAAGGGGGAAACCCCAATCCCCAGTAAAAACAGAACACAGGTGACCAGAATACAGGGACTAACAATCCTCCCAAAAAAGGGAAGAACCCCAACCTGAGGACCAATTACTACTGCTCCATTTGCGGTGATTATGGTCACTACACACATCATTGTCCTCTTATCCCTAACTTCCAACAGTTAGTGGAAGGAAATAAGAAGATGAAGACAAATCCTCCTCGGGATTAGAACCCTCCCCAACCACAAACCTCCATGTTACAAAAACCCTTTGCAAATTAAGGGGTAGTTACATAACAGCAAGACCCTTGACCACCTAGAAATGACTCTTTCCAAAATATCTACACATTGGATATAAATCTTCAGACACAATCCAAGGTTATGATGGGCCTTCCAACCCCTAAGTGGAAGACGTTCCTATCCCTTCAAGATTCCCTCTACAAATAACACACCCGAATACGAAAAAAATACCACAGATTCGAAAAGTTCCCCTTTGGTGTACCCCTAATAACCCTCACATGAAAGCTTCCCACAATTATAGTATTATGGATGACTTGGATCAATCCCCTACAGCCATGTTCACTTTATAAGTGTTACAGTATTTCTCAACATAGCGAAAGGAATTACTCAATGCACTCGGTGTTTGATCCTTCTGATTCACACCTCATGAATTTTGATCTTGATAAAGGTGATCCGCAGATACCTTTTTTCAGTCGCATTTCAAGTCCCAGTCACCATGAAGAATGTCATGATCCATCGTTGTATCATTGATGAAGGCACATCCACTGCTTTATGTATGAAAAAGTATGGAAACATTTAGGTTCACTGGATTTGGTCCCCTTGTCTATCACTCTTTATGTATATGATGGGAGACCATCCTAACCAAAAGGTTTGTACCAGAATGTCCCCATTGAATTGGGGGACAAGAAGGTCATGATCTATATTGAAGTAGTCGATGCAAAAATCGACTACAACATCATCTTGGGCGTCCTTACATGTACGCCATGAAGGCATTCACCTCCTCAATCTCCCGTATCATGATGTTTCCCTTAAATGGGAAGGTATTTACCTTGAACCAGCTTAACTACTATGACCCCAACACCACAAGCAATCCTGGCAATGTCCTACCGACTATACTAGGCAATACTCTATCTCATGTTGATATTTCCCTAGGTATGTACACGGACTCCAATTTGTTATGAGTACATTCGGGACCACCACCTAAGATCCCTACATCGACCGATGGCCTAATGTGCACAATTTTCACCACCGAAAATGGAGCCGCATCCACCTCAACACCATCATCAACACTGCTACTGAGCCATGGTATTGAACAAACCTTGAGTGAATTAGTCCCATCGGTCTTCCAAATGCCATTCTTGTACCCTCCCATGGGTGTACAAGGGGAGTTGGTTATGGATTAGTTAACTCTACTTGGGCTCACTTTGGGTATCCTAGTATGGTACCTTAAACCACCATACCCAGAAATGGCTTCCAAACCAGTCGCTTACTATGAGTTTGTCCCTATTTTGGTTGCTATGCCGGAAAGGCCTGTATCCCCATCAGTTATGAAAACCCAACGTATGAAATCTGCGACTAAAACCACAACCAGTTGTCGTAAAGACGAATAATGGGGGCACTAAACAATTGAAGTTGAAAGGCCCCATATTACCTAACCCGACGTCCAATTCATCGGATATTGCTAAGCCTAAAGTAGGAAGCATCAACAAACAAGAGTTGAAAGCCCTAGTTATGATCAATACTCCCACTCAAAGGGTCATGCCACCGTGTTCCCTTTGTGGTAAGCAAGGCCACACAAACAACTTATGTCCTACTCTACTGGAGCTAACGAATTTTCTTAACACCCCTGTTAGCATAACCCATGTGTCACCAATGGTAAACGGGGGTACATCTCCCTTGTCCACATATAAGTCCAATACACTACGTACAAATCACACATGTGCCATATGTTCTAAGTATGGGCACTACGCACACCATTTCCATGACCTCCCTCGATATTAGGAGGCGTTGGAAACCATTCGTCTCACTCAGGTGAAAATCGAGGAACCTCCCTCTTCCACACAGGAATCGTCATCCATTAATGTGGTCACCACATTAGTGACATCATCATATGCACCTCCCATACCATCTACCCAAGTAGCGATTCTCGTAGTGGATCCTATACTGCTGCAAGATCCTCAAAATCCTAATCTGACATCGATATCCCCACACAATGAATGTTATTCCTGTGGGAATTCCACACATACGATCCCTCCTAGTGCCATCACTTGCATCATGAACCAATTCAATTTCCTGGAAGTACAAGAACACTTCCGTAATCAGGTACCGTGACCCTGCCGGTCTTGCGGCAAGACCACCCACTTCTCATTTCAGTGCCCCATTTTGTTCTCTAAACAAGAAGCTCACCTCAAACTAATGAGATTACAAGGTCAAATAGAACCCACCCATGTAACCCCGTAAAGGTCACAAAATGAGGAATTAATAGCCATCGCACTAGATACCATCGATGTTGAATCTCTTTTGGTAGGTGTCCTTACTTGCGTGGATTCCTCGTCTTCTGATGAAGACACAGGACACCTGCATGCATTTCCCAATAATTAACAAAAACATCTGGGGGTTCATCCCCACAACACAAACAAGACATCCAACATCAACCGTTGATATTCTTATTTGTGTCAAAAATGTACTTCCTTTTTACATTATTTTGAATTATAAAGTGAGTCCATCTCTTCTATTATGTAGATGACCTCCCAGACGGGGATATACATAGGATACATGGACAACAAAAGTCGATGGTCCAAACACCCAACATCTACTTCCTGGGAAATATATTCCCCCTCCCTACACTCCATCACACCATCGTAGTCTTCTTGGGGGAACTTACAAATAACCAAACATAGTATGATGATGTAACAGGTATCTTAAGTGATTCCCTTCACCTAGGTATTCACCATCTACGAGTGCACCTTGACTCACAACTATTTGTCTTGCAGTTAAATAATATATTTCGTGTCCTCAACCCACTCCTCTTCAGAAAGTTATTGCAAGTGCTCCTTCTCATTAGACAGCTTGAAACCATACTTTCATAAATATACCGAGAAACGCTAATGCATCCGCTAAATCTGTCGCCAATGAGGTTTTGAATTGGCACTTGATACATCACGCGACTCCATAAGTCCTGCACACCCAACAAAACACACACACACACACACACATATATATATGTGTGTCACACTTACTACTACACATACATGTATATCACCATCATAAACTCCTATAGTTGATAAACATGTCCAAACATATATGCCAGTGTCAACTACTACATATGCATCACATCAACATATAGGCAACATAAACCAAACATCCATGCATCACATACACAATGAGACACATAAAACATATGCCACAAAAAGGTATATATATATATCACCAAAAATGTGTGTCATGTACAAAAAATGGCTTTCTTGGGGCATGTACAAAAAATGGCCCTCTTGGGGAATATACGAAAACAACCTTATGGTGGATACATCAAATAAAAATTGCCTCCCATAGACTAATCAAAATGATATACAAAATGGGGATCATATCCCTATACATAATAAAGATGCCCCTCCAGATGGTGGATCCTGGGGTCCCATAGTGGCCATTGGCCGTACAACCTCCCCTCGTGCTAGCTTTGGTCCCTATTGTGGTCTTTGTTGTATATGAGGGGATGCACCCCCCTGAACCTCACGTGCCACATGGAACGCCACTGCCACATGTTGCATGATGTGCCTCTAGGATGGCCCAAAATCAGTTGGTAAATGCAGTTTCAAGTCCAGCTTGTCATCCTATAGATTGACCACTCCCCGATCATCAACACTGACCAACATGTTTCCCAACCGCTACTCCAAGTCTGCAATAACGATCACCATTTAATCCTCGGAAGCTTCTCCACCCGCAATAACTCCCCCAACACCTTCTCCTCCCACAGGATCCTCTCTAGTAGCTGTATCCCCGACCGCAACAAATCCCCCAATAGCCTGCCAAACTCTAGCAACAGGGTGGTCTCTCCTAGCCTGAGCCCGTCATGGTGGCCGTATAGGACCAATATCTGCATCACAAAGGGGAAAAATGGCATCAGGAACTGATAAACATATATTGAAATGTACATAAATAAAATTATGTACAAATATGTATGACTATCACAAAGTACAAAACATAAAAAGTACCTATGGCATCGAATCCCCAAGGGGGAAGGAAGCTCCAAATATCCCCTGTAGCCCATACCGCTCCAAGGGTACCTCTCCATCTGGCCAATACGACCCTCTCACACATCCAAGACCTAAGGGTTAAAATAATCCGCCATATCCCCACCACCAACACGAGGCATTATCCGCCTAGGGGGATCCTATGGCCCCCTAGGCGATACTACCATAGCGAACCTTAGTGAAGGATATCGCTCAAAGAAATATGAGCACAAAACACTACCAAAATAGAAGGTGGTCTGAATCCCACCTCGATGCAACTCCGTCATCTGTTGGGTCATCGCTATCAAGAGAAGAGGACCCCACGCCACTGGTCGACTATCCAATACCCTCTCCACGAGATGGAGCTGACCTCCTGTAATCCAGTTGGGGGATGAAGCCCCCATCAATCGCACCACAGTTATTGCCACAACCTGAATAGGAAGAGCCCTTAGATGGCTTAGCAAAATCTGATCAGATTTTATAACACTCTGGTCATCGTCACAAAACTGATCCACCAGACTATGGATTGTCTCTCCCACCATATGAGGAGGGTAAGTCTCTCTCAAATCCTAGTGATTCAACCCTATTACAAAATAAATGTCTTGAGCTGTAATACTTAGGTCCTCGCCACCAACTCAGAAAACCCCTCGGTTCAAGACCCACATGTCAAGTAGCCTCCATAATAGATAATCTGCTGATCTCATCAAGGGGCACTTGAAGAACTTCAAGAGCCCCGCATCTCACAATGTTTGCGTAGCCTGCATATCCCCCAACACCAAGTCACGGGGAATATCATACCCTCTCTTCCTCCACTCAACCACATTTGTGTGGGCCATGAGTAGTTGAACTGCAAAACCACCTGCATAAGGAGAATGGCCATCCATTAGATGTGCAAATCTATACACAAATATCAAAATAGTGCAGCCTCACCTAAGTAAGTCTACACATAGCGCGGTTATCATAAGGAAATTCACGTTTAGCGTGACTTCACCAACACACAAGATTTACACAGTTTGACTGTGATGGTTGTGCGGCTGACCGAGGTCGAGCTGCGCTACACCAGCGCACGGCCGAAGCGTTACTATACTGCACATAGCACAATACAGTACATTTTCCTACACTAAACCCCTGCGCTACACCGTGTGTGATTTTGAGAAAATTCCGCGCTTCAGTCACACACGATTTTCCAAAAAATGCATGCTATAGCATTGGATTTTCCCAAAATCACGCGTGGTATCCCCAAAAGGAGTAAAATACCCCCTGGCCATCCAAGGGACCCCTACCCCTAATTCTATAAGGACAAAATTCACAAGCGTAGGGTTACGACATATCTGGAACTCACGGCTCGTCCAAAGGCTCTTTGGATCACCCATAATCGCTCAAAACATGCTCTAGAAGGTCGTTAGCAAATAGTACAAATTATTTCGAAAAGTGGGCCCCATCCTATTTAGAGTCATTTGACACAAACTTCAAACTAACCCCACAGCCAAACCGTAGCTCCATTTCACAAACTGTTCACACCACTGTGATCAACGTTTCAAGATCTTCAACATGAATCCAACCAATCCAAATTCCCACTAGTTTCATTGGGACATTATTTTTACAAGGATAGCCCTCAAGTATGCCTTGCTTTGTTTATAGGGTTTATGCATTGTCAATACCTTGGTCATGTTCTTTACTACCCTTGGGTATGTGCGTCGTATGTGTAGGATCTTGACCAAGACAAGTTCACGACCCTTGTTTTTCTAAGAACAAGGCTCCATGATTCAACAATGGCATAGAGTAACCTACTGCAGGGATCATTCTGAAACTGACATAAAGGCACTATTTACCCTTCGTTTATATTGCATTTACCATTATTACCATTGATAACCATAGGGACCTCATTCCTGGTCCTTATGTTCCATTAACATCACCACTGAGAATAACATTTCCCCCCATGGTAGGCACACCATTTCAATCCAAGTAATCAATTGACACCCATGATGTCAACTCCCCACAAGACCGAGGAACTTGATACAACTTGACAACACCACCCTTATCTTATCACTTTGTAATTGGGCATTTACTCCACCAATTAAACACTGTCAACTTCCTCGGCTCATGTTATGATGAAGATTCACAAATCCCACTTATACCTCCATGAACACTTTACCTTCCGCAATCTCCTTCATATCAACACCTCCATGAAGACACCTATGGGGCCCTCACCCTCATAAGTAACCAGTTCTATTGAGTTATCCCATAAGAGTACATTGCATGGCCTTGATTCATGGGGCACATGTCTTCACAAATTCACCCCCACTTCCTCTTGGAAATCTTCCCCTGAATTACTCAAAACCACGGGGACTCCGCCCATCATTAAATTGGTCCACCAACACACCCAAAACTGTGGGGACCCCCACCATTATTATTTATGTACAAAAAATTTCCCCCATCACCTCACATTGTAGGAACCCCATATTATTTTGACAACAACCCATGGTCACCTTTGACCAATGTATTTGAGTCTCAATATCCTTAGCAGTATTCATTTTTTCAGTCACCATTACTCCGTGTTTTGTGTTAATTCAATCAAATCCCTTTCATTTGCAGTTTGTCTCCATCCACTTCAATCTGTACTATTCTGAAAGGAAAGATGTCATCCCCACTCCCCATGTTTACATCTATCAAAATAAGTTATGATCCCCACCCTTATCAACCAGTCTTGTGTCAGGTATGTCCGTCCCTCAGTTGGTTACAACAGGATCTTGGTTCTCAGGGTAAGACCTCCATCTTATCATATGCTTTAGATCTCTTTGATGTCGAAACACTACATTCTGAGAGTTGTAGTAGTTGCAGTCATACCTTGGGATCCCTTTCAATCACTGTAAGGGATCACCTCAAACTTGGTAGGAAGATTCATTATTGCTCCCTAACCAAGTGGTTTCCCTTATGTCGACATCAACACATCATCGCATCAAGGGGAAACGTACTTTTGAAGGTAGCAGTGTTCACATTTATAAAATCATGGTCACAATCCATCTGTCAGACTGAAGCTCTCAGGAAGCTTCACACTGTTGATGTATATGCAACTTCGGAATGTATTTCATCTATGTATTTCATATATATTTATTGTACCCTTATAAGAGATGTGTTATTCGTCTATAAGGAAGTGTCGTCATGTGGATTGACAAGTGTCGCAAGTGTGTGTACTTGTCGATGGGTTATTAGACCACCATGTGTGGGGTCGGCCCTGAAATATATATATTATAATGTGGATGTACCTAGCTAGATTAGTCGGCCCCATAAGGTCACTGAGCAAACAGGTTAGTATAAATAGAGATTAGGTGATCTCTATTTAGATCATTCGAAAAAGTACATCTCTCTCACTCAGAAAGTGGCGCACTAGTGAGGAGGAGGATCATCTGCTACTAGGAGACTATCTCAGTGTATTTTGGTTGTACTTTGGTTGAGCCATTGCTCTCTCTATCTTTGAGGAAGTTGTGGGGTTTTTCACCTTAGGGTTTTCCCCATGGAAACTCTGTGTCTCTTGTCTCTCATGCTTTTGATTCTTGTGATTCTTTTCATGCTTATTGTGATTGTCATGCATTGATATACTGTATATGTTATTCTCTCAGTGAAGATCCTAGAGTATTGTGAATTAATGCCCAAAATTTAACATGGTATTAGAGCTAACCTGAGAAGAAGACATTTTGCAGTGACAGAAACTTGAGTTTCTTGTTTATTGGGTTTCTCTCCACAGATTTTGGAAAAGCAGTATAGTAGATTGACTCTACTCATCAAGGCGCATCTATCTATCCAATCATAATTCAATTCTGAGCATTTTCAGAATTGGCCCTAAAAATTAGGGTTTCCACAAAAATAGGAATTTCTAGAATCTGAAGACACCGCTGGAATCTCCTTTCAAAAATCGAAGTTTAGAGCTTTGGATCGAGATTTGTGGCTGGGTAGATCTCTGGGAAACTCAAACCCTAATTCAGGGCTCTCCCAAGTGAACCCGGGAGGAAAAAAGACAAATCTGAAGGGTAAAGCTTTGCTGATCTCAAATTCTGAATGAACCAGGCTGATCAGCTCATCAATGCGCATATTTCTATCCTTTCAGAAATTTGAAATTCACATTTTGAATTTTTAGGGTTTTTCCGACAAACCCCGGGACCAGATCCAATTTTTAGCATTTCAAGTGGTAAGACCTAAATCTTTTCTATTTCGATTTGAAGTACTCTTTAAGCTGTCTCACCACACCAAGATTGAGGATAAGCTTGAAGGGGCTGATAACTTCCGAGCTTGGAAGTATAGGATTGGGTTAATCCTGGAAGAGAATGAGTTGGACTCATATATAAAAGAAGACATCCCTATCCCAGAGGATGAAGATGCCAAGGTATTGCATAAGAAGAACTTGGTCAAGGCAAAGAGAATCATTGCTAATTCTATCAAAGATCATCTCATACCCCATGTGTCTTCTCTAAAGACACCCAAGGAGATGTCTGACTCTTTGACCAAGCTATTTGATGGGAGAACATAAATCAGAAGATGACTCTGCAGAATCAATCGAAAGGGGTCAAGATGTTGAATGGAGAAACCATTCAATCTTACTTCTCCAAGGTCTCTCAGATCAAGGAGCAACTTGAAGCTGTAGATGAAGTAGTGGACAATGGTGAAGTTGTTATAAACACTCTAAATGGCCTACCTAGGCCATGGGACTCCTTTATTCAAGGAATCTGTGCAAGAAAGAAATTGATCTCTTTTAGTAAAATATGGGAGGAATGCTCTCAAGAAGAAGCTAGACTTGTAGCTCGTAAGGAAAAGATGGGAGGTGAAGATCAAGCTCTCACAACTCACACCAAAAGAATCAAGCCCAAGAAGGAGCAATCTCACTACAAAAGATCCTATCAAAAGAATAAGAAGGATCTAAGATGCTTCACATGCAATGAGAAGGGTCACTTTGTTTCAGATTGTCCCAAGAACAAAAGGGATAATAACAACAACTTCAACAAGAAGAAGAAGGGCAGCAAAAGAAAGTTCCATGCTCATGCTGCCGAAGATGACGAACCTCCAAAGAAGAAGGCTAGGGTAGAAAGTGATGATGACTCATCAAGTGAAGAAGAGTATGTTCTAATGTCTGATCTCACAGGTACTATCTCCCATGGTTGTAATGATTGGTTGATTGATAGTGGAGCTTCCAAACACATGACTGGGTTTAAGGAATTTTTTGTGAATCTATTTGAACATGAATCACCCCATAAGGTGAAACTTGGGGATGATTATCAATACCCAATCAAAGGAAGTGGTGAAGCCTCCTACAACCTAGATTCTAGAAAATATTTGAAGATGAAAGAAGTCCTCTATGTACCTGGGCTCAAGAAGAACTTACTCTCCATCTCTGCATTGGATGCAAAAGGTATGAGGGTTGCATTTGTGGATGGCCAAGTCCTAATGTGGCCAAAGGGTAAAACAATCGATGATGCAGTAGTGATTGGAGAGCAAGAGGGAGGTTTGTACAAATTAAAGGGACAACTTGAACATGCCATGGTGACATAAAGACAAAGATTCATCCATAGTCATGGATCACATAGAGGTATGTATAATTTGTTTTTGCAAAAGTTAACTAATGAGTTATGCAGGTCATTGAAGAGAACAAGAACACATTGCTAGACATAAGTAGCAAATATGGTGACCAGGTATGTGTTTCTTATATCATAGGATCTATCATATAAGTATGCATGGCATGATTGATGATCATTGTTCATAAAGTCATAAGTTTGAATAATCATGGGTATATGCATATTATGTGTCTTACCTGAATTAATGATATGACTAACCAGAAGAGTCATAGGTTTGAGTAATTACAGGTTTAGACATGTTATGTTTCTTATGATATGAATAACCATAAGAGTCCTATATAAACCTTGAATGCTAATGCTTATTATTTCTGTTTGAAATGATCATGACTATACATGCTTGAGATTATTGTGTTTTAATAGTATACTAATGAATGTATGATTTTGTATGAGATCACAAGGATAACACAATCATGATACTAATAAGCTTTCATAGGGACCAAGGATGAATATGAGTTCAAGAACAGGTAATCCATGAAGCAAAGATCAAGAGGGAGCACACTCTAGTGGTTTCTACAAGGGTGCAGATATTCAGAGGGAGTCCACCCAACAAACAAACAAAGATAAGTATTTTAATTATCATTTCTTGCATATTTTTTTGCTTAAATAAAATTGTTCAATGATGTATATGCTCATGTTCCTAGACTTAGGATATGTATTGTGCATATTAGAATGATTGCATTAATGAACAGTATACTACTAATATGCATGTGTTGGGTAAGTGGCCTGTGGCATTGTACAACATTCCATTGCTACTTATCTAGAATGAAACCTCTTTGCTGACATGTTGGGAGTAGTGCAAACTCTTAACAATGTTTTGGTAGAGACTGGAAGGCATCTAGAAAGTTATGGAACATGGATAAATGTTGTATTGAAGCATTGGCTAAGATAATTGCATGACTGTATGACATATTTATTTATGTGTAAGAATTTGTCTGAAAATTATGAGATGTTTCTAATCATGCAATTTAACTTGTTTTGTAGGAAAGACCGTATACCTTCACCTACAAAAGAAGGACTACAACATTTGTTAAAGCAACAAAATTATCTATTGAAGATATTGAAGTTCCCAGGATACGGGAAGGATGCTATGATCCGTTGATCATGGAGAATGATGTTTGGGATGTAGTCCCAAGACCTGAAGGGAAGTTTTGTTATGACTTCCATATGGATCTATCAGATCAAGCATGCTATAGATGGAAGCATAGAGAAATATAAAAGTGATGAAATAGAAGATACACCAGATGGATTTCAAGACTGCTTTCTTGAATGGTGTAGTTGAAGAGAAAGTATATGTGGAGCAGCCACTCGGTTTCGAAATACATGATAGGGAGTCATATGTGTGCAGATTGAAGAAAGCCTTGTATGGCTTGAAACAAGCTCCCATAACTTGGTATGGTAGGATGGATAGTTTCCTATCTAGTTTGGGCTTTACCAAGAGTAAAGTGGATTCCAACCTTCACTACAAGGTTGAGGAAGGCAATCCAGTGATACTATTATGTGGATGACCTATTTGTAGCAAGTGAGGTTTGATTGATTGCTGACACGCAGAGGAAGCTTGCTACTGAGTTCGAGATGAAGAACTTGGGGATGATGCACTATTTGTTTTTGGCATGGAGGTGTGGCAGAGTGCAGATGGAATCTTCCTTGGACAAGGGAAGTATGCAGTAGAGATCCTGAAGAGGTTTGGGATGATGGACTGCAGGGATATGGCCACACCTAAGGCATCGAACCTGAAGCTTCTGTGTGATGCTTCATCTGATCTAGTTGATGTCACGATGTATCGTCAAATGATTGGGTCCTCTATGTACCTGACGAACACGAGACCAGATATTTGCTTTGCGGTGAACAAATTGAGCCAGTTCCTGACGGATCCGAGAGATGTTCACCTGGTTGCTGTAAAGCATATTCTGAGGTACCTAAAGGGTACGGTTGATTATGGACTCAAGTATGATGCGAATCAAAAGTTTAACCTGTAGGGTTATATTGATTCAGATTGGGTAGGCAGTGCTGCAGATAGGAAGAGCACATCTGGGTGCTGCTTCAGTATGGGATCAGGTGTGATCTCTTGGTTTAGTAGGAAGCAGTCCTGCGTAGCACTGAGTACAGCTGAGGCAGAGTATGTTGCAGCCTATTCAGCTAGTTGTGAGGTAGTATGGCTATGGAAGCTACTATCTGAGTTATTTGATCTCCCGTTGGATGCTATTGGTATCTTTTGTGATAACCAGAGTTGTGTGAAGTTGTCCTAGAACCCAGTGTTTCATGATAGGTCGAAACACATAGAGATCAAATATCACTATATCAGGGATATGGTGCAGAGAGGAGCCATGAAGCTCCTGTACATTGCGACGGACGAGCAGATTGCAGATGTGTTGACGAAGCCACTAGCCAGGGTGAAGATCGAGTACTTCAGGGAGAGGCTTGGTGTTCTTCAGATTAATGACACTTCAAGGAAGAAGTGATGGACACATTTGCAGAAGCCATTCCAAGTATGTTGGAAGGAGGATCGTTCACATGGCTGTGGATGTAAGCGCTGGATGATGAGCATCAGGATGATTCTCCAGTTACTGCTCTGTGTATGCATCATGTTGGATGCTGGATATGATCAGTTGGATCATTTATATGTATATGTATGTATGCATCATGTTGGATGCTGGATATGATCAGTAGGATCATTTGTATGTATTTTGTATATGCGTCATGTTGGATGCTTGGACCATGTATCTATATATGTATTAGGTGGATACATTGTATGATCAAGTGGATCATGTATGGTGATATGTATCATGTATTTGTATTTGTATCAAGTGGATACACTGTATGATCAGGTGGATCATGTATGATGATATGTATCAGGTAGATACTTGGTATGCATCAGGTAGATGCATTGTATGATGAGGATGATCATGGATGATGAGCTTTAGGATGTTGCTCCAGATGACATGCAGCAGGATGTTGTAGTGAGTATGAACAGGATGATCATGGATGACGAGCTTCAGGATGTTGCTCCAGATGGCATGCAGCAGTATGTTGCAGTGATGATGATCAGGATGATCATGTGTACATCAGGATGATGTATGGTGAGTATCAGGTTGATACTCTATGGCCGTGGATTAGGTTGTGCAGATGAGCATATAATTTGGCCCTGGGAGATTTGTAGATAGTCTTTCGAGGTTTTTCCTATGGCATAAAATTTGGCCCTGGGATATCTGGAAAATGCTCTTTCGAGGTTTTGCTCTGGGAGGACATATAATTTGGCCCTGGGAGATCTGCAGATAGTCTTTCGAGGTTTTTCCTATGGCATATAATCTGGCCCTGGGATATCTGGTAGATGCTCTTTCGAGGTTTTGTCCTATGGCATATAATATGTCCCTGGGAGATCCGATAGGTTGGGCTGTGTGCCCGTAATAAGTCCTAGGATGCTCTTGCGAGGTTTTTCCATGACCACATATAATCTGTCCCTAGGAGATCCTATAGGTAGAGCTGTGTGCTAGTAACAGCCTGGGATGCTCTTCCGAGGTTTTGTGGTGACCACATATAATCTGTCCCTGGGAGATCCTATAGGTAGAGTTGTGTGCTCGTAACAACCTGGGATGCTCTTGCGAGGTTTTGTGGTGAGGTCACATATAGTATGGCCCTGGGAGATCCTATAGGTAGATCCGTGTGCTCGTAACAGCCTGGGATGCTCTTTCGAGGTTTTGTGACGCACGTAATAAGTCCTCAGGATTCCACAGTATGGCCAGTGATGACGAAGACCTGCAGGTGGTGGGCCTACATCCAGTATGAAAAAGGACTGGTTCTGTAGAACTTCCTATGACGAGTAGAGTCAGAGATTGGTTGAGATAGCAGCAGTAGTGACGATGACGATGACGATGCATCGATGATGATGATCCTGATAAGAAGCCTTGTCTAGTAGATATGTGTCAAGAAATACGTTCCTAGTTAAGAGGGAGTGTTGATGTATATGTAACTTCGAAATGTATTTCATCTATGTATTTCATATATATTTATTGTACCCTTATAAGAGATGTGTTATTCCTCTATAAGGAAGTGTCATCATGTGGATTGACAAGTGTCGCAAGTTTGTGTACTTGCCGATGGGTTATTAGACCACCCTGTGTGGGTTGGGCCCTGAAATATATATATTATAATGTGGATGTACTTAGCTAGACAAGTTGGCCCCATAAGGTCACTGGGAAAAAAGGTTAGTATAAATAGAGATCAAGTGATCTCTATTTAGATAATTTGGAAAAGTACATCTCTCTCACTCAGAAAGTGGCGCACTAGTGAGGAGGAGGATCATCTGCTACTAGGAGACTATCTCAATGTATTTTGGTTGTACTTTGGTTGAGCCATTGCTCTCTCTATCTCTGAGGAAGTTGTGGGTTTTTTCACCTTAGGGTTTTCCCCACGGAAACTCTGTGTCTCTTGTCTCTCATGCTTTTGATTCTTGTGATGCTTATCATGCTTATTGTGATTGTCATGCATTGATATACTGTATATGTTATTCTCTCAGTGAAGATCCTAGAGTATTGTGAATTAATGCTCAAAATTTAACACACACACCATACCGGTTCCGTCACGTCCCCTCCCATTGATCCAATGCAAGGAAGGGAACATGACTAAAAATATTGGGATTTTTACAAAAAAAAACTCAGCCCCATTCATCAAATTCATACAAATAAAAACACGTGTGTGTGCAGATGTATAAATCTATTAAACACAGCAAAAGTAAAATTCTTCTACACACACATATATAATTCAATTTCCAACATATTGATAACATGCATCAAATAAAGACAATGCAGAAGTAAAACACATAGAGAATACTTATCTTGATGGTGAAGTTGTACCGAGCAACTAGCTATGTCACTACAATGTTCCACCCAACCATAGGCCAATTGTGTTCATAAATATCTGAACACAATTTCCACCCCTGAGCTAGGCATGATTTCCAAAAGGAATGGGAACACTCAAGCTCATGCACAACCAAGTGCACATCACATCTAAGCCAAGCCATTCCATAGCTGGGTTTATCAAGCCAAATGTGAACCGTCTTCTATTTTTTTTGGATATTTTCACTCAAACCCAAGCCAAAGCAATGGATACCCACAACTCATTCCCCAACATACTCTTCCTACACACAACAAGCTCAAATATTGGGCATGCATACACATTTTTAACAATGGGATTTACAAAACAGGGTCCCCATTGGTTCTTCTACTTCATGGCACACCCAAAACAAATTATGGGGAGGGAAATTCGACCACGGGGAGAACAAAATTGAGTTCCTAGTAGATATATGGGAATTTAGAGGTAAAAACGACCTCTATGGGCCCCCAAATTGTGACTCCCTTCCTCCTAGACATCCCGCAACACAAAAACGGCCTCCGAGCTAGAGAAAAATCGAGGAAAAATCATAAATTTGTGAGGGAAAACGCCCAGGTAGCTTCCAACTCGTGAGAGAGAAAAACTCCTACATGAAGAATGGATTGGGGAGAAATTTCATGGCTCTTTTCTTTCCCAAGAATCCAAACATGTTTTCCCAAAAATGGTGGCTTTCCCGTACCCGAATTTGGACAGTCATACCTCTCCATTTCCCCCAAATAATAACTATTTCAAACAAGTCTTGGGAGAAATAAATGATTGGGTACAAAATTCAACATGGGTAATTGAGGGTTCATGGGTTATGTCATTGACACTTGGATTGACTTTATTGGCTCCAAGGGTTTGAATATTTCTCTCCCAATTCCTTGTAAAAATCATGCCCCCATCCTCCTGTTGCATTAAATTGCATAACTAGTTGTGGGTATTTTATTGAAATGCATATTTACATGATATTTATAATTTCCATTGTGCCTGGCTAGCACACAAACCATATGCATAATTTTTTAACACTAAATCCATGGTGGGGCCTTGGCCTTGAGCTTCTCACCACAATTTTATAACAATATTACATCATTTACATTTTAATGCAATGGGGTCAAAATCGACATATTACAGGTTCCCCACCCCCATGGGTTTATCATGATCATCAGTAGTACCTCTTCTTCAACACTTTACAGTAGTTCCTGGGTTCTTCACTCAAACATGGCTTGAAGCCGCCTTCATCCATGTCCTAGCAGTATAGTCGAGTGACACCCTTTTTGTCCACTATTATTTTAATCACATCGACAACTTTTCACGAGCATGGGTATGCCCGCCTCGTTTGTATAAAACTGATTCTTTTCTACATCTCCAAGGATCATCACCAAAAGCCTCCCCCCATGAGAGGACCCTATTTTCCACATATGCTTTTTCCTACAGAACATGAGAGAAACAGAAGAAAACATGATGCATTATCAGCTCTACAATACCCTCTAAACCTCATACATCAAGGGGCGTATGTTAACACCTAAATTTTGCACACATGCAAAATTTTGGTGATTCTTCCAGTAAGGAATCATAAATAGATCCAAAAGACAACACGAGTCCAAAAATGCCAAAAAACCAATTAAAAGAAGGGGTCGTGTGGCTACTGCACTATCAACCTCAGTTATAGCGCAGGTTATCAGAACAATTCCTGTGCTACACCAACATAGCTATTCCTTCGATAGTCATGCTATTATCAAAACGATGGGACCACCAACTACCCGCAATGCATTGAAGGCTCCAACACCTCCAATAACCGAAATTCGACCCCTCACACACTTGGTGGCGTTAAATAACACCCTTGGTGTACTCGGGAACTAGTTCATGGAGGATATGAGTTCACATTTGGATTTAGTTGTTTGTTGGCCACCTCTTGGACTATAAAAGGAAGCCATTGGCATGCATTTTGTAGAGAGAAATCAAGAGAAAGGTTATGCTATTGGATTTGTGTTGGAGCTTCCTCATAGCCCATCTCTTCCTATCATTGTAAGCATTCACAAGCTCCCTTGCCACCTTCCATCAAGGTTCAAGAGTTCCTCTCCATTGTTCTATCATTGCTTAGCATATAGTTTGTACAAAAAAGGCCTCCCTAAGGGATATTGTTGGCATCCCTTGAATCCCACACCTCCTAGGTGTTGTACAGCTTGACCATTGTGAAATACAAAAGTGGTTTGGCATATCTGGGATTGTTATGGAGTTTGCATTCTCACCCCATATATTTTATATAGCTTATTATCTATATTTCTTTGTTTTTATGTGAATTACCTTAACAATCTCTTCCAATATTAGTTGGAGGACAACCACCCGCAACCCATAGGGGCTCCAAGGATTGATGCCTTGCTACAACCTACAAGGCCTAGCCCCTTACCAAGTGCAAGATTGCACTTTGTACACTTTTTTGCATAACATATGTTTGGTCTACTATGTATCAAATACATCAAAGAACTAATGAGATGCCTATACATGTAGGATCCACTAGATCTGATATGGAATTTGACTCATGTAACTTCTTTAGATTATACACCATTGGAGTAGACATGGACTTACAATCCATCATACCAAATCTCCACAATACATCAACTTCATACTTTCCTTGAGAAAGAAAGATATCGTCTTTCCTTTGCCAAACTTATCCACCAAGAAAATAGTGCATAAGACCTAAATATTTCATTTCAAACTCAGAAGTGACCTGCCTCTTGCATCGAGTTATTTGTTTCTCCTCTCCAGTAAGGAACAAGTCATCAACATAGAGACCCAAGATCAAGGGTTGGTTCTTCACAACCTTGAAGTATAGGTTGGGGTCAGCTTCGCTTTTGGAGAAGCCCAAGTGTTTGTGGTAGAAATTGATCCTAGACTACAAAGGAGCAAGCTAACACAATCTCAACAATACAAGCATGAAATAGGGTTTTGTTTTTGTAGTTTGTTGGTTTGAAAGTTTCAATTTCAAGAGAATAAAAGGAAATCAAACTAAAACAAGTTACTGAATCATGTAATTCATGGAAGAGCTAAGATCATAAATTTAAACAAGGTAAATATAAACCATCACATTCATAACCATACAAATAAGTTTTCATCTACAACACATAAGCATTCACCGGATTAAAACATTAAAACAGAAAATGAAATCATATGTTGTATGATCAAACTGATCAGAAATAAAAACTTAATCAAACAAGATAAAATGGCTTATAACATATATATTAATCTTAGTCTTCAAGACTTACACGAGAGTCTTGTAAGCTTTAATATCATCACTCTATATAGCTTCTTGAAACCAAAAAATCGAACCCTTCTACATCCTCCTTTACTCCTTTTATCCATTTTACAAAAACAGTAGTTTGTAACTACTTTTAGGTTTTAGACTCAAAAAGCAGTTGCATAAAATAGTTAGGATAACTTCAAGTCTTTAACTAAAAACTTAACTATTAACCATTACATATTTGATACAAAATGAGAATGCATTAAAATAAACTAGGCACTAAGTAGCCTTTCTGGTAGCCTCTACTAACATAGCAATTCCTTCCAGGGCATGAGTTCTTTTGTTAATAACAAATATTTGATTTTGTAGCCTTTCTGGTAGCCTCTACTAACATAGCCTTTCTGGCTGCTCAGCTTCCAACTATTTGATTTTGTCTGACAAAAACTTGTTCTTCTCATTCAAACTCTGCACCTGTCTGGTTAAGTCATCATCTTGAGCCTCTACTTCCATTTTCCTCTTCATAGCTTTTCTGGCAACAACAATTAGTTCTTGATAACGATCATTAACTTCTCCTAAATCCTCCCTTAAACGCTTATTGGTCTTTGTAAGCTTGTCATTTGATTCATTAAGGAATAATATTTCTACTTGATCTTGTTCCTGAACCTTTTTAAGACTTTCAACCTCTGAGCATATGTTTACCTCTCCTGGCAAAGTAGGGTCTTGAGATGTGAAAGGTGGAATATCCAGTTTTCTGAAGATTAAATCTTCTCCATCTTTATCCTTTGCCATTCTTTCTGCAATTGCAAACTTATCTTGTTCCATCTTGAGAATGATTTGTCCATCTTCGACTTTGTTTACTTATACATATGCTTCTTCTATCTTTGTACAATCCTACTGTAAACTCATCTGGTTCTGCTGAGAATTTGACTCATCTTTCTCTTCTTCATCTTCATCACTTGAAGAACTTTGGATTACAGTTATCTCTTCTGTTTTCGTATTAGAACTTGAATCTTTTTCCACGTTATTTCTCACAGCTAATCTTGTTCTAAACTTCCAACTTGATTCTCATAATTGCATGAGGAGGTTTGCATCTGCTTCTAAATCCATAACCTGCAAATTTTCATTCTTTGTATCTTCTGAAAAAAGTTTGTGAAACTAGGTTCTCAACTATACTCTGTTTTGGTGTGATTGGACTTTGAACTTGTTTAACAGTAAGACTAATTGTCTTCTCTATTTCTTGAAATTCTTGACAGTGTTCTTGCTCTTCTTGACAATGTTCTTGTTTTTCTTCAACTACATTAACCTATTACTCTTTTTCGATACTTTTAGATCTTTCTTGTAACAGAGGCTTTTCATAAATTTCTTGTATCAAAACTCCCTCCTTACCCTTTTTACATTTCTTTTTGGACCTTTTCTTATTTAGACACTCATCCTGTTTAACCACAAATCCAGACCAGAATATAAAATGTTCCCAGGTCTTCTTTTCCTTCTGTAATATTGTTTGAATGATCAACTTTATAACTAGACCATGATGAAAAATGGATCGCCTTGTATGCTCAGGATGCGCTTTCACCTTATTTGAAATTTTTTGGATGCTCTTGTACAGGAAGTAGGGAAAATTTATTTTACAGTGCAATTTAAGATGCATTAAAAACCTAACGTGGTATTTAAAAACCATTAAGAACCTACCCTCTCATGTAATGTATGCTTGTATAATGCCGAGCACCTCCCTCCATTCTAGTTGAAAATTTGTTATATGAACTCCATTGTTCCAATTGAGGGTTTCATTACCTGGTAGTAAGAAAGGATTTGGGTCAAACTTGAAAGGAAATTTTTTGAACCACGATTCCCCGTCCATGACGATGCCAGTAGTTTCAGAAATTAAGGCTTCCGTGAGCTGAAATCTTAAGGTTATGAACTTAATAACATCATTAGTTAGATTCTTTGCAAAGTAAATCGAAACCTCTTCATTAAACCCAGTTACTTTCTCGAAGAAACTGAACCATCCAGCTGCTTTAAACAAGTCTACACATTTTAGAAATTGTGTATCCCACTTCGTATCCATCGGTTCTACCCTATTAATTTCACCACTTCTTCCCATATAACAACTGCAAGTTTGTTAATTAAGCTTCTGAGAAAAGCAAAGATGAAAAATGTTCAAAGATGTGGAACTAACCCAGTTCAGCTACAGATGTCTTCAGCTTTTCATTTCATGATCCCCAAATTTGACTCGTGGCACTTCAAACCCTGATCTCTTACAATGATGAAACATAATAGAGATTATAACTATTATCATACTTCAATATGTCTAATATGTCTTTTAGCATCTTAATTCAT
This sequence comes from Larix kaempferi, assembly GCA_027924585.1. Taxonomy (NCBI): domain Eukaryota; kingdom Viridiplantae; phylum Streptophyta; class Pinopsida; order Pinales; family Pinaceae; genus Larix; species Larix kaempferi. The sequence goes on along the minus strand of BSBM01001430.1, from coordinate 1,523,043 downwards.
CATAAATCAACATCTCAAGTCATCATAACTCGTAACAAGTCACCATTCAACATAAATAACCATGATCTTTCATCATATCGGATTCCTATAGCGCATTAGGGGTCTGTTTTGAACTTTGCGCTGCATGAATCTTCTCACATAGCCAATTTAACAAATACACTTTGGATAAAGGTTAGATCTTGGTTACAAGCTTTATAATAAGGCTAGATATAATTGAGGACTTTGAGATAAATAACATGTTGCATAAGACATTTAAAGGTTTTTGAACTAAAGAAATTAAAAGCAATAAAAAATAAATAAAACTTGAAAACAAAATAATTAAAATCGTAGATAAATAAAAGGAAAATGAAGTTCAAACAATCCTAAAAGAAACAAATAAAAAAGAGAACAATTTCAGCTTTAACATCTGGCTCCTGCTGCGGGATGAAGACATCCTTGTGAGGTTTCAAGGACTTGTAGATCAGTTCCGTTCTGCCACATGAAACTGCTGCTTTATTCTGCAAACATCCATTGGGTATGGAGTCTTATTTCACACCGGTATGTACAATGAGTGTGACATTATTTACCTTCAAGAACTATAAAAATGTTTGAGGAAACATCCATTAACTGGGGTAGACAATTCCTCACCTTCCAAATATTGTAGTGTGAAAGTGTTATTTTCTAAAATCTTTGAAATCATGAAGGGACCTAACCAAAGATTATCAAACTTACCATGTTGACCCTTCTGGTCTCTCCTCGCATCCCATCTTAGCACCATATCACCAAGAGAAAAAGTATTTTCTTTTACCTTTTTATCAAACCCTGCTTTAATATTCCTTCTGTATGCATCAGCTCTTTCTGCTATAGCCTCACATTCTTGCTGCAATTCAATCAATGAGAAAATTCTTCTTTGAAGATAATTAGGTTCTTCTTGACTATCTTGGAAAAAATTCATTACTGGAATGCCTAGCTGAATAGGAAAAACTGTATCAGTACCATACACCAATTGGAAAGGGGACAAACCTATTGCTTTCTTAGTGGTTATCCTATCTTCCGACAATGCATGCTTAAGCATTGAATCCCATGACCTCTTATTATGATTTAACAAATTTCTAATACTCTGAATAATGTTTTTATTTGAGGACTATGCTAATCCATTATCCTAAGGGTAATAGTGTGTGGAATGTCTCAAATCAATTCCATTCTGCTCACAAAAACTTACCATGGATTTTGACTTGAAAGCTGGTGCATTATCAGTCAACAACCTCTGTGGACAACCAAATCTACTCAAGATATTTTCCTGTATAAAATTCATGATAACTCCTTCAGTTGCTTTACGAGTTGGAATTGCCTCCACCCATTTAGTGAAAAAATCAGTAGCTGTAAGTATCCACTTGTGCTGTCCACTAGATGCAGGATTTATCTCTCCTATAAAATCTAACCCTCATTGTTGAAAAGGGGCATCCACTCCAATAGGTTTTAATGGCAGAGAAATGAGCTTCTGCCTCCCAACAAACTTTTGACATTGAACACATGCTCGTACATGTTGATACACATCTGAAAATAAAGAGGGCCAGTAATACCCAAACCTAAGAATTTTGTATGTAGTAGAATTCCAATATTTGTGACCCCCACAAGCACCCTCATGCATTTATGAAATAACCTCTTTCACTTGTAAAATTCCACATGGATCCTTCCAGAACAATTGTTGATTTACCAAGCAATATTTTGTGGCCTTTAACTTCAATGATCTAGATGCCTTCTTTTCAAAATGATCTGGACATTTCAAATGCAATAAAAAATAAACAATATCAACATACCATTATGATACTGCATATTTATCTGTAATTTGCTCTTCATTTTCCTTCATTTGCAATTCTTCCTGAGCTGGCTGATTTGCCACCAAATGAATATCCAAAGCCTCATAATTTGAATCAGCTAACAGTTTAGCTAAACCCTATCCCTTCACTAACTTTGTAGTCCTGATTTCAACCTCGTATTCCATAATTTTTGCAATCCACCTTCTTATTTTACCTTCACTATTTGGCTGAGTTAAGATTTCATTAATGGCAGCATTAGGTACATAAGCAATTATCTTTGAATGCAAAACATAGATTCTGAAAAACTTTAAAGCCTTAACAAGTGCATATGCTTGTTTTTCAAGTGTACTGTACTTTAATTCTGAGTCTCTGAGAGTCTCACTGAAAAAACCTATAGGCTTTTCTAAACCTTCTGCATTCTTCTGAAGTAGAATAGTAGCTATAGTGTTTTGGGATGCAAAGGAAAAAGTAAGAAAATCTTTCGAGAAATCTGGACTTACCAAGACTGGGGCTTCTGTCAGAGCTTGTTTAATATTCTCAAATGAAGCTTTAGCTTCAGTTGTCCATTTCACCTCCTGATCCTTCCTCAACCTGGATGTGATGTGTTTGATTGTCTTAGAAAAATTTGGGATAAACCATCTCAGAAAATTGATTTTTCCAATAAATGATTGAATAGATTTTTTACTTCTTGGGATAGTAATCTTTAGAATTGCTTTGACTCTCTCAGGGTCTATTCTAATACCATCAGATAAAACAAGATGTCCCAAAAGTTTTCCCTTCTATACAACAAAGTGTGACTTTTTGGGGTTTAATGATAGTCCAAACCTCCTACACTTCAGAAATGTTTGCTCAAGATGCTTCAAGTGCTCATCATCAGACTAAGAGAAGACAGTAATATCATCCAAGTAGATTACAATAAATTTTTCCTTTTCTCCTACAAAGGCTATATCCATAGCTCTTTGAAATGTTGCACCCACATTCATCAAACCGAATGGCATCTTATCATACATGAATGTGCCCCATGAGGTAGTGAAGGTTGTTTTATCCCTGTCATCTGGGTGCACAACTATTTGATTGTACCCTGAGAATCCATCAACCATGGAGATTCTCTGAGCTCCCACTACTTTTTACAAAATTTGCTCAACTTTTGGCAATGGATAATTGTCCTTCAATGAAGCTCTGTTAAGATTCCGAAAGTCTACACATAACCTAATCTCCCCATTCTTCTTTCGAACTAGAACCAAATTTGCAACCCATGATGAATATCTGAGTGGAACAATTATCTTTGCATCTAGTAACTTCTTGACTTCCTTCTTTATGACTGGTAGTAGAGCTGGATTAATCGTCCTCATTTTTTGTCTAAAGGGATTCACATTTGGTTTTAAAGGCACCTTATGCTGAATAATACTAGTGTCATAAGTTCTTAACTCTTCATAGCACCAAGCAAAAATATCAACAAACCTCTTCAATAATGCAAGGTACCTGTTTATTTGCTCAACTTTAAGAAACTTAGAAATTTTCACCATTCTTGGTTGCTCCTCTGTACCAATGTTACAGCTCATGATATTCTCGTCTGAAGACTGCATTGAAGGTTTCAACAAAGTATCATCTTTTGAAAAAATTCTCTCAAGGGGAACCAAACCTTTAGGAATAAAATTCCCTTTCAATTCAATAATTTTGTGATCAGCAATTGTATTTTCTGTGTATGCAGCAGTGTCATCTATCTCCTCATCTTGATCCTAATCAATTAGAGAATTGGAAAACTCTCCAGCTAATTACAAGAATATTTTAATCTCCACATCATCCTAAAAAAATATCCACTGTTTAATATTGCCTGGCACTGAAGGTCTATATTTAACTTCAATTGGATATTTCATCTGAGTATGCTTTGGAATCTTAAAACGTGTGGCTGCCAATGCTAATGAATCAACTATCTGATTCTGATCTCTAGGAATAAAAGAAATATTGAATGCTATGAAAAAGTTGTCAATCATATCCCAAACCTCATTTCTATAAACCTTCAACAAATCCTACTTTACCTGATATTTTCCCTTCACCTGTTCGACAACTAGTTCGGAGTCCCATAAACAGAAAGTTGTTGAATTCCTAAATCCTTCGCAGCCCTTAAACCAAGTATCAATGCCTCATATTCTGTTGCGTTGTTGGTAGTGACAAATTCCAATTTATACATCAAACTAATTACCTCTCCACCAGGAGAAATCAAAATAATGCGAGCTCCTGCTCCTTCTTTACATGAAGAGCCATCAAAATACATCTGCCACAACTCATCTTTTTGTTCAATAGTAGGTTTGATTGATTCTTCTTTTTCTACCTGTAGTACCCTAGCTATACTCTTATCACTAAAATGAAGCATACAAAAACCCAATTCTTCTTCCACTGAATAAAGGGGACGATTGGTTGGATTCTTATCATCTGTGACTATGAAAGCATACTGTAATTCCTTGTACAATCTTCGATTCTCTCCACCAAACACTGGAATTGTTGCATAAGCCAAATCCATTTGTAATGTACCACCTACTTTCTTTTCCCAGGATCTTGAGAGCAGCATGCCAAACTTAGGGGATACGTCAGCAACTACTACATCCATTATGACACTCTTCATTGGTAATTGAGAAAGATTAACCACCAGATCCTTTATTACTCCTAGACATTTCACAGCTCTAGAATCAAATGCAAATAAATCATGGTATGGCTTGGTCACACTCAAACCAAGGGCCTCCATGACTCCTTTAGGCATAAGGTTATGTGAGGCTCCAGAATCTAGAAGGCAGTTGTGAATCATTTGGTCATGGACAGTCAAAGTTATATAAAAAGGTGTAGGAAAGGTTGAAACACTTTCAGGATTTTCAGATGAACTAGAGCCAAGGATTATTGTTGGATGTTCTTCCTGTAAATTTACTGTATCTGAAGGAGAAGAATCTAGAACATTCAACAATTTGCATGCTGAATTTCTAAAACAAGGAGTCTTTATTAACTCAGTCAGAGGCACTGGAACCTTGATTTTGCACAATTCATTCTCAAAGTTAAAAACTTGTGTATTTTTACTGGTTTCTTCAATTTATGTTGCTTTGGTCTGATCACTATGGTCTTGTTTCTTTCCTTGTGTTTGATTAGGCAGCTGTCTGCCAGGTGGAACTACTTTCTTTTTTGGAATTTGAACAACTTGTTTAGGGCCTGACCTCAAATTATAAGACTTTTTTGGATCAGTCTGACATATACTAGTTGAAACCTGAGGATGATGATCATTTCCTTCATGATAATCATCATAATATTCAGAATTCTAATAACTGCATTCAGTTGTAAAACCTTCAGATGATAACTCCCCAAAATAGTTTAAATTCTGATTTGAATCATCCTCATACTGCACATCTTTCACCTATTCAAATTCTTCTATAAAATTATTTTGGAAAGGAGGAGGAACTCTCTGCTCTTCATTTTCTCTTCTCTCCCTCTAAATATCATTATTTCTCCTTTCCCAAGGGATGAATCTTGGTACAAATTGCCTTCTGAACTGATTAGGATTTTGATTAGGATTTCTTTCTCCATATTGAAAAGGTTTGTTTGAATTCTTCTCCAACTCCAATATACTCACTTTTGCAGTCAAGGTTTTAATTATCTTATTCATTTCATCTATTTGACTTTCTTCCTTCCTTGATGTAGTGGCTGCAGGAATTACTACATTCTTACCCTTTCGGTCATGAACTTGATGATCTGACTGATCCTTTAGTCTATTAGAAGCCAAAATGTTGGATTCAACCTCTAGGGAAGATTCTTGCATATTTAGTAATGTTATAGGTCTCCTCTCTCTCAGGTGCAAAGAAAAATCATGGTCAAATGCATTTGCATATGTTAGTTTAGCCAAGGTTTATGAGGGCTTAATTTCCACTGGAATTCTTCCATACATTTTGTTAAAGCGTTTTGAAAAGTCAGCTATTGTTTCATCATTTTTTCTCTTTAAAGCTACAAATTTAGTAATATAATATGTGTGATCCTTTGTATCTCCCCATTGTCTCATGAAAACATCATGTAATTCTTCTATAAGGGTTATTGAGTTTTCTAGAAGCTCCCTGAACCATTTTCTAACATCACCATCCAAACTTTGCACAAACATTTGCATCCAGACATCCTTTGCTTATATATTTTGGTTATCAGCATAACTGAGGAATGCATTCCAATGTTCCTCTGCAGTTGTTTCTCCCAGCCCATTAAACCTGGGTAAATATTTTTCATAATCACCTGCTGGAAGAGAATTTAAGGGTTGTGGAAGCACTAAAGGAGCATACCTAGCAGCTATCATTCTATCCATCATATCCAATTACTGACCTGCCATTTTTTAAGTAGTCTGACACATTGAGGACAAAGGTTTATTGGTTTTAACTGAACTGAGCTGAATGGTAGGAATATTAGCTTTAGACTGTAACAAGGGAAATAACTCAGTTTTGATCTTTTTAGGAGATAATGGACTGGTGAAAACCTGAATTTCTACCTCTTCTAACTTTAGTTCAGAATACAGAAATGAAGACAAAGACTGTGGTTGACCAAGAGTAAGTAAAGATGGGGAAGATTGAGATCTTGCAAAAGAAGTATTATGTAACTCTTCTTTGGCTTTCTTCAAAATATTTTCTGGATTTGACACCCTTGGGTGTAAAGGTGAAGTAGGCTTCCCTCTAGTCCCAGACCTCCTGGAAGCCACTGTGGAACACAACTTTGGTAAAACTGTAGTCTGAAATAGAAACCTCTGGTCCTGTTCACCTCAAAACCAGAAAAATAAAGATATCCCAGGGAAGATAAAACTTCACTTCCATCCCCAACAACGGCGCCAAAGATGTTTGTGCTAGAAATTGATCCTAGACTACAAAGGAGCAAGCTAACACAATCTCAACAATACAAGCATGAAATAGGGTTTTGTTTTTGTAATTTGTTGGTTTGAAAGTTTCAATTTCAAGAGAATAAAAGGAAAACAAACTAAAACAAGTTACTAAATCATGTAATTCATGGAAGAGTTAAGATCATAAATTTAATCAAGGTAAATATAAGCCATCACATTCATAACCATACAAATAAGTTTTCATCTACAACACATAAGCATTCACCAAATTAAAACATTAAAACAGAAAATGAAATCATATGTTGTATGATCAAGCTGATCAGAAATAAAAACTCAATCAAACAAGATAAAATGGCTTATGAAATATATATTAATCTCAGTCTTCAGGACTTACACGAGAGTCTTGTAAGCTTTAATATCATCGCTCTATATAGCTTCTTGAAACCAAAAAATCGAACCCTTCTACATCCTCCTTTACTCCTTTTATCCATTTTACAAAAAGAGTAATTTGTAACTACTTTTAGGTTTTAGACTCAAAAAACAATTGCATAAAATAGTTAGGATAACTTCAAGTCTTTAACTAAAAATTTAACTATTAACCATTACATATTTGATACAAAATGAGAATGCATTAAAATAAACTAGGCACTAAGTAGCCTTTCTGGTAGCCTCTACTAACATAGCAATTCCTTCCAGCGCATGAGTTCTTTTGTTATGTTGAGGCTGCTTAGCTTCCAAATATTTGATTTTGTCTAACAGAAACTTGTTCTTCTCATTCAAACTCTGCATCTGTCTGGTTAAGTCATCAGCTTGAGCCTCTGCTTCCCTTTTCCTCTTCAGAGCTTTTCTGGCAACAACAATTAGTTCTTGATAACGATCATTAACTTCTCCTAAATCCTCCCTTAAACGCTTATTGGTCTTTGTAAGTCTGTCATTTGATTCATTAAGAAATAATATTTCTGCTTGATGTTGTTCCTGAACCTTTCTAAGACTTTCAACCTCTGAGCATATGTTTACCTCTCCTGGCAAAGTAGGTTCTTGAGATGTGAAAGGTGGAATATCTAGTTTTCTAAAGATTAAATCCTCTTCATCTTTATCCTTTGTCATTCTTTCTCCAATTGCAAACTTATCTTGTTCCATCTTGAGAATGATTTTTTCCTCTTCGACTTTGTTTACTTCTACATATGCTTCTTCTATCTTTGTACAATCCTGCTGTAAACTCATCTGGTTCTGCTGAGAATTTGACTCATCTTTCTCTTCTTCATCTTCATCACTTGAAGAACTTTGGATTATAGTTATCTCTTCTGTTTTCTGATTAGAACTTGAATCTTTTTCCACGTTATTTCTCATAGCTGATCTTGTTCTAAACTTCCAACTTGATTCTCTTAATTGCATGAGGAGGTTTGCATCTGCTTCTAAATCCATAACCTGCAAACTTTCATTCTTTGTATCTTCTGCAAAATTCTGTGAAACTAGGTTCTCAACTATACTCTGCTTTGGTGTGATTGGACTTTGAACTTGTTTAACAGTAAGACTAATTGTCTTCTCTATTTCTTGAAATTCTTGACAGTGTTCTTGCTCTTCTTGACAATGTTCTTGTTTTTCTTCAACTACATTAACCTATTCCTCCTTTTCGAGACTTTTAGATTTTTCTTGTAACAGAGGCTTTTCATAAATTTCTTGTATCAGAACTCCCTCCTTACCCTTTTTACCTTTCTTTTTGGACCTTTTCTTATTTACACGCTCATCCTGTTCCACCACAAATCCAGACCAGAATATAAAATGTTCCAAGGTCTTCTTTTCCTTCTATAATACTGTTTAAATGATCAGCTTTATAACTAGACAATGATGAAAAATGGATTGCCTTGTATGCTCAGGATGCACTTTCACCTTATTTGACATTTTTTGGATGCTCTTGTACAGGAAGTAGGGAAAAGTTATTTTACAGTGCCATTTAAGATGCATTAAAAACCTAATGTGGTATTTAAAAACCATTAAGAACCTGCCCTCACATGTAATGTAAGCTTGTATAATGTCGAGCACCTCTCTCCATTCTGGTTGAAAATTTGTTATATGAACTCCATTGTTCCAATTGAGGGTTTCATTACCTGGTAGTAAGAAAGGATTTGGGTCAAACTTGTAAGGAAATTTTTTGAACCACAATTCCTCGTCCATGACGATGCTAGTAGTTTCAGAAATTAAGGCTTCCGTGAGCTGAAATCTTAAGGTTTTGAACTGAATAACATCAGCAGTCAGATTCTTTGCAAAGTAAATCGAAACCTCTTCATTAAACCTAGTTACTTTCTCGAAGAAACTGAACCATCCAGCTACTTTAAACAAGTCTGCACATTTCAGAAATTGCGTAGCCCACTTCGTATCCATCGGTTCTACCCTGTTAATTTCGCCACTTCTTCCCATATTACAACTGCAAGTTTGTTAATTAAGCTTCTGAGAAATCCAGAGATGACAAATGTTCAAAGATGTGGAACTAATCTGGTTCAGCTATAGATGTCTTCAGCTTTGCATTTCACGATCCCCAAATTTGACTCGTGGCACTTCAAACCCTGATCTCTTACAATGATGAAACGTAATAGAGATTATAACTATTATCATACTTCAATATGTCTAATATGTCTTTTAGCATCTTAATTCATCATAACTCATCATCTCAAGTCATCATAACTCATAACGAGTCACCATTCAACATAAATAACCACGATCTTTCATCATATCATATTCCTGTAGCGCATTAGGGGTCTGTTTTGAACTTTGCGCTGCAAGAATCTTCTCACATAGCCAATTTAACAAATACACTTTGGATAAAGGTTAGATCCTGGTTAGAAGCTTTATAATAAGGCTAAAATAGATATAATTGAGGACTTTGAGATAAATAACATGTTGCATAAGCCATTTAAAGGTTTTTGAACTAAAGAAATTAAAAGCAATAAAAAATAAATAAAACTTGAAAACAAAATAATCAAAATCATAGATAAATAAACGGAAAATGAAGTTCAAACAATCCTAAAAGAAACAAATAAAAAAGAGAACAATTTCAGCCTTAACACCAAGCTCAAAAGATAGTTGTCAATACTTGAATACCAATCCCTTGGGTCCTGTTTAAACCCATACAAGGCTTTCTTAAGTTTGCATACATGGTACTCCTTCCCATGAATTACAAATCCCTTAGGTTGTTGTATGTAAACCTCTTCCTCAACCTCACCATTGAGAAAGGAAATATTCACATCCATATTGTGAAGTTTCCAACCCAAAACTGAAGCAAGGGAAATTATGGTTCGGATAGTAGTGTACCTTGCCACAGGAGAGAAAGTCTCATCATAGTCTATCCATTCTTTCTGTGAGAAAACACCTGACACAAATATTGATTTATACTTTTCAATACTTCCATCAGTTACATGATTGATTTTATAAAGTCACTTGGAAGTTACTATTGATTTCTCATCACATTTAGGAACCACTTCCCACACATCATTCTGCATGATATATTTGTATTCTTCTACCATGGCATTTTTCCATACTTACTGCTTTGAGGATTCCTCATAGGTAAAGGGTTTTGAATCACGTCTTATGTGACTCATCTGTGCTACATAGCCTGAAAATATGTCAGGAATATTTTTCTCTCTGGATGATCCTGGAGGTGCTCCATGATTTTTTGTCTCTTACAGAATGTCTCGACACCATGCAGATATCCTCTTAGAAGGAGTTTAATGAAGAGATGTTTCTATCAAATCTTATGGCTCTACAGAATCAAGTAGATTTACAAACTCATCTAGCTTATCCCTCTCGCCTTCTGAAAGGGCATAATCGTAAATTGGATCTTCCATCATAAGAGTATCATGCTCCTTCATATATGAATCACACTAGAGTTCTTTGGAGTGCTTGAATGCAGACTCTTCATGAAATGTTACATCTCTATTGACTTCAATGTTTCTTTGTCCTGAAACATAGACTCTGTAGGCTTTGGAAAATTCACTATATCCAAAAAATTTCCTTTCTTTCTAGATGGCTATATCTTTGTCCTCTTCTCTTTTGATATGTGAATGCAAACATGACAACTGAAAATATTCAAGCGTCCAATATCTAGTTTTTCACTAGTGAAAACCTCTTTATGAGACTTTCTCCCAAGATATCATGAGGGATTCTTTCCTGAATATAAACAACAGTGTTGGAGACTTCTACCCATAAGGATGTGGGAAGATCCTGATCACACACCATGGCTTTTGCAATCTCACATATTGTTCTATTATTTCTTCCAGCAACCCCATTTTGCTGGGGTTGTAGGGTATAATCAACTTTCTTTTTATTCTTGCATATCGATAGAAGTCATTGAAGTCACGGGACTCAAAATCTCCTCCATCATTAGATATCAAAGCACGAATGTGCTTTTCAGTCTGCTTCTCAACCAATGCTTTAAATTCTTGAAACTTGTTGAAAGTTTCACTCTTTGCTTTCAGAAAATAAACCCATGACTTGCGTAAGAAGTCATCTATGAAAAGCACATAATACAAGTAACCACTCAAGGATGGTGTACACATAGGACCGCATAGATCATAATGAATCAAGTCAAGGATCCCCTTGGATATTTTGGTACTACTTTGAAATGGAGATGACCAAGCCTTCTATGCCACTGCTCACAAGGAATAATTGTGTCATGGATCATGGATTGAATGAGTTTTCCAGGAAATTTGTAGAGACCTCCCTTGCTAAATCCAATCATTGATGCAGATTTCAAGTCTTCATGCTTATGCCACATGAGTGCTTTGTTGTCCATAAAGGTAACTATGAATCCTTTATCTTCTAGAATTGAAACAGACAGGAGGTTCTTCTTCAATCTGGGGACAAACATAATTTCATCCACATGCAGTACATCTCCTGAATCCAACGAAAAAGAAGAGGACCCAATGCCTTGGATGAAATAGGTGGTATTATCTCCAAGCTCCACCTTACATAAAAACTTATTTTCCTTCAGATATGTGATAATGCTCCTATATGCAATCGTGTGATTGGATGTGCTACTGTCTACCAACCATGTCTCAACACTAGTGGTAATGGATACAGAAAGGGATGAGACAAGATAGTACTCCTTATTTTTCTTTTGATCATTAGATGAATTATTTTTTGCAGGTTCATACTTTGTAGGAGAAGAATCGTGAAAACTACCTTGGAACTTTCCTCTTTGATTTGCATGACATTCTCTTGCATAATGTCCCTTCTTATTGCAATTAAAACATTTAACTTTAGATTGATCAAATTTCTTGAAATTATTCTCCTTTAGATGAGAGAATTTATTGTGATATTTCTTACCTCTTTTCATTCATTCCGCAAGAGCCAAGTTCTCTTCTTTGGAGGCATTATATTTTCTCTAGATTCACCCTTCTTCTTGTAGGAAATCATGCGATAGTCTCTCAAAGTTAGGTTTCACTTCTTGACCATTTACTGCAGCTAAGAATGTCCCCATGAAGATGGAAGACCATCGACAAAAGTATGAATGAGATCATCATCATCTACTGTCACACCAATTCTCATGAGTTGATCTGTTACTTGAGAGATCTTTGTGAAGAAGGAAGCCATAGATTTGTCCTTTTCCCTCTTTATATTTCAAATCTTGTTCTTTAATGATCTCTTTTGACTAGGTTCATTCTTCTCATAAAGATTTGTCAAAGTGTCGAAGCATTCCTTTGTGGTCTTCAATGGAGTGATTGCGGGCATCGAGTTGTCTTTCAAGGAATCATAAATTATTCTCTTTTATTTGGCTTGAATCTTCTTGAAGGTAATGTGCACTGCATTAGAAGTAGGATCTTCAATAACACTTGATACATATCCATCCAAGCCATGCTTTTCTAGGAAATTCAAGATCCTGGCCTTCCAAATATTGAAGTTCGAATTTCCTTCAAGATGGTTTTCCATTCTTACTGATATTGAAGCCATAATTATTCAAGTACTATGCACACTCAGGATTTACCTAGGCTCAATATTGATTGTTGAGCTTATCTCTTTCACTCCCTGAGCTTTGATACCATGTTATTTTTTTATCTTTAATTTGGAAATGCAATAGTACTTGAAATCAAATAACAATGATACACATAAGAAATCACATTCGACACATGGATTTACCATGGGGAAACCCTCTATGAATTGAGGGATAAAACCCCAACAAAATCTAATTTCTTAGTATGTTGATAGATAGCAGAGAATTTATTTTACATCAAGCACCCCCAGTGCAATTTCAGAGCAAGAGAAATATGAAGAAGAGAGAAATTCAGAATAATATCCTGCACAGAGAGAAGCACCTTTCCTTCAAGGGAGAATAGAATTTGATTCACATTGAATTCATCAATCCTGCATCACATATTAATATATTCTTCACATGCATAAGCTTTTATTTTTATCCTCTAACTTTAGGATGAACTCGCCCTCCATCTCAATGTATCAATCTTGCATGAAGAAGAGCACCCCTCTTCTCATGCAATGCATTAACTCACTGGAGTGAGTCTTAGGATGAACTCTCCCCTTAACTGAAAGCTTTCCCACTTACTTAGGTGGCTAACTTAAGTGTCATCATGCAAGTTTCGCAACTCAAGTGTCATATTTTAGTTTAAAATAAGTGTCGTCATGCAATAACACTTATTTAACTAGATATTCTTTGTTATCACTTAGTTAACTCTCTTAACTAATTCTTTCTTGTGAACATCATTGTAGTGATCAATTCGAGTTCTCCTTTGTTTTACTGAAGTTTAACAATTTGAATTCTCTCTTAAATAATTATTTTATGTGCAATTTGAATTCTTTCATATCTTATCTCATCTTATCTTTATCTATTGTATTATCTGCATGGTCCACACGTGCCATCTTAATTATCATATCAAATATACTGAGGATATTTTCCCAATGATGTGATCATATTGTCTTACTATTGTTCCAAGTGGTTATATGCCAAAGTAATTCACTCTAGGGGTGGCTAGTACCTAGGGGAGACTTAATAGCTCACCCATGGTTAGTAGTACATCGCACATCATACATGCTTCGACATGCAAAGAATCACCTAAACACATGAGGCACCATCTCAACACATGAGGATCTGTCTTGACACACATGACCTTAGCCTTGAATAGAAAGACTGTAAAACATCATCACTTTGACATACAAAGCACTTGTCTCAACACATGAATCTTGACCATTCTCAAGTCAAACTCAAGATTCTTCTCCAAGTTTCATGATTCCAACTCAGGATCCTTTAAGGCGCTACCTCGATACACAAGGCTCAATCTTGACACACAATATTGACTTGGAGAATGACTCATGATGCCGTAACTTTAACAGAAAACACCAAAGTCAATAGTATGATGAAATGTGTTGAAACTAAAGAGTGTATGATGCATACTCACAAAAAGGAAAAAAAAAAACTATTAATGATCAATGTAAGTGCTCAAAGTAGGATATGCTATTAGCATCAAAATATAGATAAAGTTCTTTTTGAAAAATAAGAAAACACCTAAGAATTTCCTTAAAAAATCTACAACAAGTGGGAGTCAAAACATCTCATGCAAAATTGTGCTCAAGACATGGAAAACAAAAACATGTGAAAGTGAAGATTATCAAAACTTGCCAATATTTACAACTTGGAAAAATCATAAACACAGTGAATGTAAAGTATATGCTTTACATCTTGAGATCATGAAAGGGCCTTATTTTGAGTATATAGGAAGAAAATATATGTGCATAGGGTACACGGTTAAAATTCACCACCATCTAATTCAATAGTTCTTGAACTTGAAAAGTTCAAAAGGGCCTACTATCATCCAAAAAAGTAAAGTTGTGTTACAATAAAGCCTTCCGAATCCATTCATTTATAAAGAAGGTTACTATGCTCATTCAATCAAAGAGAAAAAGTAATGAACAAATCCAACATGTTTCAAATGGATTATTAATATTCTAAAGAATGAAATATATACCTTATGAAATAGATGGCAATGAGTCTATGAGGCTTACCATTTTTTTTGTTAGTCCACTTAATCCTCTACATGGCATAAACAGAGGCAAGTTTTGTTTCCAAAGTGATCTTGTACAATTTCTTACTTCTTAAATTGTCTTCCATGTAGGAGTTCCAAGATTAATAAATAGTACTAGTTAGGGTTGACTCATTCATATTGGAAATAATGACAAATGCATATAAAATGACTATTAAATAGAAATAACTACACCATTGCAAAGTATTTGCAAAGTGCATGAAAAATAATGCACTTTGAAAAAGTGACACTTTAAAAAGTGATTAGATCAACAAGGTATGCTCTTCAGAAGTTACAAAAAACAAGATTAGGTAGGGGTTTTTAAGAAAGTGTGAAAAGCAAAGGCACCTAGTTGTGAAATTTCCCAAAACTACTTACTCAAGTGCATAAATCATCAAAAAAATACTCACTAAAAAAACTACATTGAAAATAAACTTAGAATGGAAAAGTTATCATTATTTGAAAATTGAATGTTGAAATGAAAGTGGTCCTTCGTATTTTGAGGTGGGATTTCCACTATTGAATATAGCAACAAGATAATTAGGAATATTGATATGAAAAAATGCTTATGCAAGTGTTGACGTAGAAGGTTGAAGTAGCAATCATGAAATGGAAGCTAACATGGCATAAACTAACTTAGATTCCATCTTGGAAGTAGGTAACATGAAAATCCATGTCCCATTGATGGTGTGGTAAGGGATATCATGGTGAACTATTGTAGAAATTCCAACAAGTTAGGCCTTATTTCAATAATTGTGTTTGCGTGTCATGTCTATTATAGGGGACACCTAGCACAATGATGAGCATTAACATGTTGGTGTCTTCTTAAAGGGTGGGACAATGTGCTCTTAGTAGAGGTTCATCAAGGTATATCTACAAGGTATTTGAGAGTAAGGAGGGAACGATTGATGAAGGATTTTTAAGTCTCTTTTGAATGATGGAAAGTGATCCAAGGGACAACTTAAGAAGGTGGTTGAGGCATGGCACCCAAGGGGGTGATTCCCAAAAGGTAGGGCCATTATGTATTGGTATTGATAGATGTGTTATGCATATAATGCAGATGACCAAATAAGGGCAGTTTCAACCCCTTACAGTATTCCCCACTCTCCATCATTGCTTAGCTGAAGCTAGACAAAGGTCATGTAATATCAAGTATCCACTAATATTCAGCTCCATACATGAAACCATGTGCAGTTTTACCTCTTTTATAAGAGGTATTTTGAATGTAAGTTGTCTCCATTCCATTTAAAACATAATTATTGGAAAATATTTTTTTTAACCAAATAATGATGCACTAAATCCATTTTTCAATTAAAAAACTTTGCACTAAATAAAAAAATAAAAATTGGAATTTATTGGAATTAACCATCTACAACAAATTTGAATATTCACTCCGTAATTAAAATTATGAAAATAATTCACAAATAGGTCAAGATCAATATAACAAAATTTACTTGGAGAATAGTAATACTCCTTATGCCTTTAAATGTGGCATATGGACTAAACACATTAAGTTAAGATCATAAGTGTGGATGATAGAATTGTAATGTCCCCAGCTTGACCCTATTGCATTAATATTGTAAAAGATGTAAATATTGTTATTTAGTCATGGTGAGGAGCTCAAGGCCAAGGCCTCACCATTGATTTATCGTATTGACAATTAGAATAGATGCATATGGTTCTTGTGCTAGCGGAGCACAGGTAATTAAGACATCATGTAATTACGAAATTTGATGGAAAACCAACAGCTGGCTACGCTATGCAACAAAAGAGATGGGGCATGGTTCTACAAGGAAAAAGGGGGGGGGATTATTCAAACCCTTGAGCCATTTGTATAAATCCATGTGTCAATGGGGAAACCAAAAACCACCAACTACCCATTTTGTCTCATGCACCCAATCATTTAATTCTTCCAAAGATTGGTTGGGGCAGTTATTGTCTTGGGATGGGAGAAGTATGGCAGCCAATTTCGTGCATGGGCAAGCCATCAACCTGGAAATTCGTGTTTTTGCTTGTTGGGCAAGAAAACACCCACGAAATGGTGCCCAATGCCATTCTGAATAGTTAGTCTTTCATCATTCACGCAGTTGGAGCTAGCGGGGTTTTCCCCTACACGTTTTTCATCCAAATCCTGCATTTTTCCATGCTGGGAGTTTGTTTTTGCATATGCAGTAGCCTGGGAGAGAAGGGCCACGTTTTGGGGACTGTAAGGAGGTCGTTTTTGCCCCTGAATGTCTAAGGACGTTTTGCCAAAAACAGATTTGGCTTCCCAGGGTTATTCCCCATCTTCCAATTTCGTTTTTGTGGTTCTCCACGTTTTTCTGAGTGAGTTGAATCCCCATCTCATGCATTCCACTGTGGAAAACGTTTCCCTCATGCCCAGCACTTACACTTTTACTGTTATATGTACCCATCTCTTAACAGCCTGAGAAACCCAATTTCTGATTGGCTTGGCTGATTTTGACATACCCTTGGCTATGTGAGAGCCTGTTTTCCCCTTTTTCCTTGTGGAGATCATGCCCAGCTCGGGGGTGGCAGTGGTGCTGAGAGATTGAGGAGCACAATGGCCTACGGTTGGGTGGAACATTGCAGAAGCGTAGCCAGTTGCTGGGGACTACCTGATTGAGATAAGTATTCCCTTTGTTAAATTTGCAATTATCAATCGATGGATATCTTGAATGTGTGATGAATGTGTATTTAAAATTACTTCCACTGTGTTCTTAAAATAATTATGCATCTTCATATGCCTGTTATATTCACTGAATGCTTATGAATAAGATTGTGGGGCTAGGTGCCCAGTTGTAGCACAATGATTCTCTCTATCATGCTGGTATGATAGGAGGGGACATTACAAGAATGCATTCATGCACACTAAGAGATTCACCAAGTTATTCTATGAGGTGAATTTGGGATCATGACGAGCCAAGAAAAAACAATATAAGCATTGATCTTGTCTTGAAAGCATATCATTCAAATGATGACTTTACTAGCAAGTAATAATGGCACATGAGACAATAGTATATTAGATCACTATGATTTTATAATACATTCATAATGTTTAATATTTGAATGTCCTAACATCCCTCTTAAGAAGAACTCTTAAGAAGAATAAAGAGACAAACGATGGTATTCTAACATCAACACTTTAGAAGTTTATAGACATTATTTATTAGGAAATTTATTTAAATTTTTCAGTGATCATTCTGCTTTAAAGTATTTGGTGAATAAGCCAGTGTGGGGTGGTAGAATGTGTAGATAGTTATTGTTGTTTCAAGAATTTGTTTTGAAGTAGTGGTTAAACCCGGTAAACACAATGTTGGACTAGATCATTTGTCAATATTGAAATCCAGAGAAGCTGAGGGAAGTATAAATGATCAATTGCTAGATGCACAATTATTTTGGGCGGAGGTGGTACCAAATCAGTTTATGAAGATTGCGGCATTTTTTATGATAGGGAAAGCACCCAATAATTATACAGTGGCTCAAAGAAGGAAATTAGTAACAAGAAGTGTTGATTATCAATTGATTTCTAGGAATTTATACAAGTTGGGAGCTGATGTAATACTGCATAGATGTGTAATGGAGCATCATTGTGACATAGTACTATATGAGGCACATGATGGAATAAACAGAGGACATAATGTAGGAAAAAATATTACTCAAAATGTATTGAGTGTAGGCTTATGGTGGCCTTCATTATTTAAGGAAGCAAAGGAATATTGTAACCATTATGATTTTTTCCGATGTGCGGGGAAACCACTAGGTTGTGATGAATTTCCTTTGTTTCCAATTACTATGTTAGAGCCTTTTGAGAAGTGGACAATTGGTTTTGTTGGACCTATTAATCCACCAACAAAAGGATCAGGTGCCAGGTATGTAATCACAAGCACTGATATCTATGCTGCAAATATGAAGTTAGTGTTTTCATTAATGTGGCCAGGATCAATAACCAACACATGCTTTTTAATTTAATTAAATATAGACTCTCAATAATACAAATGCGAGGATGATCATTCAATGTACCTCTCACACTGTTACTAGGATATTCTCAGACTCTCTTGAGAATTATGCAATTCTAAAAGAATTCCATTAATCGATCTACCTCTCACACTAGTAGATCACATATCTAACCCATGACTTGGTCAGAATACCATCTGACAATTAAAATCATGAATTTTCACAAGATCATTTCACTTGTAACTCAAAATTATGCCTGTAACTGTGCATTCAGGCCCGTACAGCTTTGATGTTATAACTAGAAGCTCTGATTCCACTCTCTAATGTACCCATCCCTCTTTCCGGCCAACAAGAGGGGACATTAACTAAATTGGGGCCTCTAACTTTCACCCCACAACCACATTTATGAATTTATAACTTCTAGAATGCATGTGCAGATGTGGTGCAGATATGGAAATAAAAAAACACAGTGGAAATAAACTTGATACACACACACACACCCCATGCAATTACATGCATAATTATCACAGGCATATAAATAAAATCATTACACATCAGATACGTAAGAATACTTATCTTTAAACAAAGAAGATCGAAGCAACTAGTTGTGTAAGAGCAATTTTCCACCCAGCTGTAGGCACTCTGTCCAACATATACTCTTCCTGCTAAGAGGCCACCTCCAAGCTAGGCTATGAGTCCATCCCCAAGCTAGGCTATGAGTCCACCAAGGTGAAGGAAACACCTACATGCTTCTGTCTCCTAACCGACAACCCACTCTTCCCTCTATTGTTATCCAAAAGCTCCATTAGAGCTCTACAGGGGTCTCACTAAGCTGTCACATCCATGGAACTCCTTCCAACTACCCCACACAACACAAGGAAGGAATTTCGACCCTTCACTGATCCAAAGTTTCCTCAGGAAATACAACCCTTACATTTCTTACCAGTGTGTGCAGTAAGAGTCCAACCTACTATATGCTATTGGAGAACCTCTTGCAACATTAATCCATGGATTCTCAATCATCCAAAAGTAGCATAAATCAATGCGTAAAGGTTCCTATCTTGCTCAACCTCCATTATCATCTACAACCATCTATTTTCCTTTCAAAAAATGCAGCTCCGTCTCCAAATTCAAATTTATGGGATAAACACAGTCTGGTAATGGACATGAAAAACAATAGGAAAACTCTATGTAGTGTAGAAACATGCATGAGAGAATGATCCAAAGAGTGTTGACTCCAAGGAATATAAGGTAAGGATGAAAAGACAACTAACATAGATTTTGACCATAGAATAAAGGAATTCTAGTAGCTAACATAACTATCACAAGCCCCATGCCTCAATAACTGCATGAAGTGACTTTTCCCACCAACCTCGCATATGCATTCAATGATTGGGTTTAATAGTCAATAGAAGGTAATTGGCTCATTTAAGGTAAATGGAAATTTTTGGATGAGTTCTAAGGTTGACACTTGGAAACATAGGATTTAGTTTCCTCATAGGTCCTCTTTCTTCTTCCCCTCTGGTAGAATCATAACCCCTCAAGTGCTCTTTACACAACCATCTTGGACCATTTTATCATTTTCCAACATAATATTTACATATATTTCGAATTGTCATGATAAGCCAACCATATGGTCCAAATAAAAATATATACATCATACATTCCTAGCCATTCACTAGCCAAGCCTTGGCCTTGAGCTCCACACTAGACAAAATTGGGGGTATTACAATTACATTGAAAATGCACAAATAAATGAAACCCCCAAGTAGGGTGCCAACAGTAAGGAGGAACAAATCCTATATCGCCCCTAATGATGAATCCCTTCACACATAATAGATTCCAAATATGAAGAACTTAAGAATCTATCAAGGCTTATGTGAATATGTTTTCAATTTGATATTTTGTTCTCTAAAATGTCAAGTCGATAATCTTATCTTGAATAAGTTGTTGAATGAAATGCATGTGTATACCAAGGTGATTAATAATAATAAAAATGTGTAAAGCTAACAACATATTGATCATGATGAAGTTTAAACAAGCCTAGAGAGAAACCCATCATAATTGTAGTCTCCAGGAAACAAAATTTATGCTTCCTTCAAAATAACAAAGAGGGAAAGGTTTCCATTATTGATAATAGACAAGCAGTCAATAATGGCATTGAATTTTAACAAACATAGCAAAGAATAGTCTCCAGTAGATAGCAATGAAAATAGAAATGTTGAAGTTGGAAGTGGTCTAACAACACTACTAGCAAGTGTTGAAGATCAGCAACAATTTTCCAATCAAACCAAGAACCATTGCTCCAAACAACACATGTACCAAAATGACATTTGATCATAAAATGCACATGTACAAAAAAAGCAAAGGAGGGCATCATCAGAGCATTCAATGTACTCGAGCAAAAACGATTAAACACAACTTCTCTAAAAGGAAAACAATGGTTGATGACCAACATAAGTTATCTAGGAAGAGAGTGGTGACAACGTACAAAGATGGAAGAAAAAACCAAAGTTTCTAGGATGATGAAATGTGTTGAACCTAAAGAGGGTATGATGCAGGTTCATAGAAAAGGAAAAAAATATTAATGATCACCATAAGTTTTCAAATTAGGAAATGCTATTAGCATCAAAATCTAGATAAATTTCTTCATGAAAAAGAAGAAAACACTTAAGAATGTCATAAAAAATATACAAGTGGGAGTCAAAATACCTCATGCAAAATGTGCTCAAGCCATGGGAAACAAAAACATGTGAAAGCGAAGATGTTCCAAAGTTGTCAATATTTACAACTTGGAAAAAATCATCAACGTGATGAATGGAAATTACATGCTTTAGATCTTGAGATCCTAAAATAGCCTTATTTTGAGTAGATGGGAAGGAACTATGGGTACATAGGATGCATGATTAAAATTGACCACCATCTAATTCAATAGTTCTTGAACATGAAAAATTCAAATGGCCTATTGTATGTTGTGAAGAAAAGTTCCTAATGGCTAGGGATGACCACCAATAGATTGGAAATAAGAAATATGATCTAATTCTCCCAAGGTTAATAGTCTAGATACATTTTATTTTCCACATCAATTAAGAAAACAAGCAAACAATCATTGAAAAGAGATAAGAGAAGAAGGGGAACCTAATTTCAAAGGTTGTCCTTTCGTTGCTCTTACCCTAAGATTTGATGTGATCCACTCCAATGGTTTGAGACTTGCAAAGAGAAAACAACCTACCTCAAATATTTATGACATCAATACGAATACAATTCGAATCAAATGCATGGACATAATTGTAACTGTTATCTCTCCAAATAAATTTATCGGGTTGATCAATTTTAGATGATAGGGTGTCAATTGAAAATTCATTTCTAAATTTCTTAAGGCTCATTGTTGATAGCTTTATGCATGTAATAAGGTTTGAAAAACATTAGATTGGGTTTTCATTTCAAAAATTTCAAAAGATAGGTTTCGGTAGCTAAGCGCTTATTTAAAACGGTCCCTAGGCTACCGAAAGGTTTGCTTTCGACAACTTAAACGAAATTTTCGGGGCACTCCTAGCTACCGAAAGTGAAAAGAAATTTTAAAATGAAAGCAGATCAGATAAGAAGATACCAGTGCCATTGCATTAAAAAAAAAACAAATCTTAAGATTTTGATTGCCTTGGAGAGGATCTGCAAGTGAAAACTATCGTGCAATTGTCAAGTCAAGATTTCCTAGCTGTGCGCAAGAGTAAATACAGTGGCACCGTGTGACTGTAAATACAATAGCAGAAAATGACTACTCTGTACATGAAGAATTGCAGTAGTTTCAATCAGGAAAATGAAGAATGTTCTAGAGATGGTAAATTTGCAGAAGCTACCACTATAACAAAGAAAAGAGGACCTTCCCTCCGTTTATGTCTTGCATTCCAAAAACACACATTATTAGGAGCAAAGGAATTTTTTGCCACATGCTGAGATGATTTAGAAAGGAGTTTTTTTTCTCTATTTACAACTTGGTTTTCGGAAAATGCCATGGGTATTTCAAGCAAATAGACTGCTACAAGAGAAGTATTAAAACAACAAACAGAACCAAATGATTCTTAGAAAACTACACAAATGTAGATTTGTTTCGGTAGCTTAGGCAGACCAGGCAATGGTTCATTAGCTACCGAAAACCCAGCTTTCGGCAGCTTACAGAATGGAAGACAAAACTCTTTAGGTACCGAAAGGAAAGGCACGTGTCAGGTATCATGGAATAGTTTCGGTGGCTTATGAAGACAAGGCGATGGTTCATTAGCTACCAAAAATAGAGCTTTCGATAGCTTACAGATTCAGACTTTGGCTTTCCTAGCTACCGAAAGCTAAACAACTGGACAGAATATTACCATTCTTGCACAAATCTGATTTTTACTAATCCAAACACCTCAAGGGCAGTTTATAATGTTATATAATAATTAAAGGCATCATGATCAAGGTTCTGTTTCAGATTTGAAGGTGCCATCAAGGTGGAGGCAAGGATATTTGCTGAAATCAATGGCGTTTTTACTGTGCAGAGTCATCATTTTAAAATGATGATTTTGAGTGTCTGGAGAATCTTTTTGCAAAAAGATTAGAGGTTTTTGTTCCTAACATGTCAGAGAACAATAAAATCTCTCTGTTTTCCTGTAGGTGTTTCATATTGAGAGAATCAAATCCATCACTGAGCCCCATTTTTCGGATCCCAAAATCTTCCTGTTTGAAACATGTTTTTTAAATGCAGATCTCGGGCAAATGAAAACGAATTTCAAAGATCTGAGAGAGGTTTTTGCTCAAAACAAATCAATGTACAATAATATCTTTCATTTTATACACAGGTGTCACATATCTGGAGAACTGAACCCATCTCTGAGCCTCTTTTTCAGCAGTTTCAGCAAAAATGGCGTTTTTACTTTGCAGAGTCATCATTTTAAAATGATGATTCTGAGCGACTGGAGAATCATTTTGAAAAACGGGCGGAGGGTTTTGTGCCCAAGACGTCAGATAACAATAACCTCTCTCAGTTTTCCTACAGGTGTCATAGATGTGGATAATCGAATCCATCTCCGAGCCCCTTTTTTCAGCAGTTTGGCCAAATTAAAGAGGATTTTTTCCTGGTTTATTAAAAAACGGTTTTGATTTTCTATTTTTAGTGATTTCAACCCAGCTTCTTAGGATCTAGGAAGATGTTGTAAAGGATATAAATCCTAGAACTTGAGAGCAATAAAAGGTTGTAATTGGAAGGCCCTAATACACTCTTTTTGTAGAAAAGACCTCTTTTTAATAGATTCAGTAATACAAGCTTCTTTCATTGTTGTTGTCAGACCATTATCTCCTTCTTTCTGTACTTATGAGCAGCGGTTCTCTTGTCTATGTTTACTTTAAAGCTGGTGATTGTCATCTCACTTTCATATTAGTAAACTAGGATCATAAGTAACTATTGCTAGTTCTATTGACCCATCATATGTACAGTTATATATGTATGTTCTGGTTAATATAGTTAGTTTTTCTCCACCCATCTAATTCAACAAAAACTATCTGATTAATGGCTTTCGAAGGCCTTATATCGTTTAAATGTATTTAAGACTGTCTTGATTATGAAAATCAGTGAGTGAGTTATTCATCTTGATCCAATTATACACCCATTATTGATAAAAAGGTTAAGTTACCAGGCTCCTTTGACTTACAACCTAGAAGGACTCCTGGAGAGATAATAGTAACTAATCTTGATTAATCTATTTAAGGGACTAGTATTCCTCAACCAACTAAGATTGAGTAATTCAAAATTTAGACTTGAATTTGGGGGAGGGAAAGATCATAAATTTACATTAATAGACAATAAGAATGCGATACATATGTGTTAAATTTTGAGCATTAATTCACAATACTCTAGGATCTTCACTGAGAGAATAACATATACAGTATATCAATGCACGACAATCACAATAAGCATGAAAAGCATCACAAGAATCAAAAGCATGAGAGACAAGAGACACAGAGTTTTCATGGGGAAAACCCTGAGGTGAAAAACCCCACAACTTCCTCAGAGATAGAGAGAGCAATGGCTCAACCAAAGTACAACCAAAATATATTGAGATAGTCTCCTAGTAGCAGATGATCCTCCTCCTCACTAGTGCGCCACTTTCTGAGTGAGAGAGAGATGACTTTCCGAATGATCTAAATAGAGATCACCTAATCTCTATTTATACTAACCTGTTTGCCCAATGACCTTATGGGGCCGACTTGTCTAGATAGGTACATCCACATTATAATATATATATTTCAGGGCCGACCCCACACATGGTGGTCTAATAACTCGTCGACAAGTACACACACTTGCGACACTTGTCAATCCACATGACGACACTTCCTTATAGAGGAATAACACATCTCTAATAAGGGTACAATAAATATATATGAAATACATACATGAAATACATTCCGCAGTTACATATACATCAACAATATGACCTCACCATCATCACAACACCTTTAGATCATCGACTAGGATCCTTTGCACCTGAACTAATCATGATCCAAACTTCCAAATGCTTTATCTTCCAATGGTGTATAATGGAGAAGTCATGGGAGATGACTTCAACAACAAAAGAAAAACTACTTAGGGATAGGGGTCACTGAGGGGAAATGGGGCATATAGGATCGAAAGAGTAGATAAATTCTTATGGCGTGACTTTAATAAGGTGTGGCCTCTCCTCTTGATTCACCATATCCTTTTTCTAGGTGTGTTTGGGTTAGTTAGTCTTGTTACCAAGTAGTTTTAGGAGTTGTAACTAAGGCCAACGAACTTAAAACTAATATATTGCATGAATTTTCATGATTTTATATATCGTTTATGTACTATTATTGACCCACACACCCTGCAAGAGATAAAGGAGTGTGGACACACACCTTTCACAAGGAGTAAGTGTGTGGGGACTCAATGCTTCTTATAGTTGAGGGATTTCAGTTGATAAAGAATGGGATTTTCTTGTGAGGATTCTAACCATCATATAAGCTAAAATTCATGGATTATTCCATGATTATAAGTACATTTTGATGATCGTTCTTGGAGACTTATGTGTCACTTTGGGATATCATCATCAAAAATGTTGAAGTGACAATTTGCACTATAACAAATGCCCCCTAATATGTTGTAGGTGTTAGAAAAACAAGATCGTAGAGCAATAACAACAAACAAGATACAAATATAAATCACATAAACTCAATACAAGAGAGACACCAATATAACGTGGTTCACCCAAGATGGGATATGTCCATCGATAAATTGATAGTCCTTTTATTATTATACCATCCAGCAAATGAAGGGACACAACCCACAACACATATGCTGCAACTTCCTCTTCACTCTCTCTTAGTCTGTCTTAAACTGAATCACGGAGATATTTACTATGCTACAATACATTACACAGTTGTATTACAATGTCATCCTTTTAAAGGGGAATTACCATGGGAAAATACCTTTGGCTACCCAAAACCATGGGCCCGTAAACTGTTGTCCAACAAACAACCCAAAAATTTCTTTCGGGGGCTTCTCCCCCGAACCCCCTTTCTCGGGGGTGCTGCTTGTTGATGTATATGTAACTTCAGAATGTATTTCACATATATGTATATTGTATTCCTATAGAGATGTTATTATTCCTCTATATGGAAGTGGTTGTATTCCTATAGAGATGTTATTATTCCTCTATACAGAAGTGTCGTCATTTATATTGTAAGTGTCGTAACTTATACTTCATGGGTTATTAGACCACCCTAGTGGGGGTCGGCCTAGTCAGCATTATGTTAAGTGGTTAAGTTGAGGCCGACCTAGTTGAGTAAAGGTCAAGTCAAGTTAGTGTATAAATAGAGAGTGTGTCTCTCTCATTTTATACGTTCCATTCTCTCACTCACATTGTGGAGAGTGGCACACTTGTGGAGGAGGAGGCTCTGCTGCTAGGAGAAGACTATCTCTTGTATTCTGGTTGTATCATTGCTCTATCTATCTCCAAGGAAGTTATTGGAGTTTTTCACTTTTATGGTTTTCCCCAAGTAAACTCTGTGTCTCTTGTGTGCTTGCATTATTGTGTCCATGATTTATATGCTGTAGATTTGCTGTACATGTTGTTCTCTTAGTTAAGATCCTAGATCAGATTGAAGTAAATTTTGAAAATTTAACATGGTATCAGAGCTAGCCTGAAAGAAGGCATGATATGGCATGTATGACACTTGTTGCACTTACGATGCTAGGGCTTGATATAGCAAAAAATCAGTCATCATAGTACTTCCGCTATAAATATGTTTTGGCGAAGTTTTCGGATCTTAAACTTTTACAGGTCTAAGATCAGATCCCCATGTACCTTGTGTCCAAAGAACAACCTCTAATTCGTTTTACTTTGTGATTTAGGATCTGTACAATATAGGGTTTCTGCCTCTTCCAGATCTGAGTCAAAATCAGGTGACCTTCGGAAAAAGGTCATAACTTGGGCTAGGAAGCTCCAAATGAAATTTCATAAAAAGTGACAGGTAGTACACAGACTGTACTAACTCAGGAAATGTTTTCAGAGGCCGAAGATGAACAAGTGACATGTGGCACACCGTACAAGTTTGCTCTCCTCTATTATCCCGTAAATAGGTCATGTTGCGACACTTGGCATAGCTCTCTCTCAGAGAATCCAATTGAGTTCAGACCTATCAGGATGGAAAGATAACAGGTCGGGATATCTCAAGAAAATTGTTAAGAGGCCTAGGTTGAACTAGTGACATGTGGAACGCCGTACAAGTTCGCTCTCCTATATTATCTCATAAACAGGTCACGTTGCGACACTTGGCATAACTCTCTCTCAGAGAATCCAATTAAGGTCAGACCTGTCAGGATGGAAAGATAACAGATCGGGCTATCTTAGGAAAAAATTTTAGACCCTGTGGATCAAAAAGTTTGTAGTGACACCAGAAACAATCAGGTACATATGTCTGTCAAAATAGAATTATTTTTGAGCACCTTCATTCATGGCTTCTGGAATTCAGGGCTTCGGAGAAAGTTGGAATTTTTGTAATTGGAGACCATGGCTAGATGCTACTCATCAAAATCAAAATTTAGATAACAAGATCAGATTTTTTGGTTTGGTAGAAGGCCGGGCTTGATCAAACCCCAGTTCGAGACTTTGATCGGAAAGATGGAAAATTAAGGCTTGTGCAAAAATTGGAATTTTGGAAATCTATGACCATGGCTAGAAGCTCCTTAGAAAAATAGAAGCTTAGAGATTTGAATCAAATATTTTGGTTGGGTGAAGCTCTGGAAAACTCAAACCCTAATTCAGGGTCCTCCCTAGTGAATCCGGAAATCTAAAAGGCAATTTCGAGGGATGAAAATTTACAGTTTTCAAATTCTGAACATACTAGCTTGATCAGCTCATCAAGGCACATATTTCTATCCTTTCAGAAGTTTGGAATTCAAAGTTTGAATTTTTGGGGTTTCTTTGAGAAACCCTAATCCAGCTCCAGGTCCAGTTCTTGCAAATCAAGTGGATTGGGTTAATCCTAGAAGAAGATGGATTGGTCACCTGCATAAGTGAAGAAGTTCCTATCTCATAGGGAGATGAGGCTAAGGCCTTCCATAAGAAGATTACAAGCAATCTTGACAGGTATGGCTTACAGGTATGTTTCATGGTTAAGTGTATCATATGTTTGTCTTCATATCATTACAGTAAAATCTTGATTAATTACTAGACTTGTCGTATCACCTTAATAGAAGATATTCATTGATTAAGGTTTTGACACTTATGAATGTACTAATGCATTGTGATGTTGTATGAGTTTTATGTTGTCTGCTAACATAAAAGGTACACCAAGAAAGACAAATCATGTTCTACTTCAAGAACATATGATCTTGGTGACATGAAGACAAAGATTCATCCATTGTCATGGATCACATAGAAGATCTACTTTCGAGGTATGTATAACTTGGTTCTACAATGGTTAACTTATGAGACATGCAGGTTACTAGCACAAGTCACTGAAGAGAACCAGAAGACATTATGTGGGTATGTTAGACATAACTAGCTAGCATGCTAATCCAGGTATGTTTTTCCTATATCAAGCTAGAATCCTACCTTGTGTTAGGATCTTATACTATTGTGTTGTTGATAATGATTCTTCATGAAGTCATAAGTTTGAATAGTCATGGTTGTATGCATATTATGTTTCTTACCATAATTGATGATATGACCAACGAGAAGAATCATGAAGGTACAGGTTTGAGTAATCACGGGTTTATGCATTGATGATTTAACTAATCAGAAGAGTCCTATGATCAAATAAGAATATGCATGAGTAAAAGAAGACTTCCCTGAAACCTTGAATACTAATGTTTATTATCTATGAATGATCATGACTATACATGTTTAAGATTATTGTGTTTTGATAGTATTAAGATTATACTAATAAATGTGTGATTATGTATGAGACCTCAAGGATAACACAATGATGTTACTAATAAACATGCATAGTGATTAAGGATGGATGTAAGTTCAAGGAAAGGTAATCCAGGAAGCAAAGATCAAGAGGGAGCACACTCTAGTTGTTCCTGCAAGAAAGCAAAGGCGCACACTTCAACAGTTTCTACCAGGATGCAGATATTTAGAGGGAGTTGACCATTTTTCACAATCCACATCAGAATGGAGTTGCAAATATTCAGAGGGAGTCCACCCAGCAACCAAACAAAGATAAGTATTTGAATTGTCATTTCTTACATAATGTTATTCAATGATGTATGATGAGTATCAGGTTGATACTCTGTGGCCGTGGAACAGGTTGTGCAGATAAGCATGTAATTTGTGCCCTGGGAGATTTGCAGATAGTTTTTCGACGTTTTGCCTATGGCATGTAATTTGTACTCTAGGATATCTGGCAAATGCTCTTTCGAGGTTTTGCTTGGGAGGACATATAATTTGTGCCCTGGGATATCTGCAGATAGTCTTTTGGGGTTTTTCCTATGGCATGTAATTTGTGCCCTGGGATATCTGGCAGATGCTCTTTCGAGGTTTTGTCCTATGGCATGTAATTTCTGCCCTGAGAGATCCGATAGGTTGAGCCATGTGCTCGTAATCAGTCCTGGGATGCTCTTTCGAGGTTTTGCCATGACCACATGTAATTTGTGCCCTGGGAGATCTGATAGGTTGATCCTTGTGCTCGTAATCAGTTCTGGGATGCTCTTTCGAGGTTTTGTGGTGACCACATGTAATTTGTGCCCTGGGAGATCCGATAGGTTGAGCCTTGTGCTCGTAATCAGTCCTAGGATTCTCTTTCGAGGTTTTGTGGTGGGGTCATATGTAATAAGTCCTGGAGATCTGGACAAGATGAAAAAGGCCTCAGATGCTCTTTAGGGTTCTTGCTAGTCAAGAGACTCTTTTAAGGTTTTGTGACGCACATAATAAGTCCCGAGATTTCCACAGTATGGCCAATGATGACGAAGAACTGCAAGTGATGGGCCTATATCCAGTATGAAAAAGGACTGGCTCTGTAGAGATTCCTATGACGAGTAGATTCAGATATTGATTGAGATAGCAACAACAGTGACGATGATGATGACTCGATGACGATTATCCAGTGACGATGATCCAGAGAAGATGACTTGTGCTAGAAGATCTGTGTCGAGAAATACATTCCTAGTTAAGAGGGAGTGTTGATGTATATGTAACTTCGGAATGTATTTTATATGTATATTGTATTCCTATAGAGATGTTATTATTCCTCTATACGGAAGTGTCGTCATTTATATTGTAAGTGTCGTAACTTATACTTGATGGGTTATTAGACCACCTTGTTGGGCTTGGCCCTGTATAAGTCATGTGGGTCAAAGGGTTATTAGACCACCCTATTGGGGGTTGGCCATGTGGGTCAAAGGGTTATTAGACTACCCTAGTGGGGGTTGGCCTAGTCAGCATTATGTTAAGTGGTTAAGTTGAGGCTGACCTAGTTGAGTAAAGGTCAAGTCAAGTTAGTGTATAAATAGAGAGTGTGTCTCTCTCATTTTATACATTCTATTCTCTCACTCACACTATGGAGAGTGGTGCACTTGTGGAGGAGGAGGCTCCATTGTTAGGAGAAGACTATCTCTTGTATTCTGGTTGTATCATTGCTCTATCTATATCTGAGGAAGTTATTGGGGTTTTTCACCTTTATGGTTTTCCCCAAGTAAACTCTGTGTCTCTTGTGTGCTTGCATTATTGTGTCCATGATTGATATCCTGTAGATTTGTTGTACATGTTGTTCTCTCAGTTAAGATCCTAGATCAGATTGAAGTAAATTCTTAAAATGTAACA
Source organism: Larix kaempferi (assembly GCA_027924585.1). NCBI lineage: Eukaryota > Viridiplantae > Streptophyta > Pinopsida > Pinales > Pinaceae > Larix > Larix kaempferi. The sequence continues at coordinate 1,492,100 of BSBM01001430.1, read as the reverse complement.
CTGCTAATGAAACCTCTGACCCCCCATCCGAGGGATATGGTCCCCCCCGGATCCCTATGGGGGGGCGATTCCACCACACATACCCCCGCTGGGATGAGTGTACAGTCCACCTGCATATAATATAAAATTGGGGTACAAACACAGCTGAAACAACAACATCTTTGAATCAAGAAGATCGGGCTCCCCAACAAACAATCTCCCACTTGGAGACTGATCACAACAACTCCACTACTACTACACTTGTTGGACTATGATCTAAACCTTGGAATTGGAAAATTTCTCATCTTCACCTTCATGCTAGAAGTCCAATTGAAACCAAGCAGCAACTCAGTTTCTCTCTAGTTACTTCCTTTGTCAACATGTCTGCAAGATTCTGGCTAGTGTGTATCTTTTCCAACTTTAGCAATTCATCTTCCAGAACAGACCGTATGAAATGGTACTTGAGCTATATATGTTTAGTCTTAGAATGGAAAGATGAGTTATTTGCAAGCTGAATGACACTCTAGTTGTCACTATACAACCTGTTATCCTCTTGCTTCTTACCCAATTCCTCCATGAACCTATGCAACCAAATCATCTCTTTACTAGCCTCTGTAGTAGCAACTTATGTTGTTGAACGTGCAACAACCTTTTTCATCTTCTAGATCCAAATTACTTTTGTTCCACCTACACTAAACACACACCTTGTGGTGCTCCTCTTGTTATGTTTATCACCTGTCATATCTACATCAACATATCCCTGTAGAACAATATCTGAACCTCCAAAACATAATGGATGATTGGTAGTACCTCTCAAATATCTAAGAATCCATTGTACTTCCTCCCAATGTTCTTTACCTATATTGCTCATATACCTACTCACAACTCCCACAACATGTGCAATATATGGTCTTGTGCACACCATGGCATATATCAAAATGCCAACTGCTGATGACTAGGGAACCTTGGACATGTAATATATCTCTTCCCGTGTCTTGGGACACATCTCCTTACTTAGTTTGAAATGGATGGCAGAAGGTGTACTAACTGATTTTTCATTATGCATTCTAAACCTCTCCAACACCTTTTGTATGTACTCACCCTGAGACAATGTCAATTTGCAATTTTTCCTGTCTTTTGTTATTCTCATACCAAGGATTTGTTTTGCAGCACCCAAATCCTTCATTGCAAATGAATTAGATAACTTCCTCTTGAGCACAATTATATCTTGCATGTTGGACCCTGCAACAAGCATTCCATCCACATAGAATTACAAGATAATATATCTTCGATTATCTAGCCTCTTGAAATAAACAAAGTGGTCAGAATGACATATACTATAACCTTGTTCTATTATAAAACTGTCAAATTTCAAATACCACTGCCTTGGAGCTTGCTTCAATCCATACAAGCTCTTCTTCAACCTGCATACTAAATTCTCCTTCCCTTTGAACTCATACCCTTGTGGCCACTACATAAAAATATATTCCTCCAAATCCCCATAGAGAAAGTTTGTTTTTACATCTAACTGTTCAAGATGCAAATCTTCTACCGCCACTAGACTTAAAATAGTCCTAATTGAAGTCATTTTAACAACAAGAGAAAATATTTCATCAAAATATATACCTTTCTTCTGTGCAAACCCCTTTACAACAAGTCTAGCCTTGTACCGCTTCTTTCCTCCATATTCTCCCTTCAACCTATAAACCCATTTATTATGCAATGCTCTTTTACCAGCAGGAAACTGAACCAAATCCCAAGTCTGGTTTCTTACCAATGAGTGCAGCTCCTCATTCATGCCTTGCTCCCATTTCTTCCTAGTTTCCACCTGCAATGCTTCTTCGTAACATTCTGGTTCACTAGAATCAGTCATCAATAAATAATACATTGAAGGAGAGTATCGTTAAGGGGGTCTGCTTAACCTGGTATATATTTTAATACTTGCAGGAGTTTGAGGTACCCGATGCTGTTGTTTATTTTCTAGAACCTTTGAAACTTCATTTTCTCTGATTTCATCAAGCACTGTGTACTATATGTTTTCCTTTTCCCATTTCTTTCCCTGCAATTGATCTTTATACATGACCTTTTCACTGAATACCACATCTCTAATCCTAATGATTTTGTTATTTTCATAATCCCCTAAGCGATAACCAAAATCATCAAACCTGTATCCAATAAAGGTACATTTCTTGGATTTAGCCTTAAGCTTTGTTCTATTTTCTTTATCAATATGGACAAATGATTCACAACCAAAAGTTCCTAGAAATGAGTAGTTTACCTTTTTACATGTCCATGCCACCTCTGGAATACCACCATCCAAAGCACTTGAAGGCCCTTTGTTTATTAAGTAAACAACAATATCTACAACATCTGCACAAAATTGTAAGGGAAACGCTGCATGCGATCTCATACACCTTGCACGCTCCATGATCATCCTATTCATCCTTTCTGAAACACCATTTTCTTGTGGTGTTCCTAGGACTGTCTTCTCCCTACGAATCCCATGGTATGAACAGTAACTATCAAAATCCTTGCCACTGTATTCACCTCCATTATCAGATCTGAGACACTTAACCTTTTTCCTGTCTCATTCTCAACCAAATCTTTCCATTTCTTAAAAGTAGCAAACACATTAGATTTTTGTCTAATGCAATAAACCTAAGTTTTCCTAGTTGAATCATCAATAAATGTAACATAATAATGAGAGCCACCAAGAGAATGTACTTGAGCCTGTCCCCATACATATGTTTGCACAAGCTCTACCTTTTCATTCTTTTTATGTTTCCCAACCCTGAGAAATCTGACTCTCTTATGTTTTTCATAAACATAGTTTTCACAGAATTCCAAACTTACCTGTTTGAGATTTAGCAGCAACTTAATTGAGTGGAGAATCTGCATCCCCTTCTCACTCATGTGGCTAAGCCTATGATGCCACAATGTTGTATATGTTCCTGTGGAAGCTAAAGAGATAGAACAATCAGTATTATGAGGACATAAATACAACGTACCTATCCTGTCTCCTTTTGTTATCACCATTGATCATTTAGTGATCTTTCACCACTTTTCTCCAAACATAGATAAACAATCGCCATCTCCCAACTTCCCTGTTGAGATATTATTTCTTTTCATAGCAAGAATATGCCTTACATATTTTATTATCCATTCAGTTCCATTCTTTAATTTTATGTGTACCTTACCCATTACAACAATTTTATATGGTTCATCATCACCCAATAAAACATGTCCAAAATTGCCTGGAACATAATCATGAAATAATTTCCTATGGGGTGTAGCATGACATGAAGCCCTTGAATGTACTATCCAATAATCACTAGTATTATCTAATGCAAGAATCAAAGCATCTTGTAACACATCACCTGCTACATTTGCTTCCTGAGTAGTTTCCTATTGTCCATCTCCTTTCTTCTTTAGAGATTTGTAGTCTTTCTTCAGATGTCCTTTCTTTCCATAGTTCTAACACACTATCTTTCCCATTCTGAACTTGGATCTGCCCTTTCTATACTTAATTCAATTACCTGGGATTTCCTCTCTCCCTTTGTCTTCCCCCACTCTCCATGGTCAACGCATTAACTGATGTCTCACTTGTTCTTTTCCTTCGCATTTCCTCGCTAAGAATAACACCAACAACATCATCAAATTTCAAAGTGTTTGAACTAGAGATAGAGTTACTTACAACCATGACCAAGCCATTCCATCTTTTTGGCAATGAGAACAAGATTAGAAGAGCCCTAACTTCATTATCAAAGTTCACATTTATAGAACTTAGATGATTTTTAATCGTATTAAAATCATTGAAATGATCAGCAATATATCATGTTGATGTATATGTAACTTCGGAATGTATTTCATATATGTATATTGTACTACTATAGAGATGGTATTATTCCTCTATATGGAAGTGTCGTCATTTATATTGTAAGTGTCGTAACTTATACTTGATGGGTTATTAGACCACCTTGTTGGGGTTGGCCCTGTATAAGTCATGTGGGTCGAAGGGTTATTAGACCACCCTATTGGGGGTCGGCCATGTGGGTCAAAGGGTTATTAGACCACCCTATTGGGTGTTGGCCCAGTCAACATTGTGTTATGTGGTTAAGTTAAGGCCGACCTAGTAAAGGTTATTAGGCAAGTCAAGTAAAGTATAAATAGAGTGCGGGAGGCACTCTATTTCATTATTCTATTCTCTCACACACTCTCGGGAGAGTGGAGCACTTGTGGAGGAGGAGAAGCTATTGCTAGGAGATGTCTATCTCTTACGTTTGGGTGGTATCATTTCTCTATCTATCTTTGAGGAAGTTATTGGGGTTTTTCACCTTTATGGTTTTCCCTGAGTAAACTCTGTGTCTCTTGTGTGCTTGCATTATTGTGTTCATGATTGATATGCTGTAGATATGCTGTACATGTTGTTCTCTCAGTTAAGATCTTATATCAGATTGAAGTAAATTCTGAAAAATTAACATGGTATCAGAGCTAGCCTGAAAGAAGGCATGGTATGGCATGTATGACACTTGTTTCACTTGCGATACTTGGGCTTGATATAGAAAAAACAAGTCATCGTAGAAATTTTTCTATAAATACATTTCGGTGAGGTTTCAGGGTCTAACAATTGTACATGGAAAAGCTAAGATCCCCATGTACCTTGTGTCCAAAGGAAAACCTCTAATTCATTGCACTTTGTGATTTATGATCTGTACAATATAGGGTTTTTGCCTCTTCCAGATCTCAGTCATAAACAGGTGACCTTGGAAAAAAGGTCATAAATCGAGATAGGAAGCTCCAAGTGAAATTTAGTAAAAAGCGACAGGTAGTGCACAGACTATACTTTCACAAGTAATGTTTTCAGAAGTCGAAACAGAACCAGTAACACGTGGCACGTCATACAAGTTTGCTATCCTGGTTTATCCCATAAATAGGTCACGATGCGACACTTGGCATAAATCTCTCTCAGAGAATCCATTTGAGGTAAAACCTATGGGGTTAGAAAGATGACAGGTCAGGCTATCATAGGAAAATGTTTCAGACCCTGTGGATCGAAAAGTTTGGAGTTACACCAAAAACAACGAGGTACATATTTCTATCAAAACAAAATTATTTTTGAGCACCTTCATTCATGGCTTCTAGAATTTAGGGTTTCAGAGAAAGTTGGAATTTTTGTAATCGGAGACTATGGCTGGATGCTACTCATCAAAATCAAAATTTAGAGACCAAGATCAGAATTGTTGGTTGGGCAGAAGGCTGGGCTTTATTAGACCCTAATTCGGGACTTTGATCGAAAAAGTGGAAACCTAGGGCTTCTACAAAAATGGAAATTTTTTAAATTTGTGACCACGGCTGGAAGCTCCTTAGAAAAATAGAAACTTAGATCTTTGGATCGAACCTTTTGATTGGGTAGAAGGGTGGGATTTATCAAACCCTAGTTCGAGGTCATGTCTAGTGAATCCGAAAGTTTCAAAGGCAAATTTGAGGGGTGAAACTTTACAATTTCCAAATTCTGAATATACTGGCTTGATCAGCTCATCAAGGTGCATCTTTCTATCATTTCAGAAGTTTGAAATTCAAAGTTTTAATTTTTATGGTTTCTCTAACAAACCCTAATCCAGCTCTAGATCTAGTTCCTGCAAATCAAGTGGATTGGGTTAATCCTAGAAGAGAATGGATTGGTCACTTGCATAAGTGAAGAAGTTCCTGTTTCAGAGGGAGATGAGGCTAAGGCCTTACATAAGAATATTACAAGCAATCTTGATAGGTATGACTCATCCAGGTATGTTTCGAGATTTGTTCATGAATAAGTTTATGATATGTTTGTCTTCATGTTATTACGGTTAGTACAATCTTGATTAAATTTAGACTTGTCATATCACCTTCATAAAATTATGAATGCATGATATTCATTGATTAGGGTGTTGACACTTATGATTGTACTAATGCATTATGGTGTTGTATGAGGTTTATGTTGTCCGCTAACATGAAAGGTACACCAAAAAAAAAGACAAATCATGTTCTAGTTCAAGAACATATGATCATGATGACATGAGGACAAAGATTCATCCATTATCATGAATCACTTAGAAGATCTATTTGTGAGGTATGTATAACTTGGTTCTATAATGGTTAACCTATGAGATATGCAGGTTACTAGCACAAGTCATTGAAGAGAACAAGAAGACATTATGTGGGTATGTTAGACATAACTAGATAACATACCAATCCAGGTAAGTTTTTCCTATATCAAGTTAGAATCCTACCTTGTGTTAGGATCCCTGATATAAGTATACTTGGTATGATTGGTTATGTTTATTCATAAAGTTAGAAATGTAAGTAATCAAGGGTTTATGCATTTTATGTCTCTTATCTTGATTGATGATTTAACTAACCAGAAGAGTCCTATGATCAAATAAGAATATGCATGAGTAAAAGAAGACTTCCTTGAAACCTTGAATACTAATGTTTATTATCTGTGTTTGAAATGATCATGACTATACATGTATAAGATTATTGTGTTTTGATAGTATTAAGATTATACTAATGAATGTGTGATTATGTATGAGACCTCGAGGATAACACAATGATGATACTAATAAGAATGCATAGTGATGGATATAAGTTCAAGGATAGGTAATCCAGGAAGCAAAGATCAAGAGGGAGCACACTCCAGTTGTTCCTGCAATGAAGCAAAGATCAAGAGGGAGCACACTCCAGTTGTTCCTACAAGAAAGAAAAGATCAAGAGGGAGAACACTCCAGTTGTTCCTGCAAGGAAGCAAAGATCAAGAAGGAGCACACTTCAGTAGTTTCTGCAAGGATGCAGATATTTAGAGGGAGTTGACCACTTGTCACAATCCACATCAAAATGGAGTTGCAGAAAAGAAGCAAAGACTAAGAGGGAGTCAACCCAACAAACAAACAAAGATAAGTATTTGAATATTTTAAATAATACTATTCAATAATGTATATACTCATGTTCCTAGAATTAGGTTGTGTATTATGCATATTAGAATAGTTGCATTGATGAACAGTATACTACTAATATACATGGGTAAGTGGCCTATGGCACTGTACAACATTCCATTGCTACTTATCTAGAATGAAACCTCTTTGCTGACATGTTGGGAGTTGTGCACACTCTTAACAATGTTCTGGTAGAGATTGGAAGGCATCTAGAAAGTTACGGGATATGGATAAATGTTGTATTGAAGCATTGGCTAAGATAATTGCATGACTGTATGACATATTTCTTATGTGTAAGAATTTGTTCTGAAAACTATGAGATGTTTTCTAATCATGCAATTTAACTTGTTGTGTAAGAAAGATTGTATACCATCACCTACAAAAGAAGGACTACAAAATTTGTTCAGCAACAAAGTTATCTATTGAAAATATTGAAGATATTGAAGTTCCCAGGATCTGGGAAGAATGCCATGATCGAGGAGTACCAGTCGATCATGAAGATGTTTGGGGTGTAGTCCCAAGACCTGAAGGGGAGTCTGTAGTGACTTCCAAGAGGATCTAGAAGATCAAGCATGCTGCAGGTGGTAGCATAGAGACTTTTTCTCCTGTAGCCAGATACACTTCCATTAGATCTATACTGGCTTTGGCTGCAGTAATGAAATGGAAGATACACCAGATGGATTTCAAGACAACTTTCTTGAATGGTGTAGTTGAAGACGAAGTGTATGTGGAGAAGCCACTTGGTTCTGAGACACATGACAGGGAGTCATATATGTGCAGAACTTGGTATGGTAGGATAGACAACTTTCTATCCAGTTGTTGATGTATATGTAACTTCGGAATGTATTTCATTTATATATTTATTGTACTCCTATAGAGATGTATTATTCCTCTATATGGAAGTGTCGTCATTTGTATTGACAAGTGTCGCAAGTATGTTAACTTGCCGATGGGTTATTAGACCACCTTGTAAGGGGTCGGCCTAATATAATGTAATATGAAGTTATTGTACCTAGCTAGACAAGTCATCCCCATAAGGTTATTGGGAAAACAGGACAAGTATAAATAGAGATCAAGAGATCTCTATTTGGATCACTTTAGAAATCACACTTCCTTCACTCAGAAAGTGGCGCACTTGTGAGGAAGAGGGTCAGCTGATAAGAGGAGTCTATCTCTTGTACTTTGGTTTTGCTATTGCTCTATCTATCTCCGAGGAAGTTGTGGAGTTTTTCACCTTATGGTTTTCCCCACGGAAAATCTGTTTGTCTATTGTCTCTCATGCTTGTGCTTCTTGTGATGATTGACATGCTTGTTATGATTGATATGCATTGATGTACTGTACATGTTATTCGCTCAGTAAAGATCCTAGAGTATTGTGAATTAATGCTCAAAATTAACATGGTATCAGAGCTTCCCTGAGAAGAAGATATTGTGCAGTGGCGAAAACTAGGGTTTCTTGTTTTTGGGTTTCTCTCCACAGATTTTGGAAAAGAAATATGATGGATTGACTCTCCTTAGCAAGGTGAATCTATTTGTCCAATCAGAATTCAGTTCTGAGCACTTTCAATTTTGGACCTAAAAATTAGGGTTTCCACAAAAATAGGAATTCCTGAAATCTGAAGACATAGCTGGAAGCTCCTTGGAAAAATCGAAGTTTAGAGATTTGGATCGATATTTGTGGCTGGATAATTCTCTGGGAAATTCAAACCCTAATTCAGAGTCCTCCCTAGTGAACCCTAGAAGACAAAAAGGCATTTCTGAAGGGTGAAGCTTTGCAGATCTCAAATTTTGAATACACCAAGATGATCAGCTCATCAAAGCGCATCTTTCTATCCTTTCAGAAAGTTGAAATTCACATTTTGAATTTTTAGGGTTTTTTCGACAAACCCTAATCCTGTACCATATCTAGTTTTCAACAAAACAAGTGATAAGACCTAAATCTCTTCTATTTCCATTTGAAGTACTCTTTAAAATGTATCACCACACCAAGCTTGAGGATAAGCTTGAAGGGGTTGATAACTTTCGATCTTAGAAGTATAGGATTGGGTTAATCCTGGAAGAAAATGAATTGGACTCCTACATCAGCTCTGAGGTCCCTATCCCAGAGGATGAAGAGGCTAAGGTATTTCATAAGAAGAACTTGGTCAAGGCAAAGAGAATCATTGATGATTCTATCAAAGACCATCTCATACCACATGTGTCATCTCTAAAGACACCCTAGGAGATGTTTGACTCCTTGACCAAGTTCTTTGAAGGGAAGAACATAAACCAGAAGATGACTCTGTGGAATCAATTGAAAGGAGTCAAGATGTTGAATGGAGAGACCATTCAATCTTATTTCTCCAAAGTCTCTCAGATCAAGGAACAACTTGAAGCTGTGGATGAAGTAGTGGACAATTGTGAAGTTGTTATGACCACTCTGAATGACCTACCTAGGTCATGGGACTCCTTTATTCAAGGAATCTGTGCAAGAAAGAAATTGATCTCTTTCAGTAGACTATGGGAGAAATGTTCTCAAGAAGAAGCTAGGCTTTTGGCACGAGAAGAATAGATGGGGAATGAAGATCAAGCTCTCACAGCTCACACCAAGGGAAGCAAGGTTAAGAGGGAGAAATCTCATAACAAGAAACATTCGCACCCTTATCACAAGAAGAAATATCTATCTCATGTTCTATGTTTGGAATGTAATGAAATGGGACACTTTGCTTCAAATTGTCCCAAGAAGAAGAAATACAACAACTTCAACAACAAGAAGAAGAATAACAAAATAAGATATCATGCTCATGTTGCTGAGGATGATGAACCTCCCAAGAAGAAAGCTAGAGCAAAAAGTGATGATGATGACTCATTAAGTGAAGAAGAGTATGTTCTAATATCTTCTCTCACAAGTACTATCTCTCATGGTTGTAATGATTCGTTAATTGACAATGGGGCTTCCAAACACATGATTGGGTTTAAAGAATCTTTTGTAAACCTATCTGAACATGAATCACCCCATAAGGTGAAACTTGGGGATGATTATCAATACCCTATCAAAGTAAGTGGGGAAGCCTCCTACAACCTAGAATCTGGAAAGTCCTTAAAGATGAAAGATGTGTTATTTGTACCTGGGCTCAAGAAGAATCTACTCTCCATCTCTGCATTAGATGCAAAAGGTATGAGGGCTGCATTTGTAGATGGCCAATTCCTAATGTGGCCAAAGGGTAAAACTATTGATGATGCAGTGGTGATTGGAGAGCAATAGGGAGGATTGTATAAATTGAAGGGACAACCTGAACATGCCATGGTGCATGATTCCATGGAGCCAAGTGAACTTTGGCATAGAAGACTTGCACATATGCACTACAGAGCATTACCAATTGCAAGTAAGGCTGTACAAGGTCTTCTTGAAATTAAGATCAAGCATGAAGGTGTTTGCAAAGGATGTGCAAAAGGAAAGAACATAAAGAAGGCATTTCCAAGTAGTGAAAGCAAGGCAAAAAGTATCTTGAAAATTATCCACTCTAATGTATGCGGCCCGATGTCATCCAGCTCTATGAGTGGGTATGTTTACTATGTCTCTTTCATTGATGACTTCTCCAGGAAGACTTGGGTTTATTTCTTGAAGAACAAAGATGAAGTGCTTGACAAGTTCAAGCAATTCATGCCTTGATGGAAAATCAAACTGATAAGAAAATAAATACATTTAGATCAGACAATGGCGGAGAATTCATTTCGGGTGACTTCAAGAAGCTATGCAGTGATTAAGAGGGATTTTACTGCTCCCTACAATCCACAACAGAATGGAGTTGGAGAAAGGAAGAATAGAACAATCATGGAAGCAGCACGGGCAATGTTGCATGACCAGGATCTACCCATGCATCTATGGGAAGAAGTAGCTAGGACAGGTAATCCAGGAAGCAAAGATCAAGAGGGAGCACACTCCAGCAGTTCATGCAAGGAAGCAAATATTGAGAGGGAGTCCACCCGACAACAAATAAACAAAGATAAGTATTTGAATTGTCATTTCTTGTATCTTTGATTGTTTAAATAATACTGTTCAATGATGTATATACTTATGTTCCTAGACTTAAGTTGTGTATTTTGCATATTTGCATTAATGAACAATATACTACTAATATGCATATGATGGGTAAGTGGCCTATGGAACTGTACAACATTCCATTTCTACTTATCTAGAATGAAACCTCTTTGCTGACATGTTGGGAGTTGTGCACACTCTTAACAATGTTCTGGTAGAGATTGGAAGGCATCTAGAAAGTTACGGGATATGGATAAATGTTGTATTTAAGCATTGGCTTAAATAATTGCATGACTGTATAACATATTTCTTTATGTGAAAGAATTTGTTCTGAAAATTATGAGATGTTTCTAATCATGCAATTTAACTTGTTTTGTAGGAAAGACCATATACCTTCACCTACAAAAGAAGGACTACAACATTTTTTCAAGCAACAAAATTATCTATTGAAGATATTGAAGATATTGAAGTTCCCAGGATATGGAAAGAATGCCATGATCCGTCGATCATGAAGAACGATGTTTGGGATGCAGTCCCAAGACCTGAAGGGAAGTCTGTTGTGACTTCCAAATGGATCTACAAGATCAAGCATGTTGCAGATGGCAACATAGAGAAATACAAGGCAAGATTCATAGCTCGTGGCTTCTCTCAGAAAGAGGGAATAGATTATGAAGAAACTTTTGCTCCTGTAGCCAGGTACACTTCCATCAGATCAGTACTTGCTCTAGCTATGGTGATGAAATGGAAGATATACCAGATGGATGTCAAGACAACTTTCTTGAATGGTGTAGTCGAGGAGGAAGTGTATGTGGAACAACCACTTGGTTTTGAGACACATGTCAGGGAGTCATATGTGTGCAGACTGAAGAAAGCCTTATATGGCTTGAAGTAAGCTCCCAGGACTTGGTATGGTAGGATGGATGGTTTTCTATCCATTTTGAGCTTTACCAAGAGTAAAGCAGATTCCAACCTTTATTACAAGGTTGAGGAAGGAAATCCTCTGATTCTACTCCTGTATGTGGATGACCTGTTTGTAACAGGAGATGACAGATTGATTGCCGATACAAAGAGGAAGCTTGCTGCCGAGTTCGATATGAAGGACTTAGGGATGATGCACTATTTTCTAGGTATGGAGGTGTGGCAGAATGCAGATGGGATCTTCCTTGGACAAGGGAAGTATACAGGTAGATATCCTAAAGAGGTTCGGGATGATGGATTGCAAGGCCATGGCCACACCTATGGCATAAAACCTGAAGCTCTTATGTGATGCTTCATCTGAGCCGGTTGATGTCTCTATGTATCGTCAGATGATTGGGTCCTTGATGTACCTGACGAACACGAGACCAGATATTTGCTTTGCGGTGAACACATTGAGCCAGTTCCTAACGGATCTAAGGAGTGTTCACCTAGTTGCTGTAAAGCATATTCTGAGGTACTTGAAGGGTACAGTTGATTATGGGCTCAAGTATGAAGCGAGTCAAAAGTTTAACTTGCAGGGTTATGTTGATTCAGATTGGGCAGGTAGTGCTGCAGATAGGAAGAGCACATCTGGGTGTTTTTTCAATATGGGATTAGGTGTGATCTCTTGGTTTAGCAGGAAGCAGTCCTGCGTAGCATTGAGTACAGTTGAGGCAGAGTATGTTGTAGCTTGTTCGGCTAGTTGTGAGGCAGTATGGCTTCGGAAGCTACTGTCAGAGTTATTTGATCTCTCGTTGGAGACTACTGGTATCTTTTGTGATAACCAGAGTTGTGTGAAGTTGTCTGAGAACCTGGTGTTCCACGACACGTCGAAGCACATTGAGATCAAATATCACTATATCATGGATATGGTGCAGAGAGGAGCAGTGAAGCTCCTATATGTTGCAACAGATGAGCAGATTGCATATGTGCTGATGAAGCCACTAGCCAGAGTGAAGTTCAAGTACTTTAGAGAGAGGCTTGGTGTCCTTTAGATTGATGACACTTCAAGGAAGAAGTGATGGAGACATTTGCTGAAGCCATTCCAAGCATGGTGGAAGGAGGATCCTTCACATGGCTATGTATGTAAGCGCTGGATGATGAGTATCAGGATGATGCTCCAGTTACTACTCTATATATGTATCGTGTTGGATGTTGGATATGATTAGTTGGATCATGTATATGTATATGTATGTACGCATCATGTTGGATGTTGGATATGATCAGTTGGATCATTTATATGTATATGTATGTATGCATCATGTTGGATGTTGGATATGATTAGTTGGATCATTTATATGTATATATATGTACGCATCATGTTGGATGCTTTGATCAGTGTGATCATGTATTTGTATATGTATCAGGTGGATACTTGTATGATCAGGTAGATCATATATTAGTATATGTATCAAGTGGATACTTGTATGATCAGGTAGATCATGTACTTATGTATGTATCAGGTGGATGCATTATGTATATCAGATGGATGTATTTGTATGATCAGGTAGATCATGTATGATGATATGTATTAGGTAGATACTTTGTATGCATCAGATGGATATACTGTTTGATCAGGATGATCACAGATGACGAGCTTCAGGATGTTGCTCCAGATGATATGCATCAGGTTGATGTTATGATGATGATCAGGATGATCACAGATGAGGAGCTTCAGGATGTTTCTCTAGATGATATGCATCAGGTTGATGGTATGATGATGATCAGGTTGATCATGTGATGATGTACATTTGGATGATGTATGGAGAGTATCGGTTTGATACTCTGTGGCCGTGGATAGGTTGTGCAGGTAGCATAGAAAAGATCCTTTAAAATCTGGACATGTAGAACGGTGTGCTCATAATAGCCTGGGTTTCTCTATCGAGATCCGGACAGGTAGAGCAGTGTGCTCGTAACATCCTGGGATGCTCTGAGTAGGTTTTGCTACAGTTTCGCATAGAAAAGATCCTTTAAAATCCGGACAGGTAGAACAGTGTGCTCGTAACATCCTGGGATGCTCTGAGTATGTTTTGCAAAAGTTCACATAGAAAAGATCCTTTAAAATCCAGACAGGTAGAGCGGTGTGCTCATAATAGCCTGGGATGGTCTATCGAGATCCAGACAGGTAGAGCGGTTTGCTCGTAACATCCTGGGATGCTCTGAGTAGGTTTTGTGAAGATCAACATGTAAAAGAACCTATAGTCTGCGCTAGGTTTTGTTGATGCATGTAATTAGTCCTAGGTTCCACAGTATGGCCAGTGATGATGAATACCTATAGGTGGTGGGCCTACATCCAGTATGAAAAAGGATTGGCTCTGTAGAACTTCCTATGATGAGTAGATTCAGAGATTGATCGAGATAGCAGCAGCAGTGACGATGATGATGATTCGAGGATGATGATTCGCTGATAATGATCCAGAGAAGAAGACTTGTGCTAGATTATCTGTGTTGAGAAATACCTTCCTAGTTAAGAGGGAGTGTTGATGTATATGTAACTTCGAAATGTATTTCATTTATATATTTATTGTACTCCTATGGAGATGTATTATTCCTCTATATGGAAGTGTCATCATTTGTATTGAGAAGTGTCACAAGTATGTTAACTTGCCGATGGGTTATTAGACCACCTTGTAAGGGGTCGACCTGATATAATGTAATATGAAGTTATTGTGCCTAGCTAGACAAGTCGGCCCCATAATGTTATTGGGCAAACAGGACAAGTATAAATAGAGAATGGGATATCTCTATTTGGATCACTTCAGAACTCACACTCCACTTGGAAAGTGGCGCACTTGTGAGGAAGAGGATCAGTTGCTAAGAGGAGTCTATATCTTGTACTTTGGTTGTGCTATTTCTCTATATATCTCTAAGGAAGTTGTGGGGTTTTTTACCTTAGGGTTTTCCCCATGAAAAATCTGTGTGTCTATTGTTTCTCATGCTTTTGATTCTTGTGATGATTGACATGCTTGTTATGATTGATATTCATTGATATACTGTACATGTTATTCTCTCAGTAAAGATCCTAGAGTATTGTGAATTAATGCTCAAAATTAACACCAGTTTGGGATTTACCAAGAGTAAAGCGGATTCCAACCTTTACTACAAGGTTGAGGAAGGCAATCCAGTGATACTACTTTTGTATATGGATGACCTGTTTATTACAGGTGAATATAGATTGATTATTGACACGCAGTGGAAGCTTGCTGCCGAGTTCGAGATGAAGAACTTGTGGATGATGCACTACTTTCTAGGCATGGAGGTGTGACAGAGTGTAGATGGAATCTTCCTTGGACAAGGGAAGTATGCAGTAGAGATCCTGAAGAGGTTCGGGATGATGGACTGCGAGGACATGACAGCACCCATGGCATCAAACCTGAAGCTTCTGTGTGATGCTTCATCTGATTCGGTTGATGTCACGATGTATCGTCAGATGATTGGTTCCTCTATGTACCTGATGAACATGAGACCAGATATTTGCTTTACAGTGAACACATTGAGCCAGTTCTTGACAGATTCGAGGAGTTCTCACCTAGTTGCTTTAAAGCATATTCTGAGGTACCTGAAGGGTATAGTTGATTATGGGCTCAAATATGATGCAAATCAAAAGTTTAACCTGCAGGGTTATGTTGATTCAGATTGGGCAGGCAGTGCTGCAGATAGGAAGAGCACATCTGGGTGCTGCTTCAGTATGGGATCAGGTGTGATCTCCTGGTTTAGCAGGAAGCAGTCCTGTGTAGCACTGATTACAGCCGAGGCAGAGTATGTTGCAGCATGTTTAGCTAGTTGTGAGGCAGTATAGCTTCGGAAGCTACTGTCTGACTTATGTGATCTCCCGTTGGATGCTACTGGTATCTTCTGTGATAACTAGAGTTGTGTGAAGTTGTCTGAGAACTTGATGTTCCATGATAGGTTGAAACACATTGAGATCAAATATCACTATATCAGGGATATGGTGTAGAGAGGAGCAATGAAGCTCATGTATGTTGCGACGGATGAGCAGATTGCAGATGTGCCGACAAAGCCACTAGCTAGAGTGAAGTTCGAGTACTTCAGAGAGAGGCTTGGTGTTCTCCAGATCGACGACACTTTGAGGAAGAAGTGATGGACACATTTGCTGAAGCCATTCCAAGCATGTTGGAAGGAGGATCCTTCACATGGCTATGGATGTAAGCGCTGGATGATGAACATCAGGAGGATGTTGCAGTTACTGCTATGTATGTATGCATCATGCTGGATGTTGGATATGATCAGTTGGATCATTTATATGTATATGTATGTACGCATCATGTTGGATGCTGGATATGATCAGTTGGATCATTTATATGTATATGTATGTATGCATCATGTTGGATGCTGGATATGATCAGTTGAATCATTTATATGTATTTGTATATGCATCATGTTGGATGCTTGGACCATGTATCTGTATATGTATCAGGTGGATACTGTGTATGATCAGGTAGATCAATTATGTTGATATATATCAGGTGGATACATTGTGTGGATCATGTATCTATGTATGTATCAGGTGGATCATGTATGGTGATATGTATCAGATAGATACTTGGTATGCATCAGGTAGATGCATTGTATGATTAGGATGATCATGATGACGATCTTCAGGATGTTTCTCCAAATGATATGTATCAAGACAGTACAATGATGAAGATCAGTATGATCATGAGCATTAGGATGATGCTTCGTGCGATGATGATCAGTTAGATCATGAGTATCAGGTTGATACTTGGAGGTCAAAGATGATATGTGGCAGGTTGTGCAAATAGCATGTAATCAGTCCTCAAAAATATGATAGGTTGAGCAATGTGCTCGTAATCAGTCCTGGGATGAGGTATTAATATGTAGTATGTAATCAGTCCTCATAGATACGATAGGTTGAGCTGTGTGCTCGTAATTAGTCCTGGGATTAGGTATTACTACGGAGACATGTAATCAGTCCTAGAGATCTGATAGGTTGAGCTGTGTGCTCGTAATAAGTCTTGGGATGCTCTTTAGAGATCTTTCCAATCGTGCTGTGGAACATAAATGTTCCTGGGATGCTCTTTAAATGTATTGTTGATTCACATGTAATCAGTCCTGGAGATCCGAGAGGTTGAGCTGTGTGCTCATAATAAGTTCTAGGATTCTCTTTAGAGATCTTTCCGGTTGTGCTGTGGCACATAAATGTTCCTGGGATGCTCTTTAAAGGTATTGTGAAGGGGATGCATGTAATCAGTCCTAGGAGATCTTGCCAGTCGTGCTTAGGCACATAAATGTTCCTGGGATGCTCTTGTCAGGTATTGCATCAGCACATAAAATTAGTCCTGAGAGACCACCTCTATCAGACCATTCGCACAGATGATGAAGACTTGTAGGTGGTGGGCCTATATCTAGTATGAAAAAGGATTGGCTCTGTAGAACTTCCTATGACGAGTATATTCATAGATTGATTGAGATAGCAGAAGTAGTGACGATGACGATGACTCGATGACGATTATCCAGTGACGATGATCCAGAGAAGAATACTTGTGCTAGAAGACCTGTGTCGAGAAATACCTTCCTAGTTAAGAGGGAGTGTTGATGTATATGTAACTTCAGAATGTATTTCATATATGTATATTGTACTCCTATAGAGATGGTATTATTCCTCTATACGGAAGTGTCATCATTTATATTGTAAGTGTTGTAACTTATACTTGATGGGTTATTAGACCACCTTGTTGGGGTCGGCCCTGTATAAGTCATGTGGGTCGAAGTGTTATTAGACCACCCTATTGGGGGTCGGCCATGTGGGTCAAAGGGTTATTAGACCACCCTATTGGGTGTTAGCCCAGTCAGCATTGTGTTATGTGGTTAAGTTAAGGCTGGCCTAGTAAAGTTTATTAGGAAAGTCAAGTCAAGTATAAATAGAGTGCGGGAGGCACTCTATTTCATTATTCTATTCTCTGACACACTCTCGGTAGAGTGGCACACTTGTGGAGGAGGAGACGCTATTGCTAGGAGATGCCTATCTCTTATGCTTGGGTTGTATCATTGCTCTATCTATCTCTGAGGAAGTTATTGGGGTTTTTCACCTTTATGGTTTTCCCCAAGTAAACTCTGTGTCTCTTGTGTGCTTGCATTATTGTGTTCATGATTGATATGTTGTAGATATGCTATACATGTTGTTCTCTCAGTTAAGATCCTATATCAGATTGAAGTAAATTCTGAAAAATTAACATACCCACCTTCCGACATCTTCATATTAAATAAACGTTTCATTAGAAATACCTTGTTGGAGGCATAGGGTTTTTCATACAAATTACCCAATGCACCCATTAAACCCTCCGTTGTCTTTTATTTTGAGATATTGAAAGCCACTAATGAAGCTAGACACAGCTGAATTGTTCCCAGTGCCTTTCTTTCAAGAACATCCCATTCTTCATCCTTCATAGTCGTTGACTTTTTTGCTTTTCCTCCCAATGGTAGGAATAGATCGTTCTGGTACAGATAGTCCTCCATTTGCATCTTCCAGAACTGGTAGTTTTGGCTGTTAAATTTCTCAACCTTAAACTTTCCTTCTTCTGTCATTGCTCCCACTCGAACCAAGAACCCTTCTTTCCTCCAAGTTTATCTACCAAATAGACCTTTGGCTCTGATACCAATTGTTAGAAAAATAGGATTGCAGAGAAATAACAATAAACAAGATACACATATAAATAACATAAACACAATACAAGAGATACACCAACATAACATGGTTCACCCAATATGAGTCACATCCATGGAGAAATTGCTAGTCCTTTTATTATTATACCATCCAAAAAATGAAGGGATACAACTCGTAGCATATCTGCTGCAAATTCCTCTTCACTCTCTCTCAGTCTCTCTTACACAATCACATAGATCTTTACTATAATACAATACATTACACATCTGTATTACAATGTATTCCTTTTAAAGGGGAATTAACATGGGAAAATACCACGGGCTACCCAAAACCATGCGCTCGTAAACTGTTGGCCAACAAACAACCCAAAATTTTCTTATGGGGGCCCACTAGCCCCCAAACCCCCCATCCAGGGGGGGATGGTCCCCCCTGGACACTCGTGGGGGTGCGATTGCCCCCCACATCCCCCGCTAGGATGAGTGTACATTCCACCTGCATGTCATAAAATTTGGGTACAAACACGGTTGAAACAACAAGATCTCTGAATCAGGAATATCGGGCTCCACAACTAATAATAGTGACCCTCCCAGAACCCTACTAAGACCAACAATTATCCATGCACATCTTCAAAATACCATATCTATAAATTTATCCAGCAAAATATTTTATTGAATTCATCACAACATATAATTATTTTTAAACAAAATACAAAGCAAAACAACTCAGAAATCATAGATCTAGTTCCATTCATTTTACAATAGCAAACCATATAGTAGAAACAAACAATGACACCTCCACTAACCTGAGAAATCACTCTTATCCTGGAATGTCGAAGGCTTTCAAAATCCCACCTCAAGTTTCCTTTCAAATTCTAATCGAATAAATTCCATTGGAAACCACCCTACCACTCTCAAAAGGTACTCTTATTCCTATGGGACCCCGAGCCGCAACGGGATTGAATACACGAAATTGATAGCATAGCCAAGGTATGTTGATTAATACCAAGAGGCCCCCAACCTCATTCGTATAATGATGAAACACACACCCTCAAAATTCACTGTCTAACTCAGCGTAACCTATGACGTCCAACAATAGGGTAAAAGGAGATGAGAGCCTCATTCCCTCTTTGTCTCTTTATATCGATTTTTTCAATATTTTCCATGCATCTCATCCATGCACATGCATGATGAGTATTATTAATTTACTTTTTCAATTTTTATTATTCACCCTTTCTAAGTGTCGCTTTTTCTCCTATTTGAGTGTGTGCATGGTGTTACTACTTTTAGAAATATAGTAATTTATTTTCTTTTCTTCATTCACAATTTAAATCCTATTTTCATTTAAACAATTATCCTAGATTTGTGTGTGTGCATGGTAGTTAATAAATTTGCAATAATCTAATTCTTTGAAAACACACATTCTTACCCACCCTTTAGTATTTTATTTTTTACTGTAGCATTCTTGTTGTGACGGGAATATTAAGGGTTCCATTCTCCTCACATTCCCTTCAAATATCCCTTTTGTGGTGGGGACTGGTACGACAACTAATACCTCATTAACTCAGTTCAGGCGACCTTGTTGAGGGACTAATGGTTCTTGGGGAATAAGGCCGAGTCCTTATTGCATGTCCCCAAGTCTAAGCCTTGTAAGTGACCGAATCCATGGCCTACCCTCAAGGAAACACACATTTGATGATAAAAATCATCTCTGTCTTTTCAATTTTAAGTGTGGAGTAATTGCTAGTCTTACATCTTCTTCACATTCATCCCCATTACCTAATGTGGACCGACTAGAAATCACAATCTAGTACTTGCACGTAAATACTATATGTATCAAATATTTCTAATTAAAAAATGATATATTAATTACATTAGGTCAACATCACCTGTCATGGATACCCTGATTGAATCCAAAGCGCACTTAGTATCGACGTTGTTATCAGTCAAATTGGCACTTCTCCGTCCATGACCACATTTCTCTATCGGTCACACAAAAGGACACTATGGATGGAAGAGATTACTTGACCATAGATTATTTGGATCTGAACCTTGCAATATTTTCCTCAAAAACATATTTTTATGACTATTTTGAAGCATAGCCGCGACTTTGATATCTTCTAACACGTGGTTTAGCAACGGGTGTCTCTAAAGACAACCCGCGGGTATCAGCTAAAATTGTTGCACCCGCTAGCTACAAGACATGATAGACGTGATTCTTTCGCTAGATATCCAAAGGAATACTCGCAGGTGTCTTTAAAAATATCAAAAAAATGTATAAAATGATTAATTATGGATTAGTTGAGATAGTTATCCAACTACCTTAACTTCCCAGATCAAGTTCCTTTCGAGCATAACCTCCTATCCTTGCCATAAGTACAAGGGGAGGGGATTAAGAAATTGATCTTATCTTAAGATCCAATGTTATGTTGGAGGAATACTTACTCAAGAGAGAAGATCAGGAACCCAGGGTTTGATTACAACAGTGCCCATTGCTTCACAAGTATAATCAGTTGTTATTGATGCAAATAAAATTAGAGATTTCCCTTCCAATAACACTTGTATTTGTATAAAATTGACGTTTGAATCTGTCATATGAACATATATATGAGTTTACATTTCAATTGTTTATTTTTGTGTAGTCAAATTGCTTTGAGAAAGGTAGTTTGTGTGTTTGCAGGATCATTAGTTGGAGCAATGTAGCAGTGAATCAAGAAGATTGGATTTCGAAAGCTTGGATCAACCGTCAATTATACAGGTATGAACTTCATCTTGAATCCTATTTCTTTTATGAATGGAAAGAAGTGTTGAATGTTACATGTATTTTATTTTCTGTTTCTGCAATAAAATTTGATGTATGTTAGTGACCTCCTTTTCCCAGTCATAGTTGTTAAACCGCACAACAGAATTGGCGAATCCTCAGGGGAAAAGTTGTTTCTGCTTTGGGGATTCTTGAGATACTTTCTTTCAGTTTTTTATCAACTTTTATGTCTCTGTGAAGGTTATTAGGGTTTTTACCATCCCTATGCTTGACTCAATTGTGGTATGATCTTCAATTTTCTTTCTTTTTTAAACCTTTTAAAGCACACCCATGAGTTTATGATACTTACAGTCGCGGTTATCTTTCCCTACCCACAATTTTCCTATATCTGTACCTGTGAGTCACTCGCGTGACTCTGCAATTATAGTCGTGGTGATCCGGATTTTATGAGCAGAAAGAAATGAATACAGATTATTATCAGATGCTTAACACAAAATAACAGAGATACAGTAAAACTGGTTTTCTATTCAATAAGGAAATAAGCTAGAACTGTAAAATGCAGCGGAAAACAAGCTTGCTGGAATGGTGGCGGCTTATCTCTGAGAAGAGATGTGACGGCTGCTCTCATTTTGCAAGAAGATGGTTACAATGAGGCTCTCAAGGCCTTTTTACAATAAACAGGAATGTCAAAAACCCTAGACATCCAAAAACCTAACCCTAGGAGATGAAGTGCCAAAAGTCTTGTGGGCCCCGTTTGGGTAAGTTAGTACATCAACTTCCCAGGGTCGTAACTTTTGCATACGATCTCCATTTGGGGCACTCGGTAGCCCGTTGGAAAGGTCTATCCGAGATTTACAACTTTCGACTGGGGCCAAATGCATGCCGGAGGCAACCATTTGGCCCCCCAAATTGCCAAAAAAAGTCGTTTAGGGCCTCAAAATGGCCCCGGAAGTTCAGGACCCGAAAAACTGCTAAAAATAGTACAATACCAAAATTGCCATAAAACTGTTTTGAGCCAGTTGGAAAGGTGGGTGGCCACCAATATCCACCTGGATCAATCCTCCCTCCTTAGGAAGTAATGGTCTCCATTGCGTTGAGTTACCCCATCAGATGAGGAAATTTCTGCTGAATTTGGCCTTGGGTGAGCCACTTGCCTTGGTGCAGGAGCTGCCCTGCTTTGACAACTCGATAAAGCTGGATCCTTTGATGTCGAGTTCCCTTGATCTGTGTGTCTGCAATATGATCACTGGATGCTTGTTGTAGGCAGTCAGGGTTGAGCTCTGTTGGTGTCAACTTCTCTGCTATCTATGAGGTGTCTAACAGTGGTGGGAAATATGGCCGAAGGAGAGCCACATTGAAGACTGGATGCAGACCCAGGAAGGGGGGAATGTTGAGCTCAAAAGCATTGTCACCCACCGCCTTGGTGATGGTGTACGGCCCATAATGGAGTGGGCGAAGCTTTCGATGGGGCCCTGTAAGGCGTTCTTTCTGCAAATGCAACCAAACTTTGTCACCCACCTGAAACTTATGTGGCACCCGATGTTGATCATGGCGTTGCTTGTACTTGGTATTAGACTTCCGTAGAATATCCTGAACCTGTTGGAGGATATGCTGGATCCGTTCAATGAACCGGGCGGCTTTGTTAGCTTCTGGGGACGAGTTGGCCGAGTTGGTCGCAAGGGGAAGTGCAACATCCATGGGGCCCAATGGTTGGAATCCCAACCCCACCTGAAAGGGGCTGTGGCCAGTTGAGCTATGCAAGGCTCGGTTGTAGCTATGTTGGACATAGGGGAGACTCTCATCCCATGTGCGGGGGTGTGTTGAATTGTACATGCGTAGGATATGTACGACCATACGGTTGACGACCTCCGTTTGTCCATCGGTCTGGGGGTGGAAGGCAGTGGATTTGGTGAGCTTGGTATCCACCAGTGACCAGAGGCTTGACCAGAATGAGCTGAGGAACCGACTGTCACGGTCTGAGATAATGGTCTGTGGGATCCCAAAATGTACCCATACTCGTTCAAAGAAGAGCTTGGCAGTGGCTTCTGCTGTGATGTTCTTCTTGCAAGCGGCTAGAATCGCCATCTTGGAAAAGCGATCAACAACCACGAAAACACAGTCATTTCCCCTCATGGTGGACGGGAGGCCCGACATGTAGTCCATTGAGATGGATTCCCACGGCCTGTCAGGAGTAGGCAGAGGGGTGTATAGGCCCTGTTTCTTAGTGGTCGGTTTGGAAA
This sequence comes from Larix kaempferi, assembly GCA_027924585.1. NCBI lineage: Eukaryota > Viridiplantae > Streptophyta > Pinopsida > Pinales > Pinaceae > Larix > Larix kaempferi. Next base: position 1,468,532 of record BSBM01001430.1, on the reverse strand, counting down.
TAGCGCAAGCGGTGCAGGACCTGATATACTTGCCGACATCCTGTCGAAGTTTCGGCCAGTAGAAATGTTTCTGCAACACTGCCACTGTCTTTTCGACGCCAAAGTGTCCTGCCACCCGACTATAGTGAGCTTCCCAAATCAGCTTCGCACGCTCGCTTGATGGAACGCAGAGATGGCCCAGATGACACAACAACCCGTCCTGAAGATGGAAATTAGCAACCACTGAGTTGGTGCCCAACATTTGATAGGTGGCGGAGAAGTCAGGGTCTGTCTCATATAGGTGAGGCCATCCGGAGGTCTCGTGGCCACAAGAGTCTAGCACCGTGGTAAGTGCCGTGACTGGAGGTCGACTGAGGCAGTCAGCAACTCGGTTGGTACTCCCTGTTTTATATTTGATGTTGAGGTGGAATTGCTGTAAATATGTTGACCACTTCTGATGGCGGTCATTCTGCAACTTTCCTTGGGTCTGCATGAACTGTAGTGGCTTGTGATCAGTGTGGATGACTGTCTCCTTCCCAAGAATGTAATGTCTCCACTGGCGGCAGGCTTGTACAATGGAGTACATTTCTTTGTCATAGGTAGGGTACTTGCGAACAGCATCTGATAGTGTCTCACTGTGATATGCCACGGGGTGGCCATGTTGAGTGAGAACGACACCCACAGCATAATCTGAAGCATCTGTCTCGATCTCAAAGGGATGTTGCAGGTTCGGTAATGAGAGTACCGGCGATGAGCACAAACGCTTCTTCAAGTCATCGAAGGCTTGTTGTTGGGACAGGCCCCACACAAATTTTGCCTTACCACCACCCCTGGTCATTTGGCTGAGGGCCCATGCGATATGAGAGAATCCCAGCACGAACCGACGATAGAAATTGGCGAGGCCCAAGAAGCTCCGAAGTTCAGTGAGTGTGGTTGGGGCTGGCCAGTCACGGATGACCTGGATCTTGGCTGGATCCACATGCACACCATGTCGATCAACGATGTAGCCTAAGTAATGGACCCTGTCCATGCCGAAGGAGCATTTTTCCAAGTTTGCATATAGTTTGTGCTTCCGTAGGGTGTGCAGAACCTGCTGAAAATGCTGCAAGTGTTCCTCCCAAGTCTTGCTGTAGATGAGGATGTCATCCAGATACACCACTACAAAATTGTTGGTGAAAGGTCGTAGGATATCGTCCATCATCCTCATAAAAGTTGCTGGAGCATTTGTCAAACCAAAAGGCATGACGAGCCATTCAAAAAGACCTTCTTTTGACTTGAAGGCAGTCTTCCATACATCTGTCTGTTCTATTGGGACCTGGTGGTAGCCCGACTTCAGATCAATCTTACTGAAGTATTTGGCCCCCGTGAGCTGATCAAGGAGGTCGTCGATTCGGGGAATCGGGTACCGGTTACGGACTGTGATTTTATTCAGGGCCCGGTAATCAATGCAGAGTCGCCAGGTCCCATCTTTCTTCTTCACCAGCACGATTGGGCTCCCACAAGGTGATGAACTGGGACGGATGTGCCCCTTGTGGAGCAATTCTTGGATCTGCCTCTTGATCTCCTCGTTTTCCAACAGAGAGCGGCGATAGACTGGCCCATTGGGTAGCGGTGCGCCTGGGGTCAGATCGATGGGATGCTTGACCTGGCAGTGCAGAGGTACCCCGATCGGAGAGGAGAAGATATCTGAGTATCCTTCCACCACCTTATCCACTTGCTTCTGTTGTGTGGATAGATCGGTCGCAGAGGCCCGGGATGTGGCTGCGATCTTTCTTTCACTCTGAGAGCGAATCACGAAGAAGACAAATTTCCCGGTCTGAGAGATGACCTTCCTGCATTGCTTGGCAGAGATCAAGGAAATAGCACTAGGAGGTACTGCCTCGGGTATCCTGTACAATTTCCTGTTCAAAGAAATAATAACACTACGAGGCCTAGACTCATATACAGCATGACGTTTCCATAAATAAGGTTGGCCCAAAAGAACATCTGAAACTTCGAGAGGAGCAACATCACACAATACCTCATCCTTGAAGGGCTTGATGCCGTATGGCAGTCGGCACTGTTGGCTGACGCGGAGATCACTTCCTTTGCGGAGCCATCCAATGGTATAGGGTTGTGGGTGAGGCGTTGTCGGTAGGGCCAGGTGCTTGACGACCTCTGCTGAGATGAGATTCTTCTGGCTACCGCTATCAACGATGAAATGCAGCGGGGTGCCTTTTACCCACATCTGTGAATGGAAGAGGCGTTCTCCTTCTTCTGGCTCGTCTGGTTCATCAGGCTGGAGCTTGGTGGTGGCAACAGTGGCACTGGGTTCCGCGTCAATGATCCGTCTTCCCCTTTCTGGTTCGAACTTAGATTCAGAACCCGCATCTGATTCAGATGCTTTCAATTCGGCCACCAGTGACTGCTTTGAGCGGCAATCAGCAGTGTTATGCCAAGGGCTCTTATGGAAGTCGCACCACTTCCCGGTATCTTTCTTTGTTTTTCCGGTGTCCTTCTTTGCTTGCGGCTTGGACTGGTTGTCCTAATGTTGTCCATCTTTGCTCTGTCCTTTATTCTGTGGGTTGGGGCTTCCCTTTCCTGTCTTTTGTTGTGAAGGGTTCCCAGGCCCAAATTGCCGTGTCTTTTGTTTGAGCTTCTGCTCGATTTTGACAGCATATCGGTAGGCCACGCCCAAGGAAGAGATGTCCAGAAATTCCATTTCGGTCTGGATGTATCTATGCAAACCACCGCGATACTTGAGCACCAGATGTCGCTCTGATTCTTTGATACCCAGCTTGGTGTGCAAGGTATGGAAGATATTTGTGAACTCTGGCACTGCTTGGTCTCTTTCTTGTCGCAGTGTGGTCCATTTGGTATACAAATCGTCATAACTTCCAACAGGGTAGTATTGTTCCTTAATAGCATCCCTGAAGGATTCCCAGGTGGCCGTGACTGAAAATAATGAGCCTTCTTCTGTGTCCTTTTGCTCGCAGAATGTTTCCCACCAATCTTTGACATGGGGAACGGCTTTGAGGAGCGCAAGAGTAATCTTTTCTTTATTCGAAAAGTTATGGACAGAAAAATACCCTTCTAGTAGATTCAACCACTTATCTACAGCATTTGCGTCTATCTGTCCTTCAAATATAGGGATATCAAAGTTGATTTGTACCTTGAAGGGGGCGGAGCCTCCGCTCGAGGAAGATGCGTCGCTTGTTGGTAGTCGCCGAAGGATTTGCGCAAAATTATCCATCATCTCGTTCCTCTGCTGCGTGAGGGCTTCCTCAAGCAACATTTTGATAGGATCTCCTGTCCCGTCATCTTTCTTTTCTCCTGCCATGAGAGGTCGCTTGGGCGTGCGAGAGCTTTTGTCCTCAAGAGAAACAAGCTCGAGACCCAATTCTTTGTACCCTGACCTCGTTGGGGACATGCATTAAGACGACAAGGAGCAGACTGCTCTGATACCACTGATCTGGATTTTATGAGCAGAACAAAATGAATACAGATTATTATCAGATGCTTAACACAAAATAACAGAGATACAGTAAAATTGGTTTTCTATTCAATAAGGAAATAAGCTAGAACTGTAAAATGCAGCGGAAAACAAGCTTGCTAGAATGGTGGCGGCTTATCTCTGAGAAGAGATGTGACGGCTGCTCTCATTTCACAAGAAGATGGTTACAATGAGGCTCTCAAGGCCTTTTTACAATAAACAGGAATGTCAAAAACCCTAGACATCCAAAAACCTAACCCTAGGAGATGAAGCGCCAAAAGTCTTGTGGGCCCCGTTTGGGTAAGTTAGTACATCAACTTCCCGGGGTCGTAACTTTTGCATACGATCTCCATTTGGGGCGCTCGGTAGCCCGTTGGAAAGGTCTATCCGAGATTTACAACTTTCGACTAGGGCCAAATGTATGCCGGAGGCAACCATTTGGCCCCCCAAATTGCCAAAAAAGGTCATTTAGGGCCTCAAAATGGCCCCGGAAGTTCAGGACCCGAAAAACTGCTAAAAATAGTACAATACCAAAATTGCCATAAAACTGTTTTGAGCCAGTTGGAAAGGTGGGTGGCCACCAATATCCACCTGGATCACGTGGTTTTTCTCTGAAAATTTTGTTTTTTTATTTTAGGGTTTGATCTTAGGGTTGGTTGTTTTGGTTTTGAAAGTCCACTTGTTGATCTTAGACCTTTTTATTTCTTATGAGTTGTTGTCTGAGTCTTTTTATAACCCTTTGCGGGATTTCTTGTGGTTCTTTGTGCTTATGAAGGTACCTAACTCTTTCTAACCCATAGTTTGTTTGGCAGATGCTTGGAATTGGTCCTTTGTAGTCACCTGAGTTTGGAGAGCAGCCTGATATCCATCCATTTCTCACTGTTATTTTACATATCAGTTGTTTCTTATAGTATCTCATTTCCAAAACTTCGTTACTTCTACATCATTTGAAGCAACTTTTTGGGTTAGTCTTTTTCAGTCCTTTGTTAGGGTCAAAGTCTGGTTTTTATAAGCTTTAGGTTCATCTTACCTTTTCCTGCACACTTGATCATTCTTGTCTGTTCATAGCTAGTTTCTTTTTCTTTAATTTTAAATAAAAAATCAAATCAAAAGAACATTTTCTTTATAACAAGAAATTTTCCCTTTTCGAAGTAGTTGTAGTCATATATGCTATCTTCTTTGAATTTTTTTTTTTTATAAATTTGTTTTAGGTTTACTTTGTGATTTTACATTTTGAAAGATAAGAAACAAAAGAAATTGTGAAAAAGTTACATTGTCATTTTGATTTCAATTGTAACTAATGCACACAAATACACTACCCTTTTGAGTAACAAAAATCCCTAAAAAGAATCATTAATTTAAAATTTGATTAACTTTTATTTCTACGTCACACAAACCAACTATATTAGATAGGGTTTTGGAATAGAACATCTTAAAATTTTCAAAATCATTTAAATATCGAAAGCATAGTAAGACTATCTTTAGGTAAATCCACTTTTGCAGAGGTGTGCCGGGAAGCTCCACTCAAACTGAAGTTAAGCACGAGGTCGTGTGAGGTTGATCAGTCGAGGATACCCCCCTGCTTTTCAATCAAGCATCCACCAGAACTGCCACATGTACAGGGATCCATTAGTACCTAGAGTGCTTTTGGATTTCGGGATTAGTTACCTTGTCCATACGTGTCGGTTCGACCTGCAACTGTCCCCTCTGACTCTTTCTGCAATTGTGGTAGCCTTGGTATCTTAGACCTATAGAGCTTTACAAAGGTGACGGTGGAAAGATATTTCCACTATACCTAGGATTGAAGTGGGAGGAAATCCCTTGTAGTTATTTGGGAGGGAGGTTGGTGATTCAAACGCTTGCACTCGAAGACTTTGTATTGTGGACCCCGGGTAACTGTCCTTCGCTACTCTACTGGTTTGTTATGGGCCCTAACCATCCCATACTTCCCTTGAGAGTATCATTTTTGTTTTCCTGGTCTTGATCACCATAGGAAATTTTTTATAGTGGTGTGTTGTTTGTTTCCTGCTGTTCGAGTGGCCTCAGCTAGGTTGATCACTTAGTATATATTTGTTGCAGTTGTGGAGGACCAACCTCCTCGTAGGTCACCGAGGTTGGAAAACCTTCCTCCACTCACCATGGATCCTCCACCGCCACCTCAATGGTGTAGAACATAATCACGTTGTTCTTTTGAACTCATAGGTACAACTGAACCCCTAGAGATCCCCATCGTATCTCTCAATCTCAACTGGTTCAGGAAACTATCAAGGTTGAAGATTTGCCTACATAAGAGTTTGCGAGACCCTTCAACCCTCCACTAACTGGAACTAATGACCCTTTGCTAGAAATATTTGTCTCTTTAGGGATCCCTGAGTTAAGTATATATAGGTTTACACCCGGTCTTGCTATGGATAACATAGGGGATGCATTGGGAGTTCCTCACACTCCCATCGATACCGAGTTCATTGCAGTTCACTTATGCTCCAAGCATCTCTTTCAGTTTCAATGTTGGATCTTTAGGTTTGTCTAGCACCCAAGTTGCGATGTATTCCTTTTGGATCCACTATTGCCCCATCTAGTATTCCTCTTTTATGGATACCCTCGGTGTCCTTTACAGCTTCCCCTTTTGTTCAGCAGTTCTAGGTCAATCCTAATTCTGCTCCTTTCAATGAAGGATTTCCTTGGCACAGAGGACACATTGATCCTTTTGCACCATTTGTAGGCTCAATTCCTACCTCTTTCATTGCATCAATGTTAGGTTTTAACCCCTTTATGGGATTCAATGCACATTCTTCTAATGTACAAATCTCTAATGTGCCTGTAGGGAGTACTCCCTTTTCACTATTTGGTGGAGGGGGCAATAACAGTTATACTAACCCTCCATTCGGGGGTACCTATACCCAACCGAAATGGACTAACCCAAAAGGAAGTAATCCACTATCTTATGGATGGAGCAACTTCAACAATGTTTTTTCTTCACAATCGATGGATGGGGGCATACCCAACCAACCTTATAGGAATTAGGTTTCGGGTGTTTCCCCTTACCATACTCCTCCAAATTACACTCCATTAGCACGACCCCGTTTTCCTTTTTTGGAAACTTTAAATTTTCCAGGCCTTTCAAAACTGATGAATGACCCAGTGCAACAAAATCCCGCTTGGCCTCTGGTCCCAACCAAACTTCCTTTGGACATTCCAAAATTCAAAGGAAAAATTGGTGAAGACCCTAGAGATCATGTCACAACTTTTCACCTCTAGTGCTCCTCTAACTCGTTAAACGATGACATGATTCGATTGAGGCTCTTTCAGAGAACCTTAACAATCGTTGTAGCTAAGTGGCACATCGAGTTGTCTGCTGCACAAAATAATTTTTTTTGTGATTTAGTTACAATTTTCTTGAATCATTTCCAGCTTCTCGTCTAGTATGATGTCGGTACGGATCTTCTCTCTACCTTTAGACAGAACAAAGCCACCCATCTATTTGATCATATTCAGGAGTGTTGAAGACGGAAATGACTCATCAAAGTTGAGATTCCCCCAGAATTTTTATTGGAGTGGTATTTAAAGTCACTACTACCTTACATCTCTAAGGATGTTTCAACTTCTGGGGTCACTTCTGAAGAGGAAGCAATTTTAAGGACCCAACAGCTCGACCTGATCTACACTCAATATGGGATCCTTTATGAGATAATTCCTGACTAACCTAGGTCTAATATAGATCTCGGTAAGCCTAAACCTAGACCACATGCAGATGGCATCATTGGCTCAGCCAATTCATCCGCACTAGAATCTTTAACGAAACAAGTCCATGCACTTTCAGTGAAGCAGTCTGTTGCAGAAGCAACTACGGTTGCACCATCCCCTTCACAAATAGAATCTGTACAAAATGTGTAGACAAACCAAAAGGGTCCTCAAAAACCCAACAGCAAGAAAAAGGGTAAGAAAGGGGATGGGAACCAGCAAAATCCCAAGAACACTGGAAATTCTGAGGAGGGAAAGAAAGATTAGAAGAAGGTGAAGTTTCCTTGCAAACTCTGTAAAGATGATCACCTCACTCATCAATGTCCTCTTATTGATGAATCCCAGAAGTTGTTAAGTGAGAAGAAACCCGTTGTTCTGAAGGATCCTTTTACCAAAGGATAAGGTTAAGCTTCTTGCAGCTCTAATACTGGCGGCACTCATCGTGTTACACCAGCTTATCAATATTATATTAACATGGATAACTCACACACTCTACTGCAGACAAGAGCCCAGAATTATAAATCGGATATGCAGCAGAAAGACAAAGAAGTTCCTGAGTCCTCTGTTCCTCTCCACATCGAGAGACCAAAAGACCCTCTGTCGAAGATACCAAAAGGTGTCTATAAATGGGAAATGCAAAATCCTAATGCACTGGCTGCTCCAAACTACTTTGTTGTAGAAGACCTATCCCAAATGCCATGTGCTATGTCCTCCCTAGAAGTCTTGCAAAGTTTTCCATCGCAACGTAATGCACTTCTAGCGGCAATAGGTAGCATGGATTTGTCGAGTATGCTTGTTCAATTTTATATGTTAGATATCAAACCCCAGTTTCCCTATCACGTGGCCTTTCAGATCAAAGTAGTACATGGTTCAAAGACCATTGGATGAATGGTAGTAGATGAAGGCCCATCAACATGTGTAATGTATATATCCTATTAGAAAGCCTTGGGTTCTCCTGATTTAGCCCCTTCCATTACAATACTTACTACTTTTGATTGAAGATCTTTCCATCCACATGGAGACTTACCATCATTCAAGATTTAGCTTGTCGATAAAGTAGTGTTAGTGGAGGTAGAAGTTGTGGATGCTTCTCTTGACTATAATATGTTGTTGGGAAGAATTTGGACGTACTCTATCCAAGCCATCTCATCATCCATTTTCCAATTACTTATGTTCCCTCATGAAGGTAAGGTCATCACAATTGATCAAATATCCTTCACTCGGAAAAACAACAGAACTCCGTCAGATTCAAACATCCCTTTGATTGATCAAGTTCATCCGCCAAGTGAGAGCTTAGGAGTAGGTATGTATTCATATTTGATGGGCACATTTGACCTACCTACTCTTGTAAACTATATTGGTTTAATGAGTACCACTAACATATCGTCTCCAGAAGTTTTTACGGTTAGTCAAACAACTAATCCATGGATCCTCCCCACTCAAACATCACAAAATGCTACGATATATTACATCTCGACTCTGTCAGTCTCAACAGAGTGAGATATTGATTATGCACCTACATGGTCAGTTAACTCCACGCATTCTTTTGATTGTTTAGATATTGTTTTTCCTTCTGATGAATCCATCCTGGAAGCTATGGTAGGTTTGGATCATCCATGGGAACACATGCATCACAGATCCTATTTTCTTCCAGATTTGAACAAGATTGAGAGTGGAGAGTTTTCAATGAGACTTGGTGGTAATATTTATTTTTCCATCACTCCTTCCACGAAACAAATGATTTATGCTGAAGGTAATATGGCGAACATTTCAATGACTATACCGATCAATATTTCCACCAAACCTAACGTTGTGGAAAACAATTTCATTGGAGCAAATTTTTCTCCGCAGGAGATCACTTTGTACACCAATTTACTTAAGGAATTCTGTCACGTTTTTTCCTGGTCTTATGAGGATATTCCAAGCATTGACCCCTCTATTGTTGAACACGTTATCACGCCTTAACTGAACATGAAATCAGTACGACAAAAACTCCGTTCGGTCAACCCTAGGAAAGTTGCGGCCATTAAAGCTGAAGTCGAAAAGCTCCTTAAGGTCGGCTTCATTTATCTTATCGACATGAAGGAATGGGTTTCCAACCCGGTCCTAGTCGATAAAAAGCAAGGGACCATACTCATATGTACGGACTTTAGGGACCTTAAGAAATCCTCTCCAAAAGACAATTATCCCACACCATTCATATATCATATCATTGATGAGTGTGCAGGCCATTAAATTTTCTCTTTCTTGGACAGTTTTTTGGGATATAACCAAATCTAAATTAAACCCGAATACCAACACAAGATGACTTTTATTTGTCCCTGGGGTACCTTTTCCTATAGGAAAATGTAGTTCGGATTGAAGAATGCTGGAGCTACTTTCCAGCGAGCCATGAACTTCGCTTTCCATGACATTAAACACGTAGTTGAACCATATCTGGATGATATCCCCGTGCGATCTCGTAAGAGACGAGACCATCTTGACCATTTATGACTCGTGTTTGAATGATGCAGATACTACAAGATTTGGTTAAACCCTAACAAATGTGTGTTCTGCATCGAGCCTAGACATTGCCTAGACATTTACTAGGTTTCATTGTGTCTAGTCGTGGCATTATGGTTGACCCCTTGAAAGTTGAGGCTATTATCAAATTGCCTCCTCCTTGCACCATCAGACAACTTCAAAGCCTGCAGGTCATGTCAAATTTTCTACGATTATTTATTATGAACTATGCTAAGATCACTGAAGGATTCATGCGATTTCTTAAGCAAGACACCCATTTTTTATGGGATGAGGCTGCAAAAAATTCATTTGATGCTTTGAAAAAAGCAGTATTATTAGCCCCCTTCCTGAGTCCATCGGATTATACTAAGGATTTCCTTCTATATATCGCGACATCTATTTCCACGATCCGCATAGTCCTGGTTCAATAGGATGACAAGTTCCATGAGCATGTCATTTATTATCTCTCTTGCGTACTTGTAACTCCTGAACTTAAATACTATAACGTCAAGAAATTGGCATTAGTTGTTGTCTATGCCGTTCAGAGGTTACGCCATTATATTTTATTGCGGACCACCACAGTTGTTGTAGATGTTAATCCTTTTCAATATGCATTAACCTAACGTATCATCGACGGGAAATTTAATAAGTGGATTGTCATTCTGGAAGAATTTGACCTAGCATTTCAATATGCTAAGTCAAAAAAGTATTTGGTGTTCGTCGCGCTTATCTCTGAGTTCCCTAGTAATGTAACAAGCAATGAGTAAGATTCGTCATTACCTGATGAACACATTTTTCTCAGTGCAACCTTTGACCCATGGTATGGAGATATCTTAATATATCTCCAAACTTTGAAGTGTCCCCCGAATTTCTCTAGAGATGAACGACAGAATCTTAGGCACCATGCAAATAATTACCTCATTATTTCTAACACACTCTATAGACGTGGGGTAGATTCCATATTACGTCGTTGTTTGACCCTGGAGGAAGCTGAGTCAGTATTGAATGATGCCCATAGTGGAGCCTATGGAGGTCATCTTTTTGGGTTAGCAACAACCCATCAAATACTGCGTGCTGGGTATTTTTGGCCCACCATGTTTAAATATTGCGTGGAAGTCGTGAAACACTGCCAACCATGTCAGTTTTTCACAAAATAAATGCGAGCACACCCAACTCTTCTTCACCCTGTTATCACAGTAGTTCCCTTCACTAAGTGGGGGGTTGATTTTATGACTTGTAATCCACTTTCGGCTGGAGGACATAATCGTATCATCGTTGTCGTCGACTACTTTACGAAGTGGGCGGAGGCAATGGATGCTGTGAAAGCAGATGGAGAAACAACAGCTTATTTTGTTTTCAACTAGATCATTGCCAGGTTTGGTATTCCTAAGGAGATTGTCACCGACCATGGTAGACATTTCCAGAACAACATGATGACTGAGTTATATACACTATGTTAGGTTTTCGACAAGAACACTCATCTTCGTTTTATCTACAGGTGAATGGGAAAGTCGAAGCGATCAATAAAACTTTGAAAATTATTCTTCAACGTACCGTTAATGCCAGTAGATCCAACTTGCACATCATGTTGTATCCATCTCTTTGGGAGTATCGATACAACATTAAGACTGCTACGGGTTTCTCACCTTTTCAACTCGTTCCTGGGTTGGATGCAGTCATACCGGTTGAATGCAAGAGTCCATCTTTGAAGTTGTCTATCCAGCTACTTCCCAAAAATTCTGCTTTAGAAGAGCGTTTGCTTCACTTAGAGCATTTAGATGAACATCTCCGTGGTGCGCTTACTGCGAACGAAGCTCATAAAATCCAAGTTAAACATTAGTATGATAAGGATATAAAAACCAAGGGTTTTCTTAGAACGAGACCTTGTATTGCTCTATGACCAAGACAAGGATCCCTTGGGGGCAGGCAAGTTTAAATCCATGTGGCTCAGACCTTATATTGTTTCTAAAGTGTTGAAGAAGGGATCTTATGAGTTGACAGATTATGATGGTTATAAGTTTCCTGAGCCGAGAAACGAGCTCTACTTGAAGAAGTATTACACTTAGGTCTACATGCTTTTTCCTGTACTATATTTGTACATTGTTGTAGAGTTAGTCTTTTTGGGTTTTGCGTCTTATGTGTCTTCTGGATTGTGGTTTCAAATGACAACCGAGTGATTAATAGGATTCGTCGATGGCACTAGTCGCCACACCCATTAGTTGGCTTCAGCAGCTTGGGTTATTTACTCACCCTCTACCCAACTCATTTCTTCAGGAGGTGCGTGTTTGGTCTCTACAATGAACAGCGTAGCTGAGTATAGTTCAGTTATTGAATTACTCCTAGATGCTATCCATCACGGCATTTCATGTTTGGAGGTAAGACTTGATTCGCAGTTAGTAGTACTTCAGTTGATGGGTGAATATAGGGTTAGAGATCCTTCTTTGCTACGTCATTTTTTGTGAGTTAGATTGCTTGAAAGACATTTTGATTACATGACATATCATCACATTTCAAGGAATTTCAATACATTAGCTGATGCATATGCAAATTATGTTCTTGACTGGCATTTGTATCATACACAATAACATGTAAAGCACATAATATAACATGTATATAATCGATCATATATATATATATATATGGTCCAAAAAACACAGATGAGTCTGAGTCAACTATTGTCAAAATATACAAAGTGGGCATAAACAGCCTCAAAAATAATGTCACTCTCCCTATGGAGAAGGAGGAGCCTTAGCTAGCTCTACTACGACCTCTCTATAACAGATGACTAGCCTAGCTACTTTCCTAAGTAGCCGAATCCACGTTGGGGGAACTCCTACTACATGTTCCTGCATATCGAGCGGCATTCGATCTCTCTTGTATGTAGGGATATCATGAATCAATCAACTCATCTTCCCCTCAATGCTCCTCAACATGGCATCTGCAGCTCCTGGCTCGGTTGGTCTGATGAAAACTCTAGGATGTCCAACAGGTTTCACCGGCCCCACATTTCCATAAGTTATAGCATTAGTACGCATACTCATTAAAAAATTATATATACAAAAGACATAAAAATTAAATATTTTTTCAAAAACATAAACACATTTTGGTACCTATCTCACCCCTGGCTGACCCTGGAGGCAACATAAGATATGGATCACCTCGAAAATCCATTCCTACATATAGAAACTGCTCTAGAGTCGGTACATGGTAGCTCCACCACCCCAGATAATCCTCGTCAGCATATGACAAACTGGTCTCGCCACCACCCTTATGCAAGAAGATATCACCCCACCGAGTCATCATTGGATCGCAGGGGTTCAACACTGGTAGAGCCACCCCCGGACTAAGAGCAGGGACTCTCTCGAATAAAAAGGTACATAATATACTGTCGTACCCAAATTTGTTTTTTTTCCCCATCTTACACTCTGTCAGCTGGTGCTTCATGTTCACCAATAGGCCTGAACACCAATCAAAGATGACACTACACAAACACTCTACACCTATCTGCATATAGTTCTATGAGGCCAAGTGTTGTTCCATGCTTCCCCCAATCATGTTAAGTGTACTCAAGATCACCTTTAAAGGGAAGCTTGCAATCTTCCCAATCGGAACTTGGATCCCGCTTTTCTCGGTGACTGGTGCGCAGTAGGTGTTTATATAGTCTTGAATGGATAAAGCACCCACTCCTCCAAAGGTCCCTTTGAGTTTAACTGTCATGGACCTCTAAAATCCATATAAAAAGAAAAATTATAAACATATAACTATATAAAACATCTATATGTTTCTAGCATGTAATAACTATTGTAGTATAAGTAAAGATTGTCGTTGCATTGTAAAGTTGCTTACACAAATTCTATAACTATTATTTGACAGGCTGCATACACATAGTAGATATTTACAAGTTTTAGCAATGTGCCGCCGTCATAACCGAAGGTGATGTTTTTGTTCCCTTTCTACGTCTGTTTTGTTATAGATTTCCGAAAGGCTTGCTTAGACCTTAAGGATAAGTCTTGGCCTTCAAATCTCGCCTTAACTAATAGGCATTAGTATTTTATGTGTAAAAAGCAATAAATGGGAGACCATGGGTATAGTCTTGATCCCATTATGTAATAAGTTTTATTAGAGGATTCAAGGCTTAACCTTGGTCCTAAGCGCAAGGCTTACACATGACAAGGTTGGAAGTTTCGATTAAAAGTTTTAACATTTAACTATGTGGTTTACACCATAGTAGTGCATTGTTTGAAAGCCATACAAATAAAGTTGTGTTATTTAATTTGGTCGTGCGCTAATTAGTTGATAGTTGTACTATGGTTGCTTTGCAAATTTAAGAGCCACTCTAGCTGTGAGTTGACAGCATAGCCAGGATTTTAAGGCTTGCTTGAGATTGATTCTCGATCATCCACATGTACAACCTGATGTCCAGGGTTTCGATAGGGTTTAATGTGTCATTGTTTTTGTCCTAACCCTTCAACGTTTTGATATTCTGTCTGTAAACCAAGGGAGTTGAGGCTCTGCTCTGTAAAAGGAGATTTTATGAGTTTATTCTGTGTAATGATTTTCCCGAGGTTGATGGCATTCCTTCTGGTTTCCTTCCAAGGTGTAACAGAGGCCTTCACAGTGCCAATGTCCACCAAGACAAAGATTGTTGGATGCTATGACATTAACACTGTCACCTTGTCGGCCTCAACTGCCTTTTACCCAGGTAAGAAAGATAATAACTTATCATTACTTTTGTTTAACCACATTTTCTATGTTTAAGTTTTCGGTCGCTGAGACTAAAAAGATTGAATATTTCTTGCGGGCATATGGAGGGATAAGGGAATCCAGGAGGAGCCGACCCCTGGCCCTAATCATCAATAACACAAGGTAAAAGTTCAATACTTGACTTCTTTTATACAAAGATCACTTCTTTGTACGTTATTAAAGTTTTGACTGTGGCCAAAGGTTGCAAGTGTTAGAGAGAGCCGACGAGGATGGTGACAAGGTCACCTTCTCCTAGGCTTGTGTCTTAGAATGCCAAGGTAAACAACGAACCTTGCTCTGTCAAAACTAGTTTTAAAATGATAAAAAACTTGGGTTACTGACTATGTTAAAATGTTTGATGCAGGTAAATCCTTGACTGAATTTGGAAGTCGTGTGGAGGGTTCAAGCTTTTGCCTTTTTGCAAGATAAGTTGATTAAGACCATTGGTTTACCCTTGGGGTTTATGAATTAATGGGCAAAGGATTTTTCATCCTCTCTTCTTCAACATTTTATTTTAAACTTGTTTGTGCATTTTAATGTTTATTCTAAGGATTGAAAGTAGATGGAGGGTTCCATCATGGATGGATTACCATCCCTTCAGTTGACCTACAAACTTATTTAGAATGCTGAGATCTTTGAAATATGGTGGATGCCATCGTTGATGGTCTTATATCCAGAAGGATTTTGGATCCTCTATTTAACATTTGATGCTTTTAATATTTAAGCGACCCTTTAGGGTCTTTGCCGAATTCTTAAATTAAAGTTTTCTATGCATCCACACCTATCAAGATTGTTCTTAAGACGTAACTATTTTTAGCAAAGAAATCAAGATGCTTATTATTAGTAAACTTGGAAGAAGATCCGTGCTTTTGTGTAGATGACATTCGTCGAACTGATAGTTTAAATAGTGATTGCGTATTTTGATTTCTTAGTTATTTATGATTACCATATTTAATATAGTTAATTACTTATGATTTCTAATATAGAATTTATAATTATTTTACTTAATCCACGATCAGTCTAGATCTGGCACTTTCGATCCGTAATAGAAGTTTATAAATAGAATATAATTATATTGATTTTTTATCTATGAAACTCTTGGTTCTCGACTGGATTCTAGTATTTTCCTTTTTGATTTTATGCAGAGTAGAAATTTGACCATATCAATGGATTTAATTGTTTAGCGATCTTTCTGTGAAACGTTATAAAATAATTAAAATTTGATTTTAGTTGTTAAATGGTTTAATTAACCTGCGATTCGGGTATGGTTTCCCGAACAGAGATTCGTCAGAAATTATACCATTACTAAAGGATAATATTTTACAGAGGTAAACAATAAACAATGGAAATAATTGATATATTCGATACATAAGACATAAAGGATTTAAATAGATACTTAATCATTCAATACTCTATACAAATGCCTAATAGATCAATATTCCATTCAAATGAATAATTTCTATTAAAATAATATTTGCGATTCATAGTCAAAATAAAATCCAACTACATCTAGATTCAAAACAAAATAAGAAAAAGACAAAGAACCCGCCACCACTATCGGGAAAACCGAAATGAAACAGTTGTTCCTCCAAACCAACTCCTAGAGTAGCCAAGTCTCCTTCATTATCAGCTTCAATCCCCATCCAATGCTAGCCTCCTGCTTGCTAATGGACATACTATTATATAGTATTTTGCCTAGGACTTGATCATTTATGAGCCTCCTTCTCTTTAGCACTCAACAAAGAGTTGTGACCTGATTTTGGGGAAGATTCCTCCTGCACTTGAGTTCTCACTCTGTAGCTTCAGCCACTTGTCTTTTCCTCTTGTAGTTCAACAATCACTCTTTCAACAACTATTTAATTTTTGTCCCTCTAGTACCTTTTTATTAATAAAAGAATAATTCTTTACATTTGTTTTATTTTTGACTTCTTTTCAAAACTATTTAAATAATAAATAAACATAAAATATTCGAAAAGTATTTAATAATACTTTATTAAATATTGGTGTATTACATACACCTCCCCTTTAAAGGATAACATCGTCCTCGGTGTTATTATTTTTCTGTCGTTATTCTTCCATATCTTCATCTTGAAATAGGATCGGATATGCCTCCTGCATATCACTTTCCAATTACCAAGTGGACTCTTCCAGACTAAGGTGATTCCATTGCACTTTGACTTGTCCGATGGTACGGTTCCAGCATAAAAGTTCTCTCCCATCGAGAATATACTTCGGTCCCACCTGGAACTCTCCTTCGAGTTCCACCTGTATAACCTCCCAATCAATTACATGAGTAGTTTCATGAACATACTTATTCAAAATGGAAACGTGAAAAACATCATGTACCTTAATATTAGGTGGTAGGCATAACGGATATGCTACTTTCCCTACTTTAGCCAAAATTTCAAATGGCCCACAATACCTGGGTGCCAATTTTGAATACCTACCCAGTCTTAGGGTGATTTTATTGGTTCTTACCTTTATATACAGTTGCTCACCTACCTAGAACTCTCGAGGAGTTCTTTTTAAGTCGGCATAGCTTTTCTGCATGTCTTGGGAAGCTTTCAAATTTTGTTGTACCTGTTTCACGGTTAGTTCCATATCCTTTAACAATTCAGGTCCTAAAATTAATCGATTAACTGGACTGCTCCAAGAAATGGGAGTATTACATTTGTGTCCATACAAGATTTCAAAAGGAATCATTCTAGCCGATACTTGAAAACGATTATTGTAAGCAAATTCTACTAAGTGCAAATAATCTTCCCACTTACCTGGTTTGTCCATCACATACATTCTTAGCCTGTCTTCTAGGAATTGTTTTACCCTTTTAGTCTGCCCATCTATTTGCGGATGATACACAGTACTGAAGTTCAACTCAGTGCCTAACCCTTTAAACAAAGATTTCTAGAAATTTCTTGTGAATTTTACATCTCTATCTGAGATTATTACCTTTGGTACACCATGTAACCTGAAAATATCTTTCATAAAAATATCTGCAATGTTTACAGCCTTATAGGTATATTTTACAGGAATAAAATGAGCTGCTTTACTTAACTTATCAACTACGACCATGATTGAGTCGTGATGCCTAAAATTTTTCAGTAGAACTGTTATAAAATCCATGCTAATTATTTCCCACTTCCATTCCGGAATGGGTAGTGGTTGCAATAACCCTGTTGGATGTTGGTGTTCTGCTTTCACTTGTTGGCATTCGACGCAGTGATCTCAGTACTTTGCTACCTCTTTTTTCATGTTAGGCCAAAAGAATTCCTTTCTGATCATGGTGATCATCTTCTGGTATCTAGGATGTCCTGAATAGGGTCGTTTGTGTAACTCATTCATAACAGTTAACTTGATTTCTGTTGTATTTGGTATGTACAATATGTTTTTATGCAACAGTAATCCTCTTCTATTTAGACTAAAATCTGTTTTTATCTGGTTCTTTTCATTTTCAGCAATCTTTTCCTTTAAATTTTGGTATTCTTTATCATAATTTTCTGCATTTAAGATCTGATTTCTCAAATTTGATTCATAACTGCTACTTGCAAAAAGTAAATTTGCGTGACGGCTTAAGGCATACACAACTTTGTTTTCTTTCCCTTTTATATGTTTTATTTCGAATTCATATTTACTTAAGAATGACAACCACCTAGCTTGTCTAGCATTCATATTTTATTGATCGAACAAGTATTTTAGACTTATGTTATCTAGAATTAGCAAAAATTTGCTCCCGATGAGGTAGTGTCGCCACATCTTTAATGCATGTATAATTGCAGCAAGTTCTAAGTTGTGTGTAGCGTAATTATTTTCATGTTCTTTTAGTTTTCTGGATTCATAGGCCATGACGTGATTCTCTTGAATTAACACCCCACCTGATCCTTCCTTACATGTGTCGGTGCATACAACAAAATCCTTAAAAGGATCAACAATTTTTAAGATAGGAGAGGTGGTTAACAGATGTTTTAATTTATTAAAAATTTCCATGTACTTTTCATTCCAATCAGTTTTTTTACCTTTCGTCTATAGTGAAGTTATGGGGTAGGCTATCTGAGAGAATCCTTCTATAAACTTTCGATAATAACCTCTAATCCCCATGAACGATCTTATGTCCGTTACATTTTTAGGAACTGGCCATTCAATGATAGCCTTAATCTTGTCAGGGTCGATGGATATTCCATCCTTAGACATGACGTGTCCTAGATACTGAATTATGTATTTAAATAAATCGCATTTGCTAAACTTAGCAAAAAGTTGTTGTTCTCTTAATACTTACAGAACTATTTTTAGGTGTTCTTCGTGTTCTTGTTTATTATTTGAGTAAATCAATATATCGTCGATGAAGAAGACTACAAATTTATCTAAATGATTACTCAGAATACTATTCATTAAGCACATAAAAGTTGCAAGTGCATTTGTTAATCCAAAGGGTATTACGACAAACTCGTAATGGCCATAATGAGTTCTAAAAGCAGTTTTAAATATGTCTTCATCTTTGACTTGTACCTGATGGTAGCCAGACCTTAGATCTATTTTAGAAAATATTGTCGCCCCTTGGAATTGATCGAATAAATCGTCTATCCAGGGTAAATGATATTGATTTTTAATGGTCATTTTATTTAATTGTCGATAGCCTATGCATAATCTTAAAGTTACGTCTTTCTTCTTTACAAATAAGACCGGTGCTCCCTAAGGGGAAAAATTAGGTTGAATATACTTCTTGTCAATTAGTTCTTGTAACTGTGATTTAAGTTCTATAAGTTCTATTATATTCATCTGATACAGAGATTTTGATGTGGGTACCGCTCCCCGCATCAGATCGATTATAAAGTCTATGTCTCTTTTCGTAGGTAGTAGAGGGACTTCTTCCAAAAAGATGTCTTTAAAATCTTTCAACATAGGTACATCTTCTACTTTAAGTTTGTTATCTTAATCTTTATCATCTATTACATAAACAACAAATAATTTACATCCCTTAGGTACAAATATTTTCATTTGTAAGGCCGAGATCTCCCTGATTGTACTCTTCCTAGGAATTCCTGTTACTTTAATTACGTTTCCAGTATCATCTATGCATGTAAAAGTTTTTTCATAACAATTCAATACTTGTCTATGCTTTTCTAACCAATCCATTCCTATCAGCTTATCATAGGAACATAATGGTAAAATATCCAGATCATCATGCGTATTAAACTCATTCATCGATACTTCACATTTTTTCACATAACTAGTGACCTTACATTTAGTACCTGTGGCTTACTATACTAGCCAAGATTTTTCGAAATTTTCTGGTAATAATTTACATAATTCAATAGTCCTAGGTGATACATAACTCAAAATTGCACCTGGGTCAATTAGTATGAAAATGGGTTGAATTTTTATCATACCTTCGATCTCGACCATTGAAGCTTGATGGTCTGCTTGTCGATTATCTAATGCAACACTGATTCTGGGCATGCTTCTCACCATATCTCCCACTATAACAGCTTCCTGAATGGAGTGAGCATTATTAAATATTTTCTTTCTTATAGGGAAGTCTTTAAAATAATGTGGCTTGACACATTCCCAACATTTTAAGGGTTCCCTCTGTGTAGTGTTTTTATTAAAATTAGTGGAAGGTTCTCTTTCTTTTGCTGTAGCGTGTTGTGGTTTGAAACCTCTATAGTTACCACCTTGATATCCTCTATAATTATTTCCAGAATTTTTTTGAAATTTATTATTATTCTTCTTTCTTGGATCAAAATTATATCATCTTTTAGTGTTCCAATTAGGTACATTTTCTCTTTTATTCTTATTCTGATCATAACATAAATTCACTTTTCTCATTGCTTCTTCCAGCATCTTCGGATTGTCATACTCAATCCGCTCCTTAAACATGGTAGGAAAGCAGCTGAAAAAAACGTTGTATTTTTTGTTTTTCATCTATTATATAAGGTACATAACAAAGTAAACTTAGGAATTTACTACAAATTTCTTTCATGGTCATAGCACCTAACCTTAACTCGTAGAATTCCTTAGCCTTTTCTTCATAGTGCTGTTCTGAAAGATACTTTTTTTTAAAGTGCTTCTTAAATTTTTTCCATGTTATGTACCGTTCTTTTATACCTTTTAAATTTTTTAATATCTTGCCACCAAATATATGCTATTCCAGTTAAGTTATAAATGGCTATTTTCATCAGAATAATTATAAATCTGGAAGTATTTCTTCATTCCAGACAACCAGGCTTCTACCTCTTCTCCTTTCTAGATTTCACTGTTAAACATACGAGGTTTAATTTTCTTAAATTCCCCCAAAATATCTTCATAGGGTTTGTACTTCTTTTTATTTTTATGATTCTCACTACTTTCACTAGAATCCTGATGTTCTTCTATGTGGTGTTTAGGTGGTTCCTCACTAGAAGTTTCAGCCCCATGAATAGAAAATTCCATCTTTCTTCCCTTACGTTTGCAAGGTGTAGTTTTTGGCTTTTCATGTTTGGATTCTTTGTTTTTATCTTTTTCATTACTGTGTATTTTAGCTAGCAAAATGTTGTTTAGTTCTTCTTGTGCTTTCATAATTCGTTCATTATCATCCTTAACTCTTTTTAATTCTGACATTATTTCTTTAACAGTTTGTTGTAACTGTGATGGGTTATCGTTTCGACTCTCATTCAGGTTTACCCAAATTTCACCTTCTTCATTGTTCACAGGTATTCTAGGGGGAGATTCTTCTTCCGCGGGCATTCCAAATTCTGCCATAGTTTCCTGCAAAAATAAAGTTATCCTTCTCTTCCTGTTTCGTAAGAGAATCAAACCCAAAATGAATAAAAATTAGTTTTCTAGTTTAATAGCTGCATTGTTGGGTCGGTTCAGGCCAAGTGTTGTAACCATGCTCTGATACCATTTTTCCATGGACCTCTAAAATCCATATAAATTTTTTTTTTATAAACATATAACTATATAAAACATCTCTATGTTTCTTGTATGTAATAACTATTGTAGTATAAGTAAAGATTGTCATTGCATTGTAAAGTCGCTTACACAAATTCTATAACTGTTCTTTGACAAGCTACATACACACGGTAGATATTTACAAGTTTTAGCGGCGTGTCGCCATCATAACCGAAGGTGATGCTTTTGTTCCCTTTCTACATCTATTTTGTTATAGATTTACTAAAGGCTTGCTTAGCCATTAAGGCTGAGTCTTGGCCTTCAAATCTCTCCTAACTAATAGGCATTATTATTTTATGTGTAAAAAGCAATAAATGGGAGACCATGGGTATAGTCTTGATCCCATTATGTAATAAGGTTTATTAGAGGATTCAAGGCTTAACCTTGGTCCTAAGCGCAAGTCTTACACATGACAAGGTTGAAAGTTTCAATTAAAAGTTTTAACATTTAACTATGGGGTTTACACCATAGTAGTGAATTGTTTGAAGGCCATACAAATAAAGTTGTGTTATTTAATTTGGGCGTGCGTTAATTAGTTCATAGTTGTATTATGGTTGCTTTGAAAATTTAAGACCCACCCTGGATGCGAGTTGATAGTGCAACCATACTTTAAAGTCTTGCTCGAGATTGATTCTCGATCGTCCACATGTACAACCTGGTGGACAAGGTTTCAATAGGGTTTAATGTCTCATTGTTTTTGTCCTAACCCTTCAATGTTTTGATATTCGGTCTGTAAACCAACGGAGCCAAGGCTCTACTCTATAAACGCCGATTTTATGATTTTATTTTGTGTAATGATTTTCCCGAGGTTAATGGCATTCCTTCTGGTTTCCTTCTGAGGTTTAAGATAGGCCTTCATGGTGCCAATGGATGCCAATCCAAAGCTTGCTGGATGCTACGACATGAACACCATCACCTTGTCGGCTTCAACTTCGTTTTAACTAGGTAAGAAAGATATTAACTTATCATTACTTTCATTTAACCACATTTTCTCTGTTTAAGTTTTCAGTCGCCGAGACTAAAAGGCTTGAATCTTGCTTGCAGGCATATGGAGGGATAAGGGCATCTAGGAGGAGCCGACCCTTGGCCCTAATAATCAATAACACAAGGTGACAATTCAATACACGACTTCTTTAATACAAAGATCACTTCTTCGTACATTATTAAAGTTTTGACTATGGCCAAAGGTTGCAGGTGTGAGAGAGAGCCGACGAGGATGACGACAGGGTCACCTTCTCCCAGGCCCGTGTCTTAGAACGCCAAGGTAAACAATGAACCTTGTTCTGTCAAAAATAGTTTTAAAATGATAAATAACTTGGGTTACTGACTGTGTTAAAATGTTTGATGCAGGTAAATCCTTGGCTGAATTTGGAAGTCATGTGGAGGGTTCAAGCTTTCGCCTTTCTGCAAGATAAGTTGATTAAGAACATTGGTTTACCCTTAGGGTTCATGAATTAATGGGAAGAGGATTTCACATCCTCTCTCCTTCAACATTTTCTTTTAAACTTTTCTGTGCATTTTAATGTTTATTCTAAGGATTAAAGTAGATGGCGGGTGCCATCATGGAAGGCTTACCATCCCTTCGGTTGACCAGCAAAATTATTTAGAATGCTGATATCTTTGAAATATGGTGGATTCCATCGTTGATGGTCTTATATCTGTTAAATTTTGAGCATTAATTCACAATACTCTAGGATCTTTACTGAGAGAATAACATGTACAATATATCAATGCATATCAATCATAACAAGCATGTCAATCATCACAAGAAGCAAAAGCATGAGAGACAATAGACACACAGAGTTTCTCTGGGGAAAACCTTAAGGTGAAAAACCCAACAACTTCCTCAAAGATAGATAGAGCAATA
This sequence comes from Larix kaempferi, assembly GCA_027924585.1. Lineage (NCBI taxonomy): Eukaryota > Viridiplantae > Streptophyta > Pinopsida > Pinales > Pinaceae > Larix > Larix kaempferi. The sequence goes on along the minus strand of BSBM01001430.1, from coordinate 1,445,301 downwards.
GCACAACCAAAGTACAACCACAGTACAAGAGATAGACTCCTCTTAGCATCTGATCCTCCTCCTCACATGTGCGCCACTTTCCAAGTGAAGGAAGTGTGAGTTCTGAAGTGATCCAAATAGAGATCTCCTGATCTCTATTTATACTTGTCATGTTTTCCCAATAACCTTATGGGGTCGACTTGTCTAGCTAGGTACAATAAATTCAAATTACATTATATTGGGCCAACCCCTTACAAGGTGGTCTAATAACCCATCGACAAGTTAACATACTTGCGACACTTGTCAATACAAATGACGACACTTTCGTATAGAGGAATAATACATCTCTATAGGAATACAATAAATATATAAGTGAAATACATTCTGAAGTTACATATACATCAACAATTCCTCTTAACTAGGAAGGTATTTCTCGACACAGATCTGCTAGCACAAGTCTTCTTCTCTAGATCGTTGTCATCGATGCATCGTCCTCGATTCATCATCATCGTCACTGCTGCTGCTATCTCAACCAATCTCTTAATCTACTCATCATAGGAAGTTCTATAGAGCCAGTCCTTTTTCATACTGGATGTAGGCCCACCACCTGCAAGTCTTCATCATCAATGGCCATACTGTGGATCCCAGGACTGATTACATGTGTCAACAAAACCTAGCACAAACTATAGGTTCTTTTACATGTTGACCTTCACAAAACCTACTCAGAGCATCCCGGGATGTTACGAGCAAACCTCTCTATTTGTCTGGATCTCGACAGAGCATTCCAGGCTGTTACGAGCACACCGCTCTACTTGTCCAAATTTTAAAGGATCTTTTCTATGTGAATTTTCGCAAAACCTACTCAAAGCATCCTAGGATGTTACGAGCACACCGCTCTACCTGTCCAGATCTTGATAGAGCAACCCAGGATGTTACGAGCACACTGCTCTACTTGTCCAGTTTTTAAAGAATCTTTTCTATGTGAAACTATAGCAAAACCTACTCAGAGAATCCCAGGATGTTACGAACACACCGCTCTACCTGTCTAGATTTTAAAGGGTCTTTTCTATGCTACCTGTAGCAAAACCTACTCATAGAATCCCAGGATGTTATGAGCACACCGCTCTACCTGTCCGGATCTCGATAGAGACCCAGGATGTTACGAGCACACCGCTCTACCTGTCTGGTTTTTAAAGGGTCTTTTCTATGCTACCTACACAACCTGTCCACGGCCATAGATTATCAAATCGATACTCACCATACATCATCATGATGTGCATCATCACATGGTCAACCTGATCATCATCATACCATCAACCTGATGCGTATCATCTGGAGCAACATCCTAAAGCTCGTCATCTGTGATCATCTTGATCAAACAGTATATCCATCTGATGCACATAAAGTATCTACCTGATACATACATAATCTACCTGATCATACAAATGCATCCATCTGATATACATAATGCATCCACCTGATACATACATAAGTACATGATCTACCTGATCATGCAAGTATCCACCAGATACATATACAAATACATGATCTACCTGATCATATCCAACATCCAACATGATGTGTACATACATACATATAAATGATCCAACTGATCATATAGAGAAGAAACTAGAACATCATCCTAATGCTCATCATCCAGCACTTACATCCATAGCCATGTGAAGGATCCTCCTTCCACCATGCTTAGAATGGCTTCAGCAAATGTGTCCATCACTTCTTCCCTGAAGTGTCATCAATCTGAAGAATGCCAAGCCTCTCTCTGAAGTATTCGAACTTCACTCTGGCTAGTGGCTTCATCAGCACATCTGCAATCTGCTCATCCGTCGCAATATACAGGAGCTTCACTGCTCCTCTCTGCACCATATCCCTGATATAGTGATATTTGATCTCAATGTGTTTCGACCTGTCGTGGAACACAAGGTTCTTAGACAGCTTCACACAACTCTGGTTCTCACAAAAGATACCAGTAGTCTCCAACGGGAGATCAAATAACTTTGACAGTAGCTTTTGAAGCCATACTGCCTTACAACTAGCCGAACAGGATGCAACATACTCTACCTTGGCTATACTCAGTGCTACGCAGGACTGCTTCCTGCTAAACCAAAAGATCACACCTGATTCCATACTGAAGCAACATCCATATGTGCTCTTCCTATCTGTAGCACTGCCTGCCCAATCTGAATCAACATAACCCTACAGGTTAAACTTTTGATTCTCTTCATACTTGAGCCCATAATCAACTGTACCCTTCAGGTACCTCAGAATATGCTTTACAGCAATCAGGTGAACAGTCCTCATATCCGTCAGGAACTGGCTCAATGTGTTCACCACAAGGAAAATATCTGGTCTTGTGTTCGTCAGGTACATCAAGGATGCAATCATCTGACAATACATAGAGACATCAACCGGCTCAAATGAAGCATCACATATAAGCTTCAGGTTCGATGCCATAGGTGTGGCCATGGCCTTGCACTCCATCATCCCAAACCTCTTCAGGATATCTACTGTATACTTCCCTTGTCCAAGAAAGATCCCATCTGCACTCTGCCACACCTCCATACCTAGAAAATAGTGCATCATCCCCAATTCCTTCATATCGAACTCGACAGCAAGCTTCCTCTTTGTATCGGCAATCAATTTGTCATCTCCTATTACAAACAGGTCATCCACATACAGGAGTAGAATCACAGGATTTCCTTCCTCAACCTTGTAGTAAAGGTTGGAATCCGCTTTACTCTTGGTAAATCCCAAACTAGATAGAAAACTATCCATCCTACCATACCAAGTTCTAGGATCTTGTTTTAAGCCATAAAAGGCTTTCTTCAATCTGCACACATATGACTCCCTATCATGTGTTTCAAAACTGAATGGCTGCTCGACATACACTTCCTCTTCAACTACACCATTCAAGAAGGAAGTCTTGACATCCATCTGGTGTATCTTCCATTTTATTGCTACAGCCAGGGCAAGTATTGATCTGATGGAAGTGTACCTGGCTACAGGGGAAAAAGGTTCTTCATAATCTATTCCCTCTTTCTGAGAGAAGCCACGAGCTACGAATCTTGCCTTGTATTTCTCTATGATGCCATCTGCAGCATGCTTGATCTTGTAGATCCACTTGGAATTCACAACAGACTTCCTTTGAGGTCTTGGGACAACATCCCAAACATCATTCTTCATTATTGATTGGTATTCTTTGACCATGGCATCCTTCCATTCTTTCTTTTCTACTGCTTCTTCATAACTGGAAGGTTCTTTGTTCATGATATCACAGAGTAAAGAAACATAGCTGGTATGTGATCTAGTTCTCTTCTTTTCTCTGTGTTCTTCTTCTGGAATGCCATATCTTTCTGCATATTGAATGAGCTCTCTAGCCCATGCAGGTTTTCTCTTGTGAGAGTTATTCTCACAAGGTGGATCTATAGTTTGTTGCAGATCTTCAATTTCACAATCAACATCTGGAATTGTTTCAGTCATGGTAGTGTCTTGAAATCTAGTTTCCTTAGGTTCTTCATAAACTTCAACAGGTGTCTTCCTTGATTTGATGAATGCTGAATTTTCATCAAATGTTACATCCCTGCTGACATCAATTTTCTTGAACCCTGGAAAGTATATTCTATAATCCTTCGAGCTTTCACTGTAACCCACAAAGATACCCTTCTTTCCTGAAGGATCTAGCTTGGTCCTCTTTTCTTTTGGGACATGAGTGTATACTGGACAACCAAATATTCTGAGATGTCTAACTTCAGGTTTCTTACCAGAGAAGACCTATTCTGGTGTCTTGCTGTCTAATATCTTGTGGGGTGTTCGGTTCTGCACATATACAGTTGTCCTAGCTGCTTCTACCCATAGATGCATAGGTAGATCTTGGTCAAGCAGCATTTCCCTTGCTGCTTCCATGAGTGTTTGGTTCTTTCTTTCTGCAACTCCATTCTGTTGTGGATTGTAAGGAGTAGTCAACTCCCTCTTAATCCCTGAATCACTGCATAGCTTCTTGAAGTCACCTGAGGTGAATTCTCCACCATTGTTGGATCTTAATGTTTTGATCTTCTTATCAGTTTGGATCTCCATCAAGGTTTTGAATTCCTTGAACTTATCCAACACTTCATCTTTGTTCTTCAAGAAGTAAACCCAAGTCTTCCTAGAGAATTCATCAATGAAAGAGACATAGTAAATATCCCACTCAGAGAACTGGATGACATCGGACCGCATACATCCGAGTGGATGATTTCCAAGATTCCTTTAGCCTTGCTTTCACTGCTTGGAAATGCTTTCTTTATGTTCTCTCATTTTGCAAATCCTTTGCAAACACCTTCATGCTTGGTCTTGATTTCAGGAAGACCTTCTACAGCTTTACTTGCAATTGATAATGCTCTGTAGTGCATATGTGCAAGTCTTCTATGCCAAAGTTCACTTGGCTCCATGGAATCATGAACCATGGCATGTTCAGGTTGTCCTTTCAATTTATACAAGCCTCCCTCTTGCTCTCGAATCACTACTGCCTGATCAATAGTTTTACGTTTTGGCCACATTAGAACTTGGCCATCTACAAATGCAACCCTCATACCTTTTGCATCTAATGCAGATATGGAGAGTAGATTCTTCTTGAGCCCAGGTAAATAGAGAATTTCTTTCATCTTCAAGGACTTTCCAGAATCTAGGTTGTAGGAGGCTTCACCACTTCCTTTGATGGGGTATTCATAGTCATCCCCAAGTTTCACTTCATGGGGTGATTCATGTTCAGATAGATTTACAAAATATTCTTTAAACCCCGTCATGTGTTTGGAAGCACCACTGTCAATAATCCAATCATTACAACCATGAGAAATAGTAGCTATGAGAGTAGAGATTAGAACATACTCTTCTTCGCTTGATGAATCATCATCATCACTTTCTGCTCTAGCCTTCTTTGGAGGTTCATCATCTTTAGCAGCATGAGAATGATACCTTCTTTTGCTGCCCTTCTTCTTCTTGTTGAAGTTGTTTTTTTTGTTGTTGTCCCTTTTGTTCTTGGGACATTCTGAAGCAAAGTGTCCCTTCTTATTACATTCGAAACATAGAACATGAGATAGATCTTTCTTCTTGTGATAAGGGTGAGAATGTTTCTTGTTATGAGGCTTCTCCCTCTTAACCTTGCTTCCCTTGGTGTGAGCTGTGAGAGCTTGATCTTTATTCCCCATATTTTCTTCTTGTGCCACAAGCCTAGCTTCTTCTTGAGAGAATTCCTCCCACAGTCTACTGAAAGAGATCGATTACTTTCTTGCACAGATTCCTTGAATAAAGGAGTCCCATGACCTAGGTAGGCCATTCAGAGTGGTCATAACAACTTCACCATTGTCTACTACTTCATCCACAGCTTCAAGTTGTTCCTTGATCTGAGAGACCTTGGAGAAGTAAGATTGAATGGTCTCTCCATTCAACATCTTGACCCCTTTCAATTGATTCCGCAGAGTCATCTTCCGATTTATGTTCTTCCCTTCAAATAACTTGGTCAGGGAGTCAAACATCTCCTTGGGTGTCTTTAGAGATGACACATGTGGTATGAGATGGTCTTTGATAGAATCAGCAATGATTCTCTTTGCCTTGACCAAGTTCTTCTTGTGCAATACCTTAGCCTCTTCATCCTCTGGGATAGGGACCTCAGAGCTGATGTAGGAGTCCAATTCATTTTTTTCCAGGATTAACCCAATCCTATACTTCCAGGCTCAGAATTTATCAGCCACTTCAAGTTTATCCTCAAGCTTGGTGTGGTGAGACATCTTAAAGAGTACTTCAAATGGAAATAGAGGAGATTTAGGTCTTACCACTTACTTTGCTAAAAACTGGATCTGGTCCCGAATTAGGGTTTGTTAGAAAAACCCTAAAAATTCAAAAAGTGAATTTCAACTTTCTAAAAGGATAGAAAGATGCACCTTGATGATCTGATCAGCTTGGTGTATTCAGAATTTGAGATTTGCAAAGCTTCACCCTTCAGAAATGCCTTTTAGTCTTCCCAGGTTCACTAGGGAGGACCCTGCATTAGGGTTTGAGTTTCTCAGAGATTTACCCAACCAAAAATCTCGATCCAAAGCTCTAAACTTCGATTTTTCCAAGGAGCTTCCAGCTATGTCTTCATATTTTAAAAATTCCCATTTTTGTGGAAACCCTAATTTTTAGGGCCAAATCTGAAAATGCTCAGAATTGAATTCTTATTGGATAGATAGATTCTCCTTGATGAGTAGAGTCAAACTACTATACTTCTTTTCCAAAATCTATGGAGAGAAACCCAATAAGCAAGAAACTTTCGTTTCCGTCACTGCACAATGTCTTCTTCTCAGGTTAGCTCTGATACCATGTTAAATTTTGAGTATTAATTCATAATACTCTAGGATCTTTACTGAGAAAATAACATGTACATTATATCAATGCATATCAATCATAACAAGCATGTCAATCATCACAAGAAGCAAAAGCATGAGAGACAATAGACACACAGAGTTTTCGTGGGAAAAACCCTAAGGTGAAAAACCCCACAACTTCCTCAGAGATAGATAGAGCAATAGCACAACCAAAGTACAAGAGATAGACTCCTCTTAGCAGCTGATACTCCTCCTCACATGTGCGCCACTTTCCGAGTGAAGGAAGTGTGAGTTATGAAGTGATCCAAATAGAGATCTCCCGATCTATATTTATACTTGTCCTGTTTGCCCAATAACCTTATGGGGCTAACTTATCTAGCTAGGTACAATAACTTCATATTACATTATATTGGGCTGACCCCTTACAAGGTGGCCTAATAACCCATTGGCAAGTTAACATACTTGCGACACTTGTCAATACAAATGACGACACTTCCGTATAAAGGAATAATACATCTCTATAGGAATACAATAAATATATAAGTGAAATACATTCCGAAGTTACATATACATCAACAATATCCACAAGGATTTTGGATCCTCTATTTAACATTTGATGCTTTTAATATTTAAGCGACCCTTTAGGGTCTTTGCCAAATTCTTAAATTAGGGTTTTCTATGCATCCACACCTATCAATATTTTTATTAAGACATAACTATTTTTAGCAAAGAAATCAAGATGCTTATTATTAGTAAATGTGGAAGAAGATCCACGCTTTTGTGTAGATGACATCCGATGAACTACTAGTTAAATAACGATTGCGTATTTTGATTTCTTAGTTATTTATGATTACCATATTTAATATAGTTAATTACTTATGATTCCTAATATAACATTTATATTTATTTTACTTAAGCCATGATCAGTCCATATCTGTCACTTTTGATCCGTAACAGAGGTTTATAAGTAGAATATTATTATACTAATTTTTTATCTAATGAAACTCTTGGTTCTCGACCGGATTCTAGTATTTTTTGTTTTTGATTTTATGTAGAGTAGAAATTTGACCATATCAATGAATTTACTTGTTTCGCAATATTTATGTGAAACGTTGTAAAACAATTACAATTTGATTTCAGTTGTTAAATGGTTTAATTAACCCCTAATTCCGGTATGGTTTCCCGAACAAAGATTCGTTAGAAATTATACCATTACTAAATGATAATATTTTACAGAGATAAATAATAAACAATGGAAAGAATTGATAGATTCGATACATAAGACAGAAAGGATTTAAATAGATACTTAATCGTTCAATACTCTTACAAATTCCTAATAGATCAGTCTTCCATACAAACTAATAATTTCTATTAAAAGAATAATTACGATTCATAGTCAAAATAAAATCCTACTACATCTAGATTCAAAACAAAATAAGAAAAAGACAAAGAACCTGGCACCACTATCGGGAAAACATAAATGAAAGAGACGTTCCTCCCAACCAACTCCTAGAGCAGCCAAGTCTCACTTTCTCCAGAACCCCCGAGCCTGATTGCTAAACCACAAGAGAAAAATCCACTTAATGCACTAGCTCTTGCATTATCAGATTCAATCCCCATCCAATGCTACCCTCCTTCCTTCTAATGGACATACTATTATATAGTATTTTTCCTAGGACTTGGTCATTTATGAGATTCCTGATCTTTAGCACTCAACAAAGAGTTTCGACCTGATTTTGGGGAAGATGCCTCCTGCACCTGAGTTCTCACTTTGTAGCTTCAACCACTTGTATTTTCTTCTTGTAGTTCAGCAATCACTCTTTCAACAACTATTTGATTTTTGTCCCTCTAGTACATTTTTATTAATAAAAGAATAAGTAATGTTTTATTTTTTACTTGAATCTTGTAAAAAATATTTAAATAATAAATAAACATAAAATATTTGAAAAGTATTTAATAATACTTTATTAAATCCTGGTGTATTAAATTAACCCCCTCACCTCGTTGAGATAGGCCAATGATGAAATATATATCCTCTATGGTGATATCAAGCATCTCCCCTTGGAGATCAAATATGCCATGATCGGCATCCAAGTACCCGACGAGCATTTGTAGAAAATGTGTCTGCGCATGCATGTTTGTAGTTCGGAAAAACTTTAAAATCCCACACCTCCATAATGCATTTAACGTGAGAGGATCCCCCCATGGCATCTCTGTCCATAGCCTCATGTTCCCTCTCCCTCCATGTTAGAAACATCCTACATCACAATTTTCCAGTTCTATCATTAGTTTGGAGTTTTTACTTTTTACACTGCAGCACCCATGGCTTCTTTTATGAGACAGACGAGGCTACCCGCGATTCTCCCTGTTGTAAACTCGCGCACATTTCTCGTGCCTGTGCGTTTTACTCAGGAAAACTTGTAGGTACGATGCCCTAGTTCTAAAATGCACTTAAAAACCCCAAAAAATCACTAAAACTTAAATAAATGGATGAAAAAGATAGAGGGGGTTGAGATAGATTACCTGCAAGTGACGGTGTCTGATTCCACTTCCTGGTTCGCCCGCAATCAACGTTTGAAGCAAAGAGGTTTTTTAATTTTCTCTCAAATGGTAAATTGGTTTGTGAATTTTCTCTTTAATTTATATAAAGTTCTTTTAATTTTTACCCACCTTGTATAGTTTCAAATTTATTTTTAAATCTTATTTAATCCTAATGACCTTTTTTTTTAGTTGTTTTGATTAGGTAAAGCATTTAAAAGGCGCTTTTCACTATCAGTTGCAAAAGGTGACTAATACAAAGTTTGTTTTCTTTTAGACATGTCAACATATTATAGCTATTGTTGGGCCCAGGTTGAGATAAAGTTTTGGAAGCACCTTTTTTAGGCAAGCAGGGAAAGCTGAGCTGAGCGTAGCTCAGAAATACAATTTTGGCTAAGTATTGAGGATGCTGCGAAGTTGCGCGCAACATCCAACTTTTGACCAGACTGTGGAGTTGCCCACAGCATTGAAGTTTTGGCCATGATGCGAAGACCAGTACTGCGCCGAAGCAGTGCTATGGAGTTAGGAGGCCATGTGGAGCCAGCAAAGCGGTGTGCTGGAAAAGTATCAAATGTAGCTACCGGTAGTAGCCATTTTTGGAAATATATTCCAGGATTGCTGAGCGGCGGACATAGGCAAAACAGGAAGGCGGCCACGCGTGGGTTGTTAAGGAAAGTGACGTTTGGCATGCTTAGAAGGTAAAACCGTTAGAGAGAAATGGTTCGGCAGAAGCATCCTGTAGGCACATGTGCGACAGGAAGGCCGATAGCGACAGAATGAGGACATGGAGATCCGCCATAATCAAGAAGACACTACCAGGAGCCAGCAAGCTGGTTTGGAAAACCGACACAGTTTTGGAAACCCTTAGGGTTTTTGGTTTTAGGTATCGACATTGTACAGACATGACCTTCGGGCATGATCTATTTAAGAAGACACTTTTGTATGGGATGGGGGTCGCTCTATTTTTGGATACTAGATGCTAGTTATTAGAGTAATATTGAGATAACCTTTTTGTATTGTAAAATCTCTTTGAGCTGAGAATATTGTAAAGGCTCTGCAGCTATGTGTGCAAAGACCTAGCCGAGAGAAAGAAGAGTCTGCAGCTGAGTGCGCAAACTAAGAACGGTTTCCCCATCCCTCCTGAAAGAAATATATTACCAACCGTTCTTGTGGACGTAGCTTTCCATCCGGGGAAGTGAACCACGTTAAATCCTGTGTTATGCGATGATTTTTATGAATGAATGACTGTCTATCTGTAGAATGAATGTTTGAATGTTTCCTTGCATGTTGTAATAGGAGAACTTTGATATGCATTTACCAGTAGGCGAAGTTTGTGATATGCTAAGTTCCACGTGAACAGATGAATGGCGAACACTTTAATTATATGTTAAGATCGTGAATCAGTCATTTAAGCTTAATACTTTCTTAAACACAGTGAAGGAACATGGCACAGTTAGTCATGTCTATCATTTCAGTTCACGTTGTAATAATCCAAGTTCTTGAATGAATGCTAGAAAGATAACCAGTAAGTGCCTCAGTGAATGGATGAGTGATATTCATTTCAGTTCCTTAACATTTCCGAGATCTTCCTAGTAGAGGATAAGTGTGGGTGATTCGCAGTTCCAGTAGAAGATTCAAAGTAGTAAGAATCCCTTAGTGAGGCCCGCAGTGTTTCCTTCACCACGCAGTACTGCTCGCAGCGTAGATCCTGCTGCGTACCGCATCACTTTGCCCCACGGTGCACTCCTTCTGTCCTGCGCTGTGCAACTTGTTCATATAAACAACTCATCATTTACTGTGCAAACCTAATTCTGTAGTACCCCATAAGATACACCTCGGGTGAGACCTCAACCTACTCGCAGGTTGTTGCCGAAAGCGCCGGTGCAAAGGGGTTTTGTTGGTCAAAAGGGAGAACCACAAAGAACCTGGGTCTAATTGGAAACCTCTAGGTCAGTTTAAGCAACAAATGCTTCTGTTGCCACACTAGAATCCATGATGAGTTTCAATCACGATGTGTGAAGAAGAATATCAGTTCCCCGAAGGATCTAACTATTGGCATCCTGAAAAGATAGAAATCCAAGCTTGGTGGGATAAGACCATAAGAGATTTTAACAGACAAGAAAATAGACATCCGCGTCTAAGCGACACACAGTGGTCAGATAGATATCTGTTGGACGACATTCACGAGATCTTTTGGGCATCGTTTCCAAATGAGTTGCATTCATGGATCTCGTGACTCGTAGAGAAGAAAAACTGTTTCCAAGGAGTATTTCCTACAGAGTGGACTCTCGAGCTCACAGCGCAGATCAAAGCGTTAGATAGCCTGTTGTCACGCATAGTTGATTATTGGGTCGATCATATGCTAGAAGGCTTTGTAACAGAATTTGTTGTAGACACACTTAAATCCTATAGCCAAGCAAAAGCACACTTTTTCAGAGGATTCCAAGGTAAGTTTCTGAACAATCTCAGTCTATACATTAAGATGTTGTTAGCTGAGAAAGGTGTTCTAAGAATGCAGTAATATTCTTGAAGTTTGTCATGATAAACAGTACATATATTGATTCTGACGAAGAGACACATACTCTTAGAAGTGGTAAGAGATATAAAATTAATAAGAATCCAGAAGGCCCTAAACTTCATATAGATATTGAAATCCCCTGTGATCTTGATAGCGAAGTTGCACAACCATTTACCCCTGAGAATCCACGGGCTACACACACCGCGCCACCCTTATCGCAGAACCCACCCACTACGTAGCCCACCCCGCAGAAGACTCAGCCTAGTCCATCTCTCCGGATTGTCCAATTTGTATTTACTGCATAGATCCCTCTACACCAGCCGCGCACTAATCTTGGAGGTCCACCACCTAGTAGCACAATGGCAAACACGGATATGAAACTGCCAATATTCAGAGGAACTAGCCTAGAAGACCCTAACCAGCATTGGTTCCTTTGCGAAGCCATATGGAGTGTAAGACAAATCCAAGATGATGTCGTGAAGCAATCACATCTCATCACCGCTTTCAGGGATAGAGTGCTACATTGGTTTATGAAATACTCTACTGTACAGCCGAGAAACCTCGCAAAAATTAAAGCCCTGCTGGTGGCGGAGTTCAAGAAACCTAATTCTAAGTCTCAGTGTATAACTGAGCTGAAGGAAATAAAGCAGAGACCAACTAAAATGGTTTGGGAATTTGATCAGAAATTTAAGACCTTACTAGACCAAGTAAGTTTTGTTATACCACCAAAATAGCATAAAGAATGGTTCATTGCTGCATTGTTACCTCATATCAGATTACCATTGATGCAGCAAAAGCTTCTATCCCAGGCAAAGGCCTTGGAAATTGCAATGAAGCTGGAAGCTTCGCCGATTGGTGATACTAGTTCTGGGATGTCTCAGATCCAGAACCAACTGACACTTGAACTGCAAAGTATGAAAAATGGTAAAGAACAAAGATATGAACCTAGACAGGAGGTCTGGTGTACAAGTTGTAAAGGAGAAGGTCATGACCGCGAGCATTGCCCTCTATTCCGCGACTATCTTAACAATGGTGCACCTAACCCATTAAATCAAAATCAGGCCCCATGGTGTGAAATTTGCAGAACCACAGGACATAGACCTGAAGACTGTTACCTCATCCAGAAATATATGAAAACTCCTAAGAATTTATACTGCAATTTCTGTAAATCAGTTGGACATGATGACTCCAACTGCCGCGTATATGAATTAATGAATGAAAGAAAAAGGGATATGGATTCAATGCGAGGCGCTGGCTTGTACCGCGTACAAGAAGATACTGTTAACACCCAAAAAGTGCTCACTAGCTCATTTCCTTATTCACATGACCCATTTGTCCACTTTTCCACCATTTGAGCCTCTAAAGCCATCAAAAGGTCACCAAAAGACCATAATACACCACTCTTTCCCCTCAAAATGAATATTTTTCCTCAAAAAGCATAAAAAAGCCTCAAAAAGGGTCCAGAATTCCCAAAAATATTAAAAAGGGAATAAAAATATTCAAAATATTCAAAAAATGAAAAAGGAGGGAAAAGGTACCTAAACCATGTTGGTCAATACCATTGGTTTCCTCAAAACCATAATGGTATTCCCCACCACCAAAAACTATAAAAAGGTGGTAGGGGCTCCTCACTTTCCATCCATCCATCATCCTATCCTCACGCTGTCAAAATCTCTCATGAGACTTTTGGCCATTTTCAGCATCTTGGAGAAGAGACCTTTGGAGCTTGGAGCTACTCACCTTGGGAGTTGCTCAACACAAATCCTCACCATTTGAGGTATCTTAATACAAAACATCTATTCTTTTATTTCTTTTTCTTGAATCGTTTTAAAAAAATTATTTGTTATATGCACATGCTAGTTTAGATTTAGATTTAATTTATAATCGTTTTTGCTTTCAATATTGAAACTACTATCACATTGTTGATAGGTGCCCATTGTACAAAGCTTGATTGCAAAACCAAGCCCAACAGTTTTTGGCGACTCCGCTGGCTTCGAAATCTTAGATCTTAGTTTTTTGCTTTACATCTTAGTTTTTATTAGTTTTAATCATTTTAATTCATAGCTCTGCCATCCTAGACAGCAGATCCATTGCTGTTCTAGATCTTGGAACTTTCTATTGCCATTAACATCCTAAAATTGCCATTTTCGGGTTCATTTTTCTGCGTCTGATTTACGGCTTTCGCCTCGCAGCTTTTCACCCGATAGTCGCGCGGCTCATCGCGACCTCGCGGATTTTTCCGTGCGGCGCGCCACGGCTTCGCGGCCATTTTACATGCTGCACATCGCAGCCATCTGCCGCACTGCACATCGCAATTGTGTGAACGAAACCCGCGCTGCACATCGCGGCTGAAACCCGCGCTGCACATCGCGGCTGAAACCCGCGCTGCACATCGCGACTGCGTGGCCGAAACCCGTGCTATACATCATGGCTGTTTTCCCAAAACCCGCGATGCAATTTTTTTGAATTCGGCCAATATTTTGAAAATATTTTTTGCTATATTTTTTGCCCATTTAGCATATTTTATAGCATTAATTTTTTTACATTTTTATAGCCATACTAAATCTTTTACTATTTATATATGCTCCATTAAAAGTCTTTTTAAAAATTTTCAGCAATTGAAAGAAAGATTTTTCTGCATTTTATTTAAATCAAGGTTTTACTGTTTATTTGCTCAATACTTTGCCCAAGCAATTTTTAAGAGATCCATTTATTTCTTGAAATATTTTATGTTATTTGCTTTCCTTCAAATTATTTCAAATATCCATTATTTTTGAATAGTTTTTTCAGGCATTTACATTTCAAAAACGCATTTATTTTTTGCAAAACTGGAAGCGTCTTTTCTTTCATTTGTAATCAATCGCCTAAGTGAGGCAAATCAATTTCAGTTTCAATACCACACTTGCACCCACTCTGCCACATAATTTAAACTGAGCCTTAAAATTTACCTTAACTCAACAAACTTTTAACCCCACTTGGGGAGCACTTAAAAGAATCTTGTAGTTAGGTAGAATTGAGAGGATAGGTGTACCAATAACACCTCTCAATTATTTACATTTGAGACATAGTGGTTGTCTTTAGGGTCCAAAAATCCCTTATAATTTTGACATGGTTATCAACTAATTTATCAGGAAGGCCTCTCCCTTAGGAGGGTTGAAGTAGCCAGACTGGTTCTGGAAGTCTGAGTGGAATACCGCAATCCATTCAGTAACTGAAGGATACCTTTCGAAGTTCTTGATGTACACCCAAGAGGGTGTACAGTGGCGATAGAACCAAACTGTAGATTCACCCAACCGAACGTGTCATGAACAGGGTATCCTAGTTGCCACTCTTTAGGATTGTCTACCCGGTATCCCTCCTGGTAGGGGGATATCTAGCTGTTGATTCAACACTCTATATTGTCTGACTTGGATTTCATCACCTTGCAGAGAATATCGTTTGTTGACTCACAATACTTCTAGTTAGGTGTTTGCATGATACAATACCCACCTTTGGTCTAGTAACACCACTTTTTTCTAGGAACTGTTTGACTTTTAGTATTCTGACCAATTTTGTTGCATCCCTCCACTTATTATAGCACAATTGCTATAATAAATGCTTTTTGAGGTTGGTTGTTGGCCTGAGATCCTTTATTTTTTCACTCCCCTCTTGCACTCATTGTTGCATTAGGGTTTCGAGTTTTTTACATCACCACCTTACACTGAAATTTTTAAAATATTTCTCACCATTGAGACTTTAAGACGATCTCGTTGTCTTCAGGGTGAACCCCCTCAGTTCGGTATACTTGGCTCTACACATCATCGACGTAGAGCCTTATCCCTTGACTCAACACGTTATCGACCAAACACACAGTCATCTGATTCTAACACGCCTCACTTCACATCTGATTCTGAGGCTGAATCCGAAAACCCTACTGAAATATCACCAACCAACCTCATGGATGGATCACAATACAACCCACTTTTCACCAGTACTTTGGAGATACATCCATAAAACCTTCTACTACTGTTCCACCCATGGTAACAACAACCCCTTTAGGCATGCCTAATATAGGGGCCACTCCACCTTTAGGTATGCCCAACATAGGACTACCTCCTATTATGGGTATGCCCAACATAGGAATCACACCACCTCTCATTACCACAACCCAGATCCCAGGAATTCCTGGCACTATTCCTAACCCCTTTGTAACCCATGTTGCACTTGGGAGCGTTGGCCTTTCCCACACCACATCGGTTGGAGCACACATACCTTCCATACCTAGCATACCCTTAGGGGCCACTGGACCACTACATAATGCTACCATTAACAGTTATGTCCCAGCCACTACATCACACCCCTCAGCCAGTCTACCATTTCTGACAAGTTTGAATTTTCCAGACTTGGCAAGACTAACTAATGATCCTATTAGACATGACCCCACTTGGCCCCCCATGCCCACAAAGCTTCCCTCGAACATCCCGAAGTTTGAAGGAAAACCTGGGGAAGATCCCCAAAACCACATAATGTCATTTCACCTATGGTGTTCATCTAACTCCATAGTGGATGACTCCATTAGACTAAGACTGTTGCAACAAACATTCACTGGCTTTGCAGCCAAGTGGTACATTGAACAACCACATGGGACCCACCATACATTTACATCCCTCACCTCTACTTTCCTTCAATTTTTTCAGTTACCTGTACGCTATGATGCAGGAGTTGAAATACTGTTGTCTTGTAGACAAAACATAGCTACCCACATTACCAACCATATCCATGAGTGGCGCAAGTTCCGTAGCCTCTGCAAGATAAAACTGGACGACCATATATTTTTGGATTGGTTTCTCAAATCACTCCTACCCCTCATAGCCAAGGATGTAGCTTCTCAACGACCCTAATGGGAAGAAGAAGCCATTCTAAAAGCCCAGCAGTTTGATCTGATCTACGCCCAGTGTGGCTACCTGTATACCATTTTACCTGATGCTCCCCGCGATGATTCCTCCCGGACTGGCACGCCAGGGGCATCCCACGCTGCCGATGGCATCATTTGACAAGTTGCGTCCCCGATCTTTCGCAGGCCACATCTCACTCTGGACCTACAACTTCGTATGCTCCCATGGCCCACCCCCACCACACTCAGGGACCCCCATGTCCACCACAGTGTTATGGTCATGCACCTTTAGCCTATCTACCTCTGGTTGTACCCCCTACATATTGCCATCAGCAGGCCACACATGCTCATGTTCACTCACAAGCCCCAATGGCTTATTTCCCACCACAGGTAGTCCTTGTTGCACCACAACCTCCAATCGCTCAGACTTATCCTCCAAACAACAACAACGCTACCCCCGCCAACCAAAACCCTGATTGACCACCAAAACAGGGTAAGAACCCCAATTTACGAACAAACCACCCATGTTCCATATGCGGGGTATACGACCATTATACACACACTTGCCCCCATTTGGGGCGAGCACACCAACTGTGGTTTGATGACGCCCAACGCCAAGGGCACGCAGCACAACCAGTGCTACCTCCTCAACCACAACCCATGGTGGTGTATAATCCTTTTCCCACACAAGGAGTGGCGAACACTCGTCCGTTGGATCCTCCTCAAGGAACCACAGCACCACAACAGTAAATCACATATGCTGCACACACAAACCAACCGATGGATTCATGTAGTCATCATCTCCTTACGATGTCATCATCCGACATGAATCTCCAAATGCGTCGAAACCAATACGCCCCCACTGCACCTAAAAATATTCTCCCTATGATTGAACAACCAATTCAGAATGCACCTACATCGTTCGTCTCCACAGTTAGACCCGGATTATACTCGGAATCACCTATGACTTCCACATTGCAATCCATCCCACCCCCGTTGAATATAACTGAGATATCTGATTTGTGCACCCTCTCGCAGAACACACAGGTACCAAACCAACAGCCCCCTTTACTCCCGCAACCACCCTCAGTGCCAACTCATGTAGGAGCCACACCAATTCATACTATCCCATTCTTATTTCCCCCTTTAGGCGCCATCAGCACACCAGTCATGGCTACACTTAATCTCCCGGGATTAACATTAGGACTACCTGTGTGGTACCTACCTACCCCAACCTCTCCTCTAACACCGAATGTCATTTTACAACCGGTGCAACCCATCAATACTTCTAACTGTCCACCCCCTGGTGTAGCAAACATCCAGAATTGACCACCTCCAATAGTGGCCACCGCATCAACATCCAATTATACTCCCCCACCACTTCGAAACACTGGGGGCATAGGTCCACAAACCTACACCACTGGACCCAAAACTCGCATCGCCCCAGCGACCCCCAAGTTGGCGAAGAATCCCCCAACAAACCGCATACCCCCCAAGTGCTCTTTGTGCGACGACATAGGCCATGCCACCCATCAATGTCCACAGTTACCAACACTTCAAGAACAGATGAATATGTTGGATGATGACACCAACGTTCCAGTATTCAAACTAGAACTCCCCCCTCAACCTCGTGATAAATCATTGCGCACAAACCATCCTTGTGCAATATGCGGAATCTACGGTCGTTATTCACATCACCACCCCAATCTCCCAGATTACAGAGCAGCACTGTACGAGTTGAATAACGTCGACCTAGAGATCTCCCCTCTTCTCATTGAGGAAATTCATCCCCCGCCATCTTCCTCCTCAGAAGAAATTAACACCATTTACACGATTTCCACTAGATACCCCTCTGTCCGGTTGGCCCCTTCCATTGATCCCTTTGACACACATGTTCAACCCTTTCAAATCAACGAGGAAACCACATTTCCACAACATGGGGGCAGGCCCAAAACCTTGCCTACTCATCATCATCGTGATTCTTATCGGAGATACTAGGGGCATCCACCCCACAAGGGGAATCCCCCATCATCATATCATCACTTCAGTATGCCACCACGGCCCACAGCCTTATGGTACACTCCCTCGCCAATAGTTTCTCAATGCCCTATTGATCCCTCTCTGAGACAACATCTGCACCACATTGACACCTCTAAGTTAGGGGGCATAATAGATTACCTCGACCCTGGGATAGGGGGCATGATCAATCATTTTGAACCTTCCCCATCACATCTATCTCATTATTTCAATGACCCCATTGTTCAAACCAACACATATGTGATCCACAATCATAAACCCCATGCACATAGCATGGGGCAGGTCATTAACCCTGCTCACTTTTTCACATGCGTGATCTTAACTGTTTTTTAAATCATATATCACTTGCATATTTGATTTGATTTGATACACATAGTATTTCGCCCCCGCGGGTCATCATTTCTCCCCACCACTACATCCTTGGCTTGGTGGGGTCACCTTCATTTGTAGCCAATTTTTAACCTAGTTATTTCGTTTGACCATTCCGGAGTCCTTATGACCTCCATTTTTCGCACCATTTGCACCGCAGGATTCATATTTCCATGCCCGTGATGATGCTTGAGACCATTTCTTGCTCTCACACCCATAATTTTTGGGCATTTTTTCAAAATGCCACTTATCGCCTCGGTTTGCATGCCACATCGGTCGTCCTCCATTTTTTACGAGTCTCATATTGCCGGATTCAGTTTTCCGCGCTCGTGATGACGCTTGAGATCATTTCTCACTCTCACCTCTAGATTTTTCGGGCATTTTTCCCATGCCCCCTCGTTGCCTCGGTTTGCATGCCACATAGGCCGTCGTCCGTTTTTGACAAGTTTGATATCGTCGAATTCAGTTTTCCGCGCTCATGATGATGCTTGAGATCATTTCTCGCTCTCACCCCATACTTTTCAGGCATTTTTTCAAAATGCCACTCATCACCTCGGTTTGCGTACCACATTGGTCGTTGCCTGTTTTTGACAATCTTTATGTCATTGGATTCAGTATTCCGCACTCATGACGATGCTTGAGACCTTTTCTCGCTCTCATCAATCCCTTTTTGTTCGGTATAGTTTTAGCCCTTTTTTGGGCCGAGCAATCCCTTTTACAAAAAAGGCACTTAGGGAGTTTCTGTTAAGCTCTTTTCCGACTCCTAAAAAAATGAAAAGATCGTCGAGCAACCTTGCTTCCTTTCATGCTCTCTAAACGTATCTGAAAGGGCGTCTACCTGGTATAAGTTTACCCCTTTTCCGGACCTTGTAGACTAATTATGAAAAATGAATACCCTAGTCGCATCGGCTAGAAGAGTTCTCCATTTGCATCATTTTATGCTTTTTCGGGCCTTGGAGACTAACTTACGAAAAAGAACACCATTGGAGTCCACTTACCACTTTCAGACTCTCTAAACATGAAAGAGACCACGAGAAATCACCATCCTGGGCTCGTAAAAACCCATAGGACGGTACTCACAACCATTGCAGAGTCTTCTTATCATTTTCAGACTCCTTAAAAATGAAAGCACCCATGAACACGAATAGTCCTGGGCTCACAAAATCCACAGGACAGTACCATTTCATAGCACACTTTTATTCCTTCTTGGAGCTCATTAAAACTACGAAGAAGTACCCAATGGTGCTTCTTGACACCACAACAGATCACGTCTACTCATATGGCAGCTTCCCCATTTTGGTTTCCTTTGTTCAGAGTATTCTGCAATATGTCACCCTAAGAATCCCTCGACAACACCCATCAGCTTGACCCCCCAGAGTCAATACATACCCTTTAGTCCCTAAAAGCTATGATCCCCACACATACAAATTAGTTCCCTACGCTCCCAGGTCAACCATGTCATCATGCTCTGAACAAAGGAAGTTTGAGTCTACCCACTCTATGACCCCAGTTACTTCCCATCCCCACAAGTATGTCAGTCCTACCATCAGTACTACCACACTTCAGTTCCACACCTCGTGCTCCTATCAAGGAAACATCATTACCTTGTCAATTGCTGGTCTCCCTCTGTCCACGACAACCAAATTTATTCCAGAGAATAGACCTAGAGGTCCCTATGTCTTGGACTCATCACCATTTATGATGAGTGCCTACGAATCATTTCGAGAAGAGTCCTCAGTACCTCTCCAAATGATTGTTTCTCACATGCTCAACTTCAACACCTTGATCGCATCGTTGAGACTCGCACAGGGTATTGGTCCTTTTAGTTATTGGTTGAAGGCCCCAGATACCACCTGACTCTTCCACATTTGAGAGTCTACCTATGGAAACAACCAGTTACATTTTTTCTATAGATATCCAGGTTGCGCATGGCGACAGTATTCAGATGTACCCCGATTTTATACTCCCTTGAGTATACAGTTACATATACTACTCAGAGTTGACTCAAAGTCATTGAGTCCCTACAGATGTTGGACACCTTTAGATTTAGCAGTTCATCAACCCTTCTAAGACCTTGTTCAGAACGGTTGTCGCTTTATTCCAGTGTATCAGTTATTGAGATCAATCAGGTCATGATCATGAGTACATCCAAAAATAGTGTTCCCTTTGGACCATTATGATGTACCAACAAATTTTGTATTTAGGTCCCCCTTCTTGGGACTAATTGTTATGTATATGTCTTGATACGAGCATGGGTATGCCCGCCTTGTCCATTATCAGAGATTATTCCTCATTCATATTGAGGCCATGTAATATTTTTTGTTTCTGCAGCTTCCAAGGGCTGTGGATCTAGTATCCAACCGGTCTCTTCTCTTCCCCAAACCCCATAAAAAAGACAAAAGAACTATGATGTCTATCAGCCATACGATGAGCTCCTGCCCTCACACATCAGGGGGCAATCTGTTAACACCCAAAAAGTGCTCACTGGCTCATTTCCTTATTTACATGACCCATTTGTCCACTTTTCCACCATCTGAGCCTCTAAAGCCATCAAAAGGTCACCAAAAGACCATAATACACCCCTTTTTCCCCTCAAAATAAATATTTCTCCTCAAAAAGCATAAAAAACCTTCAAAAAGGGTCTAGAATTCCCAAAAATATTAAAAAGGGAATAAAAATATTCAAAATATTCAAAAAAGGAAAAAGGAGGTAAAAGGTACCTAAACCATGTTGGTCAATACCATTGGTTTCCTCAAAACCATAATGGTATTCCCCACCACCAAAAACTATAAAAAGGTGGTAGGGGATCCTCACTTTCCATCCATCCATCATCCTATCCTCACATTGTCAAAATCTCTCATGAGACTTTTGGCCATTTTCAGCATCTTGGAGAAGAGACCTTTGGAGCTTGGAGCTACTCACCTTGGGAGTTTCTCAACACAAATCCTCACCATTTGAGGTATCTTAATACAAAACATCTATTCTTTTATTTCTTGTTCTTGAATCGTTTTTAAAAAATTTATTTGTTATATGCACATGCTAGTTTAGATTTAGATTTAATTTATAATCGTTTTTGCTTTCAATATTGAAACTGCTATCACATTGTTGATAGGTTCCCATTGCACAAACCTTGGTTGCAAAACCAATCCCAACAGATAACTAGCCGAAACAAGAAAATGCACAATATGACCAAGGAGGATACATAGGTCGTGGTGGTGGATACCGCGGTAGAGGAAGGAATGCTGGTCCAGCACAGGGAAGAGGCCATGGCCAAGTCATTTGTTATAACTGTGGCAAACCTGGGCACGTATCTAGAGATTGTGTTAACCCATGCACTATGTGCAATTATTGTAAATCATTTGAGCATGTCATTGAAGATTGCCCAGTATTAGAGGTGGAAATGCAGAAGAGAAGATGAACAGAGGCTCCAAATCCAAATGTCCAGTGGATCACAGTAGAAAATAGACCAGTGGATCCGAGCATCAATGTGGTCACACGCAGTGGTGCTGAGACAGGCCGTGACAGAGGAGCGGAAGCTTCAACATCATGGGAGGCACATACGAAGAAGGATCCCCTTGAAACAGTATGGATAAGGAAAGCTCCAGGAAAAGCACCCCCTCTTAACTTACAGAAGAACAAGGAGATCTTCATTGACGCACGGGATACCTTTAGAGAACCAGTAGAGAAATCATCAAGGATCCCGCTGCGTAGTGAAACACCGCATGTTGAAGACATGCCGGCTCCTTATGACAAAACAAGTACTGTGACAGATGTCCATACTTCTGTTGCGCAGTTCTTATGAAGCTACATGAAGTTACTAAAAAGTGAAGAAGCCATAGTAGAGCTCCAGAATCTCATCAGCCAGTATGAACCTCAGATTGCAACAAAGACTCCAAATAGCGTTGTACATCATATAAGGAAATACAAAAGAACAAGCCGAGAGATGAGGCTTACTGCGCAGATAGGAGATTTTGAAATGGATGAAGTCATCCTTGATCTGGGATCAGAAGTGAATGTCTTGACTAAGCAGACATGGCAGCAGATGGGTCGACCAAAGTTGCTCTGGTCACGTATCCAGTTACGAATGGCTAATCAGGAGAAGGTCATACCTTTTGGCTGCTTAGCTAATGTAATAGTTGACATCAACGGAGTACACAGTCATGCAGACTTTGAAGTTATTGAAATTGTGGATGATAGTCAACCTTTTCCAGCAATATTGGGAATTGATTGGGCTATGGATAAATTGGATATCATAAACTTGAAGACAAAGAAGATGATCTTTCAAGGGAAGCATCTTAAGGTCATCTCACCATTGGATCCTAAAGATGGTGACAGATACAGTGAGCCAATTCAGGAGGAATCCCAAGCTCAAGATTTAGACTGACTATACCAACTGACTGCGAACAAGGAAGACTACATTAATCCTACTCAGGATGGTACACTCAGCTGGTGATGTGACACTTCTTGTATCTCGTACTCGGACACAGGACTGGAGAATTGGAAAAGCTGCATGCATGAAGTATCAACAAGAAGATGTGCGCAGGTTACAAAATCACTGCGCTGGATCGGAAAAGAGGTGAGTCCTATTCCCACATATGATGGTTCTGCTAATGTTTACAGTTTCATAAGGGAATATACTGCAGCTATACCAGATAAGCATAGACTGCCAGCTTTAGATATCGCATTGCGCGATACACCTGCCAGATGGTGGAATGCACATAAGAAAACATCGACCACTTGGGATCAATGCAGAACTAAGATGTAGATCCGGTTCGCCGAAAAGGTTACTTTACCCTTTGAAAAGTATAATGGACAGACAAACCCTAATCAACATATTGAAGTCTGTTCATAGGCATGGGTGGAAATACCCCTTACAGAATAAGTACATTTATTTGTACATACATTGGATGTGGGTATCCTAGAGAAATGGTACCTAGACCTGGAGCTGCGCAGTGAACTCACTGATTGGGAGCTGCTCGCTGTGAACTTTCGGAAGGACTTCAGTTTTGAAGACGAGAATCCATTAATCCATGAAGCATTACAACTAATCAAGAAGCGCATATTCCAGGATGACTGTCCTCATCAAAACATAACATTGCAGGAGTTTTTTGGGACAGAGTGCGTTCCTGCGCACCTACAGTCAGAATGGAAGGAACATGAAGAGCACTTTATCGAGTGTTACAACTTAGCTGAAGATACCAATGATACAAATAAAGACGATGAGGAGAACCCATGCAACATAGATATACCAAAGTCAGAAGGTACGCGCAAGGTAGAAGGACCTCCGTTGGAAATCCCAGATATGACTGGACCAGTAAAAACATAAAAAGTGAACATTGGCACAGACAAAGAGCCGAAGTTCGCATCAATAGGAGATTATTGGGACGATCAGACTGTTGCAGAGATCGCAGATACCTTACATGGGTATCAGGAACTATTTCCAACCAAATTTACAGAGATGAAAGGAATTTTGGGAGACCTAGGGGTCATGAAAATACCCTTAAAACCAGGTGCTAACCCTGTCAAGCAGAGGCCATACAGATTGAATCCGCGCTACAAGGAAAAAGTTCGCGCAGAGTTAGATAAGATGCTAGAGGCAGGAATCATTGAACCAGTCGAAGAATCCGAATGGATTAGCCCCATGGTTGTTCAAGACAAGAAAGCAAAAGGTGAGATCAGGATTTGTGTGGATCTCAGAAAGCTGAATGATGCTTCCATGCATGACCCATTTCCTACTCCATTCACAGACGAAGTGCTTGATAACATTGGAGGAAATGAGGCATATTCTTTCACTGATGATTTCTCTGGTTACCATCAGATCAGGATTGATCCTGCGGATAGGCATAAGACAACATTTTCTACAAAATGGGGGTCATTCCAGTGCACTGTCATGCCTTTTGGTCTGAAGAATGCACCTGGCATATTCTCTAGAGTCGTCGTCGCAGCATTTAAAGATTTTATGCACAAGTTTCTAGAAGCGTGTTTTGATGATTGGATTGTATTTGGTCTATTGAAAAATCATTGCGCGAATCTCCGTATGATGCTAGAAAAGTGTTGACAGCATCAAATATCCTTGAATTTGAAGAAGTGTATTTTCTGTGTTCCCTATGGAATTTTACTTGGCCACATTGTCTGTAAGCAAGGATTGATGGTAGACCCTGCGAAGATTGCAGTTATTGAAAACTTACCAACACCAAATTCAGTCAAGATGTTGCGATCTACCTTAGGCCATACTGGATACTACAGGAAATTCATAAAGGGTTATGCGCAGATAACCACAGCAATGGAGAAGTTGCTGAAGAAAGACACACCATTCATTTGGAACGCAGAATGCGAACAGGGTTTTGATACATTAAAAGAAAAGATGGTCACTGTGCCAATTCTAGTCTTTCCAGACTAGACAAAGCAGTTCCATGTCCATGTTGACGCATCATGTATTGCCCTGGGGATTGTGTTAGCTCAGCTAGGAGAGGGAGGTATTGACCACCCTATTGCATTTTCTAGCAGAAAGCTTTCAACATCAGAGAAGAACTATACTACTACTGAGAGGGAAGGCCTTGCAATGGTATATGCTCTACAGAAATTTAGACACTACTTGCTGGGATCGCACTTCCTTATGTTTACTGACCATTCTGCGTTGAAATATTTGGTCAACAAGCCAGTGTTAGGGGGACGCATATGCCGATGGCTATTGCTGTTCCAAGAATATGACTTTGAAATTATTGTCAAGCCAGGTAGACTGAACTTGGGACTTGATTATCTGTCAAGGATCGAGTCAGGAGAGGAGTCGACGAATATTGAAGATAGTCTACCTGATGCACAGTTATTTAGTATACAGGTTGCCGATGATTATTACAAGGATATCATTGAATTCCTAACCATAGGGTTGGCACCCTAGGAATTCTCAGTCCAGCAGAAAAAACAGTTAGTGGTGCGCACCGTGGACTTCACTATAATTGCAGGTCAGTTATACAAACTTGGGCCGGATGAAGTCCTACGCAGGTGCGTACTCGATCATGAGAAGCCATTTATTCTAGCCAACGCACACTCAGGAATCACAGGATGTCACTATGTAGGAAGGGCTACCACGCAGAAGATATTGCGCATAGGGCTATGGTGGCCTACGCTCCGTAAAGATGCCAAAGAACATTGCAGGAACTATGACATCTATCAGAGGATAGGAAAACCATCATGCTGAGATGAGATGCCATTGAATCCACAATTGACACTGCAAACATTTGAAAAATGGGCAATAGACTTTGTGGGTCTGATAAACCCACCAGAAAAAAGAACGGGTGCAAGGTATATTATTACTGCTACGGATTACCTCACCAAATGGGCAAAAGCAAAACCAGTTAAGGACTGCAGTGCAATTTATTTTTGAATAAATACTCACCAGATTTGGCTGTCCGAAGATTTTGATGAGTGACCAAGGTACTCACTTTTTGAACAAGACGATTGAGGCCCTTACAGAGGAATTCCACATTTTTCATCAGTGTAGTACTCCATATCATCCATAGGCGAATGGTACTATAGAGGCTTTCAATAAAATATTGGAGAATGCACTAACTAAGGTGTGCAATGTAAATAGAGACGATTGGGACCTGTGTGTCTCATCTGTGTTATGGGCATACAGGACCACATGCAAGAAATTTACAGGATAGACACCCTTTCGGTTGGTTTATGGGCAGGAGGCTATAATGCCTATGCAATATATTGTCCCTAGTTTGAGAATCGCTGCATTTACAGGGATGGAAGACTGCGAAGCTCTAGAAGAAAGATTACTACACTTACTGGGCTTGGAGGAAGATAACTTCATCGCAGGCTTCCACCAGCAAGCTTAGAAGGACCGCGAGAAAGCATGGCATGATCGCCATATAAAGAACAAGTGTTTTCAGGTAGGTGATCTAGTCCTCCTGTATGATAGAAAATTCATGAAATTCCCTGGTAAATTTAAGATGCATTGGCTTGGCCCATATATTGTGATACATGTTACTAACACTGGTGCAGTCCAGTTAGCCAATTTAGCTAGTGATACCTTGCCAACTTTGATAAATGGAAGCAGGCTAAAGATATACCATGATAGCACTTCTTCGCAGAACCCTGAATAACGAACAAAGAAAGGAATTTCTAAGTGTCAAGTACAGTTGAAAGTGGACACTAGAAATGTAAAGGAGTCTGTACATGTATGATAAAAGGAAGAAGGTATGATAAGAAGACTGATCTATGCACCATGCAGCAATGTTGAAGCTGCGCGAAAGAAAAAATATATATATATATAGTGGAAGCCATGTAGTTGGAAAATTTTGGCACTGTGAAGTAGCCATGCAGGGTTGCAGATGGCTTACCTCGCAGTTCGATGTAGCACTCAGAGAAAAATAGCTGTTGCATGGCTTTTCAGAAAAATAGTCGTTAGATAACCGTTGCAGCAACCGCTTCAGCATTTAAAGAGAAGATAGTCGTTATGAGCACGCTGACGATAGAAAAGACCGAAGGATCCGCTCAAATTCACCAACGGACACCACATTAAATGCTTATCTAGCCGTTGAAGGGCGCGGGAGAGGGTCTCCTACACCTATAAATAACATCGTTGGGAGACTCGTGGGCGTTGCCATGCACTTAGAATTTTCTTGTGATTAACCTCTCCAAGCTAGTAGCCATCTGTATTTTGTCTGCCTTAGCCACTATCTCAAAATGAATGTCCGAACCTTCCTATAGAGAAGAAGAACTTACCATTGAGGAAGCACTGAGGATCTTTCAGCACAGAGGGATTTAGCAGTTAATGAAAACTCCAATTAAGAAGGTCATCGTAGAACAAGGTGAAGGATCTCGTAGATCACCAAGAATTAATCCGACGATGTAGGAAAAAGCAAAATATAAAGGAAAAGTCGTAACTGCACCCCGATCCAACATCATAAAGATGGGCTCCTCAGCACAGAAATCACCAGTCTTTCAGACAGAACCCTTGAAGATGACACCTGAATATATCTCCCCATGGGAACTGAATGCCCCTGTGCTTAAATTGTTCAAGAATGTGAGATACGACATCCTGCTGTCACCTATCTCAAAGCATGTAAACACTGCTAAGAATCTGCTGGGAAAGATAGCAGATTGTAAATAAGAGGATTATTACCTCTTAGGAATGAAGAAAGACGAGCCAAATGTTCAACCAGACTAGTATATGTGCTGGAAAAAGGACACCAAGGGAACTCTGAACTTGGTAGCTGACAGTTGGATAGCACCTGTCGTTCAGTTGGGGATACTGAATTTGCTCAGATTACCACATTTTGACCGTTCTCCAGAACTTAATATCATGGTTCGCACACTCATGGCGCGAATCCACCAAGGTTATCTGTGGTTGAATAGGAACATTGATATTAACATCGATTTGATCCACCGCATCACCGGGCTAAGCAAGCACGGTAAGGATCCTAAGCAATTCTTCTAGGGGAAGAGCAAAGAAAAAGAGGCTATTGAGAAGATGAAGAAAACCCATCTGGTGGTGAAGGAAAAAAGAGGTTTCCCGACAGAAGATATAGAGGACAGAGCAACAAGATTTGTAACGCAGTTGCTCACAGGAAAGATACTCAAAATAGCTAGGCCTTCGGAGGTGCCTGCAGGCACAATACTCCTTGGTGTTGCAGCGGCCGAAGGCAACAACTTTAATTGGTGTCAGTTTCTATTGAATGAGTTCCTTGAAGAACTCAATGACACACAGGTGAATGGAGGCCAGTTCCATTTCACCTGGCTCATTGTCCTGATTTCTTTGTGTGGATGGAAGGAGCCGCGAGATTATGCGGGCATCATTATGGACACCAAGGATCCTAGAGGGTTTAAGTTCGTCAACCTCTGGGAAAACAAAAATGCAAAGCACCAGCACGCGACAGCAGAAGTCTTTTACCAGTACTATATTCTGATGTGTGACGCAATCATGAAGACACCCCACATTACAAAGCAGGTCATAGCAAAGTATATCTGCATCATCGACTTTGAGGCGGATATGAAATGTATCTTCATATCGCTGAAAGCACAAACGAAGAAAACAGAGTGGTTCCCAGGGAACTACATCATGTATGAGCAGGATATTAAGGACCTCATGAAAGATTGGCCACCAGAGTTCCGCGTAGAGGTTATGGACGTAGAGACAGACTCAGCAGAAGATGAGCCGATCTCGCTCTCGTTCCCAATCATTGAAGAAACAAGGAAGAGAAAAGAAGCTGAGACTTCGGAAAAGCCAAAGTCGAGGAAGAAGGTGAAGGCCACAAAGATTCTTGTCATTTTATGTCATTTTGAAATTCCTTTGTTCACTTTCAACTACCATTTTCTGTTATCCATTGTCATTGTTACTATCCGTCACTTAATATATCAGGAACTTATACATGGTATATTATATTTTACTTCATATTAAAGTTCCCTATACTTATAGTGTCTTTTTATGCTTTTGTTAGACTCTTTAAGACTTAACAAGATTGTTGAGCATGCTTGTCTTGTTCAAACTTGTTAACGAGCTTGAAAAAATATCCACTTAGATATAAGTTTACCCCTTTTCTGGATCTTTGTGTATTACATATGAAAAATGTATGCTCTATTCATATTTGGCTAGAAGAGTTCTTCTCTCATGGTTTTACACTTTTTCAGGGGAGGAGACTAACTCTACGAAAAAGGACCTTTTGGAGTCCTCTTTAGGGTTTTCAGACTCTCGAAATATGAAAACACCAACGATCATTTACCAAATCATGCTCGATCTGAAATCCATGAGTAGGTTTATGGAGTTATTGTTTAAGTTTTTCAGACTTCTTAAATATGAAAACACCGGCGAGCATTTACCAACTCGGGCTCGATTTAAAATCCACGAGTAGGTGTATGGAGTTATTGTTTAATTTTTTCAGACTCCTTAAAATTGAAAACACCGGCGAGCATGAACAACACCAGGATAGATATTAAAATCCATGGATCAATATTATCGAGTACTAGTCTATCTCTTCTTCAAACTCATTAAAAAATGAAGAAGGACTATTGAGTTTGCTTTCTTGGACTCATTAAAATTAACAGGAAAGATATTATCGAGCTTTCTTTTCAATCTTTTCATGCTCCTTAAAACTAAGAAAATACATTATTTAAAAAGAGAAAAGGGAAGGGAAATATATACTATTTAATTTCATTTATGGCAACAGTCTATCCTTGAACAAAGCATCTTTTTGAGTCTATCAAACAATTGGGTTCTATTTTTAGCCTTAGGATACACCTGATTTCAAAGTTTTTACTCCTTCGATTGGTTACTCTTCCAATCATATGGAGAATCTGTTAATGTCTCTTACATTGTAGATTTATATCATGGTCCCTTTGTGTTCAAAGTTTCCTAAGTCACTCTTGTGTCATGCTCACTGCTCAAGGATACAACCTGTGTCGACCATTCTGTAGTTGCCTTCACTTCATGTGTCGGCCATTCCTTGGTGTCAGTATGTTTAATCATGTACTCATTCCTACTCTAGATCAGATCAACATTTGATTGTTTGTCATGTTGGATGATGGAGGATGCCTTAAGGTCTCCCTTCCAGCGGACTTATTCCCATCGAATTCAACTCATCTTGCTCTGGGAACAAAGTTTAGAGTTTTCAGTAGTACCTTGGGGATTGCAGTCACTAGTGGCAATTTTCCTCACTGTTGGGTAGTGGGAATACATCAATGTATCCTAATTAATGGATTCTTCATGTGTTCGACTTCAAGAACATCTATTCACACCTGTTAGAATGTACTAGGTACTTTCGGGCCTATTTTCATTATCGGTGGGATTCCCTCGCGTTTGTTAACGATACACATCAATGGCCAGTAATCAAATGATATCCTCCATGTTCGAATTCAACTCATTTATTCACATGGTTAGGATTCGTACCTTGAGACGATTTGGATGAATACCTTGGGCCTATGATAGCATCATCATATTTTGTTATTGCTCAAGCTGCGTAAGACTGAGCCATACCCATTCTTGGCTCTTAATGGAACATAGATCTAGTTTTTTGTTATGGATATGATCTCCTATTTTGACATGGATCCATGCTTGTATTTTAGTGGCCATGCTATATACATCTTTTATGTTATGTATTGGAGATCATGTTCTACCATTCTGAACATCTCCTGATATCAAGATTGTAATTGCTCGTTGACCTCATTTTTGTTTCAAATATTGTTCATGATCTCATCTTGTGGTCTCTCTGCTCCTCCTCTTCTTGGATTGTAATGCATTTCGACCATCGTTTCCCTCTGACCTCATATATTAGGGGGCATATGTTAGCAATCAAATTAGCAGTTCTCCGTTCGTGACCACATTGCCTTGTCGGTCACACAAAAGGACACTATGGATGGAAGAGCTTACTTGGCCTTAGATGATTTGGATCTAAACCTTGCAATATTTTCCTCAAAAACATATTTTTTATGACTATTTTGAAGCATAGATGCGACTTTGATATATGCTAACATGTGGGTTAGCTGCGGGTGTCTCTATAGACAACCCGCGGGTATCAACCAAAAATGTTGCACTCGCTAGATGCAAGACATGATAGTTGCAAGTCATTCGCTAGATATCCAAAGGCATATTCGTGTGTGTCTTTAAAAATATCAAACAATATATATAAAATGATTAATTATGGATTACTTGAGATAGTTATCCAACTACCTTAACTTCCCAGATCAAGTGCCTTTCGATCCTAACCTCTTATCCTTGCCATAAATACAAGGGGAGGGCCTTCAGAAAGGGATCTTAAGTTAAGAGCCAATGTTATGTTGGAGGAATACTTACTCATGAGAGAGGAGTAGGAACCTAGGGTCTGATTACAACAATGCCTATTGCAGGATAGGTATAATCAATTGTTATTGATGCAAATAAAATCATAGATTTCCCTTCCAATAGCACTTGTCTTTGTATAAAATTGACGTTTGAATCTGTCATATGAAATTATATATGAGTTTCAATTTCAATTGTTTATCTTTGTGTAGTCAAATTGCTTTGAGAAAGGTATTTTGTGTGTTTGCAGGATCATCAGTTGGAGCAGTGTAGCAGTGAATCAAGAAGATTGGATTTCGAAAGCTTGGATCAACTGTCTATTATCCAAGTATGAACTTCATCTTGAATCCTATTTCTTTTATGGACTAAAAGAAATGTTGAATGTTACATGTATTTGCTTTTTGTTTCTGCAATAAAATTTGATGTATGTTGGTGGCCTCCTTTTCCCAGTCATAGGTTATTAAACTGCACAATAGACACCATCCTACATCACATGTAACTATCTTTTCTTTTCACACTTGACAACCCATCATAAGCACATTCTATATTTAATATTGTTGTACATTCATTTTAATCACCATTCCATAATCTCTTGGCATCATAATCATCATCAAATCATAAATTCATAACTTGTGGCAATATAAACATATCATCATCATCATCATCATCAAACCATCATTTGTTAATTTCAAATAGATAACTTAAAACATCCCACCTGTTAATCAAATTATTGGTTTCCACACCCAGCTGGGTCATTCATCATCAAATGCCTACAAAATAACATAACATAATAATCC
Source organism: Larix kaempferi (assembly GCA_027924585.1). NCBI lineage: Eukaryota > Viridiplantae > Streptophyta > Pinopsida > Pinales > Pinaceae > Larix > Larix kaempferi. Next base: position 1,413,050 of record BSBM01001430.1, on the reverse strand, counting down.
AGGTCTTAATCCACACATAACCAAGTCATCCAAAACTGAATGCCCCAAAATAATAGCATCACACTAATAATCAAAGTCAGAAGTAAAAGCAAGGACTACATACACGCCCTCTTCATGAAACTTCATCCCGAAGTTCTAGAATAGATAATGAACTACTAACACATAAATATTTGTGTATGTAAGTGAAGGAAAAATGGCCATTTCCCATTATTTGGTAAATTCACCAAGTGCATCGGTTTGATGATGTTATTACTATATCTAATCCAAGAAAGTGGAAAAAATCCCTTTTTTTAAAACCTCAAAGTTAATATAAAGCCTATACTTTTTAAAAAGGAACCTACAATATGTTCTTTTGCATACAATGAAGCTTCCAAAACTAAGTGTTGACTCAAACATAATGACTTTGCATATATCTCATTTTAACATATAAAATCATTTCTTCATCACATTTATATTTCAACAACTAAATAGAGATATCCAATCATTGATAGTTCACCTTTACCTATGCAACTCCTTTATTTTGCTTTTATATCTATAAACATATAGGCATATATAGTACTTTATAAGCAATCATTGGTGCATCAAATAAACTCTAATCAACCAGTCTTTAAAACTCCAGTTGATCCATCAAGGTAATGTCAATAAGGTTGGTTTCACACATCCCAACCTTCCAATAATCTCATGAAGGTTAAAAAGGATCTCTAAAACCAACAATATCTCATTGCAACAACAATATATTTTCAAGAGTACTCATTCGACATATAGGTCAATATCCTCAACCTATAATATGTCATTTGTGGACAATAATTCATTTTATATCTTATCCTGGACTCAACAAATCCTTTTCAATGTTTTGTATAAATTTATAACTATAGAACCATTTAAAGTAAGCTTTCATTTACAAGGTCGTTGGGTAAATTTTATACATTAATAGGTGTATCTTTGCAATGTTGAAAGGGGTACCACGAGAAATTCCACCACGTCAATGCAAAATGATAATATTAATCATTGCATTTGTCACTGAAATCAATGTAAAATCCTAACATCAGTCATGTTGTTTTTGTGAATGAAATCAGTCCATTTTCCTCATCTTCATTTGTCATTTATTAGTAAAATCAATACATACTCCTAATCTTAATTCATAGAAAACCCCATTTATATTCAAAGCTAAATATAATTTAGAAAATGTTATTAAACTAAAACAGTAAAATGTCAAACCAATATTAAACTAAACCTTTAAACTTAATCAAATTAATTTTAAAATAAACTAATATTAAAGTAAAAATTATTCACCTAATCTGATATTATTGAACTAAACTATTATTAATATTACTAAACTAAATTATTATTAAATTAAACTAAATATTTCAAACTAAACTATTATTACAGTAACCTAATTATTCTAAACTAAACTATTATTGTTTAACTATTAAATTAATCTATCAATATTATTAAACTAAATATTTTTAAATTAACTGTCATTATAATTATTTTGGGAGTAATTCCATAGTGCACACTTGGAGTCCAATGGATCCATTTACTTTATGGAGTATTGATGATATTTTGATTATGTTAAGGATATCTCCGAGAATACTATGTCATATGTTTTGAAATTTTGTTAAGATTATATAAATTTTTAGATTTACTCAAGAACTATATTAATAAAGCAATATCGTTGTACTATTTAAGTTATCTTTATAAATAACAATAATACATTTTTTTAGCTAAAAACAAAAACCTAAATACTAACCTATCATAATTATTAAACTAACCTAAATATTATTTTACTCAACTAACATTGTTACATTATTAAACCAAAAGTTATTAAACTCCAATTTTAAAATGTAATATATTTATCAATTGTTTACTTGTACATTAGATTACAAAGTAATCAAAATGATATTTTTTCAATTTTAAAATGTAAGCAATGAGGTATTCACAAAACGTAAATATTTTATCAGGTTATAAAAATATTTACGTTTTGAAATATTTTATCATGTTTTATTTGCTTAAAACGAAAAGGCAAACGAATTATTTTATCATCTCTTATTTGTAAGTATTAAACGTGAAATATTTTATCATCTCTTATTTGTAAGTATTAAACGTGAAATATTTTATCATGTTTTATTTGCTTAAAACGAAAAGGCAAACGAATTATTTTATCATGTTTTATTTGTAAGCATTAAACGTAAAAGGTAAACGAAATAATTTAAAATATAAAAGTTTATTGTTTTTAAATTGAGTAGCCTTTCAAAGCGTGTCCAATGGAAAATCTATCCTCACACGACACTACACATGAACAAATACAATTCAGTTTGTCTTTAACATTGTTTTTATGTTTTTATTTTTTTTAAATAGATTTTTTTAAGTTAATAGTAACTTAACATTAAGTTACCACATCTCTCCTATATTGAGTGTAAAACTATATAGGAGATAATATAGTTTTATACAAACTTCTAACATTAACCAATTAAGATAATATATTATAATTTATATAAAGATCTCAAGCTTGTCTTGCCACATGGCAGCCATCTTTGGTGAACTACTTTTTTGTTGAAGCCAAGATCGGATTTGTCAAATGGAGAGCTTTCTCTCCTATACTGACTGTAAAACACACACCTCTCGACACCATAACCATATACAAACTTCTAACATTAACCAATTAAGATAATATATTATAATCTACATAAAGACATCAAGCTTGTCTTGCCACATGGCATCCATCTTTGGTGCACTTCTTCTTTGTTGAATCCAAGACCGGATTTGTCAAATGGAGATCCTTGACAATCCAAGATCTCATCCAGGATAACTGAGTTGTCTTTGAACTTGACATATGCTTCAGACTTTTTACCTTTCTTCTTGAGTTCAACCACCTCCATTTCAAGCTTTTGACAACTCTTCTCTTTCTCATCCAATTGGTGTTTCAAGACTTCTTCTATCCTTTTGGCTTCTTCCAACTGAGTCTTCGAATCATTATTATCCCTTCTTGTTTCTACAATCTCTTTAGGGTCTTCACTAGTCTCTTCTTGACTGGTAAGATTAATCTTTAGTATTTCAACTTCATCATTTTTTGTCTTTTAGCTCATCCCGTAAACTTGACTTGAGCTTCTTCAACAGGTCTATTGACATCTCATGGTATTTTTCGAAGAACTGCAAAATTTTCCTTTTAAGTATAGAATTGTATGTGACATCCTCTTCCCTTAAAATGGGTGCTAGGAGTTTTTTCTTAGCATCTTTAGGATCATTTACCATTTAATCAAAATCATTGCTACTGTCATCAGAAGGATCCTTACCTCTACTGATATATGAATCTTGCTCTTTATTTTCTTCTTGCATCACATCTTCAATGGGCTTAGCTTCTGTTTCCTTTTTGTGTCTTGGTTTCCTTTTTGGTATTCACCTTCCAGCTTAAACCATAGGTCTTTGGCTGGAGTGCGTTCTCCTACACTCTCTTTGACAGAGTTTGAGAGTCCATCCACAAGAAACTTCAAAGCAATAGAGTTGTCCTTCATGACCTCCTTTTGTGCAGCAACCATAGTCTTCTTATTGGAACTAATGGGTGGATTGACCACAACCTCCTAGACACCAAACTTCTTCAAGAAGATTTTCATCTTGCTTATCCAACCAAAATAATTTGTTATGTCAAATACTGGAACATCATTGTTTGAGAGTTCTGCTTGTGCTTCCATTGTGTGTCCATGGATCTCCTTCAAGCTGGCTAGGCTTGTGGTGAAGGCCTGCTCTGAGACCAATTGTTAGACACAATGGCACACTGAGAGGGGGGGGGGGTGAATCAGTGGTCCAACACTTTTTACCAATTTCACTTCTTCAATACTTAAACAGAGATCATCAATTGCAAGTTATTAAATACATCAACATTAATCAATCAATACAAACCATTAGATACACATCACAAGATAAGCTTTGTAAACTTTATTATATTTAATTTGATATGAATTACAATGGAGGCCACAACCTTCAGGTTTGCATCAACTTCAACTGACTGAGAAGCACCAACTTCTATTCCAAGACCCAGCTTCGTTTTTTCTTAGATCCAACAAAGAAAAATGTGTTCAAGACCCAGTTTGCAAATGCATACTGATTACTGTCATCAACCTTTTACTCACTCATGTCACTCCTTGCCAAGTTACTATCATGCACTTTTCATCAACTACTGCACTTGTCATCAATTCTGCTTCAACAAACTTGTCCACTTATGTTACTCTGTCAAATCATTCTATAGTAAGTGTCACTGTCATCAACCTGTCCACTATCATGTCATTGCTGTCACAATCAAATCTTCAAGTCTACTCACATATCAATGTTACTCAACCTTGTTACTCCTTGTTACTCCTTGTTACTCCTTGCTACTCAACCTTGTCATGTATCAACCTTGTTACTCCTTTTTCATTAATGGCTTGTCATCAATGACAACCATACTCAACATACTTTTATTTGTCCATGTTTGGTGATTCCCAGGTGGTTACAAATTGGTTCAATGGTTTGCATTCAATCAAAGTATTATTATTGGAACCATGGATTAATTAAATGGATGGGTTAAAGGATTCTTTTGCTCAAATCTGTTGCAGACATATTTATCGTGTGTTGTAATGATAGGTAATCATCCACTTCTCCTCCGTTATTTGAGAGTAGGACTGAAATGCCTGGTGGTTGGTCATGCTTAAAAATACTGATACTAAGTGCACACTAAAGTATTAATATGGTATAACGAGCAGACTAATATATATATCGGCCACTGCCAGTAGTCTTGCATGAATGATGCCCATTATCTATAGTTCAATTAAGAATATAAATTGCCAATAAATATAAGTCGTCGGTACAATAACCATCTGATTGTCTTCCAGTTTTCTACTTATGGAAAAAAGAATATATTGAAGGACACATAGGATCACACCTAGTTGCATGGGTAAGTACCATCAATCGTAAGAAGATACCAGCTTTTATAATATCTTGTGTAGGTGGTTTCAGGATCACGAGAAGTGGTTTTCCATTACAATTTTTCATTCATCCAAATGATCCTCGACTCGACACATGGTAAGCGGTAAAAATTCTGCTACCGCTTACCATTTTCATTCTCTGCGCTAGTTGAAAGTGTGAAATCAACATCAACCATAGATTTTTTTTTCGTCGCTCACCCACCGTAGATTTGCTTCCTGACTTTAACACGTACCAAAGGTCATTTCGCCAAAGTTTCCAACGTTATAAAACATGCACCTTTGCCTAGCGAATTCCCTGTCCTCCACAGATCTCAACCCTCCTCAAATCTAAACCGTTGATTTTTTCTAAAATTACTTCGTTTGATGCATCAAGTTTTCATGGGCATTGTCTGGCTGCCATTGTATTTACCTAACTGCCAAAATATTTGCAGTAGTTCCAGGCAGTAGTTACAAGATACAATTTTCGAGGGTTTTGGTTCTTGTTCCCCTGCAACAGCAAGAAATCTCTGGTGTGACAATCGAAGCTCGAGTAACAGTTCCACGTAGCGGGCTCTGTTTTACGCTCGGTCCCATCTACGTTTGGCGTAGCTCAAGCCCTACGTAGGTTCCATGCTCCGTTTAGATTCCATTCGCACGCTACCACACTCCAGTCGCATGCTCGCTTTACTCCAAAGTCCACGCAAGTTCCAAGCTATTGAACTCTTATATAAATGAATCTCTGAGATGGGGTTAATTATTATTTTCGCTGCAAATTTTTTTTTCAGCAAAAAAAAAAAAAACATACTATTGATATTCAAGTTGAATCAAATAGTACATGGATGTTCAAGTCTTTAAAAGACTTATCAGCATAATAACTTATCAGAGCTCAGTCTTCTCTAGATAAGACTTTACAAAAAAGGACAATGTAACTTCCAAAAACACATTACCAAAATACGACATCTAGAAACAGTTTCAGAATAGATCATCATTAAAAAATCCTTATAGATCCCATATCACATATGTGATGTCCTGTAGTTTTCCCAGTATAAACTACATGACATGACTCAAACACTAGTACTTCTGATCTTTCTAGTCATAAAACATCTAACATACCAAAAAAATAGGGTTTATTTGAATGGAGTTGTAGTTATATCAACAAGGGAAATATAGTTTTCCATAGGATCAATTTCAGTTGAACATTTTGTTCGATGTTCCTTATTAAGATGGGTGGCATGGAATTGTTAGATATCACTTTCTTTAAGTGTATGCAAGGAAATATGTAATGTATTTTATGTGCTCCTGTTATTTTATGTTTCATAAATTGCTTCTAAAATGGATTTTGGTTCTGAACAATGTGCCCTGTTATTTTATATTTCAGAAATCACTTCTGAAATGGATTTTGGATCTCAACAATGTGTGGACGTCCTTTTGAATGGATTGAAAGTTGCTGAAGGAATCTCTTTTCCAGAAAGAAAAATATTGCATAATATCATCATTCATGATGGATGTATCATTGTAAATGTTACCAAGACTTTAAATGAAAGTCTTCAATTTCCCTATCCATCAGAAGATGCAGATACATTGTCAGAGGTAGTTGGTAGTTATATTCAATGGCCTGTATCTGAAATCGTTAACCACATTGGTTCTGCTCTTCACGAGAAAGAGGTGAATGATATACCATCTTCTACTTCGCCGAGTGTAGAACATATCATAACAGCTGGGAATAAATCTTCTTTTATTATGAGAAAAGTTAAGTTGCTACATAAGTGTTCAGAATGTAGCGATTGCATTTCCATAGGTTTTTTAACAAATGTGAGTGGGACTGATTTTGTTGGGGAAACTTTTTGGGTGACTTCTCCTTTGGTATTCTGGTGGATGAATTAATGTTTTCTTATATGGCATGTTGTCCAGGGTTGAGCAGTGGAGGTTTTGTTTTATGGTCAATTAATAGAGTCATATATTTTAATACAGAAACATTGCTTTCTGTTGAAAGCAAATTCAACTATAATCAATATGGAACTACTTTGAAAGTATTAAAAGAAAACCACAATGTCAAGTTTGTGGGAGAGAAATTAATTTGATACATCAATGTTCTTTAAAGCCACATTATGTTGCTCGGAGAATAGTGTCAATTGTTTTTTAGGAGAGATTGTACAATTTAAACCACTAGATGTTGGTGAGTTTGGTATTTTAGTTCATAAAGTCTGATGCAATTGTGAGGATTGTGGTGTATTTGAAGGCTCTCTTGTAAGATGGCCTGCAAACAATTTGCTTGACCTCAATGATGTTAATTTGGATGTTTTACTAAAAAAGAACACAGACGAAGACATGGTCAACATTTGAAATATTTTTGAAGAATGTCCTCTACAGATGGTCCTTCCAGGTGCTCCCCATTGTGTATATACAGATGTTAAAGGTAGTGGAACAAGGCCATACAATTCCATAAAGCGACAAGATGGAACTAAAATTTCTGAAAGAAATTCAAGCTCGGTACCTTACAGGCTTGGAATTGATCAGGGTGCATTCCTTTCAAAAAATTTCATTGAACATTGTTGCTCAAATATTTGTATCTCAAAAATTTCACTTCAATCGATAGTTGAATGTGTGAATAAATCTCATAGTATGAATGGAAATTCAAGAAGACATGTTATAAATTCTATGGGATCAAATGCTCCTGTGGCTAAAGAAGGAGATGACATAAAAAGAAGCATGTTTACAATGCGATTAGACACAATAGATGTGTGTCAAAATGCACGGTATAAATTCCATTGGATAAAAAGGATCACTTTCTACAATTATAAAAGCATGTTCTTGAATGGTGATATGAGAGTTGTGCATGGTAATAGTGGCTTGGAAAAAACTAGGGCGAATACTGTTTCACTGGTAGCTACTGTTAATAAAATTGTAGAAGAGAATTCAAACAAATCTCCACATCTTACATGATTAATTAGTGAAGAGGGAACAATGACAGCCTTGAAATTATTGCCATCTAATATGTCCCATGGTTTGCTGCAAAAATTGGTAAATGAAGAAATTGAAAGTATTAGTTTTCCTTCAATATCACAATCCTCCTTTAGCAAGGTGATGAGAGAATATTTCCAAGATGTTAAAATTTCTAAATCAAACTCATTTGCAAGGTGTAATGAGTGCATTAAAATACAGGATAGGCCTAAGGGGACCACTGATCCAACTGAAGTGGAAAGGTTGTGAGGACATCAGGCAGCTCATAATAAATATATCGCAAGTTGTCGCTAAGTATATTATTCTCACATATTAACTTCACAAAAAAATCCAAATACTTTTCTGAGTATTGTTCATGACAAAATGGATAAGTCAAAGACTTCTATTCCAAGGATGGGTAAGAAGGAAATTTTTTTTAGTAATGTTATGAATCTTCCCATATCATTGACTATAATGTTGACTCATGGGCACAAGACTGGGGGTTTTTCCCATTTCAGCCTCTTATTTTTAGAGATGGAATCAAATTTCACTGTGACATCCCTGACTAAATGCTTGAAGAGTCTTGAAGAACCAGTGGTTGATAAATATGGTGATTTGCTCTACAAAGGCGGAACATCTAAGCACCAATTGCACGATGCTTTATTTCAATCAGAATCATATGAGAAGAGTGTGATTTACAGACAAGATGTAATGCAACATGATATATTGTGTGTTGATGGTACAAATCAATGCATGCCAAATAGAAAACTACCACCCCTATTGTTGTTGCAAATGGATAATTGTTCAGGCGATAACAAAAACAACTTTGTATTTGCATTTTTATCTCTTTTAACAGCAAGGAGAGTGTTTGAGATAGTTGAAGTTGGATTCCTCCTGGTCGGACACACCCATGAAGACATAGATGGAACTTATGGAAGGTTATCAGTAAAGCTAATGCACAAGGATATATTTTCACTCTCGAAAATTATGGATACGTATAGGACATGTGAAGATCAGAATTTCTATGTCCCTTATCTAATTGATGAACTTTACAATTTTAAGAGTTTTGTGAAACCCCACCTTTTGGAGGGAAATGCCAAGATAATCGGTATCAAATAATGCTAGTTTTTTTAAATTTCAGCTCATAGATAACATTCCAATCATGCAATCGAGAGCATCACTTCAGGATGAATCTTGGTCATCTCCTATTCATCTATGGTGGTCATTTCTAGATGGTAGCCCAGACTTGCCAGTGGGACAACCTAGGTTATTAAATCTGCAATAAAAAATCCTTCAAACATTGACGAAAAAAAAAAAAGAATAGAAACATATATTTCATTATGGAATCGAGGGATTGAGAAGGGAGGTGAACAATTTTGGTGCCCAAGTTAAATTATTGGGAGGCTGTATATAAATCTTTGGACAGTCCCTTCGAGAGTGTTGATCAGTCATCAACTAACTTTTGGCCATTGACAAGCCATGATATTCATAGTAGTGAACCTACAAGATCTGAACATGAAATTATGGATGCCTATTTGAAGGAAAATGTTCCTGCTTTGCAGGATTGCTATGTCGGTTCAGTATGCAACAAGCCTAGAGATGAATTCATTCCAAGAGTGGATGTTGTAAAGGGACAAATGGTCATTGTGCAATCACCAGAGCCATATTATGCAATCTAGTTGGGTAGGGAAATTGACAATATTTATCAGGATTCAGAATGCTAGTACTGTTGGGTCTTACAAAGTAGAGGTGCAATGGTGGAAGCCAACATGAACATCAAAGGATTTGAAGGTCTTGTACAAAAACTACTTAGATAGAAAGAAACAATGGGTTGTTGGTGCAGAAGAAAATATGATGATTGATGTAAATAACATCATATGGGAAGCGTCACCAAGGCTAGGATGGACATGAGAAAAACTTAGAATAAATGAGAAGGGCCTTGCAGTAGTTAAGGCACAATGAGAACATATGGGGCATAATGTTGAGAGTGGGATGGATGTTCCTATGGATATTGTTTGATGTGATCTTAGCCCAACAAATTTATATTCTGTTACAATCCTTCTAGTCTATCTATCAACCTGGCTGGGCGAGCAAACGTCGAGCATCTAGAATGTCCACGAGCTATGCCTATAACGATTACATAGAGAATTCCTGCTTAATTTGGAAACTATTAAATTTATTTATGTAAAAATATAGATATTCTTGATACTGTATCAAAAAAGAAACAAGAACTGATAAAGTTGTTATTCAAACAAGAATTGAATATTATAGACATTGAACTTTTCACCTTAAAATGTTGCACATTTCTAAATGAAAATTGCACTCTTCAAATAAAAAATTACATTTTTTTAATTTGAAATTCACACTTTTCAAATAAAAAATTGCATTTTTTATTTGAAATTCACACATTTGAAATCAAAATTTGCATTTTTTGATTTGAAATTCACACTTTTCAAATCAAAATTTGCATTTTTTTATTTGAAATTCACACCTTTTGAATTGAAATTCATAGTTTCATAACAAAAAACTGCAATTTTAAGGTTCATAAGTAGTCAAAAAACACACTATTCGAATAGAAAAACACACTTTTCAAAGCCAATATTGCCACTTTCAGAAGCTGATTTTGCACTTTAGAAAGGTTGATATTGACACTTTCAAAGTCTAAATTCACACTTTCTTAGTCCAAAATTTGCCTAATATGTCCAAATTTAATGAAATTGTCATTTCAAGAGAGGATGGTATAAGAACGCCATGGCTTGGTTAAATCATTGGAGGATTGACGAAAATACCACTTTGCAAAATATCAACAACCTCAAAAATACTATTACATCTAAGTTCAAAGCAAGAATGTGGGACGAGAAATATTTAGAGGTTAAAAGAAAATTAAGATATTACAAGGAAGTCATTAATCCTAATTTGGAAGATCAAAAGTACCTCTTTGTCTTAACCAATTAAAAGAAGAAGATTAATATAACCAAGAAAAGAACGAACTCCCATGAGATTCATAGTGAAATAGGGCACTCGACAATTCCTAAAACACCGTGGGAGGAAAGCATTTGTGAGCTCTACGCGTCTATGAGCATTGAAGATGAATCTCACTTTCTTTTAAAGTGCCCTTCCTACACCTAGATTCAATTGCAATTTCATAATCTTTGTTATAGTTTTAATCTCCATGATATTCTAACTTATCAAAACTATGGTGAACTAGGAATGTTTTTTTCTCATCTTTTTAATCACATGAATCAAATTTCACAGAAATCCAAATAATTCATTTATCTTTTCTTAAGGTCTGATAGACCAAATGGGTCTTAGTGGATGTTAATCATCATCATTTATTAACAAAAACTCACCAATCGTTATTATTATTTTGTATAAAAACTCACCAATAAAAATAATAATAATAATAATAAACTCATAAATCCTTCAAATTATTATTATTATTATTTTCATTTATAATAATTATTGTAATAATATTAATAATAAAACTCACCAATCTTTATTATTAATTATTTTCATTAACAACAACAAAAACTCATCAATCATTATTATTTTCATTATATTATTATTATTACTATTATTTATATATTTTTTAATTATTATTTTTTATAATAATAATAAAAAATTATTATTATAATTTTTTATAATAATAATAATAATAATTTATATTATTATATTTTCTTCTTCTTATTATTATAATAACAATAACCAAAATTCATTAACTCATCTCCACACAATTTCAACTAGCATAACCATATTAAATAATAGTATGGTAACATAACCATATTAAATAAATAATAGTATGGTTGGTATACGTCAATCAATGGTATTATTTAATGTGAGGAAATGAACAATAACGCAGCATATTGATACATATCAACCATATTATTATTTAATATGATTATGTTAGTAAATATGTTTGGCTATGACCATTTTATATTTCAAGTTGTCCTTATAATTTCAAAATCAATGATAGTCATGGTCTAGTAAACTTGTATGATAAATGCATGACACATTTGTTTTTGTTTCTTTGTGTTGAGGTCTCTTCAAATTGATTATTTTGACTTCCAACCCATAAACATCCCGAAACATGATTTCAAATTGTGATTCTCAGATTTTTCTTTGAAAATTAGTGAATGCTCATGAAACGAAAATCCTTCCGGATATAATTGTACAATAAATTGAAATAACTTTCATTATTATGGATGCTTCGTTTTGGATAACTTCCGACCTCGACTTTATAAGTCCTTGGTCGTCGGATTGCATCGAGCAATTTTTATTTCATTTTTAGTCCCTGCTTCGCAGGGATTATAGTGATCGGTTGGTCGCTATATTCCGTTGACTTCCTTTTATTTGGTTTGTTTTAATTTATTAAAACCAATGTTAACAAATGTTTTCTAAAGTTTTGTTATTAAAACAATTTTTCTAAAAATTAAAAATATTTTTAATTTTTTCCTAAATTAGAATTATCTATTTCTTGATTGGTGCAACAGAAAGATTTGACTATTTTCTCCTGGTGTGCAAAATAATTATCGAATTATAAAAATAATAAAAATTAAAAAAAAAACAAAAAACAAAATTTTGCCACGTATATCTCCCTGCAATAAATTCATATTCATTTCTTTCGATGACAATTAAAGTTACATCTCCCTGCAATAAATTCATATTCATTTCTTTCGATGACAATTAATTCATGCATCGAATTCAGGTCTCATTTTTGTATTTATTAACTCTAGACGTTTCAACGACGACAAAATCCGTCTGGCAATGTCTCTACACTGTTCTCATGTCCTAAACTGTTCGAGGTGCTTGAGCTTTCCAATGGACTCTGGAAACTTTGAAAGGGGAGCCAAAATCTTAAACTCCCGCTACTGCAAAGGTGCCTGCAAGTGTTCCAACTACAATGGAGTTACGGATGCTTCAAAATTTCAACTCCAATGGAGATAAGGATGCTTTAAAACCTTTTGAAATCATTCAAAACCCTGTGGTGCTATATATTAATAGCTAATGAAAATACAAAATTGAACGCTAGCAAATCAATTTACCTATGATTTCAGGTCTCATTTTTGTATCCGTAATTTTGATGACAGTGAAATAAGCAAATAATGAAATAATATTTGGCAAACATTGGTGACCTATGTGGCTGTTACATGGCTCATTAATGGCATTTAAGTGTGCATGAAACCAAAGAGAGATTTCTGTATAGTTCCTCACTACACTGAAATACTAGATGACTTTAAAAATCGACTCTCATATTTCAAAGTAATATGAATTCCTTTGCAGCCTACAGTCAATCCAAACAAAGAAGGGTAGAATTCACAAATTAATGACTATAAACAAAAATCTCAGGAAAAAGCTGAACTCAACTTCTATTGAAACCCTAATGACAGTAAATTACAAAATTTATTATTAAATTTAAAGGGGGGAGCCGCACAATCCTTTTAATCCAAAAGCCAGAAAATGAATACCACTAAGCTGTAAATAGGAAGACAAATCCCATTTCAAACGAGAATACAGTTGGCTGAGCATTAAATCCTACGATATCCATGACAATCTACGGCTGCAAAGCAGAATAACTGTAACTGTCTTTGTTTTGAAAGGAAACATCAAAATGTTTTTTTTTAATAACTAGCGAATTACTCGAAACAAGCCTAAATGCCAGACAAATTACATTAGTAAATTGGATGTCGACTACCATACATATATTTTTAACAAACCAACGAAGCACTGCCCAGCGCACAGCATCAAACTCCATTTCTAGTGTCAAGAAAAGTACGTGGGAAAGAGTACACAACCACCTACCAAGTCGGCAAACGACGTCCTTGAGTCCTGTATCATTCCAAGCCGCATTAGGTCTGTCACAACGAAGGCCTCCTTAGGTTTTTAACAAATTTTAACGCACATAATGAAGGCTCTGTATAAAAAGAAAATATATAAAAAATTTAGAATCTAAGAAGGAAATTCCGGGTGGTGACAACCCTGACAGTAGTAACTTCGATTCCTTCACCTCCTTCTCCAATTCCAAAAAGGATGGTCGGGCCTGGGCCTCCCCATCTCCGTCTTCTTCGTCCCAGTGGTGGTAATCTTCTGCCTAGAGATCTGGGCATGTGATTAGAACTCTGGCTGACAACGCGTCTTCATCATCGCAGGAGGTGGTTTAAGGGTGGAGAATGGTTTCGATGGAAACTATGTGTAAATGCTAGTACCATTCCTTATTACATGAAGCCCTACCCTATCTCTATTACATGAAGCAACGACGAGTGAAGCTCACATTACACAAAAAAGAAATACCAATATGTTTTGAACCCATGATCCCCCCTTGTACGAGGCAAGCGCCTTCACCATATCCTTCACAAGGTGAGAAACCATGAAGCTCAATGACTCCATGCAAATCGACTAAGATGATGGCTTTATCTTCAGTGTCGATGGGAGGTATTGATGAAGTGTAGAGCAGAGCATGCTGGGTGATGTTGATTTGAATACGTTTGCACCAAGGAAAAAGGGGCCTTCACGGGGAAGGATGAATAGCCTTTGTAGGGAGGCGCCCTGCTTATGGACGATGGAGAGAGGTCTTGCATGCAGCCCGCATGGCTTGCATGTAGCTCAGGGGCCCTCGTGATTCCCTTCCAGCCTGGTGAAAATAGTAGTTCATCAGTGGAGCCAGCGGAGATGACAACGTGGCAGCAGATCTATTGGGAAACATGCAGGTCATGACCATCCTCTCACGCCAAATGTTGAGAAGTTTATGAAGACAACTGAGATAAAGGTCCAATGATCTATCGCTAGTTTTGTTGTTGTTGTGGAAAAAATCTTCTAACTTGATAAGCACACCGATATGAAATATGGAAGAACTATTTCTTTCAAACTTTGATCATTGAAAATATAGAATAACTATTTCTTTCAAACTTTGATCAAATAAAGAGAAACAAACAATCAAATTTATGTTGAATTTTAATTTTTTTTTTTTAGATAATCCTAAACCCCAAATTTGAGGGGACTTTCTTAATCTACACCTGACGGATCTCTCGTGTGTTAAAAATTTGGTTATTGATTGCTGACTCAACCGCAATGATGGTATTTGGCCTCCATTTGGACTCGGAGCAAACCAATGGTCTACAAAACTCTGTTGAATGGCTTAAAGTCATATGCATGTCACTAATTATAATCTTAGAATGAATGCGTGAATCGATATAGCCAATTAAATTGTGTTGAAAAAACCGTAGTGGATCATTCAGATTTATTTAGATGTTTGTTATAATTCTTATAACAGAAGGAGGTTCTCATGGTCTGCCAAGTGCCATGGGGATGTGAAGGTTATCACTCGTACATCTTCTGCTCCATAAAATTCAAAGGGCTAAAGAAGCATTGCATTTCTAAAAATGTATATATAGGCCTAAATGGCAGAAAACTTACAAATAAATTTTTAAGTGGACATGAGCTGAGATCTCTCCATCAAGTCAAGGATATCACAGTTCAATTTTTTCTATCAACGTAGACATCACCAATTTTATATTATATTTTAAATAAAAAAATAACTGAAATATATAAGATATTTATATTCCAAAATAAAGAAAATTTTACTTGCTAAAACTTAATTTGATAAGTTGTCATTTTAACTTGGGATTGAATAATATTGCAAAAATCTGACGATCTATGTTAATCTTGGGATTAACCACTTTTTGAGTTCTCAACAACGACATAATAAGAATAATTACCATGCTTAAAAAGTAAGGTGTTGTCTCTTTACCATACAAGAGTAAAACGTTTTCTCTATATAATAAAACGTTGTCTTTCTATATCATAGGTAGACTATATGTTTTCCCATTCTTTTTTAGTTAACTTATAATCATAAAATCAAATCAATTCAACAACTTTGAATCCAATATAAGATGTTGATATATGCATATAATTTTCATATTATATAGTGATCCAAATTCATTATAAACATTGTACAGTACACCAAGTATTCACCTAGTACAACTTCACTCAACCTTTCTATACCTGTGGTTCTTCCAACGCTAATGTCTACTCCCACAACAAAGCAATCATCAAAAAAATTGCTCTCAACTAGGAACTTACAATGGCCATGACACACGATGAATCAACTAAGTGCCCTAATGGAACCCAAAGGGGAGAGCAAAATGTTAACGTAAGCTATCATATGCACTATTTTTTCTATGGTTTATGGTTTGTGTTTTCTTCACATGGACAATTTTAAATAGAGGCATTTAAGATTATATGTTTAATTATTAATAAAATAAAAAAATATATGATATTTTTATAAGGAGTAGTTTATTTATTTTATATTTTTGACTTTACTGTTTGGGTAATCAGATAATTTTTTTTGGTAAAATCCAAAATTTTTCATGTTTAAATTGTATTTTTGAATCCATAAATAAATTCATCATCCTCAAATACCTCATGGCATCCAAATTATATAATTTTCACAGCTAATAGTGAAAATAATTCCGGTATCCAACATTCATCTTCTTCTTCCTTAATTTTCATTTTCATAAATTATATTCATCTTATCTTAAAGACTCTTCCTTAATTTTCATTTCATAAATTATATTTATTTGATCTCAAGCACTGAGTAGAGGGGATTATTTTCATAACGGATGAAGAGAAGGCGAGTCTAGATCAACGACAAGCTAACCTGAAAATTCCCAGAGCAAAGCAGTGCTCCAATGGTAACTAACCATTCATTCATTCACATTAATCTTTTTTTTGCAATGGCTATGGCCAGAGATCACGCGGCTAAAATCATTTCATTTAATTTCAATGCAATCACTGACATAATTTCTAAATATTGGAGGAATTATACCAACTGTTCAACTACAGATGATGACTTATTGATATTCTAAACACAGATTTAACCATAATCCTTCACGCCCATAGTGATTTTCAAGTAATCTCTGAAGTCACAAACTAAGGCATTCTCCACACAGAGGGTGAATCCAAATGAGGGATAGAGGTCATACTGTTTGGCATCCAATGTAACCTATCCAAAAAAATAAAAAATAAACAAATGTGATACTGAATCTGAATGGAAATTAATAAAAAATATATCCATTGAATGGCATCATAAAGAAGTATTATTCATTTCAAATAGTACAAGGATAAATGCATTTCATATATATACAATCGTTATATAGGTTTAACAGTAATTCATGAATCGTCCGACTCTATTGATAACCTGAAATAAAATACAATGTATCCATTCCATATAATACTAAATTAATACTTATTCAAACTGCTTAATTTGAATAACTTGTAATAAAATTGATCACATGCATTCAAACCAAAAAAATACTTCAGATCAATCGATTAACCCGAAGCAATAGTCATTGCATATATTTAACATAAAAAAGTTGCAACTATAATTCTGTAGATCACTTATAAAATCTGAACTAATATTCATTGCATATATTTAATATAAAATGAAACTATACTCTTATAAATCGCTTAATAAAACTGAAATCGAATCCATTACACGTATTCAAATAAGCTGAACTATACTCCTATAGATTGATCGAATTGAATAATCCCCAAACGAAATCTATTACATATTTTCAATATCAACTACAGTAATACACCTGCAGATCACCAGTTTCGACTATCCAAATAAAATTCAATGCATGTATTAAAAATGTTGATCCAACAAAAGATGAAGCTAGTGAAGTTGTTTTCACTCCAATACAGATTTAATTCCTCCAATATCATTTCATTTGTTTTCAATGGAATCACTGATTTAATTCCTCCAAGCCAAGCCAAAGATCATGGGCTAAAATTTTGTTTTAAAGCATTTCAGTGGAATCACTGATTTAATTCCTCCAAGCCAAGCCAAAGATCATGGGCTAAAATTTTGTTCTATTTTAAATTCACAACAACAATAATTAAACCATTTTGTTTTATTTTTTATAGTATTTATTTTTTTATTTTAAATTCACAATAACAATAATTAAAGCATGGGCTAAAATTTTATTTTATTTTTTATAATATTTATTTTGGATTTTAAATTCACAATAACAATAATTAAAGCAGGGATTAGCTGCTTTGCAGCTATTTCTCTTGTTTTAATCTAATGTCAAGTAGAGTTTTTTAATTATTTTGTATTAGAGTGAACTTTTACAAAATTAAAAATATTTTTAAATTTTTACAAAATAATACCGTACATCGATTTAATTATTTCGGTTGTTATGAAAAATATTTAAAAAAAAAACTTGACACATTATCCTCGTTCATTAATGAAACTATATAACCATATGACATTTAATGTCATTTAGGTGATATGATTTAACATGATATTCGTTTATAGGTTACGATGGTGACATTTGACATTTAATGTCATTTAGGTGATATGATTTAACATTATATTATTTAACAGGTTACGATGGTGATAAATACAATATTGTAATGCAGGTTGTGGACTTTAAATATAATTTAGACTTTCATTAATCATAATAAATTATTTTTTAAAGACTTTGATGATAAATATCTAATTATTTTCTCTAAATTGTTTTTAGATTATAGATTTTATTTTCAGGTTAATATTTTTACAATTTGACGTAATAAAAGTGTTTACAGTTCAATGTTTTTTTCTAATTTCTTAAGAAGGAAGAAGAGTTCTCAATATTTTATTTTTTAATTTCTTAAAAAGTAAGAAAAGTTCGAATAGTACCGTATTCAAACTGATCCAAAGTAAACTAGTTCAATATTTATTTCTCATTCTTAAATATCAAAATTAATTTTTATTTAAAGCTACTACACTATAAAATATCAAAATTCATACATGAAACAGCACCGCGTCAGAACTGATCCAATGTAATTTAATTTAAAATTTACATATCAAAATTCCTATAAGGACTGGAAAAAACAATTTAAAGTTACCACAATATTAATCATCGTGTAATTTTGTCTTCCTTTAGTATTGTAGTCTTGTTATTAAATTATCTTTCAATATGCATGACAGGTTTCATATTTCAGAATACTTGCAAAACATAACAATGAACAAACACAATGTCACCAGAACCATTGCGTCTGTCTTTACATTTTATGGGGGTTGTGTTATTTAATAAATGTGACATCTTTTATTAGAAGTATCACTACCTCACATTGGCTGCCACCCTACCATTTTCTTGGATTAACTCTAGAAAAATAGTTATAGTGATAGTCACTTTGTACACTTTAAAGCACAAAGATAATAGAGATCACTAGAAAACCAAATTTTATATATCATAAATATTAGTATTATGTAATAAAGCAATTAATGTGTATTAGAGATTCTAAAGTAGTTGGGATATATAATATAGATTGTGAAATAATATGGTTAGAATGATTTGTTTATGCCTTGCAAGTTGCCATCAAACGTGAATCGATTCAATCATGTGGAGAAAAAATCCCCTCATGTTAAGGGAGAATAACATATTTTTTTTCTCTTTTGTGCGTGAAAGGGTTAATGAGTACTTGACTCACGTGGTGTTCCTCTTAATCTACTTTAAAATTCTTAAAAAATTAAGGCAATGTTTCAAAAATTAAGGCAATGTTTCATTAGATTTATATGGTTGGAAATTGGACATTTGTTTAGATTCTCAAAACGTTCATAATATTGTATTGTGTTATCTTTATGATATAATTTTGGATTGAATTGTGTTATAATTTTGGATTGAATTGTGTTGAGGAATATGATGTTCATAGTTCTCACGTAATAGGCTCATGTAATAGGTCCACTTACATGTCACAAAGTTTAGTATTATGATTTGGTAATAAAAGGTTGAATTAGGTTACATATAATTCTCTTCGTATTAATGCTAAAGAAAAATGGCTATGCAAATTAATGGTGAAAGAAGTGTGTCTTAATAATCCAATAGGTAGGTTACCGATATTCATGTTTTCATTTGGCATATACTTAGTAAATAGGTAATTGGTAAATTTTATTTAAAAAAACAAATATAAAAAAGATAAAATTAAAAAAATTATAGAATTATAAAAGGTCTATATAAAAATTCATATCTATATTCTATAGTTTTAAAATTGTATGTCCTGCATCATTATAATTGTTCTTTTCCCATACATTCATCACAACCCCACAATGTGTTGTGATTTGATTTATACAATCACAAATTGATATTCACTCTATTTGATGGAATATTTAGTTTTGTTCATGTTAGAACAATAATTCAGCAAGTGGTTTTTTATTATTAGCTTATACTTGTGCATTTTTTATTGTTTTTTTTTTATTACCCTTTGATACAAAATCCTAGATGTCTTAAAGGGCATGGGCTTATGTTCATTTGAATGGTTGTAATTGATTAATCATTGCTTTCACTATATACTTGCCATAACATTATATATATATATATATATATATATATATATATAAACTTAGAGGGAGCTTCAAGCTAGGTTACGGCGGCGATCAGACTAGGGTTGAGATCTGTGTTGAAACCGACAGCCATGGATCCATCCATGGCTGCCATCCATCTTCCCCATTGCTTATTGTGAACAGGGCGCATGGCAGGGAAGCGTGCATTCGGCAAAGGATGATGGCGGCTCTAACGGCTGCTGCCTCAACTGGCGCGGTGGTGGGCGCTTTCTTGCGGTGGTTATGGCCGCAACACATTCTTTTTGTAGGGTATGCAACAGGGGAGGTCGGCCCAATGTAAGCGGAGGGGTGGTGGGTTTTTTGCGCGGCAACCCATTGATAGGTGGGTTTCTGCTTAACAGTGGTGGCGGCGGCGGATCTAAGGGCTGAGGGGTGTATGTAGGGAAATGTGTCCACGACAGGGGCATCGACTGCTGTTAGATAGGGGTGGAGATCCGCTCTGATGCGGGATTCCTGTCTTCTTTATTAGCAGCGGCACCGATCGGCATACATTGTCAACAGACAATTTGGCTGGATGCTTCACGGTGCGGTATGAACTTTTCTTTTGCCAACACAACAAATCTTCAGTTCTAGATGCCAGTAGATCTATAAACCTTTCGTTTTCTGTGGGTTAACATCTGTTGTCTCTGCTTCTGTGGCTTTCTTTTTTTGATTTTTTCAGCACTATATGAGTTGGTTACTTCATATTGGATGTAATTTTTGGGGTTCCTCAGAGATCTAACTTTTTTACAGCATTCTTATTGTTACTCAAAACTGAAAAGCTTTTATTTCTGAAAGAGCTCTCAGAATCTCTTATACAATATGTAATTTGATTATCCATTAATGAAATTACATTTTTTTCCAATATATATATATATATAAACTTAATTATATTTACTATAATTAGATAACCTTTATGATAACTTTACTATTTCATATTTAAAATAAATAATTTTATTTTGATTTTAATTTTTACAAATAATAATTGTAATAAGTTAAGATGTTAATGTCATTAACATATATATATTCAACATTCATTTTCTCTCTCACACAAAATTTAGTACTATAAATTTTGCACTATCTTAATTTATGTTTTTTTATGTGTTATTTTAATTTAAAATGCAAATTGTATTATGTTAATTGAAGTATGTTCAAAAAATGAATGTTGAAAGAGTGTTTCTATACATAAATGTCAATGAAAATATTTTGTTACATTATTATGTTACAGTCATTGTTTTCTGTATCTGTAAAATAATAGTCTCTTAACTACAAATCAATTTGATTTGCAAAAGCAATAAAGTGAATGCTCCATGTATCATATTGTTAATAAAGCTTTTTATGTTATCTAAACATATTGAAATTTCAACATAATATCAACATTGTTAATATTACAACCAACAAATTTATCAATTCATCATTTTTATTTTAACAATAATTTTGTGGCTAGATTTTAATTATAATAGAAACTAGAAAAAAACAAATTGATAAAACATTAGTATAATTAATTCTTTGATTTTAATCTATTAATTGTGGTAAATAAATATCATATTTATATTATATTACAAAATTATTTTCAAAATTAATATGAAACTTTCAAAAATCAATAATAAAATTAAATAATTTTATACATAATAATTTTTGAATTTTTCCAAAATCTATATATTTTATAAAAATGGTAAAAGATAAAAATGATTTATATGATATAATTTCCATAAAAAATTTCTTAATTTAACCTCTTGCTATTTCAATGAAGTATGATAAAAAATGATTTAAAGTGATTTATTTTTTTATTAAACTTTGAAAAAATAAATTCTATATCTCAAATTTTAAATACATAGTTTCTCTATTTATTGTTTTTAAAATTAACAGAATTTTTGGAAAAAAATTAATACTTTCTAAAACTATGCTTTACATAGACTTTTGCTTTTAAAAGTAAAATTTTCTAAATCATTTTGAATAAAAAATATAATACACCTTATTTCAATATTATTATTTTTAAGTTTTATCACAAACCCATTTCATTGATTATTATTTAGATAGTTATTATGACAACAAGAGCTATGAAATGACAATGTCCCAACATTGCTATAAGATGGAAGTCATAAATGAGTCTAAATGTGATCCAGTTTCCTAATTATTTGTCTTTAAGCCCTAATGTATCTAATGATACCATATGTTCATATGTTATATCATCTCAAATATTAATTTCACATACTTGATTAGTAAATCATTTTACATGTTTTAGAAAAATTAATATTTTCTTTATGAAGTTTTATCTTTCTTCTATTTTACATCAACAACAACTATGATAGTTAAGTATATGATTCTTAATAAATGCTTTACTTCTTTATCAATTAAACATAATCTTGCATCTATTTTTCTTCTTATACCAAAGGACATACCTCAACGATATTATTGTAAATTGAAAAGAAAATATGTTAATAACTATGGGGCAATTAATGAGCATGTAAAATGGAGTGCATAGTATTACAGGAAAACAACAAAGAGATGAAGAAAAGATTGAGCTCTGCAATGTTCTCTCCTTTAAAGCTCGGTACATTCGTGGTATCTTCGTTCTAGGATATGCAAGTGAGTTGGATGAGTACTCGAGTTGGATGAGTACTCGAGGTGATTCAAAGTGAAAATAGGGTATTTATAGATGCCTCTTCATCATTAATACTAGCACAACTACTTAACTTGTGGTCGGTGAACATGCATAAGTCATAAGTTAATTGTAAGTTGAGTCCCATGAAGAAGTTATCTGTACTTGTTCTTCATGCTTAGTTGTAATCATTTAAATTGTTTTCCATGACTTAGATACCTGTTAACTTCTTTAGTTAAATAAGTTGTTTAAATCTATTATCTATGCATGAACTACCAGTTATCCATGCATCATCTACCAATTATTTTTTATATTTCGTTTTTTTTATGATTATTTATTTCGAATTTTGAAGGACAGCCATAAAATCAATCTGGACAGTGTACTTGTCTCATCCTCCTTCAATCTAGAAAAAGCATAAATGGTAGTCCACCCCAAATTCTAAGATAAATGCACCTATCTATCTAACAATTGCTCCAGCCATGACATCATTGGATAGTTATCCGGGCATGTCCCATAAGCAACTCCACACGCTTCTTAATCAACTCCATAACTGTATTATCATTCGTTGTTAGGGTGCACCACAAACTTCAGGAAACCGTTTGGTTTATTAACAAATGTCATTAGGGTGCACCGTAGACTTCAAGCAACCATTTCAACACCTTCGTAATTGTATTATCATTTGTTGTTAGGGTGCAACGCAAACATTAGGATGGTTAACAATTTAGACTCTTCAATGCCCACCCATCATCTCCACACGACAGACTCATTATTGTGCCTCATCATTCATTAGTCTGCTTAACAGTTGTCATTGAGGTGTTCAACCGTGTACATTGACAAATATACTCCCCACTTTTTGGGGATTCTGGAGATTGTCCCCCATATGGGAAAAAGTGGTGAGTATAATGCCTATTGAGGTAAAACAAATATTTTCAAGTTATAAAAAGGTTTTATTAAATGATATTTATTTTGTAAAAGTAAAAAAATAAGCTATCATATTTTTTAAGATAGTTTTGAAAAAAGAGCTTGTTAATACTAAGAAGAAGAATAACACGTCTGGAAGTTAGTTTTGAGAAATGTGAGAAGTAGTAGTGTGTTGGTCAGAGAATACTCGTAAATAGGAGAAAAATAGTATATCTTGAAACCCCCACATGGAAAAGAAGGGTCATAGCCTAAGTTGAAAGAGAGAATTGAGAACCCCTGGTTGAAAAACATGATTATGCATTAAGGGGGTTCCTTTTACAGAGGTGTTGTATTACCCAGTAAGGACAAATTGTTTGGGGGTGTGAAAAGGAATGAACGATGAAGGATTGAGAAATAGAGAAGAAAAGGAAGAAGAACACCAAATTCAACCACACAATAAGGTGGATGAGCTATCAAGAACACATGTCATGGTTAAGAAAAAAAGACTCTAACAATTGAGGAGATAGAACCTAAGAGAAAAAGTAGAAGTTGCCTTAGAAAATGAGCAATAACTCATGCAATACTTCTCAAAGACATACTTGTTGAAGATTGTAGTAGAGATGGCATATGAGGTAGCCAAAAACAATTATTTTTCCACCACAAGTTTTCACTAGTAAGAACTATGATATGTGGGTTATTAATTTGTGCACTAGATTCCATGCATAAGACTTATGGGATATTGTGAAAAATGAGTTTGAAGAACCCACCTATGAGGTCATGTCTCAACATCAAAAGAAGAATGATGTTGTAGCATTGTCTCTCATTTGACAAGGCTTGGATGTGAGCACTTTACCTTGGATTGAAGAAGAAACAAGTGAAAAGGAAGATTGGAGTATTATGAAAACATAATATAGTGAAAGGGGAAGCAACATATTGCATAATGTTTCCATAGTAGTAGAAGTATATGTGTGTGAAGTAGAGATACTAGAGAAGGAGAATGCAAAATCTATGTGTTGCAGAGCAAAAGAATAGAGATATTGGTGAATCCCATAGTGCTTAGCTACATGTGGATGACTTTTTCAAAATTGTCAATGTGGCAGTCCACCCCTTGGTAAATCTAGCAACATCTATTATTGATGATCACAATGAAGAATTTTACAATGAAGAAACTAGTAAATCCCACTATGCAGATGCATAAGAGGATGAAGTTTCCATTGTGTTGGTGAAGATGTCAATGAAGTAGCTAGTGATTTAGTAAATCTAGTAAAGAATGCTTATGAAGATGAAGAAACTACTAGTGAAACAATATACCTTGCAAAGTGAATCCAGAAGATGATGAAGTAAAGATCATTGTGTAGGTGGATGATGTAGATGAAGATGATAATGAAGTTAATGTTTAAGCAGAGACAAATATAGATGAAGTCGCAGATAAACTGATGAAATGGGTAGAGAAGATGAGACATCAGAAGCAATGATCAAAGAAATGGATAAGGAAAATGTGCCATGGGAACAATTGTTTTCACTAATGGTTTATTTGATTTTGCAGGCATAAAAGATGAAGAATGAAACCAAGTTGAAGATGCTACAAGAATAAAGGTTGAAGTGTTGATATATATGTAACATCGGAATGTATTTCATCTATGTATATTGTACTCCTATAGAGATGGTATTATTCCTCTATACGGAAGTGTCGTCATTTGTATTGACAAGTGTCGCAAGTGTCGTAACTTGTTGTGATGGGTTATTAGACCACCTAGTGAGGGGTCGGCTCGGATTAATGTAACCATGGGTTATTAGACTCTTCTAGAGAAGTCGGCCCTGCTAGTGTATTAGGCAAGTCGGTACAAGTATAAATAGAGAGCGAGATATCTCTATTTGTTTATCTCATTATTCACTTCTACATCACTCGGAAAGTGGCACACTAGTTGAGGAGGAGGAGTAATTGCTAGTAGAAGACTATCTCTTGTACTTGGGTTGTATCATTGCTCTTTCTATCTCTGAGGAAGTTGTGGGGTTTTTCACCTTTATGGTTTTCCCCAGTGAAACTCTATGTGTCTATTGTCTCATGTGATTGCTTGGTGTGATTGATATGCATTGTTATACTTGATATGCTATACATGTTATTCTCTCAGTAAAGATCCTAGAGTATATTGAATTAATGCTCAAAAATTAACATGAAGAAGAGATTAAGGAAACCATGAATGCTATTGAAAATGGATTAGAGGAATATGACATGAAGACATATTGTAATTTCTTTTTGAAGATATTGTTGATAAGATATTTATGAGGTGGAGTCTTGAAAATATTTGGTTTTATCAACCATTGTGGAATTGTGTTGAAAAATATGAGGATGAGAGCATGTCATGTGATGATAAAAACAATTGGGTTTCACTTATGCCCACATTACAACATTTGAAGATTGAGGTTGTAGTGTTTGGTATGAAAGACATTCAATATTTGAAATATGTCAAGCAGATTGAAGAATTTGCAGATGAAATTGGAAGCAAGTTTGAAGAAAATGAAGAAACATTGAAGAACAAGATCAAAGTAAAGGTGGAGACGAATAAGAAGAGATACCCAGAGTTCAAATTCATGATCACAAAGAATAAGAAAAGAATTGAAGGCATTAATGTTTGGAGCATAAAGTACATGAAGAAGATGCATAATCATATAGAAAAGAATGTGAAAATAAAGATGTTTGAATAAAGTTGTAATCCTAGATAACACATAGACTAGCAAGCATTCACATTTATGATTTTTGATGTAAGCCTTAGACACAATATGTTTTAGTATGCTTTAGTTTGATTGTTTGTTTAGTGATATTTTAGTTATCTAGTTAGTGTGAAGAACCTGCAATTAATTAATGAAAACACACAAGATAGCAGAAATAACAGAACGCAGAATCACTTTATTGATCGCAGACCACTTCGAGGGGACAACCTCCTTTGAACAAGCTCAATACAAATAAATTCATGGTACCTTCATTGGCCTCAACACACACTTATATATTAATTCTATGCCAAATACTATGGGTCAATACCATGGGACATATAATACTACGGGACGACTTACAAAGCATATGCGTCCAATACTATAGGTCAATACCATGGGCTAATACAAACTATGGATCAACAAATACTACGGGATGACTTATAAAGCATATGCGTCCAACAACAATATACTAACAAAGTAAAGAGAAGGGTTGACATGGGTTCCTAACATCCCCTCTCCCTTAGAAAAAGCTTTGTCCTCAAAGCTTTAGATATGGAAATTGATGCAACATCTGAAGTTGTGGTTCCCCTGTAGCATCCTCGGGTTGCATTCCGGGCCACTGGCACCTTTTTAGTTTCAGGGAGGATTGCATGGAAGGATGTAGATGAAGAAGAACCATATCAGCTGCATGAAAAGTGCGCTCAAAACGGTGTTGCTCAGCTTGTTGTTTCAATCGAATTCTTAAGAACCATTTCAACTGCGTGAAAAGTGCATTGAGAACGGTGTTGCTCGGCTTGTTTTTTTAGTCGAATTCTTTGCATGTGAAGATTTTCCTACAAAATGAGAAGAATTTGATCGTGGTTTCGAAGAACCGAGTCAATTTCCTGAATTGGGGAGCTACTGAGGGTGTATGGAAGAAGAACTGGCAGTGCCTGTTCATAGACTACTTCATATGGTGTCCTTTTAGATGTGGTATTGTACCACCAGAGCGCTTCTAGTAAATCCATAGAAATAGTTGTCCAAATCTATGTAGGGATGGGCAAGGGTCCGAGCAGTCCCGAAAGGAGGGTCGTTTCACCCTTGTTGACCTGGCAAGTATCACAGTTAGCCACCATCTGTTGAATTGTCATTTTTAGTCCCTGCCAAAAGAAGTTACATTGTTCCAGTCATACATTTTGAGGAACCTAGAGTGCCCTGTCGATGAAGAAGCATGGAGTTCATAGAAGAGATATCCATGTTGAACGAATTGCAACCAATTTGGAACAAGCAGAGAAATAGCTGTAAGAGAAACTGGGTCATCAAATGTGCGAGAAGGAGCATCTGCCACCAGATTTTCCTTACCCGGCTTGTAAGTGATCGCATAGGCATAACCCATGAGTTGGATAACCCATTTCAGGTTTGCTGGGGAGGAGACCTGTTGTTCTAGGAAATTTTCTAGACTTTGGAGATCAGTCTTGATGCAGAAATAATTCCCTAATAGGTATGGTTGCCACTTTTGTACTTCATGCAAAATAGCCATCATTTTCTGCTGAGATGTAGATGCGGCTAAATGCTTACCGAAAAGGTCTCTTGAAGGCGGCAAGCCCACTGGTTCAGCAAAGACACCTACATATCTATCCAAGGAAGTAGTGGAGACTGTTGATGGGTGCATCTGAATGGAATGGAGCTGAGCGATGACACCATGTGAATTCTTCTTAAGGATCTTTTCCAAGCGATGTGAACTGATGATGCAGAGAAACTTTGGTTGTAAGCCTGTAAATTTGTGTTGTGTCCCATTGACTGAAAAATGCATCCACAGTTCAGAAAAATCCCATAAGATGGGGCCAAGTGTGCGTAACCATTGAACGCCCAAACCCATATCACATCCACCTAAGGACAAGGAAAACATGTCAGAGTGTAGGTTATAATCTTCCAGAGAGATACGCACATTGTGACACTTTCCCTTACAAGGTAAGGTGGCCCCATTGGAAACCATGACTTCAAAGTTGGAGCAAGGATGGACAAAACAATCAGCCTGTTTGGCGATCCGAGGGTCAATGAAGTTATGAGTGCTACCAGAATCAATGAGTATTGTAAGAGAAAGCTTCTTGAAGTAACCCCTGACCTGCATTGTTTGGGGGGTGGTGATTCTAGCTAAAGCATGGAGAGATATCTCTAGGTTGTCTTCCTAAGATGGAGGGTCAATAGGAGGATCCTGAATGTCGACCTAATCATCCATTGTATCTGGATCTTCTTCACCAATTTCAGAGGCAAGCAGAGAATCCAAATCCAAGAGATAGATCTTTTGCTGAACACATCAATGTCCCTGAGTGAATTTCTCATCACAATTATAAAAAATCCATTTTTCTCTGCGTGTCTGCATCTCTGTTTCAAACAAATTCTTGATAGGAGTTGAGTGAGGAGTTAGCGGGATGGGAGGTCGTTGAGAACCCATATTTCAGAAGGGAACAAAAGTGGGTTTGGAGCACTGTTGGGCTGCAATCTTGTCTTCTGCCAACTTAGCCAACCCCAGGGCTTCCATCATTGTGTTGGGACGTAACATTTTAACCTCTGAGTGGATTTCATTCTTAATACCACTGATAAAACAAATCCCATAGAATTCATCAGACAATCCTTCTATGTGATTGGATAGTTTGTCAAATTATGTTTGATACTTTCTCACAGTGCCAATTTGTGAGGCACTACCCTTCCCTTTTTTATTTTGTCAAGCACAGAGTGTAGCTTCCCCTTTCCCCGTCCAAAGTGTCACTTAGTAAAGTTGGTCAAGTCATCCCTTTTTCCCATCCTTCTTCTTAGCCTTCACCCTTTGCTGCAGTTAGGCCATGTCCATTGAATGAGTATGTCTTTAAAGCTTTTGTGCAAGTGAACTATAAATAACACTAAATATATATGTATTAACTACCAATGAATGATGTTTATACATTAATTTAAGCTATGAATATGATTAAGGGAACATGTCTTAGTCTTATGTTATAATCTAGTATTTGATTATATTTTGACCTAGTTTAACATAGTTTGACCATGGTTATTCTTGGGATCCATGATGAGATGGACCACATGTACTTATTGATGTTTATATATGGTCCCACATACACCTTTTGATGTTTCCATTTGTTGGATATGTGCTTCAGATGATGATTTATGCAGTTGATCAGTTTTATTATTATTTCCATATCATCATATTTTACACTATCTGGGTATGGTGGACCCTACAGATGACCCCACTGTTAGGATATTCCTATACTCCATCCTAGTCCTACCAACATTTTTAGTCTTGCATGCATTTCTACATGCATCATGCATGCATCCCAGTCATCAGTCCCAGCACCTAGCCCTCAGTTAGCTAGTCCCGGGAGCTTCTCCTAGATCAGTTTTAGCCCTCCTAGACAGGGAGGCACCCAATTCTCACCCACCACTTGAGAAGGGCGCCTTTTCTCACCTACTACTCCAGTTTCACTTCAGTTAGTTGAGTTATCTTTAGTTCTCTCCTTGATTTAAGGATAGATTGACTCTCAACTGACTGTATCACTCTGATGGACCTCCGATGAGACTAAACTGCCCATTCTGACTCCAGATAGCTCCTCATGCCCCTCCATTGAGGCTCCTTCATTCAGTTAGTTCCTCCATGTGCCAGTTACACCTACCACACTCAGTTAGACTCAGTTTGACTGATGGTTGACAATTACTGTGCATTAATGACTCCACCGATGATGAGATAGACTTCTAGTTGTGCTCCGATGACACTCCAGTGATATTTGGATCTCTCCATGCAGGCTAATTCAAATTACACCCTTGGTATTCGAATCTTGTGCATTGTATCATTATTGTTTTCTATTATGATTAATGAAACATGTGTGAATATTCTGCTCCTATCTGAGTTCCATTGGATCTATGTTCTGCTGCACTATTCTTCTTCTATTATCCTAAATTATTTCATTGTTAGGTTTACATCATCTCTTTGGATCCACTGTGAGGATTTTCACATGGTATCAGAGCCATTTGAGAGTATATTCTACCTCCTTTCTTGAGACTTTTTTGCAGGTATTTCGAAGTTCCAGCAGTTGCAACAGTAGTAGCAGCAGTTTCACTTTTGCACTCGTTCCAGTAGTCAAGATGAGCAATTTGAATGCTCCTTCCTCTCCTATGATCCTCACTCCCTTCAATTACTTTGATTGGAAGAGTGAGATGAAATTACACTTTTGGAATAGACAACTATCCAGATTGGTAATGGGAAAAGAAACCGAACCACATTCAGCTGTAGAGAAAACCAAGCATCTAAATAAAATGGATGAAGCTTTGGTTTCATATGCCTTCATATGTCTAGAGATCTATTGTTTCATATTGAAGGATTGAAGACTCCAAATGAGTTATGGACAAAATTGGAGTCTTTTTGGCAAACAAGATGGGCTAAGAGGCCATATTCTCGAAAATGAATTGGTTTCCCTACAACCTAACAATTTCGAGACCATTCAAGAATTCTTCTCAAAATTTCAGAAATTGGTTTTGCAATGCAAGCATTGTGGAATCACTAAAACTGATGAACAATTGGTGCTCTCCATTCTGAGCAAACTAGGATATCAGTTTTCATTCTTTGTATCTACCTTCCATTCTGGAAAAATGTCAATCCCTGGATGGAAGTTTCCAACCCTAGATGTCTTCACTGAAGCTCTCATTCAAGAAGAGGACAAATTGATTCAAATGGGTGCCATCAAGGCCTCCAAAGATCTAGCTCTTCTAGCTGGAGAAGTAAGTGGGATGATTGTGAAAGGGAGGCAAAAGAACAAAGATAAGAAGTCATCTAAATCTAAGCTGAATGATAAGTCAAGTCCATCAAAAGGATCCTCTAGCTCCAAGAAGGACAAACATAAGAGATTTGAATGTCCCTACTACAAGAGAGGATACCATCCTGAGAAAGCTTGCATGCACAAGAAAATAGACCTACTAACCAAGATTCTTGAACAGAACAAAATTGCTATTCCAAAAGATGCAAAGATGTTTGATTTTGGAAGTGGATCTGATGGTTATGAGGATTGCCATGCATTGATGGCTGGTTTTTCAAAATCAAAGGCCCTCCTCATAGATTTTGGATCCTCTAACCACATGGTTTCCTCTGAAGGATCATTTTCTTCTTTAGCTATCAAAGATGGGCCTACTATTCACATGGGAGACAACTCTCAGATCTCTGCCAAAGGATCGGGTACAGTACATATGGAGCATGGCAAGTTCAAGAATGTTCTATTCGTTCCCTCCTTGACAGCAAATTTGTTCTCTATATATCAAATGAATCACATTGGATCACCTAAGAAGGTGACTTTTGGTCCTGACACAGTTGAGATCATAGAAATCTCTACTGGGAAGACTATAGCGAAAGGGTTTGCAAATCATGTCTCCAAGGCATATGAGTTCTCTCATTTTCTGCCCTTCTCTCTTCCTACTCCTTCGGAATATGATGAAGATTCAAGTGACTCTTCTTTTAATGAAGATGAAAATGAAGATCTTGATGTTGAGATCAAAGTTCAAGAACATTCAGATTCAGATCCAGAGCCAACACATGTTCTCAATCCATAAACAAGGCCAACATGGGCTCACACAGTCGTTGCAGCTACTGAGAACACAATTGAGGATCCATCTACTCACAGAACTACCAGATTTCAGCACCATGCCAACCTTGCATTATGCCATCTACCTCTCCATGAGAGATGCAGCATGATGGTGGGGTTCTCTCTTCCATCCCTTGGGAAGACTCATCATGATCCATTTGTTCCAGTTGCAGAAAGAGTTCCTGAAAGACTTGCTTCATCCAATACATCCTCTACACAGTGGGAGGCACATCAGAAGACCAAATCCAGATCTAGCACCTGCTTTGGCATCCTATAGAGGAACATCTTACCAAGTTTTTTGCAAACGTTTTCACTGATGAATGCTTCTTTCTTTTCTACTTAGTATGATGGTTCTTTGAGTTATTTTATTGTTCTTTTGAGGGGGGTATTTTTCCCATAAGGTTTTCCCCATTTCCTTGGTTTATGGATAGTTATTATTTTATCATTTATTTGATTCTATTGGGTGACCTTTGGTCCTAGTTACCAGGGCCCAGGATGGATTAATGGGGGGTGTTAGGATATTCCTATACTCCATCCTAGTCCTACCAGCATTTTCAGTCTTGCATGCATTTCTGCATGTAGCATGCATTCTGCATGCTTACCACTCATCAGTCCCAGCACCTAGCTATCAGTTAGCTAGCCTCGAGAGCTTCTCTCATATCATTTTTAGCCCCCCTAGACAAGGAGGCGCCCACTTCTCACCCACCACTTGAGAAGGGCGCCTTTTCTCACCTACCACTCCAGTCACACTTCAGTTAGTTGAGTTATCTTTTCCTTAATTTAAGGATAGAATGACTCTCAATTGACTGTATCACTCTGATGGACCTCCAATGAGACTAGACTGCCCATTCTGACTCCAAATAGCTCCTCATGCACCCTCCACTGAGCCTCCTTCATTCAGTTAGTGCCTCCATGTGCCAGTTACACCTACTAGACTCAGTTAGACTCAGTTTGACTGATGGTTGACAGTTACTTGTGCATTGATGACTCTGTCGATGATGAGATAGACTTCTAGTTGTGCTCCGATGACACTCCAGTAATCTTTGGATCTCTCCATGTAGGCTAATTCGAATTACACCCTTGGTATTCGAATCATATGCATTGTATCATTACCGTTTTCTATTTTGATTAATGAAACATGTGTGAATATTCTACTCCTATCTGAGTTCCATTAGATCTATGTTTTGCTGCACTATTCTTCTTCTATTTTCTTAAATTCTTTCATTGTGAGGTTTACATCATCTTTTTGGATCCATTGTGTGGATTTTCACACCCACAAGTTATAATATGGTGTATAAGTACTCATTTCTAGTGGAATTCGGTCTTCTGGATCCATTGAGATACTTATCTTTTAGTTTCGGGCAATTCTGAAGCATGATAGTACCAGTTATCCAACTATTGACCAGTTTGGGCATGTTGATACAGCCTGTCCAGCAGAGGCATTGGAGGCCAGTTGTTTCCTAGGGAGATACATGGGAAGGGGGTGGTCTAGCCACTTTTTTTTACCATTATACCCCCCTTCCAGACAGCCTGGTACACTTAGTTTGACAGCGTAGGCACCCTGGGTGGAAGTTTGGGGCACTTTCAGGGTTTTCAGGAGGATAAAAAATGGAATAAAAAGGTCACTGGGGAATTCGATTTGGGAAATTGAGGCAAGGGTTTGGCACTTGGTCTGCTCTGAGGTCATCCATGGTGAACCCCCCATCTTCCATATCAGTTAGCATCAGTCAGTGGGTTCCACAATGGCTATAAGATCTCTTTTACTGCATGTCTCTCTTAGATTTTGGAGACATGATTTGATCATTTATGTTATTTGGACATGTCATAGACTTATATTTTATATTATTGTGCCATGAGGACATGCTAGTGAAGGGAGTTAATACCTCCTAGCCCCACCATGAGCTCCTAGTGACTTGTCTTGATCTTATTGTGTGGCACATGTGTTTCTAGCCACCCTTCATGTATGACGTCACCCTCATCGAGTCACATTTTGCTATGACATCATCACTTAGTGAGTGATCAATGTGATATATTGTATTGGCTCATCTTAGCCATTGATTAGATTTTTATATCTATTGATCTCAACCACTAGTTTCGAAAAGAGGTTTTGTGGTTTAGGGTTTTGGTTTTTATTATCCTATAAAAGGAGGAGACCCCCCTATTGTTAAAACTATCTAGAGATTTTTGGCTCTTGGCTATTGGAATAAAAATACTTTCTTGGGAATCTTGGATCTTGGAGTTGGAATGCTTATGGTGATTGTAAATGCTTCTTCCTCTGCACTGATAGATATTGGTGGCCATCTTGGATTTTATCTTCACTAACACTTTTTGTAGGCAAAGAAGACGTCTTGGGGGAATTCACATTAGTGGGGAGGCCTACCCTTCTCAATTCAACAAGTCATTTTGGGTTTTAGGGATTTGTTTTATCTTTGTACCAACAATTTCATGTTATTCATCTCTTTTTTTTGCATCTACTTCCATTATTGTCAATTGATTGATCTTTGTGTCCTTGATTGACAGTAATATGGAGGCCGATTTGGGTGAAGGAGGAAAAACGTTGGCAAGAAGGGATTCATCAAGTTTTGCATTTGATATTTGTGGGAAGTAATCCTCGTCACAAGAAACCTCCATATTCATTTTCCAAGTATGCTCAAGGATGTATGATATTCTACTATCTTAACCATCTATTCTCTTAGATCACAAAACCCTCATTGATTAAAATCCTCATTTTTACATTTTTCTAGATCTACTTCGATCTAGCTTGGCTTTGGGGATAATTTTTAAAACCCACCTCTATAGCATCCACGGAAATTCAAATCTATAGTTTGGTGGTGATTGGCCTCCATTTGTGTCACGTCCCCTTACATCAATCCGGTGCAAGGGAGGAAACGTGACCAACATACCAGGCTTATTGGCTATCTCAGCCCCATTCATTACTAAGAAATTCATAACAATTAAAAACTTCTGTGTGCAAATACATAATCAATATATACATAGCGGAAATAAACACAATTGCACACACAAACTGAAATACATCAGCATATTTATCTCAAGCAAATGATAAATCAACAGGCAGAGAATCCATCCCATTCTCATGCTATGCGCAGACTCCATATCAATTCCATTAACATGAACAATTATCATTCTGAATTAACACATTGCAAGAAACAGAATGCATATAATTTAAATCATAGAGAACACTTATCTGGGAGATGAAGTTGTCCAAACGACTGGCTATGTGAGAGCAACATTCCACCCAACCATAGATCTCTGTCCATCCTATATTCTTTCAGCTGAGAGATCACCCCCGAGTTGGGTTGTGTATCCACTAAGGAGGAACTAGACAGGCTCACTCACAACCATGGATTCACTCAAACGGTCATGCTAAGCCAGCACATAGCTGGGTTTATCAAGCATGCAATAAGGAAATGATGAGGATGCTAAGCTAGTGAGCTCAACCACATAGCTACAGACATCTCAAGCTAAATTCAAGCAATCCCATCCTCTGTTCAAACATCCACACTTGGATTTCTCACCATTCTGGCAACAAATAACTCAATCCCATCACTGGGTTTCTGGACTATCAAAACTGGGTTTTACAATGGATTTCAGGGTAGCTAATGCTCCCAAATTCGCCCCAAGGTTCATACCTATGGATCCCTCCTTGGATTTCACTATCAAATACCAATTCTAGGCGTTTATGGCTCTTCAAAACGTGGGTTCTTTCATAGTTTCGATTTTTGGTTTTTCCTCACTGTTTGGCATTCGTTTTTGGCTAGAACTCTTGATGGTAACTTCCACAAACGGAATGGGGATGAGGAAGAAGCAACTCTCATGAGGTAGAGTGACTTGTGGTACAAGAAAACAGAGCCCATACTCTGCCATACGAATTTCTAGGTTGCCCATGCTCCATTGAAGCCATGGACTGTTTTGTTCAACCACTTCCTTACAACAGAATTAAATGTTAGCAAGGAAAGTCAAATAGGTTCTCAAGGTGACATATGGAAGCCTATGGTTCAATCCCACAGCCCCCTCACCACTCCCTAGTGGATACACATGGCCCCTTCTCATTCATTGCCTCCATAGCTAGTTTTGGTATTTTATTGCATGATGTTTATTTACATCATTTTTACAATGTTCCATGGCTAAATAGCACATGGGTAACATAATGTCCAATACTTTCCTTTAAATAAAATTCGAGCTTCCACTAGCGGGGCCTTGGCCTTGAGCTCCATGCTAGGAAAACATGCATCATATGTATACAATATTTACATTGGAAGCTAATATATCCTAAGGGTCAAAATGGGGTATTACAATTTGACCCATTTCCCAAGGCACATTAGCCTCTCCCAGGGAGGTCACACTCCTTGAGGAAGGCTAGTTGGGCTAGTTCCAAGCTGTGGGTAGGTGAGATCCCACTTGATTCGGATAGATCAACCTTGATAACCTACCCTTAGTGATTCACCTTTTTTATTTTCACCTTGTAGGCCCCATTCCTCATTTTGAGGGTTGAGCCCCACTTGGGTCACTTGGTGATGCATTTTCAATCTCAGATCTATGGATATATAGCAATCATTTGGACTTAATAATTTAAACCCTCCTTGTTAATTTCCTTAACTATCCCGATCTATAATTTGGTGGCATTTGGGCCCCATTTTCCTCCTCAATTTAAGGCACTAGTCTCCCTTGGGTAAATCGCACTCCTTGGGTTAGTGGTATTTTTCTAGATCCCATATGTGGGTGATGCCTATTTCATCTTGAAATCATAAATCCATCCTTTGCATAACCCTTAGTACCATTCCTAACTCTAACTTGACCTTGTGGGCTCCATTTGGACCATTTTCCACTTTTTAAGGAGTGGGTCCCACCTGTGTAATTTTCATGGTATTAGATCTCTTTAGATCTAGCTAAACCTCATAAGTGACCCTAGTCATTCATTGGTTGAAACATTTGTCACCCCATAAGCCTCTTTAACCACACTTAAACCCTTGGGTCCACTTAACTTTCATAGATCTAACTCACCATTGGTCTCCTTCATTTACTTTACACATCTCCCTAGGAACCTTTGGGTTAGCTAGTCTTCATTGATTGGATAAGGTCTCCCCCTTGATCTTGATTAGTCTTGATATAAAGTGAAGAGTGCCTTAGTCGACATGACTCCCAACTTGCATTGGGAACCGTGGCATCTCTTGGGTCACCTCTTTAGTTTTCCAACACCTCTGCCATCTTGGATGGGATACCTTTAGGGACAACTACAAGTTTTGTGATAACAGTACCAACAGGAACTAGGAAGAGTGTAGATGTAGAGACATTTGCAGAGCACATGAAGGAAGTACATGAAAAGGTACGAAAACAGATTGAAAGGAGTAATGCGGCATACAAGCTGAGGGCCGACATGAAGCATATGCTATAGTCATTCAATGAGGGAGACTTAGTCTATGCACATTTAAGGAAAGAGAGGTTCTTGATAGGAGCATACAACAAGATGAAGCTGAAGAAGATTGGACCATGTAAGATTCTGAAGAAGATTTCAGACAATACTTATGTGTTGGAGCTACCGAAGGAATTGAACATTTATGCTACATTCAATGTATCGGATATGTACAAGTATGAATAAGGTTCAACAAGCAACAGCATAGAGCTATCGAACATCGAATGGACATGAAAAATTCCATATCGACATGACAAAGAAGATATCGCTGAAGTAGTGGACGAGAGTGAATTCAGACACACAAGGAGTTCATGAAAGAAAGAATACTCAGTACGATGAAGGAACGATGAACTGAATGAGGCGACATGGATCTCGGAGGAAGAATATAGAAGACTGACAAAGCAGTCAAGTTATTTTTCACCCGAGGAGACTGATGCAGGGGCATCGGGCCCTAGGAGAAACAGTCTAAGTTGATCAACAGAAGTGGGTCGACTAGGGGTAGTGCTGACGACCATTGGTGCGAGGAGGCTGACAGTTGAAGCTAGGTAGTTGAGCAGGAAGTTGTCGAAGTATGGTCGACAGGAGTAAAGGTTGAAGGTTGGTGAGTGGTCAACCATAGACATCAACAAAAAAAGAAGTCGACGAAGTCAAAAGTCGACTAGGTCTAACATCAACATTGACGGAGAAGAAGAAGAGGCCAAGCGTGGGGGATGGGGCAGATCGTTAGCCATGAAGATTAAGTGAAGTCGAAAAGATAAGCCAAGGATCGACAAGGTAGGAAGTGGTCGACGTGTCAAAGTACAAACCGGTTGAAAGTGGATATTGACGAAAACAACAACTGCGACAAAGTCAAAGAGGCACAGAGGCCGAGGAGTGCAATAGTTGAGGAAACAAACCTACAGCCATTGTGGGTTATTGATGAAGTTAATGGAATTTAAGAAGGTATTTGGAACCAAGCCAGGTGTCGCAACAAGAGGAGGTTGTGCATAATGGTCAGGGGGAGCTAACAACTGCAGGATCTGTCGGATCAGAGGTAGAGTGGCGGACAAAGTAAGGATGCCTCGGGGAATCTAGACAGGGTGGACCTCGAGAAAAACAACAGAACGGAATAGAAGACTGGTGCGAAGGCACAGAGGAAGGGATCATTCTTTCATTAGATCTCAGGATCACTGACGAAAGAGGATCAAACACAAGGAGAAAACACACTGAGAGAACAGAGATTTACTTCTGTATATTGTAACAGGCTAAGGCCGACTTGGATTAAATAAATTTTGAGGTAAAAAATGGGCCTTAAAACAAAATAAATGTACTATAAAAATCAACCAATAGGATTCAAGGTGATGATTTCAACCATGGGAGATGAATCACCATTTTTGGGTAAAAAGGTAAAAAGGTCAAAGTGAAAAAACTACTTCTTCAATTCATATTTTCAACTTATCTCCCTGCATATTCCCTCAAATTTTGATCACGAGCAACCATTGGATGGGGAATTCAATTTTGCATCCAACGAGTACCCACTCAGAATACTTTTGATGGACCTCGCTGCCCCAAAAATAAGAAATACATGGAAAAACGTGATGATGATGTCATCATCACATTGTTTTTCATGTATTTCTTGTTTTTGGGGTAGTAGGATCCATCAAAAGTATGCCGAGTGGGTACTCCTTGGATGCATAATTGAATTCTCCATCCAACGACTACTTGTGATCGGAATTTGAGTGAATATACAAGGAGATAAGTTAAAATATATGAATTGAAGAAGTAGTTTTTCTTTTTTCCTCCAAAATTTGATGAGGTATGCTAATATTATTTTATTATTTCCACTATTATTTATAATTTTCCTTAGGAGGCTCATTTTAGACCTCAAAATTTCTCTAATGTCTATTTGTTTGCATGTAACTTTGTAATCGATTCAAGTAATAGAAGCCAACTTCTTGGCATTTCCAATTCGCGTCTAGTTTATGTGAGCATTTGTGTGTTGACTGTGTGCTGTTGTTAAGCAAGAGGGTCCGACTGACCTGCCTTGCGCTAGAGATCACCATCCTAGTTAATTAACTTCAAATTGCATTGCGTTTTTGTTTTATTTATCCATGATCAAATAAGTTTTATTTTTGCTATTAAATACATCCACAATTTTTCAATATCCATAAAAATATTTCATTAAAATTAACAATAAGTTTGATAATCAAATTTCCTCTTACAATGATATTTTTCTATTAAATACATCCACAAATTTTCAATATCCATAAATGTTTTTAATTAAAATTAGTAATAAGTTTGATAATCAAATTACTCCCAAGAATGTAATTTTGCTATTAAATACATCCACACTATTCAATACATCCATAATTTTTCAACGGCCACAAAAATTGTTTGTTAAAATTAACAATAAGTTTATAAAATTCATTTAAATTGATAAAACCGTCCTATGTTAAAGGTGAACTCGATTTTAATTTCCAACCTTATATCTAAATAAGTAATATTATTTGATCAAATGATATCAAACTCAATCACACATCATCTCTTAATATATATATATATATATATAAATGATCCTTCCCTAAGGAATATATATATATTAAAAAAATGAAAATTCCTTCCAAATTCCACGGAATAGATCATCCATATCCCTCCATTGAAGAAAAATAAAAATAATAATAGATCAAATCTATATCCATAAATAAATAAATAATTTTCTTTATAAAAATATTGTTTATAATCTTTTAGAATATTAAATAATATGGCTCTTTTTACAATATTATTTATAAAAAATATGATATAATATAAATAATATATACCTCATTATCATTTCATATATATTTTAATATAAATAAAGTTAGATTCTTTTTACAATAATATTTATAAAAAAAATAATATCAATAATATGTATCTTATTATCATTTCATATACATTTTATTATATATATTTTTATATAAATATTATTTTTTAAAATTACTTTATATTTAAAAAAATTGTATTAATTAATATTTATATTAATATTAGAAAACATTAATATATTAATATTAATATTAATACTATCATTAACAACATAATAATAAATTTAATAATAATATTATTAACTTAAATAAAATTATTAACATTGATAATTTTAATATTAGGAAATATTAATATTAACCTTAAATATAGTATAACCTTATTAAATAATTACACTCAAACATGACGTTGTAAAATTAACTTATTAAAACAATCACATCATTGCTTTTGAGTTGAGAGCTTACCAAGATTATGAAAGATGATTAAAAACTTTAACAATCATTTGCTTCTAATATGCATTTGTTATTGCAACATTTGTACATAAATTCTAATGTTCATACATTTTACAATAGGAGTTATTGAAAATAAATAATAATGATGTCCTGTATAACATAACTAAAATTGTTGATGAACTTATAGTAGATGTAAAATGGACATTTGTTTCTTAATATGAAAATTAACATTAACATTTATATTAATGTTGATATTAACATTAACATTTTTAACATTAATATCAATAATATCATTAATACTACTAATATTGATAATAACACTAATAACATTATTATGAACATTGATTTTTTTTATAATGTAATAATAACATTAATAACATTCTTATTTAACACTAATGTTTACATTAATAGTAAGAAATTTTAATATCAAACTCAATCATAACATAACCTTATAAAATTATTACTCTCAAACACAATATTGTGAATATTTTTTTTGTTTGCTCGAATCTCCCTGACTTGTGCGAGTGGCTTGTGGTATGAGAAATCACGACCCAAGGGCATCTAAGATGTCAAAATAACCTGGGGATTGCACCCATCCTGGACCGCACCAGCCTCAATTTGACTAGGTTTTTGGGTGTCACCTCCCAACTAAGTCACCCCTAAGGGGAATTGAACTCGAGTTTCATTGCTGACGAGACCCACACCTTAACCGAGTGAGCTAGCAGGAATTGACCACAACATTCTAAAATTATTACTATTGAATTTAACAATTTAACAGAATATTGAAACATTATTTTGACATTAATACTTCTTAAATGTGGCTATATGACATATGAATAACATTAATATTAGCATTAATAATATCATTGATATTATTAATAACATTAATAACATTATTATAAACATTAATGATAAGAACATTAAATTCAAGGTTCAACATAATTCAACCATGATAAAAATCACAATACATTAAAACATCACATTGCATTATAACCATTACAGAACATCGTGATGAAACATAACCCTTCATAGGAATTGCAAGGTGAGATAACCATTATTGAATGTCAAAATGCGACATAACCAAGTTCAACTATTGTCCTCCATGTTAACCATGACTAGCCATGGTCAAACATCCTCAAACATAGTCAAATATGGTATACCATCCTCAACCATTGCTTCTAAGGTGATTACATTGTAAGTAAATTAATGAATTATCTGCATGTGTTGTACAGTAGAAACTTTTAAACTTGGATTTATTTAAAGAATCTATTAAAGTAATTAGGAAGCCTCTTGGACTCAGTGATGTTTTAACTTAAAGTGATTAGCAAGATTACTAAATGGATGGATTTTTAACTTAAAAAGATCAAATAAATTACAAATTTGCATGTATTGATTATTGGATTCTTCTTCACTAGACATGGTCAGCCATAGTCAACATAAGTTATGTACAAATTTGACATAATTCAACCAAGATGGATGTCACATTTCCACATAACCATTGAATAACTTTTCAATCCAACATATCCCTTCATGGATGTCATAATGCAAGATAACCCTTGATGAATGTCCCAATGCAACATAACCATTATGGAATGTAACACATTTGACATAAGACTTTATAAACATTGCAATGTGACACAACCATCGAAGAACATATGAATTCGAACAAAATTTGACCAATATGAATTTATCATGTAATGAATCATAACCATTCATGAAAATCGTAATGATGCATAACCATTGACAAACATTATAAGGTGACAACACCATTTATCAATGTCGCATTATGACATATGTGTTTATGAAACTCACAATATCACATCAAATTCAAGTAACATAGAAGTTCAACATACATCATTGTACATGAATTCCACAATGAAACTTAACTCTCAATGCATTATAAATTTTTTACTCTCAAATATAACCTTATAAAATTAATATTGTCACTTGCAACATGACCATTATGGAATGTAACACATTTGACATAAAACTTGATAAACATTGTAATGTGACACAACCATCGAAGAACATATGAATTCAAACAAAATCTGAACAATATGAATTCATCATGTAATGAATCATAACCATTCATGAACATCGTAATGATGCATAACCATTAACGAACATTATAAGGTTATGACATATGTGTTTATGAAATTCACAATATCACATCAAATTCAATTAACATGTATAAGTTCAACATACATCATTGTACATGAATTCCACAATGAAACCTAATTCTCAATGCATTATAAATTTATTACTCTCAAATATAACCTTATAAAATTAATATTCTCACTTCAACAAATTGATATAACATTGAAACTACTTAACAAGGATATATTAACTCAAGTAATATTCCATAATGTTAGCATTAATAACATTAATACTATAATTAATAAAATTAATAATGAACTAAACAACATTAATAACAACATTAGCGACTATTGATGTTAATAACATTAAAATGTGGTTGACAATAAAAAGTATCTATTGTCAAAAGGAATTGTTGATGAACTAGTTAATTGCAGTAATAGCATTGAAGTTTTTTATTATTTGGCTACACACCTTTCTAAGGTGATTACCTTGGAAAACGATTTTGAAATAAGAGGGAGTGAAATGGTACAATAAGATATAATGATAGTTATTTATGTCAGCATAGTTTCTCAATGTCAACCATAACTAATATTATCAATTTCTAAGTGTCACCCATGTTATATAATTCAACCTATTAGTAGAATTATAGTCAACCATGATATTAAATTCAACCCATGTGACACCCATAGTTAACCAATAGCTAACATGGAAACCATAGTAAACAACTCAACCACAATCAACCAATAGGAAAAAGTAAACCAATAGTATATAGTCAAACCATACTCAATATTTAACCAAAGTCAACCAATAATAACCCATGGTTAACCATTGTCAACCACAATTCAACCATTGCCAGCCAAAAGTCAACCATGGACAACCATACTCAAAATTCAACCATGTTAAACATTTCTAAACCTAGTTGACCATGTACAGTTATGGTCAAACCAAGTCCACCATAATCAAATAAATGGTCAACCATAGTCAATGAACAGTGAAATTCAAGCAAATAACAACCAATAATCAAACATGGTCAAGCAATAGTCAAACAATATTTTTATGTATTTTGAGTAAAAACCATGTTCAACCATATTCAAACATGGTTGAAAAATTCCACCAATAGTCAACCATGTTTGACAATAAAAATTGTAGTCAACCTTAGTCAATAAGTCAATTAAAACCACTAATAGTCAAAACTCAACCATAATCAACGAATAATAATCCATGGTCAACCAAAGTAAAATATAATCAAACATTTTCAACTCATTTCTAACATGAAATTATTGTGAACACATATACTAT
This sequence comes from Larix kaempferi, assembly GCA_027924585.1. Classification (NCBI taxonomy): domain Eukaryota; kingdom Viridiplantae; phylum Streptophyta; class Pinopsida; order Pinales; family Pinaceae; genus Larix; species Larix kaempferi. The sequence goes on along the minus strand of BSBM01001430.1, from coordinate 1,368,944 downwards.
TATTATAAATAATACGTCACAATGTGACATAACTTGTGTACTTTCTTTCAAATCGCAATGTGACATAACCTTACACATTGTAATGTGACATAACTTGGTGATTGTGTTACGTTGCAATGTGACATAGCATACATCACGTCACAATGTGACATAACCTACCGCCCATAAATAATACATCACACTGTGACATAACCTGTTGACCATAGTTGAAGATAATACTCCTTCTACTAATGCCAGAATGTGCCAATTTTTCAAGTATGCCTATGAATTCCGCAATGTGACATAAATATTCTGGTACTTATTAACCTGACATAAAACTTCATCAATATCCTAACACATCATGAGCATTTCTAAGTGTCGAAAACAACATAACACATAATCGATATTAATATTCACACATGTAAGTACTTTAAATAATAAATTACTTCATACTAATATTGACCCTATTTTTACTCATTTCTAACATGAAATTATTGTGAACACATATACTATTATTATAAATAATATGTCGCAATGTGACATAACTTGTGGACACTACAAGAAAAGGCATTGTAGTGGAGGTTATAGTAGAGGTTTTTAATGTTCCAATATTGGTCAAAATTTTCAAAAAAATCTCTGCTACAACCTCCACCACTGGTACCAGATGTTTTAGTAGGGATTTTAAATAAATTTATTATAACTAAAAAATATTGGTGTCGAGAAGCTTTAGCGGAGGTTTTTTTCATTGGTGTGCTTATGCCAAAGATGAACTGGTGCACTTCTGCTAAATATGCGTTGGTGCGCTTCTGACAAAGATGCACTAGTTTGATTCTGACAAAGATGCACTCATTTGCTTCTGTGAAAGATGCATTGGTGCACTTCTGCCAAAGATGCACTAGTGCGCTTTTGCCAAAGATGCACTGGTGCACTTCTGCCAAAGATGCACCAATGCACTTATTCCAATGGTGCATCAGTGCACTGCTAATAAAGATGCACCGAGGCATTTATACAAAGGATGCACTAGTGTTCTTATACCAAAAATGCACTGGTGTGCCTTCATCAAAGAGGAGCACCGATATTTTTTTGGCCAAACCACACTAGTGCACTTTTACCAAAGATGAGCATTGGTGCACCTTAACCAATAGTGAGCATTGGTTTGCACATACCAAATAGGAGTAGTGATGACAAAAAACAATTTGTTTTGTACATAAACCTTGTGAACATGCAAATAAAGGGAGGTGATTTAACAAATACATGATAATTTATTAAAATGTAGTGATATAATAACTTTGATTTTGAATATTCCAAGTATGATTTCATACCCTTGTTTATTAATGAATCTCTTATTTACAATTTAAAAATGAAATGCTTGCCTAATATTAAACAAAAATTATAATTTTGATTGTTTGAAATATAAATTTATTGTTAAAAGCATATGAAATAAGAAATTATCAATAAACATAAAATAATATTATAAAAATGTAAATAATTAATATTGAAATGTTAAGCATTACAATTTAAAGTCCTAGAGCACTGGTGTACCTACAATAAAGAAGCACCGATGCTCTTATACAAAAGATGAGAACTAGTGCACCTTAACCAACAATGAGCATCATTGTCCCCATACAAAATAGAAGCATTGATGACAAAAAACAATATGCCATGTACATAAACTTTGTAAACATGCAAATAAAGGGAGATGATTTGATAAATACAAGATTATTAAAATGTAGTGATATAATAACTTTTATTTTGAATATTCCTAGTATTAGTTCTTACTATTGTTTATTAATGGATCTCTTAAGTGAAATTTAAAAATGAAATACTTGTTTAATATTAAAACAAAATTATAATTTTGTTTGTTTGAAATAAAAAATTACAGTTAAAAACATATGAAATAAGACATTGCCAATAAAAATAAAAATAATATTATGAAATTTATTAATAATTAATATTTAAATGTTAAGCATTACAATTTATATTAATAGTGATGGAAACACCCATACAAAACCATGATGAGTGTCAAACCACTTCATTTACCACTTAATGAGTGGATCTCTTGTAATTAAAAAACCACTCAACTTTTACATGAAAATTGTTTGATGAGAACTCTCCCAAACCACTCATCCACTAAAGATAATATGCCTAACACATATAATCAATTCTCTCAAACCAAAGAAGAGCACTAGTGTTTCCACACCTTAACATAGGACCATCGGTGCACTTATACAAAAAATGAGCACCGATGCGCCTTAACCAAAGAGATGAACCTGTGCGTTTCTGCTAAAGATGCACCGGTGTGCTTCTGACAAAGATGCACTGGTGTGATTTTGACAAAGATGGGTCAATGTGGTTATGCCAAAGATGCACCAGTGCACTTCTGCCAAAGAGAAGCACCGCGAACAAAAAAAAAATTTGTTGTCAACAGAAAATAGTTTTCCGTGGGTACAAAAACCTTGTTAACCTACAAATAAGCAAAGGTGAAAACCCCTATGGATATGCACCCATGTTACACAAAAAAGTATCATTTCTTTTCCAAAATTTTTGCTCATTTTCTATCTATATATTTTGAAGAAAAATCCTAAAATGGATCCACCATTAACCTACAAAATAGAGGAAAACCCTCAAACCAACAAAAACGAACAACAAAACAAAATAAGAAATTAGGAATGATAGTGAGAAAGGAAAAATAAAATAAATAAAATAGATAATGGGAAGAAATAAAAAAATGAAGAGGGAAAAAATGGTTTATTGGACGCAATACTCTTCCTCTTCCACTTCTCTCTCGTAGATTCGTAGAACCATGTAAAATCAAGAAATGAAACAAAACCTACATTTTCCCCTTTACTTAATATGTTTTTCTCGCTTCTTTCAAAAGTTTTTTAAAACCCGCTTCTTTCAATAAGCAGGGAAAACCCATATATTTTTATATAAACCCTAAAATAAATCCACCATTAACCCGCAAAATAGAGGAAAAACCCTCAAACCAACCAAAACAAACAACAAAACCAAATAAGAAATTAGGAACAATAGTGAGAAATGCAAAATAGTATAAATAAAATAGATAACAGGAAGAAATGAAACAATGAAGAGGGGAAAAATCAGTTTCTTGGATACAATACTCTTTCTCTTCCTCTTCATCATCTCCTTCTCTCTGGTAGAACCATGTGAAATTACGAAATAAAAATAAAAAACATACTTTTTTCCTCTTTTGAAGACATTTTTCCCGCTTCTTTAAGACATTTAAAAATTTCCCGCTTTTTTCAATAAGTTAAAAAAAATCACTTACTTTTTAGTGCTTTTGTATATAAGAATCACCGGTGCGCCTAAATTTGAAAAGGAGCACCGGTGCACCTTTTCCAAAGAGGAGAACTGACACCAGTGTGCCTTGACCATAGAGGAGCACTAACACTGGTGCACCCAAACATAAGAGGAGCACCGGTGTGCACTTTCAAAAGTGGAACGTCAATAATGTTTTTTTTACAAAATAATATTGGTGCATATGGGTCATGGAGGATCAGTGCACCCACTCCTTAAAAAGAGTACCGATGCACCTTCACCAATGAGGAGCACCGACACCGGGGTGCCTTATCCAAAGAGGAGCACCAGTGCGCCATTACAAAAGTGGAGCACCGATTTCTTTTGGCTAAAATCACACTGGTTTACATGGGTCATAGAGCACTGGTGCACCATTACTAAAAAACAAGCATCGATGCACCATAATGGTTTTGGGTGCACTAATAAAAAATATCTGCTAAAACCTCTTCCCACTTGCCTTTGCTAGAAACTTCTGCTATAAATGAAGAAGGGACATCTTTCTTGGGGATGTTCCTCTACAACTACCGCTACAGGTCTTTTTCCTTATAGTGGGACTGTGATTCATGTCACAATGTGACATGACTTGTTGGCCATGTTTCACATCTTAATGTGACATAACCTAGCATGTCGCAATGTGACAACACAATGCCACATAAACTGCCACGTCGTAATGTGGCATTGTAATGTGATGTAACCCGTTGATTGTGTTACATTGCAATGCGGCATAGCTTATCACATTGTAATCTGACATAACCCATCAACTACATTTCACGTCACACTTTGACATAACCTGTCGACCATGTTTGAAGATACTACTCCTACTAATGCGAGAATATGTCATTTTTTCAAGTCTACCTTTAAATTTCACAATGTGACATAACTATTTAGGTACGTAGTTATTAACTTGACATAAACCTTCATCAATATCCTAATACATAATGAGCATTTATGAGTGTAGAAAAAAACATAACACATAACCGATATTGGTATTCATACATGTAAGTACTTTAAATAATAAATTACTTCATACTAATATTGGCCATATTTTTACTCATTTCTAACATGAAATTATTGTGAACATATATAATATTATTATAAATAATACATCGCAATATGACACAACCTGTCACGTCACAATGTGACATAACTTGCCACGTCTCAATGTGACATAAATTATCAATTTTGTGACATCACAATGTACAACATAGCCTGTCACTTCTTAATGTGACATACCCATCGACTATATTTCACATCGCAATGTGACATAACTTCTTGTCCATAACTGATATGTCACAATGTGGCATAACTTGTTATCCATATCTAATTCATCACATTGCAACATAAGTTGTCAACCATGGTTGAAGATACTACTCCTACTAATGCTAGAATGTGTCATTCTTTCAAGTATGCCTCTAAATTTTGCAATCTGACATAATAGTTCAAGCATTTATTGACCTCGCATAAACCTTCATGAATATCCTAATACATCATGAGCACTTACGAGTGTGAGCAAACAATATAACACATAACTGATACTAGTATTCATACATGCAATTTCGTTACATAATACAATACTTCATTTCAATATTGACCTATTTTTACTAATTTCTTACATGAAATTATTGTTAACACATATATTGTTCTGCTAAATAATATGTTTCAATGTGACATAACTTGTGGACTATGGTTCATGTCGTAGTGTGACATAACCTATCGACCATGTTACATAACCTCTCATGTCGCAATGTGACATAATTTGTCACGTTGCATTGTGACAAAACCTGCCATGTTGCACAATGTGAAATAACTAGTCGATTGTGTCACATCGCAAGGTGACATACCTCTCACGTCGCAATGTGACATAACTTGTCTGATATGTTTCACGTTGTAATGTGACAAAACCTATCGACCATAACTAATATGTCGCAATGACATAACCTGCCAACCATGGTTGAAGATACTACTCCTACAAAATTATATTACTTCATACTAATACTGACCATATTTTTACTCATTTATAACATGAAAATATTATGAACAAACATACTATTACTATTAATAATACGTCACAATGTGGCATAATATGTTGATTATGTTTCACAACAGTTGAAGATACTATTTTTTCTATTAATGCCAAAATGTGTCATTTTTTCAAGTCTACTTCTAAATATCACAATGTAACATAACCATTCAAGTACTTATTAACCTTACATCAACCTTCATCAATATCCTAATACATCATGATCATTTATAAATAGTGACAAACAACATAACACATAATCAATACTGTTATTGCTATTTATTTATTTTTATTATATATTATACAATATTATTGAACTAATAATTTTGTTAAAAAATATTTATTTCTAATATTAGTATATTTAATTATTATTAATTAGTTATTAATAAAAAAAAAATATTAATAAATTTTATTCATTATGAACTACTATTTATTTATATTGTTAATAATCCGATTAATAATAATTTACACATATCAACTAGTAATTTTTTATTGGTAATTATTTTATTATTATCTAATATTGGATATTCAATTCTTTATTTATTATTTATATTTTTTTTATTATTAATAGTATTATTTCTTTTTTTATATTTTTTATTATTACTTGCATTATTTTATTAGTATTATATTATACTTATTTATTTATATTTTAATGGAATTTTTATTATTATAAAAATTTCCCCATCTTTATTATTATTATTATTATAAAAATCACCAATCTTCTTATTATTATTATTATTATAAAAAAAACCACTATTACCAACAACAACGATAATAATAAACTCATCAATCCTCCTCTTCCTTCTTATTATTATTATAATTTGACATAAACCTTCATCAATATCCTAATACATCATGTTCATTAACAATAATAATAAACTCCTCCTCCTCCTCCTCCTCCTCCTCCTCCTTATTATTATTATTATTATAACCTGACATAAACCTTCATCAATATCCTATTACATCATGTCCATTTATGAATGGTGGTAAACTCACTAATTCTTCCATGTGCGTTGTCTGTCAACTAGCATAATAATAAATTCAAAAATGTTATATCATGTATAACCTCAAAAGTAAAAACAATACACCCTATCCTATTCTCCTTATAGAAGCAAGTCTTCCCCCCATCGAATGCATCGCTATGACTAGGTACTTGATGTAGAAGAATAAAATAAATAACATGTAAGACCAAAGACTCCCTAAAGATGCTTTAAATTCTAGTGAAAATCATCTTTGGCTCAAGAGAGGATGGTATAAGAATGCCATGGCTTGGTTAAATCATTGGAGGATTGACGAAAAATACCACTTCGCAAAATATCAATAACATAAAAAATACTATTACATCTAAGTTCAAAGCGAGAATGTGGGACGAGAAAGATTTAGAGGTTAAAAGAAAATTAAGATATTACAAGGAAGTCATTAATCTAAATCTGGAAGATCAAAAGTACCTCTTTGTCTTAACCAATTAAAATAAGACGATTAATATAGCCAAGATAAGAATGATCTCCCATGAGATTCATACTGAAACAGGGCACTTGACAATTCCTAAAACACCATGAGAGGAAAGCCTTTGCTAGCTCTGTGAGTCTATGAGCGTTGAAGACGAATCTCACTTTCATTTAAAGTGCCCTTCGTACACCTACATTCAATTGCAATTTCATAATCTTTGCTATAGCTTTAATCTCCATGATCTTCTAACTTATCAAAACTATGGTGACCTAGGAATGCTTTTTTCTCATCTTTTGAATCATAGGAATCAAATTTCACAGAAATCCAAAAAATTCATTTCTCTTTTCTTAAGGTCCAATAGACCAAATGGGTCTTAGTGGACGTTAATCATCATCATCATATATTAACAAAAACTCACCAATCCTTATTATTTTGTATAAATACTCACCAATAAAAATATTAATAATAATAAACTTACAAATCCTTCAAATTATTATTATTATTATTATTTTCATTTATAATAATTATTGTAATAATATTAATAATAAAAACTCATCAATCTTTTTTATTAATTATTTTCATTAATAATAATAATAACAACGACAACAATAACTCATCAATCTTTATTATTTTCATTATATTAGTATTATTATTAATATTATTAATATTTTTTTAATTATTAATATTTTTATAATAATAATAAAAATAAAATAAAAAATTATTATAATTTTTATAATAATAATAATTTTATTATTATTATTATAACAATAAAAAAAATCATTAACCCATCCCCGCAGACTTAGTGCCAACTAACATAACCATATTAAATAATAGTACGGTTGAGATACCTTGATTGATGACATAATTTAATGTGAGGAAATGAACAATAATGCCACATATTCATACCAACCATATTATTATTTAATATGGTTATGCTAGTAAATATATTTGGATGATGACAATTTGACATTATTTAATGTGAATAAATGAACAATAATGCCACATATTGATGCATATCAACCATATTATTATTTAATATGCTTATATTAATAAATATATCTAGTTTATGGTAATTTTATTTTTCAAGTTGTCTTTATATTTTCAAAATCAATGATAGTCATGGTCCATTCAACTTGTATGATAAATGCATGACACATTTTAAACTTGTATGATAAATGCATGATACATTTGTTTTTGTTTCTTTCTGTTTAGGCCTCTTTAAATTGATTATTTTGATATCTAATTAGGGTAATTTTTAGGGGCGAAACTTCGTCAATTGGCTATTTTTTGGGCTATTTTCCAAAACATAAATTCGCTATTTGGTCATTTTTAGTCTCCAATATCGCCTATATTTACATAAAATATGTTTTTTTATCATAATATTCATCAAAATTTACATGTTTTAGTACTAAATTGCATGTTTCATATTTAGTATTCACCTACCTATCTATATACATGTTTTTTTCAATCCAAAATAATCGTCTATGATACTATACTTAAGAACAATATCAGAATCCTTAAAAAATACCTTGCTTCCAACCCATAAACATCCCTAAACATGATTTCAAATTGTGATTCTCAGATTTGTCTTTAAAAATTGATGAATGTTCATGAAACGAAAATCCTTCCGGATATAATTGTACATATAAATTGAAATAACTTTCATTATTATGGATGCTTCATTTTGGATAATTTCCGACCTCGACTTTATTAGTCCTTACAGTCATCGGATTACATTTACCAATTTTTATTTCATTTGTTTAAATCTAATGTCAATTAAATTTTTTAAATTATTTTATATTAAATGAATTTTACAAAATTAAAAATATTTTTAATTTTAAAAAAAAATAGATAATCTAATTTTGTAATTGATGTAGTACATAGATTTAACTATTTTTCCATGTGATAAAAAATATTTATCAAATTATAAAAATAAATAAAATAACAAAAACAAAAACAAAAACTTGACATGTTATCCTCATTCATTAATAATGAAACTATATATCCCCATTCATTAATAAAACTATATATCAACCATATATCACATTTAATGTCATTTAGGTGATATGATTTAACCGGTTACGATGGTGATACATACAATATTGTAATGCATGTCTTTGACATCGACAACACATATATGTTGGGAAGTTAGAATAATTACATATATGTTGGGAAGTTAGAATAATTGTGCAATGACCGAGGACAACTATCGATCAATGCAAACATTAAATATGTGAAATGATATATAAATCTATTTTTGTGGGAGAATTAACAAGAAAAATCATCATCTTTACTTTAAGGAAATAGTGCATTTATTAAACGATTCTAAATATAATTTAGACTAGTATTATTAATCATAATAAATTACTTTTTAAAGACTTCGATGATAAATAACTAATTATTTTCTCTAAATTGTTTTTTTAGATTTTATTTTTAGGTTAATATTTTTACACATTAAAATAAATTTAAATTTGATGTAATAAAAGTTTGCATAGTTCAATGTTTTTTTTTTTAATTTCTTAAGAAGTAAGAAGAGTTCTCAATGTTTTTTATTTATTTATTAAGACGTAAGAAGAGTTCAAACAATACTGTGTTCAAATTGATCCAATGTAAACTAGTTCAATATTTATTTCTCATTCTTAAATATCAAAATTAATTTTTATTTAATGTTGCTACATTATAAAATATCAAAATTCATATAGTAGTTCAAACGGGGTATCCAATGTAAGTTAGTTCAACAATTATTTCTCAACATAAAATATAAAAATTCATTTCCTTTTAAGGATGCTACACTATAAAATATCAAAATATCAAAATTCCTATAAGGATTGGAAAAAACAATTTAAGGTTGCCACAATATCAATCATCCTGTAATTTTGTCTTCTCTTTAGTATTGAAGTATTGCTATTAAATTATCTTTCAATATGCATGACAGGTTTCATATTTTAGAATACATGCAAAACATAGCAATGAACAAACACACCGTCACCAGAACTATTGCGTCTGTCTTTACATTTTATGGGGGTTGTGTTATTTAATCAATGTGAAATCTTTTATTAGAAGTGTCACTACCTCACATTGGCTGCCACCCGACCATTTTCTTGGATTAACTTTAGAAGAATAGTTATAGTGACAGTAACTTTGTACACTTTAAAGCATAAATGTAATAGAGATAACTAAAAAACAAATTTTCACGGGGGCTTCACTTAGGGAACTTGTGTCATAGCACGATTGTTCGTAGGATATTAAAGAATATCCTTAATTTCACTAAATATTGGAAAATGTCTCCTAAAATTGTATTGTTGAACCCCCCTCCCAATATACCTTTCAAATTAAGAAACCCCCTAGTTTCGCCCGATATTGGAGGTATCCATTTTTATCAACCCATTTTTAATACCTCCTTTATATCATATTATCAAGTTGTATCAAACAAGAGTCCTAACATATATTAGTATAAGAAAATAATATGTTAAATAAAATAATAATATAATTTGCTAATAATGATCCCACCGAGATTGCAGGGGCAACTTATCAATTTGTAGCATTGGATAGTGGAAGACCCGGCGAAATAGTAATGGGGAAGTAAAAATGCATAAAAGCCAACCGAGTCAAGAGATCAATGTAACAAAGAATGTAAAATGCTGATAGTCCAATGGTCAATGCAATGCTTAGAAAAGATGAGAAATAGATGTTTCACACCATAGCCTGCCAATCTACAAATTTTATATCATGTAAATATAAGTATAGCCATAAAGAGCTCATGTTTTCTATAAGCTTAATAAATTAAACTCCATAAAAATGCAAAATTGAAACCATTTTGTGGATAGACTTCCCTACCTTCCTATCAAAACAAACATCATTGATGTTTGAACGCAAATGAACATAGAAAAATTCCTCTTACATTCCAATAACACCATATGATCATGTGCATAGATTAGATTTGGGTCATTAATAAGATGCAATGAATTTCCTCCACTTCCTCTACATTTGTTCTTGCAATCAAGAGAATTAACAACATTTAGTTACCTTTTCTTGGGTTATATATAGTTTTTTTTCTTTACAGGAGAGGGAAAAATCTTCATTGTTACCTCTCAAGCATGCAATAGTTAGAAAGATACACAAATGATGAAACTTATATGATACCATTTCATGGTAACGATAACACATGGCATGTAAATAAGGATTAAGATTTTCACCTATGTTCATGTCAGTTCCAATACAATATTAAGATGGGTTCCTTGCATATAAGAATTGAAATTACAATTATGAATGTGCTAAATATAACTCAATATAACAACTATTTCTAATTGGAAATATGAAAATGTTAAAAAAGAATAGAACAAGTTGAAATAAATAATTAGTCAAGAAAGATTGATCTAACTTTTCTTGGTTCCAGTGAGCCAAGAAAAATTGATCTCACTTTTCTTGGTTGTCATGGAACAAGGTTTGAGTGAATATCAACACCCATCTAAACCTCAACCTAGAAAATGAAGAGTTAGATCTTTTGCTAAAATGCCTACAAAAAATAAAATACAATTGTTCAACTCTGAAAATCCCGATTAGCTACCTCTCTTAAATTTGGAGTTGACAAGGAACCAAATGCATATTCAAGCATACTGAATAGTGTCATAGGCTGCAATATGACTTCTATCTAGAAAATAAACACACTTTGGAAATTGGCCTCGTATAGAACAACAAAATGTATAGTGTTACAAGACTGCCTTAGTTTTAACACTAGCAAACTCAACCTCAATTACGGAGAAAGTGTGAAATCTTGCATGTACATATTAATAAAAAGTGGAAACACTAACATTTTGGACATCACATCAATAACACTATGCATAAAATAGCAAAATACTATCACCCTCTTATCTCTATGCCACAAAATTCTAATAATGTAGTGCCTACTATTACAATAATCATACCTCATATCTAAATAACTTCACTAGGAAACAAAAAGAGTAACCCCAAAAAAATAAAACATAGAACGGGGTTAATAGTAATAGTTGCAATATTATCAGAATTTCAAAAATCCAAATACAATTGCAGAAATTGCTCCGAGACCTTTACAAAAAGATTCAAGTCTCTGTTGCCAGAAGAAAGGATAAAAAATATTAATTGACACACAAATCCATAAAGTTTAAATGAATTATAAGCATTCACACATATTTTTATAGATCAAAATGGAAGGTATGATAAGTCTAAATCATTGTTAAGTTGAGAGTACTAGTTTATCTTATAGCTATGATGTTATATATGAGAGAAATTGTACTCAAAAGAGTCACCTTCTCCATTTCGACTTCTAAAAAACTACTAAAAGTTTAAAGGGGGCATTGCCTTGAATTTTGAAAACATGTAAGTCTAAAGATTCAAGTCTTTGTTTCCAGAAGAAAGGATAACAAATATTAATTGACACACAAATCCATAAATTTTAAACGAATTATAAGCATTCACGCATATTTTTATAGATCAAAATGGAAGATATGATAAGTCTAAATCATTGTTAAGTCGAGAGTACTAGTTTATCTTATAGCTATGATGCTATATATGAGAGAAATTGTACTCAAAAGAGTCACCTTATCCATTTCCATTAGTAAAAAACTACTAAAATTTTAAAGGGAGCATTGCCCTGAATTTTGAAAACACATAAAGATAAATGATTTGATGAGATGATCATGACATCATCTCTAAATGACCACTAGTATAGAGGAAATCAAGTTCTCCATCTTCCACAATGTCAATTTACTTGATTGAGAACCTTCCAACACCTTTAGCCTTGATTTTTAAATCTCGTTAACATGAGGTTGACATCATGAATGACACATTTTGATGGCAAAGATACTTTATGGAGGTGGTCATGTGTGATTCTTTGAGGTATTATTCTTGGCCTTGGATTCCTAGAATAATCTTTTAGGGCCTAATGCATGACCAACCATCTATAGGACATGAGACCCATGCCTACCATTGTCCCTAATATCCCCACTCATGTATTCCCACTGATAGTCCAAGAAAATTGCCAAAAGGTCTTTTGTGTTGGTTAGAGGCATCGTCTTTAACCTTGTATGCTTATAATATTTCTTTAGGGGCTAAGGTTTGGGTTTTTCCCCTTGAAAATATCAAGGCCATCATACCTATCTAATGTTCAAAAGCTTCTAAAGTTGATGACATCCTTTCTCTAAGGCCAAGCATATCCTAGGGTATGTGTTTCTTTAAGGTATTGTTCATGGCCTTGGATGCCTTGAAAGGGCCTAATTCCTAGGATTTCTTCATTGATCACGTACATAGCCTCAAAACCCATAACTACTACTCAAAACCATATGATAGCATCGACATCTCCACTCATAGGATAAAGGGATCCTCAAAATATTCTCAATTTTATCCAGAAAGCCACTAGCCATGTTGACATAGAAGACCAACTACTACAAGGAAGTGCATAAAGAGGAGCACATATCTAGACAATATTTGGAGAAAAATGCTGAGAATCCACAGCATAACAATGTGTAAATTGTGCCAACATGCACCCACAACAACAAATCTTACAAATATATGTAAAGTAGAGGAATTAAAATTAAGGTGACATAGATAGCAGCCTCTGATTCTAGAGCTATAGAAGCTCGAATGGATTCTTCTTTAGGAAAAAGAACTAGTTGGAAGCATACCCGCAAAATGGAAACAAAGAAAAAAATTCCAGAGAAGAAAACTCTATGGATGATTCTGAACATGCCAATTTGACTTCTTATCCTATGAATTGTGGTGAAATTCTATAGCATGCTAGTCTAATATTGAAGCTCTTTAAGATGATAAAAGTATGGAAGAAAACCCTTGTTTTTGTTTTTGAGTGACTTTTTTTACAGGTTAAGGCTGGATTGCCTGATAATGAAAAATATTGTAAATAGATACATTGTTCTTGAAAGGAGTTAAGCTAGCAATACCCACTTCTACAAAGAGATTCAGTAGTCAATTTCCAAATTAATCCTTAGCATTTCTAATATGTTATTAATTTTTTTTCAATATTCCTAGATAATTCCTTGACAATTATCGAAACTTCTCAAGGTATTCACAAAGACTCTTGAAATTTTCCAAATAGATTGCTATATATTGTTATTTATTAAATTAATCTAGAAATAAATAAATAAATTCCAGCCTTTGTAATTTCAATTTGGAGGATATGTTACAATCTTCCCAACTATAATATGTTACAATCTTCCCATGGAGGATATGCTACAATCAACTAGTATATGTGTGTCATGCCATGCTTTCTATTCCTATTTCCATTTCTTGCTTTAAGAACAAGATCAAGCAACTAAAAAGCCTCAATGTGACATCCCATTTTAAAAAATCTAACAAAATCAACTAATACAAAAACTAGAAATGCTTTGACATAACAAATGACAAGGCAAAACAAGTTATGATCTGGATCTTGGGGGCTGAGACCCGAAAGACTTGAATGCTGAGAGAGGAGGAGAAGAGATAGCTTCAAAACTGAAGTGAACAATGAACTAACTGTGAGAAAGAAAAAGTAGTGAGATCTGGGCTATGAATAGCATAGATGGACAAACATAGAATAAATATGCCACATGGAGGGGTGAGGCTCAAAGAGGGTTCTTTGAGCCCCACCTCTCAAACTATACTAAGAAAGACACTCAGAACAAATACCCCAATAATAACTCAATAAAATACGAGAAATGTAGGAGAGAAACCAAATGAGTAACTTGTTATCATGAGAAGGCTTGCTAGGCCTTTATATAGCATTATTACAATGTGTCTTGAGGCCATACCATGGGCCAAAACCATGTGATACCAAATACCATGGATATGAGAGGGTGGCCTCTCCATTTAATGCTTTTATGATAAATGGGAGAGGGTGGCCTCTCCATTTAATGCTTTTATGGCTTATACATCCGAATTTAGACCATATGCCTCCTAAAATTCAGATCAAGTTACCAATGAATCATCAATGTGGGATCTTAGTGTAATAAAATCTAATTTTATTTTTTCACTGTGCATATCGACATGGATTTAGCACAAAATCAATGGAGTGGAGTTATCAACGAGGATTTAGTACAAAAGGAATATATAATCTATTAATTTAATTTCCTTTTTAACTCCTCTGATTTCAAGAATCCTACAATAGAGTCGATCGATGGATAGATTCCATTAGATATTGGTCTCCTACAGGTAGCAACCATGTAAGTGTGAACACTTTATGGAAACCATGAATTAACCTTTCTGTATGGGTGGATAGGAAAAAATAAATAAAGATACAACACATGAAAGTTGTAAGGAAACAACTAAGATCATTATATCTATAATCGTCATTACATTGCACCATTAGAGTGACTACGCTATTTAGAATTCCATTTTTTATTTCGCTTAACTGTAGATTTGTGGGAAGTTCGAATTAGTAATGATGGAGGAGAAGGAACATCTATAGAAATATGAAGGCAAATGGAATACCCTGAGTTTTAAAGACATTTGAACTATTATTTTTATTATTGTGAAAGTATTTTGACTTTACTATGACCCCAGGAGGTCAAGCTTTGTTAACTGATACATTAATTAATAAATTTGATGAAAGGGGACAAACAAGATTTAACTGTTGAAAGAGTTGTCATTGTTCAATAGGAGGGGATTGACAAGTGGCAACCTGGAAAGGCCAATGGAAAATTTGGAAATAAACCCAAAGTCATGCAGGGAACAAATTGAGAAATTAAAGGAATCGACCCTGATGGCAAGGAAGGATGGGTTAGTGGCTTTATTATCTAAGACATAGGCAAAAAATAAAAAAGCACCAGAGGAACATGACATTGTTCAGTGCCTTGAGAATTGCTTGTTGAATGGTAATGCTATCAAGGAAGGGTATTCTTATATTTATGTAAGTCCACTTTGAGCTATTACAAACTTCTAGTTGGCTATCTTCTCCTATGGTTGGGAGGAATGATTGAATCAAGTTTGTGTTCCCAAACGATGGTGAACATATATGCTTTCCTATCCTTCTTTTTAGTTGTAAATAGGTTTCCAAAGCTAGATACTCTATCTATGGTTTATATAATGCATGAAAGAAAGTACATAATAGTTAGACAAAAGAATTCTACACTTAATTGTAAGGTTCCTGTGGATTATATGTTAATAGGATTAAAATGCAGAAAATGATCTATATATCTTGGTACGTATGAATTAAAGAGATTTGTTGTACATAATAGTGCTCACCCATATATGCTATTTATATGGATTTAGAACTACATAGATTTAGTATGCAAACATATATCAAAATGAATAAACTCTGTAGGAAAAAGAATATCATTGTTTAAAAACCTGTTAATTGCTCCATTGGCATTTAGGATACATGCAACCAAACCATTATATTCTTGGTAGGATTCCACGTAATTTTTAACATGCATTGCATGTATGAATGGATTAATATTTTTTTAATTGCAACATGAAACCATGATTTTATCCGTGAGAACCGACCATCATTATGATTTGATCATTATATTTTTATTTAACCCATGGTGGTTATGCTTCCTTTGTTTCTATTTAAAAGAAAAGAAATTGATTCCCTTAGTTAAAATTCTAAATGAAATAAAAGAGTGGTAAAACTCTTGGAGACAGCCCTGGTTTTAAAGTACACATTCATGTGTATTAGCACATGATTCAAACTATGTAGAATACGAGCGGCCTACATGGTTCAACTCTCCTACACTCTATTTAAGAGAAAAAAATTACCATTAAGCAAGTGAAGACCTGGAACAAGGTACAATCAGTAAAATATAGATATCCATTAAACATAATAGACTTGACATACCTTTGTTAGCCAACATTGAATATGCTTAAAATCATACGGGTTGATAATTTCAAGAGAGAGGACATCCCCCGATTCAGAGCAAGTTATTATAACCAACAAAAGTGATTTATGAGAAATTATCAATTATGACCTAGAATCGTTTATGGTGAATCAATGGAAATAATCTTGTGGTGACATCTAATATTTATATACGCAGACAGTTCTTAAAAGAGAACAACATATCATATAATTGAATAAAACATGGAGGGTATTGAATTTTAAAGCCCTAGGGAAGTGGCCCTAGAATGGAGTTGTAACCTATATATCCAAGTGAAATGTTTTTTTTAGATGCAAAATAAAATCATAGGAGTAGCTCTATGAAAAGATAGAAGGTACTGAAGCATTAGAATTTGGATACATTTATTGAGAGAAGTAAATGATGGAAATGACTGTAGCATTGCATCTTTTATACAAAAGAAAACACAAACTTTACAACGTATCCACAACCTAGAAATGTCAAGCGATACCATAAAATAGTTTCCTATTACAAAGTATACAAAATGGGCAATGATAATAACTTTAACAAGTAAAATTAGCAACAAAGCTGCTTATACCTGCCTCCTAGAAACTTTAATGTGATATTTAGAGATGTTTTAAAGTAATGGTTTTGCGTATAATGAAATGATGTCATAGCATTAGCAAATTTCATCATTTGCAAATATTTTTAGGTATGGTAAATGAAACTTTATATACATATTATAAATAAAATACGAATACAATGCTTTATAAGAATATAAAAGTAGGCCTTCCCCCCATAGAGGGCATTGCTATGACAAGGTACTTGATGTACTAGTACAAGATAAATGGCATGGAATACCAAAGACTCCCTAAGATCGCTTTAAAGTCCAATCAAGTCCACTTGCAGCTCAATAATGGTTAGCATAAAGATAACATGACTTGGGGGATAGATGAAAATGCCACTTTGCAAAATATCAATAACATTAAAAATACTATTACATCTATGTTTAAAGAGAAAATGTGGGGCAAAAATGATTTAGAGGTTAAAGGGAAGCTAAGATACTACAAGGAGGTCATTAACCCTAATCAAGAAGACCAAAAGTATCTCTCTATTTTAACTAGCTCAAAGAAAAAAACTAACATAGCCAAAATAAGAACAAACTCTCATGAGCTTAGTAGTGAAACAGGGCACCTACAATTCCTAGAACACCCTGGGAGGATAGGATTTGCCATCATTGTGAGACTAAGAAAGTTGAGGATGAAAATAATTTTCTCTTAGAGTGTCTTGCTTACAACCACATTAGATCTCTATTTCCAAATCTTTATCTTAATACTAACCTCTCTAATATTCTAAGTTGTTAAACCTATGGTGACCTAGGTAATGCTCCTTTCTAAGATTTTTTGAGCATAAGAATAATTTGTTACAACAAACAAAGTTTCTTAAGGTCCAATAGACCAAAGTTAGTCTCAATAAACGTTAACTATCATCATCATTATTAAATAAAAACATAATAATATATTTTTTAATCAATAATACAAAGAATAAAAGCTTTTGCATTTTAGTGAATCAATTCAAAAGCCCATCTTATAATAATAAAAAATATTAATAAATAAATAATTCTATTCTTGTATATTATAAGTCTATAAATACAAATAATATAAACATTACCATATTTATATTTTTTTAAGATTCGCAAAATTAAAAATATTTTTAAATATTTAAATATAAATATATATTTTTAATTAATATTGTTTATTTTAATATTTCTCACATTTTATAAATAATAATAATAATAATAATAATAATAATAATAATAATAATAATAATCATCTAATCTTTAAAATAAAAGATTAATGTTTATTAAATTAAATTAATTAAAATTATAATAATATTATTAATTTACAAAACTATGTTAAATAAAATTTTGAATATTAAATAATTATTTTAAAATTATGTTAATAAAAGAGAAAAAATATTTTATTTTAAGAAACAAAATCCAAACCAAAATTTATATATTTATAAAAATAAATCAAAATATACCATCTCATAAAAATTTACATTTTCATATTTAAAATTATATTTATATTATATTAAATATAATTAAATATTTTTTAATTTTTAATTTTTATTTCAATATAATTATATAACTTAATTCAAAAACTATATTATATTAAATATAATTAAATATTTTTTAATTTTTAATTTTTATTTCAATATAATTATATAACTTAATTCAAAAACTAAATTACAATTTAGTGTGTAATTTAAGAAAAAAATTAAGACAAGAATTTTAAAAGATTAAAATAAAAATGGAATGTAATTTAGTGTGAAAATTTAAAGGTTAAAATAAAAGCTTTTATATAATTCTATAAAATACTATCCAAATTTTGTTAGTTATCTAAATGTTTAGTTATATCTGCATACTAGCATTGTGCAAAGTAAGTTTTTAAGTGCATTCAATTATCATACCGAGCAAATAAAATTGTGTACTGCTTTGATATGATTGCTTCACATGTGTAAACTCAACTTAAAAAAATTAAGTGGGATTGGGGAAGATGTCATGGTGCCCACAATATGATGGTAAATGAGTCATCCAACATGCCCGCTAAATATTGTTGGTAGCGTTGATAGTATCATCCCTCGTGAGTCGCGATGGGAAAATGGGGCATGTATGTCATCTCCATGCCTCTCACGTAAGAACTCATTTACGGAACATGCATGGTGGCATTTATTAGAATGTGCAATAATATTTAGTATTAAATATAATAGACATATGACTGTGATGTTTTTCATTTTTAAAGTAATTTTTAATTTGATAAGTTATCATGTCTAGCATTAATATCATGATGTTTTACATAATAGACATGCTAGGTGGCATTACAAGCTATTTTTGAAAAAAAATATTTTTAAATTAATTTTTTAAAAATTGTCAATTCAAAGATTTGAATCAAAAAATTCAAAATATTAAATTTAAAAATTATTTTTAATTTAAAAAAAATCAATTTAATAATTAATATTAATACCAACATTATAAAACTTTAGAGTTGCAAAAAACACTAATTATGCCCTAGGCGTTTCACGAGGGAGGTGCATAACCTCCACATCATCTAGATTCCTCGCTCATGAAGCCAATGGAATCCTACCACGTGGATGCTTATGCATCTCCGGAGGCTCCCTCCTGCTGCCTGCCTCCTCCCGCCGCTGACCTCCTCCGCCTCCTCTCTGCGCCCTCCTGTGCCCCCCCTCCTTCGCGCTCCATTCCAGCCCTCCCATCCACGCCCACGCCCAGCCCTCCTCTTCTTCCCACCTGCTTGTCCTCTCCCTACCAGTGCTTCCCTCTCCACCAGCTCCCCTTTCTCGATGAAATCCCCGTTACGAACCCATCCAACTTTTGCCGAACCTGACATGATCTAAAAAACAAACAAACAACACAAAAATCAAAGAAACAATTAAACAAACAAAAATTCAGATACCAGCTACAAAGTGCAGAAAAATCATTTCGGCTAACCAGCAAACCGAATACCTCTAAGTACATAAAACACCATCTCAGAATCGAGATACGGAGGCACAAAAAATGACTTGGGTTCCATGCTAATGAAGACTATCTGAAGGTCATGAGGCGGTTTCATTGCATCCTTCTTCCGGATTTGCAGGCTAACTTCCCCTACTTCTGTCTTCAATATTTTCTTGGATTTCACAAGCAGAAATATGCCTTCTGGCTCTTCATGTTCACTCGAATGCTCTTCCTCTTCACTGGATTGCTCTTCCACTTCACTATACTTTGCAAGCCCACTTCCCCGTCGAAACGTTAAGGCAGCTATGACCAGTAAAAGAAGCAAAATTGCATAATGGCACGTCATTTTCGAATTGAGATGGATATATTTAATTTCTCCAGAGAACCAATCTGTTCAGCAATTTTATAAATAGGGCTTCCTCCAATTCCATGAATCCAAGTAGCCCCAAGCTCAACTCTTTCTCCCCCGAATTATGAAGTAAAGATTCATCGCGGATGTGGTTGCTTGCTTCTACAATGACCAAATGTTGCTTCTACATCATCGTCCACGTCGTTGGGACTGCTTCCCCTTCACCTGTTGTCAGAAATGGAAGAACTGCATGGTGCTTGAGATTGGTAATGGCTGCTGGCCCTAATAATCCTTTATTCTCTCTTTATCATGACAGCCATTGACAATAAAACATAAAGCTTGCAAACCCTACAAAAGTAGCTCTCATCCACACTACAGTGCGAGCTATGCCACACAATTGGCCAACACGACTTTCTAAAGAAACCAAACTGTACTCTACCAGAGCGCTTAGTGTGGTTTCTGATACTCGGTTCAAATTTTTAGTGATCTTGATACTCAAAATCACTGTTGGAAAGATATTTCGAACGATCTTATAAAAAGAATGTACAGTGGAATAATAGGAGAATAAACTTTAATAAATTGAATTAATAAATTGAACAAAGCTTGTTGTGTTGGAAAATCCTACGAAGAATTCGTTACACATTTTCATAACACTAAATGTGAATTTCAGTAAGAACCGAACATTTGGATACCACCTTCAAATATTAATGCTTCTACAATGAACAAATCGAAGCAGTCATTCAAAGCCGCCTCCACGAGCCGGTTCACAGCCGTGAGTCCGGCCATGCTCTCATTTTTGTGGTTGGATTGGTCCCGCCTTACGCTGGCACTTACTTATAGATAGTAATGATGCACGATTTAGAGCCAAGCTAACCAAGGAAGGATTTATCATAGACGACATCTACCTGCAAGGAAAAACACAAGAATGATCAGAGACCAAGTATAATGAATGTATATGTGAATGTACAAAAGGAATTACCAATGGAAAGTCTTACCTTATCAATTGAGACGGTGAGGAGGTGACGACCGATTTTGGTGGGTACCTCAAATAACAAAGGTCCACCATGAGTGCTATCGAACCATCCGATAACCATTAAAGCTTGCAAAGAAAACTAATGAGAATAATAGTTTCACACACCAAAGCTATCAACCAACCATGCAAGGAAAATATGCTACAGAGAAGGAGATTCGATCTCTAAGTACCGGTGAGGATGGAGGTGAGAGCCCCGTTGGCCCGAACCAAAAGACTAAAAATTACTAATGAGTCAGACTATGCCAAAGGATAGGAAAACAAAAATCAATACACATTTAATGAATCCTTCCAATTGTTATAATGTTTAGACACGAGTCACGTCGTAATAACTACCATGGAGTACGTGTGTAGAGAAATGGTTGAGCCCTCATCCGTGTTGGCAACGTCATGTTTCCCAAGTTAAAATCGAATGAGGCAATGAGGAGTTCATGGTTGTGAGTTGGAATGCCTAACAATCCCGATGACCATGTAGGGGTGAGTCACCCATGCATTCCTATGTTCAATTAATACGATGTGACCCAAAAGTGGCAAGTGGAATGTGGATTCCACTAAGTGAAAACATTAGATAAGCATTAAAATCAGCTAAGTAAGTGTTCCATGGGGTAAAACTTTGTGATGGTCTCCACGGAAGCACACGATAGCATGTACTCTCCTAACGTGCAACCAAAAACCCTCCAAGTCCAAGGTAAGAATGTCCATGAAGGTAAGAATGTCTATGTTAATTATAATCAAAGTTTTGGAGAAAGACGTGAGAGTCGGTAAGCAGATGTTAGTGAGCTATCATTTGAGAATAATGGTTGTCATTTGAGAATAATAGTCATTAAATCCAACGGCTAATAGATGGTACCAATATTAGTCACTTATGCGTAATGTTACTTTAGACCTATATGTGAATTTTTTTTTAGTCCAAACTCACCTATAGTATGAACCTTCTTGATAAATGTTTCCTTCACAGTCATCCTATTCTCACAACACCTTCAATTGTGTCATCTATATGAAGAATATGCATACAATTCCCATACTTAACATCTCGGCATTTAGGGTTTTTGCATTGACACGAAGGCCTCGAGTTATGGGTTATGGACTTATCTTTGTGGATAACGTTCCATACATTATTTAATTGACTTTATATTTGGGTGAGCTAAAATATTATGCTATCTCCGTGGGAGGTTCGAGGATCACAAAAGTATTAACGCAATGCAAATGTAAGAAGCACCTCATCGATATTAAACATTATAAATATGGCATAGGAAATGCAAAGTTAGAGTATATTAATCATTTTTCTCACAAATGTGTGGTGGCTTTGTGTGGTGTAAGGGAGCTTTATTATGGCTTTTTTAATACATGTTGTTGATTTGTTGCATGTTGGAGCATTACTATTGTTGGTGATGGTAACAATGGCTATGGCTTTGAAATTATTTATATGTCATGCATTCATTCATTCTCATTTTTTTTATTGCAAAGTTTTTTAATTGTCTGTAAACTATATCAAGAATTTGTATTTTTTTAATGGTTTCTTAGTGCTTATTATTTTAAAAAAGTTTATAATCCTATAAACATAAAGATGAAAATACAACTTTAACATATATTAGTAATGATGTTGTTTGTAAATATGTGATATATGGTAATATATTTATATTTTTTATTAATAATATTTAAAAATATAAATATTAGAGATGTATATTTTAAATGTATATGTTTTATTATTACTTAATATTTTAAAGTTTTTATGTTAATTTATTTTTTTAAGTTTATATTCAGTATTATTATTTAATTAGTGCATTATAGAAATTTTGTAGAATAGCTTTGAATGTAATAAAAAAAGTTATTTTATATTAAAATGTATTATAATAAAGCTAAAACATTAGAACATTATCTCTTTTGTTATTATTATAGATATTATCTCTTAATTTTATACTTGAACATTTTTTAAGATTATTCAATTAGAAAAATATTTATAATTATTTTTTCATATTTATTTTTCACTTTTATATTACAAATAATATAATTTAAGTGAGTTGTCTTAGACCTCACTAAAATATATAAAATGTTACAAACGTTGAAGGTACATAGGACTGATATGAACATATGACTAAAATATCATCATCCCCTTTTCCTTTTAATAGGTCGCAGGACACAACAATGGTCATTATAAATAAATTAAAGATATTCTCGAGAACAACCTACTCTAAGATCTCTAAGATCTGTGTCACATTGTTAGTCCTCGTCAAATAATGTATTGTGTTGAATCTTTATTAATTCACTTCGATTTAGTTTTTTCTTTTAAATATATGAATTTATGTCACATTATTAGTCTTTACCAAATGTCAATTACTCTTATGTTTTTTTCCCTTTCGACATTCGCATTCACGTTCTTTTTTAAGGGGGGGAACATCTCATAGTGGAGGATGTGCTGATTCGCTGAACGTGACAGTTCAAGTACTGGGTAAGAACAACTATGGAATTTCCTACAAGGCGAATCTTAGCTAGGGAGGAACTATTGCTCTAAGGCTTCCCAGGGAATGCACTTGCAGGGACCAAAAAGAATTTTCTCCCGTAATTAAGGATTTGGGTCAGCTTCGGCATGAAAATGTAGTCCATTTGGGAGAATTTTATGAAGGAACAAGAGAGAAGCTTCATGTATATGATTATCTTAACAATAGATAATCATTTACAACCACCATTATGAGGATAGTTGGTTTAGAAGAGCGACACCTCAAAGATGATTTAGTTGGAGTTGGCTACCTCTCGCAACCCCTCTGACAGGATCTTTATATCCATATGCAACCCCATCCATTTGGAAGCTAAAGCTTTTGCAAATAAATCTCATTGTTTGATATGTCTCGTGGCTATATCCTTTACAACCACCATTTTCTTGTAGCCAACGACAACTAAATCATCTTTGAGATGTCGCTCTTCTAAACCAACTATGCTAAGTAGCATCCACCACCAGATCTTTGAGTAACTCCAAAATCAAGAGTTTTACTAACTCATCCTCATATTGGATACATAAGTCTCAACAAATTTCCTTCAATATAGAAGAAAAATGCTCCATAATACCATTAAAACCCCAAACATAATTACCAACATCACATGAACATGATAAACCCATACCTTTCAGTGTGTTGATAAAAGTCTCGACTCTGCCCTTACTATTGTTATGATGTATACTAAATGGAAAATCACCCGTGCAATCCACCCACATGGAAGGAAATCCAACCAAAACAAAATTTTAAAAAATATTACAAAATTATACCACTTCTACTTATATTTCTATGTTTAACTTTTTATATTACCAAATTTTGAAAAAATACTACAAAAGTATATCATTCCCAATTATACTTCTATATAATAGGTTATATAATAAATTATGCTTAAATATATTTTTTATAAAAAAATGTTTAATTTAATATCCTCCTTGTCTTTATTTCTAAGTAAATAATTATTTATCAACAAAATAAGCATCTATATATATATATCATAATAATAAAAATAATTTTCATTATAATTATAATACAAGAAAAATAAACAATAAAGTTAGTTAGTAAACCTATTTTAAGAAAAATGTGAGAAAAAATAGTTAAGTATGGTTAAAAATAAAAAATCATATATAAATTAATTAACATAAAAAAAAATAAAAAATACATCACATTTTTAATTTTAATTAAAATTAGAATTACATTTTAAGATTTATCATTTTTATTTGTATATTATTTGAAATGAAAATTGTTTTTTAAGTTTTTTTTTAATTATCATTTTTATTTATTAATTCAAAAAAAATATAATATAATCATTATCTTTAATTTTTTGTACATTTCAAAATATTTAATGAACACATATTGCAAATTCAAATGTTAAAAGTGTAAAATAAGTTCAAATTAATTTGGAGAATGACCTATAATTATGTGAACATGTGTAAAAAGAACCCAAAATGACACACTCTCCACCATTCAATTTTTTGTTATTTTTATTGTTAAGTTGATTGGGGAAAGGTTTTGTCACACAAAGAGAGCTGTTATAGTAGACTTCCATTCTATAAAGAATATTACTTTCGTTGGCTTGAGGTAATTCTATGTGTGGGAGTAGTCAAGAATAATATCTTTGAAGGTTAATTACAAGTAGATTTATTTGCAATAGAAGGGAATCCACAATCCATTTTACACATAAGCCAAACACATCAACCAATGAGGGGTTTAGGCTGATGATCCCTCCAATATATATGATTGTCCCTTAAATATACGTGGGAAAAGTTTTAACGATTGAGAAAATGGACATTTGATTGAGGCTTTAATTAAGAACATTAAAATAATGTGCATTTTCTTATACATATATCCATCTTTAAATTTCCTTATAAATTTATTTCTTTCTATGTTTGAGGATTTTAACTTTAGAGTCATTTCCACATTGAGCATGGAAGGAATCACACATCATCTTCATTGAGTTGTATAAATCACTTATCGACTCAATAATCCAACCTTTGGAGGACCTACTTTAGATGGCCACAATGTGGAGGACCTACTTGAGGCTTCTTGTTAAGTCTGCAAACCTGGCATGGAGTAGCAAAGCAGAGGATCTCACATATAAGGTCTTCTGGAAACTCCTGTAGATCAATATTCTCAGGCTCAGGCTCAGTTTCCCACTGAGGCTGTGGTAATACTACAGTTGAATTCTCCATGACCACTTCGGCTCGGAAATTAGGACACCAGTTGCAACACTGCCTGTGATGCAAATGAAAGACTACGGCACAGATTTTTTCCCAGCCGAGTTTAATGGGAACCTTCAGCTGAAGAGATGGGCCAATGATTTTCTCTTAGAGTCCCTTGCTCTTGTTTCCTCACCAGACGATCTATCGTCCGAGGCCAAAAAAGATGCTCAGAAAATTGTTGCCGCATGGAAATCTAAGCTCAACCTCGGCACTCCATCCAAGAACGGTGCTCATTCTCTAGAGGCACACGCGTTCCTGCAGCTCTTAGCTTCTTACGAACATTCGACAATTGGCAACATAACCACTGAATTCATCTGCAACTGTAAATATTATCAAATACAAATGGATGGTTGATTTTTAATCGTAGATGAATGGCACAAACAACATGGATACCAAGAAGGGGCTAGAAAATGCCACCCAATCTTAGTGACAACTTTGTTTTCAAGTAAACGAACTATTTACAATATATAAATGTTGCCTTTTGTGGTTTGTTGTATTGTTTCAACATCAAGTTGGTTAAAACGATTGCTTTTCTAATTTCTTGGATTGCTTCACAAATGATGTTTGTTAAAATGGACTTAGCATGAGGGTTTAATTATTTCAGCCATTTCGTGCTAGAGTAGGGGTCGTGGCATGTGATGGTTATGGTTTTTCTTATTGGGTTCATAAATTTTTATGTCATTTCAATTGCTATAGTTTTAACTGTATAATTATAATGTGGTTGATGCCAAGCAAAATTGTCATTGATATAATTTTCTTTTAAAAACACTGATTTTATATATAATTTTTTTTTAATAGCTATTTTTTATATGACATTAAATTTAATATTGCTATATTTTAAGTTTTTTAACAGATTGATTGTAATTTCTTTAGATCTAATTGTAAAATACATTTTTGCCTCTCCATGTGATAATAATGAGCAAAGCTTTCCTTATTTGTCTAATCTATGTTCTATGAATGGTTACAGGTTTTATCTAAAGCTTTACTTCACGCGTCCGTTGAAACCCCTGGTTTGATAAGCCTTTGCATTTTATCTTCTATGAATTATTTAAGAAACCATAACTTTAATTATTCGTTGTTCCTACAAATATTCGGGGATAAATGCATTGTGAGTAGAACTCTTTTTAGAAGATGTTAAAGGACATCTCTATTAATTAAAGAGAGTTTTCATCTATTTGCAACAATCTCATTGGATTCAATGTGAGAAAGATTTCATAAAAACTTGAATATCTACATTTTAATTTGAGTTTTAGAGAATATTTACTTTATATGCGTACTAAAGAATATTTTAAAAATGTTATTTTTTTTATTAAATTTTAATTTAACTCAATTTTAGAAAATATACATATTTTATTAACACAACTTTTTGTATATTAAAAAATTATTTTTTAAAAATGAGAAAAATAGAAAAATAAATAAGATAAAAATTAATAGTGGAGAGATGATTACTATAATGAAACAAAATCAAATAAATATTATTTTAAATAAAGAAATACATTGGATGTATGAATAGAAGAACTTATGTAGTAAGACTCAGTAAGACTCTTAGAGAGATAAATGAAAAACATGTTATAGTATATATTAGTGGATTTATGAGAGAAACATTCAATATTTGAACTTATTAAAAAAATAAAATTTATTTTAAAGAAGATATAGAGGCTTCGATAGGGTGCAATTAAACATTTTGTCAAAGAAAATGGTTTTGATCTTTATAATGTAATTATGACAATAGTCAAATTTGGAGGCCCACCCTTGCATGTACTTCTCAAGGGCTACAAAAGTGATACCTATTGGCCTTTGATGCACTGCCTTAATAAAAGTGTTGTATAGAATGGAAAAATTAGATAAATAATTATTTTTTATTATTAAAAAGATTTGAGGCTTATGTTGTAGGAGGGGTGGCTGGGACAGTCTATTGTGGCCGTCCCCACCCCAGATCGACCCCATGCCTTGTGCTCTTGAGGCACTTTCTCCTATGGGCCTGGGCCGGTTCATCTACCTGTATGAAAACAAAAGAGTTGTCGATACCCAAAATAATAAAAATAGATGCAAGAAAGTAAAATCAATAATAATATTAATGTGAAACAAGTTTTCCTCTATGTCTAGCATTATTTGGCTTATTGAATTGTTGATTTATGTATATGATGTTGTGACATGACATCTTAATGCTTTAAAGAAATTTTAAAGATGCTTTGAAATAATATTTGATATAAACAAAAACAAAGGTATGCTTAAGATAGTTGGGATAGGAATATTAACATCGCATTAAATGGTGACAAATTAGAAGTAGTTGCTTCTTACATTTCAATTACAATTGAAACACTTGTGTGGAAAAACCTTGAAATAAGAGGCATGAAGTCCTTTATTCTATGAAAAATAAGTGCATACAAATACAACTCTATAGTTGATATTTGATTGAGTTAATAATTCTAAGAGAGCTACTTGAGGCTCTAGAAAAAGTCCTTCTTAGAGCAAATTGGAGTAAAAATGCAAACCCTTTCGTCTATATTGTTAGAATAAACAAGTATGTAATCATTATGTCAATTTATGTCATGTCTATTCAAAATAAGGGATCATGTAATTCAAAAGCTTAGTTACATACCAACTTCCAATTGGAGCTATACTTTGTAGAGCTAGGGTAAGGATTTTAAAAAATATATTCACGTAGAGAGTATCAAAAAAGTTATTTCATAAGAATCATTTTTTTACAAATTTTTATAATAAGAATATCCAATCTAACCATGAATATCCCAACATATATTACTCTCTACTGAGTGTATATTGTTCTCAAATTGTATTGGCATTATCCAAATACTTCATCATCACCACTCCAAGGAACCAATTATCTTATTTAATTTGATTGTGTTTCTACACCACTCGATTGCTTGAGAGTTTGAATTTATGTTGTTTTCTTTGAATTTGTAATATTTGTGGTACTTTTTGGGTTGAGTCATGAATCTTAGACTTCAATGTTTTGCTTCATTTCACCTCGTTCATTTAGACGTGCTATGTTCTAGGGGAGTTGTGACTTGTGACATGCAACACTGGAGTCAAAACCCATTGCTCATAATACTATATGTTTTCTTTGATCTCTTTTTCCATGGATGGTATGTGTTGTACCAGTAATCACATGATCATTTTTATATCAACTATTGCATCTTAATTCTTTCTCACGGATTATGTAACATTTGCATAGAAATCAAATATGACACTAGTCATTCGAGGTTGAAGCAAAAAGAAAAGTTGAGCATCAAAATTGGTTGAATATCACCATTTAATGCTTAAATAATGATAAGTATTAGCTCTCTAGGCCACAAAAAAATGACACACAATTGGAAATATGAGCAAATTAACATCTGTAGAATGAGTAGGTCCATAACAAAGGATCTTGGAAATTTCTTATTGCGTGAGACAACATCTTTTAGTGCCACAAATTGACAATAATGAATTTCTTTTCTAGGCTCATTCGGTGTGTGGTTTGTGTGACTGTATGTAGCAATTGTATGCTTCAATTTTCAACTGCACTATGCATTTTACTTGGTAGGCTCATTCCTCTAGACTCCAAATAAATAATTTAGGACTAATTAAGTTAACAAAATGGTTAAATATAATTACATTCATATAGAATGAAAATAAATACTTTAGAACAGGGTATGTTAACAAAACGGTTAAAAACCTAAATATATTTATGATTTGAAATTTTTAAAATCGATGCATCTTCATCGATTTTCTATTCAACATGGAAAGCTTCTTTTGCTTATGTTGATTTCAAATTCAATTTATAGTGTTGATTTTCCATTCATTGCTTTGCTTTGTTGCAAAGTTCTTTCTCTGAGTCTTCTTATGTCTTTTCCTTTGTCTTCCACTACTCTCTAGACAAGATTATATTATCATTAAATGAACATTGTTGTGTCCCTTTAGTGGACACTTCTTACCACTCTTCACTTTCATACACCAATTCCTTTACCTTTCATTAGCAATGCAACTTAGAGTAGTCTCGAAATAACCATCACCACCACGTTTTGGCCATCCACCCTAGTCCAGTGACAAATCCATTTCGAACAAGGATAGGCATAGCCATGGAGCCCCAATTTCTTCTTCCTGGCCTATGCAAGCCCCTTCTTGCACATGAGGGCACATGATGACAAGGATGTGTGCTGCGAATGAAGGAGATGGTATACAACAAACGAACCCTCACAAATGCATTGGTCTTCACTTTAAACCCTTATCTGTTGATCGTCCTACCACTAGAAAATTTATTCTCATCTTCTCCAAAGGATATTTCATGGATACCATAGCGACTTCAGCTGTGCAATGCCCAACGGATTTGTCTTTGATCACTCACAAACCAACTTGGAAATGGCGGAATTATTGCAATTTAGCTTTCTGAACGAACTTTGATCATTTGCTTTCTTGGGATTTGCACTTAGAATTTTAGTGATGGCAGGTTTGAGTATATGTGGAATATAGAATTCTGTTTTAGATTGTTTTTACCTTCTCGTTTGTCTTATTTTCCCGTGAAAGGATAGATTTGTTAAAACTGGACCAGTGTGATTTGTGATTTACTAGGGCAAGTATTGTAGAGGATTAATTCATCTATGATGGTTGTTTGATTGCGTTAAAAATGGGAAAAGAAATTCCTAAGCAATTGTTGTGCACAATGGTTAAATTTGAGTTTAACTGTCTTGATGATAAGGGCTGAAACCAATGTGTTTAATCCAAAAATTAATTTTGTCTTCTAGCCATTATCTACATTTAGTTATAGGGTATATACTTTTACAATGGTCTCTTTTATATTAAATTCCCTCCAATGTCTTCACCTAAAACAATTTCTATTTTTTATCTCTATGTTTTCAGCTTTTCATCAGCTTATTAAAATTTTCAAATTTAAAATTCGTAATTAATATATTTATTAGTAAGGTGCTAATGTTTAACGGGCCCTTTCACCGAATGCATTGCCTGAAAATTTTCAACTGAATCTATATAATGTAACATTTGAATGGGGTTTTTGGATGAATTTAATATTTAGTTTACACTACCAGTAATCTAATGTATGAGAGTGGTCTTTACCTTCTTGTTTGCCCTATTTTCCTATGAAAGGATAGATTCGTTAAAACTGGAGCAGTCTGATCCAGAAATGTTGAATTCGGGGAATTGGGAGGTTTTCTTTGCAGTTTTGTGTCGTCTTGTGCTTTCTTTAACGGAATTATGAGGTTAAGGTGAAGTGGAGATCAGTATTATGGCAGCAGAGCGGGTATGCATGTTTTTCTCTGTTTTTGCAAAACCCCGAGTCATATATTATACATCCCTCTCCTATCCTTACCTACCCATCATTCGGTCCTAGATAAATGTTTGGAATCTCTCAAGAATGTGGTTTTTAGCATGTATTGAGAATATAGTTATATTCGCCCTGCTATTATATTAATAAAACAATAAGTTCTGTGTGCTCTGCTTTACTTATATCAATAATTTTGCAATAAATAAGTAAAGCACAGTTCTATTGTTGAATTGATTGTTTGAAAAAAATGTGTTCCTCCCTACTCTTCTCCATGACCAGGAGTGTCATTAGAAGAGCTTTCATTTCCCGACAAAGGATAAACTAGATACAGAGACTATCACAAGGCTGCTTTGTTAAAACTGGCTCTCAAAAGATTTCTCTTGGGACCTTGGTAAAATTTGATGATGGATGGTTGATCTTCATTTAGAGTTGAAGAACCTTTCCTCTTGTTGGGTTTTATAACTATAACACCATCCCAAAACCTTAACAAAAACATGATTCTATTGTGATAATGGCCAAACTAAGTTGGATGAATATAAGTACTGTATCCACATTGCATATGGCAATATTTTAGAACAATTTGGATACAATATAGATAGGATACATCGAATTATATATATGCCACACAAATTTCAGAATGCCATTCATGGATTTAAAAATAAAGTAAAAAAAGAGAGTTTTCATTCATATTGAAAAATGTGATATGAAAATATTACATGCAAAATGAGTGTCTCGTCACTCTAATTAGTACTATCTAGAGTCTACACCAAATTCATTACAAATTAGGAATCACATATCATAAAAAATATCTTCATCCAATTACTGAAGCAGCACATCATTAAAATCCTCTCAAGGGTAGGGAATTTTTGAAGATGCAGAGAATGCCATATCCACTTGAAGAGGCTATTATTGAAGCTTCATCAAGCAAATTTAGGTGATTCATGGATCCCAACACCGAGATTGAAGTTTTTGAGGCCCCCAACCTTAGAAAAAGCTCCCAAACTCCTCTAATAATGCACCATTTTTTGTTGAAGTATCCATAAGGAAAAAAAAATGCCACCTATTCTTGGAGAAGTTGTTTTATGCCCTTTGGAAAAATAAGTGATTTGGTTCCACAACATAATACTCCATGATTAAAATGATTGATATAGACACCTGGTGGAGATAGGGTGCACACTGAGCAATCGGCTTACAACTGGTTCAATAATTTATATCGGCTTCTTGGGGTATGAGAAGAACAAAGAGGTAGCTCCATCTGTGAGGGAAACACACAAAGGAAAAATGCCGTTGTTGTGACTAAGGATGCGATCTGCATATCTGAACCATTATGTCATTTGAAGCACCAGAGATAACCTTTCAAAAAAGGTTCTGGAATCTTTTCACTATCACATGGAAATCCAACAATTTGACCAATATCCACACTCGTCTTCCCAAGAGGCTCAATTGGATCAAACCTGCGACATTAAATTCCCTTGTTGGTTGAATCACACGTACCCATAACCATCTGCGACGATGCCCTCCTATACCCAAAAAAATCAATTTCAGGGGTGCTACAATAGGAATACATTATATACTCCAAAAATAGATCTTAAAATTGAACTCCGTGCCTTTCGTGAAATGTCCCTAAAATGATACCAGGTTGCCTTCTTTTTGGTGTCTGCACTACTCAGAACACGGTGGACTATAGGCATCAATAATGATAAAGATGGAGTTCCACCCTCTCGCTCGGAGGGTCTCCAGGTACCGATTTGGTCGCTGCGTCTCCAGCATTTAGGCTGACCATTTCGCAAAGGATAGGCTAGAGTCACCGAAACTAGTTTTTTGCTTTCTTTGTGGTCTCAAGTTTTTGTTCATTTTTCGCCGCCCCGTTTTGCAGCGTTTTGACTATTTTGGCCAAAGCTGATCGCGCGATTTTGTTTAATTCTCGCCAAAAAGGCCGTAGTTTTTTAGCCATCTTATTGCCAACTTTCACTTATCTATTGCCGACCAGTTTTGAAGTATGTGGTTTATCTTGGTCGCTCGTATCGTAGTGTTTTCACTATCTTCCACCGAAGGAGTCGTGAGTTTTAGCCCATCCATTGCCGACCTAACCTTTTCATGCCGACACCAATATTTTCTTTGTCATTTATGCCCACCTCTATCGCTTGTTCATTGCGGCGTTCATTTTTTCCCCTCAAGAGGCAAATGCTAGTTTAAAATTATAGAGTTTGAAAAAAAAAGCAATTGCTATATACCTACGGGAGGTAGGTATAATAAATTCAGAATATCCACCCAGAATCAATCATGGGCATACACTTTACCTTTTATGAATGCTAATAAGGTCTTGATATATAGTGAAAGAAACGACAATGTTGACGGTAATTATGGGAAAAGCGTAACTACATATATAATGAATGATTTTAGATTTAGAGCCAGGGTAGTAAATTATTGTCCTATAGTGTGCCTCACAATTAAACAGCCGCCATTCTGTGTTAGATTTGGCTATAATTTCATTTGCCATCGTGGACCTCTCTATTTTCAAGATAGGCTACCAACTCAGTTTCCCTCCTAGGAGATACATACTATACCCCTAAATCTAGAATACATGGTATGTGTACAGGAAGGTCGAGCTCGTCGTAAGGAAGAAAATCCCTCCCACTAGTTTCATACTCAGAGAAAACATTTAACCCAGAACACATATACTTGTAATGCACCGAGGAAATTCACAAGGAAGTTGGATTTCACCCATTGTCAAAATATTGTAAACACACAGTAAGGAGAAATAAGTTTGAATATTGAGGATAAATTTTATGAAGTGAAATTGCGTAACTCTGGGTTTGATAGAAACTCTTACCGAACGATTGCACGTGATCCCCGTCATAATTAACACACCATACTTCAAATCTGTGACACGCTCCAGGGAAATCTTAGGATTGTCGAATAACACCTGCTTCAAGAAATATAACTAGAGTTAATATATAATGGCATGTGAATGATAAGAACAATCACAAAGTCACTCAAAGGATAGTATATCTCATTCAAACAAACCCCAAAAGAAAATAATGCTCTGTGTGTAAACCGACAAAGAGAAAACAAAAAATTACCTTGAATGAATGGAGATTCCATAGAGCTTATCTAACCAATACGCTTAACCTCCTCTGCATAAATAATGTAGGTGATATGGAGCGGTTCACCACAATCTCTACAACATATGGAGAATGCTAGAGGGAAGGAAAACTCAGAGTTCAAACAGAGCACAAGGAAGGAAAACCTAGAGTTCGAATAGAGCATAAGGAAAAGTGTTATGGTCGAAGTGACACAAGTGCTGAAAGAAAGTGGTAAGTTGGTGCCCATTCCTTCAACCATCATATTAACTCAGCTCGGTACTGACGAGACTGAAACCCTTTTGTATCATACATTGGAAGGATCTAGGCCGTGGATCATAGCCAAGCTTACCAAGTTGACCATTTGGGGGCTAATGCAACCATTCACTTGTGTTAAACCTGAGAGCTTGGGTTCCACACCAAGAAGGTGTATTAAAAAAACATTGTTTTGGATGGACATACTGTGTATGAGGAATCAATGGAAAATATTACGGATATCTACTCAAGTATAGCATTGCATAGCTTTAGAACTCGTCCATTAAATATAATGTAAGATTTTATATAATAAGTTATGAGATTGTAATAAGGGAAATGTTATTTCGTTGCATAAAATCATAAATCAACCCTTTTAGTTTATAATTCAAATTCATATATTAATGTATGTCATTCATAAATATTTATAATCGAAATTCATATATTAAAATATGTCATTCATAAAATATTTATTTAAGCTTATACGAATGGTCCAAGTGTGAAAGAGTATGTCATTCATAAAATAGTTAAGCTTATACAAATGTTCCAAGTGTGAAAGGTAACAAAAATATATATATAGTGCATGATATTATAGGTTATATATATATTGTGCATGTGATATTATAGGCGTAGGAATTCAATAAATGCAGGGTTTAGAACTATAAATTATACGAATGGTCCAGTGTGAAAGAGTATGTCATTCATAAATAGTCCAAATTATACAAATGGTCCAAGTGTGAAAGGTAACAACTATGTATATATTGTGCATGTGAGGTTATAGGTGGAGGAATTCAATAAATGCATGGTTTAGAAGTATAAATTGATAACTTTTTAGGTTGATAATTAGAAATTATACATATTTAATGTATTCACTAGAATGCATCTAAAGCATATGTATAGTAAGACTTATATGCTTCCTTTAATGGGAAGTGTAAAAGAAATATATATGCATATATTTTGGGCATGAAAAATATAGGTAGGGCTTAGAAAATTATGTTTTGTATGGACGTAATTATAAAATATTGAGATTAATTATCATGATAATTGTAGTATAAAATGGATATTAAATAATATGAATATTAGTTCACTAAAAATAACAAGAATGGTATATAGTTTATTTTTTAAAATTAATTAAATAAATAAATATTTAATCTAAATAAAATTTTATATATAATAAAAATTACTATATTATATTTTTATCAATATATATTAAATACTAAATGTCAATATTTTAAAATATAAGTTTCTTAAAAATTGTAAAAATGTAACTTTAGAAAAACATAAATTATTAGCATGTAATTATAATTTAAATAAATAAAATATATTTAATTTTGAAAGAATAATATAAATTATAAATTACAATCAAAATATATTAAATATTAAAAATAAGTAAATAATAAGTTTATATATTTTATCTAAATTTTTAATTTATAAAATAATGAAAAAAAATATTATAAGATAAATAAATGAAAGTAATAAAAATTTATGATTGTTAATGTAGAATTTGAAAGATATTGTTTACTTATATTTTTTTGAAGCTTCATATATATATGAATTGTTATCATCTAATATTATAATATTGTTATCTAATATCATTAATACATAAATCAAGTTTAGAAGATTAAATTATTTTCAAAATATTAAATTTAATACACTAATAAAAATTCAAATACAAATTCCAATTTTAAATTATAAAAACAAGAATTAAAAAATATATATATAGATAAATTTAACAATTATTAAAAAAAATTGTACAATAAACAAAATTATATATATATATATATATATATATATATATATATTAAAATTATTAAAACTTTGATTTTATATATATATAATTCTTAATTAATATTTTTATATATAAAACTCATCTTAGTACATTTTATATAAATAAATATAATCATTATCATAATCGTAAATAAAAATTAGTTTTCTTTATTATTAATTATTTAAAATTTCCTATTTTTAAAAAGAATATGTGATAAGACATGTATACTTGTTATCAATATTAAACTAGAAAAACATATGATAAGACATGTGTACTTGTTATCAATATTAAACTAGAAAGACATATGATAAGAAATTACTTGCTATCAATACTATTTTATAATACATTGTTTATAAGGTGTATACTAAAGTTTTATTTTTTATTTTTATGTTTTTCTATTTGACAAAAATAAATGTTGTCAATAATAAAAATTAGTCTTATCAAAACAATTTAATCAATCACAAATTAAATAAAAAGAAATAAATTCATTTTTATTTATTTAAATAATTGAAAATGAATATAAAATTTTACAAAACATTACAAAAATTTAAGAAATTATCTTTGATTTCTATGTATTTCACAAAATAATAGAGAAAACTGATTAAATAATTGAAAATGAATATAAAATTTTACAAAACATTACAAAAATTTAAGAAATTATCTTTGATTTCTATGTACTTCACAAAATAATAGAGAAAACTGAAATATACAGGCTATGCCTAGGCAGAGACTAATAAGAACTATGAGTTGCACAATCATAGTTATGAAGATTAAGCAAGTAGGTTCCTTAAATAATTGGCATCGTGAAGCTTGCATATGAAATAATGAAAATTGATGATATGCATTGACAAATTATGGTTTACTTCCGCAAAATAAAAAAAATATGACTAAATTGGGTATTATACATTTGAGTGCGTTACAAGAAAATACTAACAAGAAGAAAGCGCAGGAAGTTCATGTGAGCGAAATGAAAAGGAATTATTTCTGCATTATGTGCAAAGAATACTTGGAAGCTAAGCAAATGCCTATCCCCAGCTGGCCTTGGGACCAATGATAACACTTTTCAATCCTTGGCCTAGCTAACCCCTTCTACAGGGACAAAAAAGACCGACCCCTTGCAGAACTCAAGAATTTGGGGTCTGGAGGGTTCTGAAGAATTTTAGGAATTTGAACGAGTGGAGATTTGAAGCTCATCCTGATGAAGAATCAAGAAGAAATTCAAAAGTGAAAATAGAACGGGAAAGTATGGGCACATGGGAAAAGAAGAAAATAAATGAATGTAAGGGAAGTACATTCCAAATCTGCAATAGGGGGCTCGAGAAGGATTCCAGTTGAGATGTGTTTGATCTCTGCGTAGCTAGTCATCCACAATATCGAATAAAGTTTTTTCTTCTTTATAAGACTTTCCAAGGGCTACAGTCATAGCAATCCTCCTATTTCACTATTTCGACCATTTCCGAGCACCATATATGATCAAAAGGTACCATTTTCGAGGACCATATATGATCAAAAGGTATACGATGAACTGGAGACAATTTTTTAAAACCAAACCTAGGGGCAATTGAAGCAAATGGCTATGAAGATGAGAGCAGTGAATGTAACTAGTAATTTCTCACTACCCTCATTCAATTCATACCATCATTGTTTTTTGTGAAATTGTTTTAAAGTGGCATGGGAGGAAATCTCCAAATACAGCCTACATATTTCCAAAGAAACAACCATTGAGCATTGGAGCTCTCCCAATCCTCTTTTGTTTTTGTTTTTTTGCAAAAAAAAGTATATATAGATGTTTAAGAGCAAATGTTGGAAATAAGGTACATAGATATCTAAGAGATGGAATATGTTTTTTTTGTTCTCTTTTAATTTATTCTACATGAATTAGCCCTTATGTGCATAAAAAGTAGTTTTTTTTGGGGGGGGGGGGGAGGAGAAATGCTTTTAGAGGATGCCTATTTTTTATTTTTATTTTTTTAATTTGTAACAGTCATAGAAGTGTAAATCAAGCTTCATGCAAAAATGAAAAAATAAGTTCAATTGTTGTGTTCGATGCAGTTGAGTAGAAAATTTAAACCTGCACAAAATTTGTATAGGTCAATTACGCATCTATGTGGCAGACGCATGGAGGAGCACCAGATATTAATTCGATATAAATATAATCAACTATGGAGATAGGAGTTTCTCAAACATTTCATTCCCAACTAGATCGCAAGTGGTATAAAATAAATAACAAACTATGAAGGCCCCATAAGGAATTCAATGGGTGACAAAATATGGATGGGAAAATTTATTGCGTCATAAAAATGTGAACCTCAACAAACGAATGGAGGCACACATTACATTAAATTTTTTAAACAACACTAGGTTCAAAAGGACAAATCACATTTATGGATGGGGGCAGAATTAACTAGGAATTTAAGAGCACATCTCATCAAGGGGAAGATCACATTTATGAATTTTATTATTTTCTTATGATTTTTTTACTACCCATTTTCACGGGCTTGGGACGAATGAAATCTTAGATAAATCCCATTCATGAAGAAAATTATTCTAAAAACATGAGGACTTTATAAGTTCAATGATTTGGAGGTATAAATACAAGCCACGATTTGGAAGTTAATCCTTACAGTAGTTAGGATTGATATGAATCCATCCCATTATTTGGAGGTATGAATCTAGCCCACGATTTGGAGGTTATTCCTTAGCAAAAACTAGGACTAATATGAACCCAACTTGTGATTTGGAGGCATGAATTGAGCCCGTGATTTGGAGGTATGAATCCATCCCACGATTTGGAGGTTATTCATCAACCCACCCAAATAAAATAACCCCCAATATTTATATTACTATGTCAAATTAAAACCCCCCCTTGACCCCTTCATACGAGCCAATATATATTTGAGGTTTTTAGGAGTATTCAAACCCCCAATATGAATAGATGTGATATGATATTGCCTCACTAGTGAAGCTCCCGTGCAAATTTTATATATCATAAATATTATTATTATGTAATAAAGCAATTAATCTGTATTGATATTTCATTATCAATATATATAACATTAATTATTTCTTATCAAATTTGGTTTCCTACAATAGTTATAATTATTTGTTTATGCCTTGCAAGTTGCCAGTAAAATGTGAATAGATTCAATCATGTGGAGCAAAAATCCCCTCATGTTAAGGGAGATTAACATTTTTTTTTTGTGTGCTTGAAAGGGTTAATGAGTACTTGACTCACGTGATGAGGTTGCAGTAAATCTAGTTATGGGACCATAGTGCCCTTTGATGGGAAGAACGCGATGTATATTTTACATCTCAAAAGTCCATCTCTTTAAAACATTAGAAGCTACATGCAGTGCTTGTATATGTAAATTAATTTCTCATCTTCGTCGCAGTAGCTAGTATTTTATGGAAAAAGATGAAGAGGTAAGAAAAACCTAAATCTTAGGTGTCCCTCTTAATCTACTTTAAAATTCTTAAAAACTAGTGGCAATGTTTCATTAGATTTCTATGGTTGGAAATTGGACATTTGTTTAGATTCCCAAAAGGTTCAGAGTATTGTATTGTGTTATCTTTATGATAGAATTTTGGATTGAATTGTGTTGAGGAATTTTGGATTGAATTGTGTTGAGGAATATGATGTTCATAGTTCTCATGTAATGGGACCCATTCACATGTCACAAAGTTTAGTATTATGCTTTGGTAATAAAAAGGTTGTTATGTCACATATAATCCTCCTCGCATTAATGTTAAAGAAAAATGGCCATGCAAACTAATGGTGAAAGAAGTGTGTCTTAGCAATCCAATAGGTAGGTCACTAGCCCTCATGTTTTTGTTTGACATATAATTAGTAAATAGGTAATTAATAAATTTTATTTAGAAAAAAAAATATAAAAATGATAAAATTAAAAACAAATATACAATTATAAAAGGTCTATGTAAGAATTCATATCTATATTCTATAGTTTTAAAATTGTGTGTACTGCATCATTATCACTGTTCTTTGCCCATAGGTTCTTGTTTACGTGTAGTCATCACAACCCCACAATGTGTTGTGATTTGATTTATACAATCACAAAATGATATCCACTCTATTTGATGGAATATTTAGTTTTGTTCATATTAGAACAATAATTCAGCCAGTGGTTTTTTTATTATTAGTTTATGCTTGTGCATTTTTTTTGTTTTTATTATTATTCTTTGATACAAAAGCCTAGATGTCTTGGAGAGCATGGGTTTATGTTCATTTGAATGGTTGTAATTGATTAATCATTGTTTTTACTATATACTTGCCATCCATATATATATATATATATATATAAACTTAATTATATTTACTATAATTAGATAACCTTTATGATAATTTTACTATTTCATATTTAAAATAAATAATTTTATTTTGATTTTAATTTTTACAAATAATAATTATAATAAGTTAAGATGTTAATCTCATTAACATATATATATTCAACATTCATTTTCTCTCTCACACATAAAATTTAGTACTATAAATTTTGCACTATCTTAATTTATGTTTCTTTATGTGTTATTTTAATTTAAAATGCAAATTGTATTATCTTAATTTATGTTTCTATATGTGCTATTTTAATTTAAAATGTAAATTGTATTATGTTAATTGAGGTAGGTTCAAAGAATGAACAAATCAATTTGATTTGCAAAAGCAATAAAGTTAGTGCTCCATATATATAGTTAATAAAAATTTTTATGTTATCTAGACATATTGGAATTTTAACATTGTTAATACTACAACCAACAAATTTATCAATTCACTACTTTTATTTTAACAATAATTATGTGGCTAGATTTTAATTATAACAAAAACTAGAAAAAAATAAATTGATAAAACATTAGCATAATTATATCTTTGATTTTAATCTATTAATTGTGGTAAATAAATATCATATTTATATTATATTACAAAATTATTTTCAAAATTAATAATAAATTTTTAAAAATCAATAATAAAATTAAATAAGTTTAAGCATAATTATTTTTTAATTTTTCCATATCCTATATATTTTATAAAAATGGTAAAGATAAAAATGATAAATTTAACTTCTTGTTATTTCAATGAAGTATGATAAAAAATGATTTTTAAAAAGTGATTTATTTTTTTATTAAACTTTGAAAAAAAAAATTCCATATGTCAAATTCTAA
Source organism: Larix kaempferi (assembly GCA_027924585.1). Classification (NCBI taxonomy): domain Eukaryota; kingdom Viridiplantae; phylum Streptophyta; class Pinopsida; order Pinales; family Pinaceae; genus Larix; species Larix kaempferi. Next base: position 1,327,218 of record BSBM01001430.1, on the reverse strand, counting down.
ATACATAGTTTCTCTATCTATTGTTTTAAAACTAACAGAATTTTTGAAAAAAAATTAATACTTTCTAAAACTATGCTTTATATATATTTTTGCTTTAAAAACAAATTTTAAATAATTTTAAATAAAAAATATAATACACCTTATTTCAATATTATTATTTTTAAGTTTTATCACAAACTCTCTTCATTGATTATTATTTATATAGTTATTATGACAACAAGAGCTATGAAATAGCAATGTCCCAACATTACTATAAGATGGAAGTCATAAATGAGCCTAAATGTGATCCATTTTCCTAATTATTTGTTTTTAAGCCTTAGTGTATCTAATGATACCATATGTTCATATGTTATATCCTCTCAAATATTAATTTCACATACTTGATTAGTAAATCATTTTACATGTTTAGAAAAGTTAATATTTTCTTTAAGGAGTTTTAACTTTCTTCTATTTTATATCAACAACCATAATAGTTAAATATATAATTTTCTTAATAAATGCTTTACTTCTTTATCAATTAAACATAATTTTGCAGCTATTTTTCTTGTTATACCAAAGGGCATACCTCAACGATATTATTGTAAATTGAAAAGCAAAGATGTTAATAACTATGGCGCAATTAATGAGCATGTAAACTGGAGCGCATAGTATGACAGGAAAACAACCAAGAGATGAAGAAAAGATTGAGCTCTGCAATGTTCTCTCCTTTAAAGCTCGGTACATTCATGGTATCTTCGTTCTAGGATAGTGAGCAGTGAAAATCCGATGGGGTCGCATTAAATAGTTAGGCTTCCCTAGTAGATGTAGATTTCAATATAAATATGTTTTATTGATAAACAACTACATACAACACTATTCTTTATTTTTTTATCCAAAAAATTTCTATAAACCCAAAAATATCTCCTGAGCCAAAACGAACGAACTGAAAATAAACAATTGGTGTAGAGTGTAGTTTTTAGAGGTGAACTTTCCTAGAAAAAGATCTTGGGTGGGAACGATGAAAAGAGTAAAAATGTGTAGATAAATGTACTTGCACTATCTGAAACCTATGCAACAAATGTTGTAGATGAGGACAAAAACGATATGCAAGTGAGTTAGACTAATATTCGAGGTGATGCAAAGTGAAAATATAATATTTATAGATGTTTCTTTATTATTAATACTAGCACAACTATTTAACTTGTGGTCGGTGAACATGGATAGGTCATAACTTAATTGTAAGTTGAGTGCCATGAAGAAGTTATCTGTATTTGGTCTTCATGCTTAGTTGTAATTACTTAAATTGTTTTCCATGCCTTAGCTACTTGTTACCTTCTTTAGATAAATGAGTTGCCTATTATCTATGCATGAGCTACCAATTATCCATGCACCAGCTACCAATTGTTTTATATATATATATATATTTATAATTGTTTATTTCAATTTGGATGGACAACCATAAAATCAATCTGGACAATATACTTGTCTCATCCTCCTTCAATCTAGGAAAAACATAGATAGGAGTCCACCCCAAATTCTAAGATAAAAGCACCTATCTGTGTAACATTTGCTCCAACCATGACATCATTGAATAGTTATCCGACCACGTGCCATAATCAACTCCACGCTTCTTAATCAACTCCATAACTGTATTATCGTTCGTTGTTAGGGTGCACCACAAAATTCAGGAAACCGTTTGGTTCGTTAAAAAATGTCGTTAGGGTGCACCGCAGACTTCAAGCAATCATTTCAACACCTTCGTAATTGTATTATCATTTGTTTTTAGTGTGCAACGCAAACATCAGGAAACCATTTGGTTCATTAGGATGGTTAACAATTTAGAGTCTTCAATGCCCACCATCATCTCCACACGACAGACTCATTATTGTGCCTCATCATTCGTCAGTCTGGTTAACAATTGTCATTGAGGTGTTCAACCGTGTACGACGACAAATATACTCCCCCACTTTTTGGGGATTCTGGAGATTGTCCTCCATATGGGGAAAACTGGTGAGTATAATTCCTATTGAGGTAAAAACAAGATTTTCAAGTTATAAAAAGGTTTTATTAAATGATATTTATTTTGTAAAAGTTAAAAAATGGGTTATCATATTTTTTAAGATAGTTTTGAAAAAAGAGCTTGTTAATACTAGAAAAAGAATAACACGTATGGAAGTCATTTTTGAGAAATATGATAAGTAGTAGTGTGTTGGTTAGAGAATACCCGTAAATAGGAGAAAAAATAGTACATCTCGAAACCCCCCACATGGAAAAGAAGGGTCATAGACTAAGTTGAAAGAGAGAACTGAGAATCCCTGGTTCAAAAACAAGATTATGCATTAAGGGGGTTCCTTTTACAGAGGTGTTGCATTGCCCAGTAAGACCAATTTTTTGTGGGGGGGGTGATAACGAATGAAGGACGAAGGATTGAGAAAGAGAGAAGAAAAGGAAGAACGCCAAATTCAACCACAAAATAAGGTGGATGAGCTATCAAGAACAAGTGTCATGGTTAAGAAAAAAAAGACTCTAACAATTGAGGAGATAGAACCGAAGAGCAAAAGTAGAAGTTTCCTTGGAAAATGAGCAATAAATCATGGGATACTTCTCAAAGACATACTTGTTGAAGACTGTAGTAGAGATGGCATATGAGGTAGCCAAAAACAATTATTTTACACCACAAGTTTTCACTAGTAAAAACTATGATATGTGGGTTATTAAATTGTGCACTAGATTCCATGCATAAGACTTATGGATATTGAGAAAATGAGTTTGAAGAATCCACCTATGAGGTCATGTCTCAACATCAAAATAAAAATGATGTTGTAGCATTGTCTCTCATTTGACAAGGCTTGGATGTGAGCACTTTACCTTGGATTGAAGAAGCAACAAGTGAAATGGAAGATTGGAGTATTATGAAAACATAGTATAGTGAAAGGGGAAGCAACATATTGCATAATGTTGCCACAGTAGTAGAAGTATATGTGTTTGAAGTAGAGCTACTAGAGAAGGAGAATGCAAAATCTATGTGTTGCAGAGCAAAAGCATAGATATATTGGTGAATCCCGTAGTGCTTAGCCACATGTGGATGACTTTTGCAAAATTGTCAATGTGGCAGTCCACCCCTTGGTAAATCTAGTAACATCTATTATTGATGATCACAATGAAGAATTTTCCAATGAAGCAACTAGTAAATCCCACTATGCAGATGCATAAGAGGATGAAGTTGCCATTGTGTTGGTGAAGATGTCAATGAAGTAGCTAGTGATTTAGTAAATCTAGTAAAGAGTACTTATGAAGATGAAGAAACTACTAGTGAAACAATATACCTTGCAAAGTGAATCCAAAAGATGATGAAGTAAAGATCATTGTGTAGGTGGATGATGTAGATGAAGATGATAATGAAGTTGATGTTGAAGTAGAGACAAATATAGATGAAGTTGCAGATAAACATATAAAATGGGTAGAGAAGATGAGACATTAGAAGTAATGATCAACGAAATGGATAAGGAAGATGTATCATGGGAACAATTGTTTTTACGAATGGTTTATTTGATTTTGCAAACATACAAGATGAAGAATGCAACCAATTTGAAGATGCTACAAGAAGAAAGGTTGAAGAAGAGATTAAGGAAACCATGAATGCTATTAAAAATGGATTAGAGGAATATGACATGAAGACATATTGTAATTTTATTTTTGAAGATATTGCCGATAAGATCTTTATGAGGTGGAGTCTTGAAAATATTTGGTTTTATCAGCCATTGTGGAATTGTGTTGAAAAATATGAGGATGAGAGCATGTCACATGATGATAAAAACAATTTGGTTTCACTTATGCCCACATTACAACATTTGAAGATTGAGGTTGCAATGTTTGGTATGAAAGACATTCAATATTTGAAATATGTCAATCATATTGAAGAATTTTCAGATGAAGTTGGAAGGAAGTTTGAAGAAAATGAGGAAACATTGAAGAACAAGATCAAAGTAAAGGTGGAGACGAATAAGAAGAGATACCCAGAGTTCAAAGTCATGAGCACAAAGAAAAAGAAAAGAATTGAAATCATCAATGTTTGGAGTAGAAAGTACATGAAGAAGTTGCATCATCATATAGCAAAGAATGTGAAAATAAAGATGTTTGAATAAAGTTGTGAGCCTAGCTACACATAGACTAGCAAGCATTCACATTTATGATTTTTGATGTAAGCCTGAGAGACAATATGTTTTAGTATGCTTTAGTTTGACTGTTTGTTTAGTGATATTTTAGTTAGCTAGTTAGTAGATGGTTCAAGAAGTGGTTAGTCCAGATATTTGCATAGTCAAAATCAATGCGTTGACATATGGTTGGTAGCAAGATCATTATAGATAAGTCTCCATTGATGTATTTAAACAATTCATGAAGTAATGGAAATGAGGTGAAATGGTGCCTCTGCTTCTGATTTTCTTTTCACAATTTCCACAATCGGAGAGTGGATCTAGATATCATGTCTAACTTGGTTTACGTCAACGTCGGAATGTTTCATCCATTTTCATAAGTTTGTTGTTAATTTGGTATTTTCTATCATTCACTACAAGAAAAATGGCATTTTAGCCTCACATTAGCACCACCATTTGTAAAGGATTTGGGAAATACTCAATTTTCAGATAGTGGTGCAAAAGTGGTGATAATGTGGGATACGCAAGTGGTGCTAGGATTTATGGTGCAAAAGTGGTGTTTGTTAAAAAGTTGATTTTGGTGTTAAATGAATAGGTGGAAATCCATGGTGTATGATGCAAACCACCAAAATCAATCTTAGGTGGATTGAGATTTTGTGGTGCAAAACAACAAAACCAATCCATCATGGATTGAGACTTTTTGGTATAAAACATTATTATTATTATTATTATTATTATTATTATAAAATATACCAAATTTGTATATGGTGCAAAAGCACCATAAAATAATAAATAATATAAAATTTATATAAATCACATTATTTATATATATATATATATATATATATATATATATATATATAAGTGTTGGCATTTGCGCCAAGTGCTACCTATGAGTTTCATGACATGGGTTAACCCCCTCTCGTGGATCCTAACTTTGGAGATTGTAGCGGAGATTAGCACGTGTAGGTTTTGGTCTAACAGTAATCGTGCTCCATCAAATGGTATCAGAGCGATAGGTCTCGAGTTTGAAACTCCCCGGGTAATGATGGGGGGAGATTGTTGGCATTTGTGTCCAGTGCACCCCGTGAGTTTCATGACATGGGTTAACCCCCTCTTGTGGATCCTAACTTTGGCGATTGTAGCGGAGATTAACACCTGCAGGTTTTGGTCTAACGACAATTGTGCTCCAACAAGAAGTGGGATGAACAAATCTCAATGAAGAAAGTTTGATGATATATTTATGTTCCTATTTCTTTCCAATGTGTTTATTGTTTTTAGTTAAGATTTCAGGAAGTTTATTTTTTTCTTACTGCCCACCAGATTCGCATAGTAGAGATGCTTATGTCAAGTGTAGAATGTAGGTAGGAAAGTAATCCATAATTTTTGTCCATGTGTAGTTATCACGAAGAAAATAATTCAATTAAAAAGAATTTAGCATTTTAAATGTACAATTAGAATTTACAAGTGTTGAAATAAAATAAATCTATTTATTTTCCACAAATTGATAAAATGAAGGAAATCTAGTTTTGTCAAAGGAAAGATATCAATTTGATTCTATCTAACCATATTAGAAATTTCCTATATGTTATAACTGAAGACTCATCATCACATCAAAGTGTGGATGGGCACATTATCATATCAGTTTCTCCAAGAATTGAGACATTTAAGCCGATGGATAAACAAGATCTGGAGGAACCAGTTCATAATGAAGGAATTCAAAAACATCCAAACTCTGAAGTTTCTACCCCTTTTAATATGAAGGTTCCATCATCATCCATGTCCAAACAAGTAAAGAACAATGCGGAGGCAGAAACCGTGAAAGGACAAAATGAGACCACGCTTAATAGATCACACCCTTGTACAATTGAACAATCAAAGATTGCAGAATACATGGAGGATCCCTTTTATCAATTTTTCAGATTTATTGAGACTTCCAAAGACATTTCTGGTGGCACACCAAATTACTAGTTTGATGAAGTGAGAGAAACACCAGATCTTAAAGAATACAAGAGTCAACGAGACTGATTTTATTTCAGTTAACTACAATAGGAGGACTATAAACCTAGAAAATATTGTGTGCAAATATACCAAATTATTACAAAAAGGAATAAATAATTGTGCATTGTCCTTTTTTGCAACCAATAATTGTGTGGAAACTTGTTGCACCTCTTCCATGAATATTTAAATACATATCTAAATATACCAAAGTCACTAGTTATGTTAGCAAGAAGTACAAGTGTGTATATATATATATATATATATATAAAAGAGGAATTGCCACAGTATTCTCGGGAGTAAGCCAATAAAAGAAGATAAGAAATTGAATGAGGGACAAACCCTGTAATTGGAGCTGTATAGCACCATGGCTGAGCGTGTTGAATAAATGAGTAAAATTCGGAGAAAAGGGGGACGAAAAACCCTGTAACTACAAGCTAAGTAATCATTCAGTACAATGAACCAAGTTGTAAGACTTACATAGTAAATCAATACAGATCAGATCAATCGGCAAGAAAAATAAGTAGAACACAAACATAAAGCATGGATAGGTTTGTAAACAGTATTTAAAATAATCCTTGTATTACAATACACTAGTAACGTTTTCATTGAATGATACCATGGACAGGTTCAGAGTTAATGACATGTTTTTTTTTACATAAAAACCTTCCAAATTTTACAGTAAGGTTACCATAGTAACCGAATCAACAATGAAGGGACCAATCCTTGAGGAAACTTAATATTTTGAATCCCAAAAAGGTGTGCAGATCAGAACATTCTGGCAGAGCAAGCATCATTGTTTGCAAGAAGGGAGGACTTCTGAGAAGGCAACTAAGTAGACCAATTTTCTTGTCTTCGAATTTTGAAACCTTTACAAAAACTTTATTCAAGTATTGTAGTGGGAGAATCAGGCTTGCTGCCGCTCCACCTCCTGCCATGGAAAATAAAATCTGGACATTAAATATCTGTATAAGAAGGTTAAATGCTCAATCTAAAAGCTAAAAGTATATAATTATTGACCTGAAAAAATTCGCCTTCGAGATAGAGTTCTTGAGGTAGGAAAACTTGCCTAGAACTAGAGGAGGCATTGGTGTAAACAACGCATGAAGAGTAATTTTTTCAATAATTGCATGGTTGAAATCCCTTAAGAGAGAAAACCAAAAATCCATTGCTAGAATCAAAGGCTTAGAATTATTTTAGGTGGATGCATAAACAATCTCAGGATTACACATTGGATGGGTATGCGAAAAAGAAGATAGAATTCAATCACAGAAATCCAAAAAAAAACATTATTCTACCATATGAGACCATGGAAGACACAGGTCAAGGAGTAAACAATAATATATTGCAATCTCCATGGGATGAAACTGCTCTCCATATTATAAGATATATCACTTGCGAAGGGAGACATAGTTTAGTCCTTTCTTAACACTTTAGATTAGTGGTTCAATTGAGATACTTTTCATATCTTAAGCCAGAATATTCCTTGATTATCCCACACTTTTTGTTACAATCAATGAAATAAATGGTTTTCAAGGTACAAAGAGGAAAACCAAGAACATTTGCCCACCATGGGATTATCCAGTTACTTGTAATTTATGTTGTAGCAAGACACCGAGACAAAATAACTTGGGATTAGTTTGTGAGGATGCATGATAAATAATTTCAGGCTTTGCAAATTACCAAAGCTGCAAAGGAAACATCATAAACATGGAATAAGGGGAAACAAAAAAGCACTAAGTGGGTATCTAGGTAGGACACACCTAGCCCCCAAACAGTTAGCATTAGAAGAAATAGGAAAAACCCATAATCTACAAGGACAGAGGACACTGCCCAAGACATTGAATAAGCATAACTCAAGATAGGAGATTCTACTACTCATTTAAACCTTGAAATATTAGTCATTTAAAATGAATAACAACAACAAGAAAATTGAAGAACAGGAAGCCTAAGGAAATAACTAGGGCACAAGCAGCCAAGGAAGTACACATCCCACACAAAGCCAAGTCCTTACAAGTATAATCCATTGCAAAAAAATGTACATCATGGCAAGAACTAAGTTCCAACCTTGACATATAGGAACAACTACCAACTAACTTAATTTATGTACCACTTCCCTATCAAATTTAAATAATTAAGATTGACTGCAAATATTTTCAAATCGCTCAGCCTTGTACAATTGATGAGAGTCAAATTTTCAAGGAGAGGCCATTTTGCTACCAGTTGCTCAAGTATTTCATCATTTATATCAATAGAGGACAGAGAACGGGTTATAAAATATGGGAAACCACAAAAATAAGGAGGTAATTTTGTAAATGTAAAATGCATAAGCTTTAAGGATATGAGGCAATCACACAAATAGAGTGTAGTTGGAACTTTTAAATGGTTATATTGATGGTAAGTATCTATGAGAGTGATTTGTTTTACTCTTTTAAATATCCTACTCTCACTCTTTCAAACTCATACTCTCTTTTTAAAGGTTTTTGCATGGATTTCATCTACAAAGTAATTTATAAGCATATAAAAGTGGTGAATTTATATGGGCCTTACTTTGGAAGGTAGAGCAACGTACTGCATCTCTGAGAGAGAGATTCTAGAGGATATAAGAGAAAATTAACCTATCTGGAAGAGCACTCAAACTATCGTTTTCCATTTCCATTCCCAGTAAATGATATTGATTGATAATAATGGTAATACAACGTATAAATAATAGACCTCTTCATAGACAACTTTCCATCTGATGGATCAATGCATCTCCTCGCCCGTGACTTGATTTTTCTTAAAATATATACATCTATAGCCAAAACTTTGAGGGGGTACAAGGTACAAGTACAAGGGATGGCATGGATTAAATTTCAGTGTACACCTCAAGAAAGCCACACAGTGATAGTTTTTCTCTACCAGGCTAATGATTAGCTTTGTGTTCAACAGGTTGCGAACGGTCTCCAAGAAATGTAGGTATGGTCCATCGGTCATTAAAGGTAGGTTCCATCTAGTTGAGGGGTGTGGTGGCTTTCCCTTTGATAAACTAGATATGACATTTTTGGACTCCATAAACTAGTATCCTTTCACATTGGCTCGCCTTGCCCATGACTTGGTTTTCCCTTCAGTAGAATAATTCAATCTATATGTTGGCTCCATTTAGTAGCTTGGGGTTATAAGTGGTTTGCTTTGGATTCAATCTGTGGGATATTTGATGGTGAGTTTTAGAGCTTGAGCGCAGGGTTTATAACAATTTAAGGGTGAACTATAGAACTAAAGTAACAAGTTGATTGTAGTAATGATCCCCTACCAATGAGTCTGCTACTCACACCATGACCTAAACATAAACATGTCCCTCTACATTGTAGGCTCCCTATCTTCCCCATCCAAACCTTCTTCATCATCCTCGCCTCTTCCCCTTCCTTCAATCAGAGGTAAAAATATTTTAATAGTAAAATGCTGAGTTATTTACCATGGAAGGTTGGGCTTCCATAACAAAAATTGAAGCCCCAAGAGTTGAAAAATTCCCCTTGCTCGTTCACCCTTGGTACCCCCCTATTTCAACCCTGCATTTTTTTCAAACAAGAGATACTTTATGTTTTTGGAAACCAAATAAGTATACAAGAAATATATATGCAAAGATAGAATGAGACCTCTATATCTTACCATCACTGGGAGATTTTGCATTGAAGGATAAAATACTCCAGTATAAAATATTCAAGCCTAACCCAGGTATTGTTTAATCAAAAGGAGATAAACAATAAGGCTAATCGAAGAGCTAGCCTATGAACGGTGAGGCTAATCAAGGTCCAACTCATACCCCTCATAATAAATTGATACTCTTAGGAAATCGAGTGTGGTGGTTCAGGGTGTTGTTCTTGAACTAGTCTAGCTAAAAGGTTACTTTAGATCACAAGGATTAAGTTCCTCTCATGGCAATGTCTTGGGATTTCTGAACTATCCTAGGTGCTCAAAACTTTAAAATGGTGCCATGTCACCACTTAGAGGCCAAATATCCTACATATAGGCCATGTGTGGCAGGTCAAGGGTTTATTAATGGCCCTTGAGATTCAAAGGCTACATTTAGAAATAAGGCTAATATTTCATTAATTTACCTTAGTTTAGGCCTCAACACCTACATATAGTTCTGAAAAAGGCATAAGTGTGCTAATATGTCCACTTGAAGCTGAAGGATCCCCTTGGGAGGTTATATGTGTTTTTTAAGGCATTCTTATTGGCCTTGGAAGAAAAGAACATTCCTTTAGGGCCCAAGGCCTAGGTTTTCTCCCTCCACCATATTGAGGGCCATGTGAACCATACATTATCCTCAAAAATTTGTAATGGTGTCCACATCTCCAATTTGAGGCCAGATATACCCTTGAGAGTTCATGTGTTTTGGTCCAAGGCAGCATTCTTGGGACTAGATTCCATTAATATTCATTTAAGGCATAATGATCAGGTATTGGCTACCAACAATTTCAAAGGCCTTGAGACACATAATTCGACCATGGAACTCAATAATATTACTAATACTTCCACTTGGAGGCCAATGATATGCTTGGCATGTTGATGTGCAGTGAATCAAGACACTGCTTTTAAACCCAGATGCATAGAATTTTCCTTTAGGGAATAAGTCCTATGTTTCCTTTGTCAACAATGTTCAAGGACTAGAGACTCGTACCTAGTATCCAAAACCTTCTAATGGCACTTGTATCCCCACTCAAAGGTGAGGATAATCTTGAGATGTTTTGGGTGGTGGTTTGATTTATTGTGCTTATAAAAAAATTAAGAATCATATCCCACATTTCCTTCCCAAACCATGTCAAATTCCTTAAAAAAATATCTACTACTAAAAGTACTCTAATGGATCCCTTACCCCCACTTACATGATAAGGATACCATCTAGAGGTGCTATCTTATAGCTTGAGTTGTTGCTCTGATCCCTAGATACTTACAATATTCCTTTATGGCCTAAGTTTTAGGGTTCCTACGCCAACCCTGTTTTGAGTTCCAAGTCCCATACCTAATGTTGAACAAATTTTTAATGTAATTTATATCCCACTAAGAGGTGAAGTGTAGCTTCCAAAGCTAATTCGTTGTGATTTAAGGTGTTTTTATTGTCCCTCTGTGCATAAAAGTTTCCTTTAGGGTGTAAGGAACATATTTTTTTCATAGACCGTGTTTATAATCCCGAGACCCATACCTATTTTTCAAAGCCTCCTAATGTAATTAATTTTCCCACTAAGAGGTTAAGGATTCCATGGGTAGCAAGGATAATTTTAGGGGCGAAATTTAGCCCATGGGCTATTTTGCCATGTTGTTTTCCAAAAAAAATTCACCAACTTGCATTTTTTGAAGCCCCATTTCACCCAATTTTGATGGGGTAAACTTTTTTCACTCTAAAAATAGGCAAATTATTATATAAACTATATAAAATCCTTAGAAAGAAATAAGTTTAGAAAAATATCACCAAATATTTCATAGTTGACATTTTAAGAATTGGTAAAATTTGCCAAGGTTTATACACTTTTAAATAAGTATGGGTCCTTAAAATTATCCCTAATGTGTAGTCCATGTGTGGTGATTTAAAACTTTGTTATGGGCCTTGGGTGTCTAAAATGTGCCTTTAGGGCCTAAGGCCTAAGATTGCTTGCTTGGCCATGTCAAAGGCATCGAGACCCATGTCTATTACTAAAATCCATCTAATGGAATTGGTATCCCAACTCATAGGTCAAGGATACCATCAAGAGGTCTTATATACTCATTTGAAGTGTCTTTCTTGAATATAGATGCCTAGACAATTCCTTTATGATGTAAAGTTTGGGATTCCTCCCTCCACCATGTCTAGGGCCCCAAGACCTACACCTAATCCTTATAACATGCCAAATTCCACCCATATCCCTATTCTAAGTCCAAGGATGTGTTAAATGTTTCCATTTATCTAGAACACCTTGTGGAAATAATTGATGGTGTGTCTACTCCAAATCCCTGGATTCTTCTCATAAACTCTATAAGATTCCAAATTGTTACCATTAGGAAAATAAATAATAAGAAAAATCATGATATTTTATAGTCCAATATATATGGAGTGGGTTTCGTTCTTAATAGTGATTATATTCTCCTCTCTGTCCATCTTAAGAGAGCTCGGAATACCTCTTCCTTGTCAGTATCTCATTCTAACCCTAGGGCCCCTAGAGCACCCATATCCTCTAATCAAGTTACCAAATGATCCTTTCTTCTTTCAATATTAGGGGAATTGGGTGTCCCTCAAAACTAGGTTCCCTCAAATGACTATTTGAGCTTAACAAACCCTATAGAATCCAAGGGAATCTTTATGGGGAAATAAACTCTACCTTCATAACCTTAATTCCAAAATGTGAAAAACTTGATTCCTTCAATGATTATAGATCCAATTCTCTTTATAACTTGATATATAAGTTGATCTCCAAAATCATATCCAACATACTTAAGCCTAAACTTGCAGAGGTCTTTTTAAAATAATAGGTTGGCTTCCTTGAAAACAGATGGATTCTTGATGTTATTGGTGTCACACAAGAATTCCTTCATACAGTCAAACTGAGGAAGTTGGATGCCCTTATTCTTAAAATGGATCTTTTTAAGGCATATGGTAGAGTAAATTGGATATTTTGACCTCAAACAATTTATCGAAGAAAGGTTGGATAGGTCCAAATTTTTGTCCCCTTTGCAAATTAGGTAGTGAATTTGTTGAACATATTTTTGTGAATTGATCCTTCTACAAGGATGTTTGGAGGAAGATCATAGATTCTTTTCACATCACAAATGATTGGGGTGGATCTTGTATTGAGGTAAAGCTATAACTTTGGGTGAAAATTTACTCCAAATATAAGGAATTGCCAATATTTATCTGCAGGGGTATTTGGCGTTCGAGGAATGCTGTTAATTTTGAAAATTGTTGTGTAGATTTATCCTTTACTTGCTCCAAAATTCTTTGTTTTGTTAGTGAATTCTTGAAATAAGACATACACAAAACAGGTAAATATGTTTATGCTTCTTTGCTTCTTACTGATGATGATGTAGGTTTCTTTGATGATGTTTCTCAACTGGGGAAGTGTGGGGGAGGAGCCCTCTTAAAATTAATCATTTCCATTATTTTCATATATGGATGGGATTTGGTTAGGGTTCTGATACTCGTGGTGATATTTTTTCATTATGGTGTCTTTTAAAGTTTACATTCCTTAACCATGTCGAGGGCCCCAAGACCCATACCTAATGCTCAAAAACTTCTTAACAATGTCCATATTTTGACTATAAGGACAAATATCCCCTTGAGAGGTTAGCTTTGGTGGTTGGAGACATCATTGTTAGATATTTAGGCCTAAACGTTTCCTGTATATCCCAATGCATGATCTTCCTACACCGACCATGGTTAACACCTCAACACCCAAACCCTGTTGGAATATATTAATTATATTCCTTAGAAGGTAATAATGTCTTTGTATTATGTCAGAATTTATCCACAATCTTATGTAAAAGAGTAATATATTATATCCCATCTTCATTATGGTAAAGTATAATCTTGATGTCCATCATTATATAAAGAGATGTTATTATGGAGAATTATATTATCCCACATGCAATATGTGAGAGTAATTCCTCCACATCTCTTGGTATATAATAGGGTCAAGGGAGTCACATCATAACAACATGATGATATAGTGGTATACGCTTATATATAGTATCAACACATGGTATCGTGGTAACAAGCTTTGCTCTATTGTATTGGGGTTATTTGTAGTTGCTCTCTTGTAAGATTGAAGGAGATATATGGAGATAATAGAATGCAACCTTCCCATGGACGTAGCCCAATTGGGTGAACCACGTATATTTAATGTATTTTTTTCCTTGTTCTCTTTATGTTCTTATTTACTTTGATATGTTATTGATTATTAAGATAGGTAAGCTAGTTTAGTGAGATCTATAGTTCTAACATGGTATCAGATCTGGTTGCTATGATCTAGCACCTTCTATAGCTTTCAATCAATAACTATTATCATCTGGGCATTGTTTATTCTTGTAGATTTTCTTTCTATCTGGTAGACATTAGGATTCTCTTTTGATCTGGGCATGTTTCTACAGTTTTTTACTACTAACCCTAACCTTGTTGTGTACATTTTTGCAGAATTTTTTCAAGGGTTTCTTGAATGTTTTTTTGTAGATCTATATGATTTTTTGGTTCTCCTCAAATATATCTATCTTCCGGTTATCAAATTGACAATTTTCATCTAAGTTTGATAGACTTTGTGCAGGTTTCCGTGTTCGGCTTAATCGACACTGTTTCGGCCTCAAACTGGACATTCACGACTTTCTCTTTGCAGACAACGTGGGTAACCGTGACTAGCTCTACTACAAACCTACGTATACTGTAGACCCGCAAATTTCAGTGTACAGACCCGCATGTGCTACGGAATACTTGCGCCTTCTCTACTGGTAAACTTGCTTTTTTTTCCAGTATACTCGCTACCCTCCTTTGCAGAGACCCGCGAGTGCTTCGGCATAACCGCGACCTTACTGTACAGAAATCCATGAATATCATATCAAAACCGCAACATTCGATTTTACATACCCACACACCCACAGCTGGATCTACTGTAAAACCGCGAGTAACCGCGACCTTACTGTACAGAGACCCACGAGTAACTTTTCTTGGCACTTTTTTAAAGGGATGTAAGTAAAGTTTCTTTTTTTATTGTGTTTTCTGCAAATCAGTATAGTAAAGTGTATCAGTTTTTTGTCATTCACTTTTTTCTCTTGTCATTTCTCGCATTTTGGTTTCTTGTTAATATCTCTACCATTATTAATTTAGAAGTAGCTTTTGCTCCTGAACTTGTTGGTCCTAACTATATTGCATGGAAAAGAAAAATGATTGATGTTCTCGGGAGTAAGAATCTATGGAGGATTTTTAATGGGGAACACCAAAAACTTGTTGATGCTAAAGATGTGGCTATATGGGAAGATAAATGTGATCAAGCAAGAGGGATCATTGGTCAAACGGTTTTAGATAGTCTTCAGGTAAGTATTGAGGCAGAAGACAACCCGGTTGAGGTATGGAAAATTCTTGCTTCTTTATTTGATAAATCTAATGATGTTACTGCTTATTACCTTGAAAATAATATTTTTGAGCTAGATCCTACTAACTATGAAAGAGTAGAATTATATCTTGTTGAAGTGAAAAATTAAATAATTGTGGTAAAGATTACAAGAAAATAGACACTGCTCTTAGAATTATTGTAGAACAAAAATTGCCATATTGTTTCGACATGTTCATTCAAACTAGGAATAGAGCTCTTGAATTGTCTCAAAATACCACAAAACCTACTTTTGATGATTTTTGTAAAGGGTTGATTAATCAACAAGAAAGGTTAATTGTTTCAGGACAAGTCTCACCTAATAAGGATCTTATGGCACATAATAAGAATCCTAAGAAAAGTTTTAATAATGTTAAAGTTTCTAGTTCACACACTTCAAATCATACTAATAAATCTGGTCATGCTTCTCATGCACATCATGAAAATAGTAAGAAGAAGAATGTGTATGATCCTTGTAAACATTGTGGTAAAACTAACCATCCTAAAAATAATTGCTTTAGAGTGAAATGTTTAATGTCTAAGGCTAGAAAGAAAGGTTCTGATGAATCACAAGTAGCTTTATGTGCATATGTTGTTTCGTCTAGTAGTTCTTCTTCTAATGTGGAATGAATAATGGATTATAGTGCTTCTAAACATATTACTGGTAATGATTCTTTATTTATATCTTATGACAATAATAAAAACACATTTCATAAAGTCTCTATAGGTGATGGTAACCAACTTTCCGTAATTGGTTATGGTAATTTTAATGTTGCTAATGGTCAATTAGACAATGTTTTTCATGTTGAACACATGCCCATCAACTTGTTTTCTATTTATCGTGCATGTCAAAAAGGATATAAATTTGAAGCTTGGCCTGATAAATATGTTCTTAAATATATCAATCAAAATTTTAAAGTAGTTTCTTCTGGTTCTGTTGATCATACTATTGGTTTATATAAATTTGTTGGTTTTAATTCAACTAAAAGACAACCTTTTTATTCCTATGTTGCTCATGCTGATGAACAAACTAAATTGTGGCATGAGATATTAAGTCATTTGAATTATGGTAAAATGAAAATGTTAACTAAAATGGTATATGCCTTGCCTAATATTTCTTCTACTAATGGTGTTTGTGAAGGCTGTGTACTTGGTAAACATCATAGAGAAATGTTTGATAAAGGTAATTTTTGGTGTTCTAAAGAACCTTTGCAATTAATTCATAGTGACATTTTTGGTCCTCTTGAAGTTCCTTCTATATCTCATGTAATCTATTTTCTTACTTTTATTGATGACTTTAGTAGAAAATCATGGGCTTATTTTTTGAAAAATAGAAGTGACATTTTTCTAAATTCCAAGCATTTAAATCCTTGGTTGAGAATGATTCTGGTAAAAGAATTAAGACTTTGACAACTGATAATATGGGGGAATTTGTTAAGAAAGAATTTGAAGTTTTTTTATCTCAACATGGAATTCAACATCAAAAGACTATTCCTTACACACCTCAACAAAATGGTGTTGCTGAAAGGAAAAAAAGAACTTTAGTTGAAATGGATAGATGTATGCTTTATTCGAAAGGATTACACAAGAAATTTTGGGCCGAAGCCATAAGTTGTGCTAACTTTATTTTAAATAGAGTTCCTACTAAATTTGTTAGGCATATTACCCTGAGGAAAAATGGAATGGTATAAAAACAGATATTAGTAACTTTAAGGTGTTTGGTTGTGAATGCTGGGCTCATATTCTTGATGAAAAACGAAAAAAGTTAGAACTTAAGTCTCACAAGTGTATATTCATTGATTATGCTGAAGATTCCAAGAATTACAGGTTATTTGATCCTTCTAATCAGAGTGTCATAATCCGTAGAGATGTTCAATTTAGTGAAGCATCTCCACCACCTGAGTCTGTAGAACCTCATGTTACCTTGAATATTCCATTGTCTCCTGTTACTCCTATATTTGTGACTCTTTCTTCCAGTTCTATGCCTATTGTTGTCCTTAGTTCACCCTCTTATTCAAGTATTCCACCTGAATGTCTCGAAGCTCCTGAATTAACTTATGTTCCTTCTAACCTTCCTACTTGGGCTAGGAAAACTCTTGAATCTGTAGGTAGTGAGATTGGTAGCCCTTCTGATACTCATAGAACTAGATCTAAATTTTCTCTTAGACCAAAGTTTTGGCCACAGACGATCCTACTTCTTATCTCAAGCTAAGGGTAAGCCTCATTGGGAACAAGCTATGTCTACTGAGTATGCTTCTCTTATTGAGAAGAAGACTTGATCTCTTGTTCCTCTTCCTTCGGGAAATAATTTAGTTGGTTGTAAATAGATTTATAAAACTAAGTTTTCTATAGAAGTTCAGATTGAAAAATATAAATCTAGATTAGTTGCAAAAGGTTTTAATCAATTTGAATGTATTGATTATAATGAAACTTTTGCTCATGTTGCTAAAATGAATACAATAAGAACCATATTATCTCTTGCTTCATCTTATAAATGGGAAATACACCAAATGGATGTTAACAGTGTTTTTTTAAATAGTAATATTAATGAAGACATTTATATGCAACAACCTCCTGGTTTTATTAATGTTGAATCATCAAGTTTTGTATGCAAATTACACAAGTCCTTGTATGGTCTCAAACAAGCACCCAGGGCTTGGTATGAAAAAATTGATACATATTTCTTGAATAATGGTTTTAAGTGTTGTATATCTGATCCAAACTTGTATTTTAAGAACTTTGTTGATAATGTCCTCATTATTGTGTTATATGTGGATGATCTTATTATCATTGGTATCCAACTTGTTTTAATTCAAAGTATGAAAAGTGATCTTCAAAAGCATTTTGAAATGACTGATATCGGTATATTGCACTGTTTCTTGGGTCTTCAAATTTGGCATATGGAAGATGGTGTTCTTCTCTCTCAGCCGAAGTATGTTATAGATTTATTGGCTTGTTTCCATATGAGTGATTGTAAACCTGCTCCTATGCCATTTCAGTCCGGTGTAAATTTAACTGTTGAGTGTACTACTCCACTTGTTGAGGCTACTGTTTATCATCAGCTCGTGGGAAGTTTGATATATTTAACTCACAGTAGACCATATCTCTCTTTTGTCGTTAGTATGGTTTCTCGGTTCATGCAACAACCTCATGAATGTCATTGGCAGGAAGCCAAGAGAATTCTGAGATATTTACAGGGGACATTGCACTATGGTGTCTTTTATTCAAGCAGTGCTACAGTTTCACTTTCTGGATATACAGATTCTGACTAGGCAGGTGACAGTTTTGATCGACGGTCAACTGCTGGTTATATATTTCAACTTGGTTCAAGTCCGATTTCTTGGTCCATCAAGTAGGTGAATACTCTCTCTTTATCATCACGTGAAGCATAGTATAGAGAAGCCAAAGAAGAAGCTAAAGAAGCAGTTTGGTTACAGCATGTTCTCACTGAGATTGGTCTGGTTTCGAAATTGTCCACTATGTTGAAATGTGATAATCAGGGTGTAATTCAGCTTGCTTATAATCCGGTATATCACTCCAAGACAAATCATCTCGACCTTGATGCCCATTACATTCGAGGTCTTGTCGCAGATGGTATTCTTTCTCTTGAGTATTGTCCTACCGAGCAGCAGGCAGCCGATATCTTCACTAAATCCTTAACAACAATGAAATATGTGCATCTCCATTCTTTACTTGGGATGAGGGAAGTTGTCATCAAGGGGGAAGAGTAATGACTCCTTCCTTCCTTAGTGTTACTGAGGGACTTTCTCCCAGCCATTATTAAGGGGGAGTGTTAGAATATATTAATTATATTCCTTGGAAGGTAATAATGTCTTTGTATTATGTCGGAAGTTATCCACAATCTTATGCAAAAGAGTAATACATTATATCCCATATTCATTATGGTAAAGTATCTCTTGATAACCATCATTATATAAAGAGATGTTATTATGGAGAATTATATTACTCACATGCAATATGTGAGAGTAATTCCTCCACAACTATTGGTATATAATAGGGTCAAGGGAGTCACATCATAACAACATGATGATATAGTGGTATATGCTCATAGATAGTATAAACACATGGTGTTGTGATAACAAGCTCTTCTATATTGTATTGGGGTTATTTGTAGTTGCTCTCTTGTAAGATTGAAGGAGATACCTGGATATAATAGAAGACAACCTTCCCATGGACGTATCCCAATTGAGTGAACCACGTATATTTGGTGTATTCTTTTACTTTATCTCTTTCTATTCTTATTTACTTTGATATGTTATTGATTTATAAGATAGGTAAGCTATTTTATCTAGATATATATTTCGGACAAACCCAATTCTCAAAAAATCCTAATGGTTCCCATATCTCCACTTGGTGTCCAGGGATACCCTCAGGAGATCACGTGTGATGTTTCAACGTGCTGTTGTTGGCCCTACCTACCCATATACCAATTGTAAGGAAAACAATACTCTTAGGAGATCAAGTGCAGTGGTTCAAGGTGTTGTTCTTGAAGTAGGATACCTAAAAGATTGTTTTAGATCCTAAGGATAAGTTCCTCTCTTGTCCATCTCTATGGTCCCACAACCCATCCTTGGTGCTAAAAAACTTCTAATGGTTCCATATCACAACGTAGAGGGAAAATATCCTACATAGAGGCCATGTGTGGTAGATCAAAGGTTTATTGATGGCCCTTGAGTTTCAAAGGCTACATTTTAGGACTAAGGATAAATTTTCATCACTCTATCTTGGTTTAGGCCTAAATGCTTACACATAGCTCTCAAAATATCATGATGGTTCCAATATTCTCTATTGAAAGTGAAGGATCCCCTTGAGAGGTCATTTTTGTTTGTTCAAGGAATTGTTATTGGTATTGGAAGCACAAAATATCCCTTTAGGCCCTAAGGCCTAGGTTTCCTCCATCCACTATGTTGAAGGCCTTGTGAACAATACCTTGTTCTCAAAATTTCATAATGGTGTCCACACAGACATTTTGAGGTCAACTATCCCCTTGATAGGTCATGTGTTTTAGTTCAATCCATCATTCTTGGGATTATATTCCATTAATATGTATTTAATGCATTAGGATCAGGCATTGTCTACCAACCATGTCCAAGGCCCTGAGACACATACTTGGGCCAAGGATATGCTCAACATGTTTGTGTGGTTGATCAAGGCATTGTTCTTTAACCTAAATGCATAGAACTTTACTTTATAGATTATGGCCTAGCTTTCCTTCCTCAACCATGTTCAAGGCATAAAGACTCATACCTAGTATCCAAAATGTTCTAATGGCACTTGCATCCCCACTTGAATGAGAGAATAACCTTGAGATGTCTTAGGTGGTGGATTTAGGTATTTTTGATGGCCATGAGTACCTATAATATTTATTTGGAGTCATATCTCCACATTTCCCCCCCAAACTATGTCAAATTCTTTTAAATCCATACCTACTACTCAAAATATTCCAATGGTTCCCTCAATTCCACTCAAAAGAAATGATACCCTTGAGAGGTGTTGTGTTGCATCTTGCATTGTTACTATAAGCCCTATATACCTAAAATATTCCTTTATGGCCTAAGTTTTAGGTTTTCTCCCTCAACCTTGATCCCATCTCCAAGACCCATACATAGTGTTGAACAACTTATTAATGTCATCAAAATCCCACTTTTAGGTGAAGGGTATCTTTCAAAGGTCATTTGTGGTGATTTGAGGTGTTGTTCTTAGCCCTCTATGCATAAACGTTTCTAGGGAATAAAGCCATTTTATTTTCTTTATAGACCATATTCATAATCCTGAGACCCATACCTATTGTTCAAATCCTTCTAATGTAATTAATATCCCCACTATGAGGTGTACGATTCCCTTGGTAGGTCATGTGTGGTTATTCAAGCCATTGATATGGGCCTTGGGTGTCTTGAATGTGCCTTTATTGTTGATGGATTTGTAACTTCGGAAGATATTCTTCTATGTATTACATTTGTACTTTATTGTATCCCCGATGGAGATGTATCATTCCTCCAATTGGAAGTGTCGTCATTTGTATTTGTAAGTGTCGCAAGTATTATTGTAAGTGTCGCAACTTATACTTGATGGGTTATTAGACCACTTTGGTGGGGTCGGCCCTGTATAATTTGTGTGGGTCAAAGGGTTATTAGACCACGCTAGTGGGGTCAGCCCAGTTAGCATTATGTTAAGTGGTTAAGTTGGGGCCAATTTAGTTAGAGTTAAAAGTCAAGTGAAGTAAAGTATAAATAGAGAGTGAGTGTGTCTCATTCTATTCATTCACTCACTCATCCAACTCGCATTAGTTGAGAGAGGAATGCGCACAAGTGGAGGAGGAGTAGCTACTAGAGTCATCTATCTTTTGTGGATTCATCATTGTGATGTTTGTATTGGGACTTATTCTATCTCTAAGGAAGTTGCGTGGTTTTTCACCTTCTTGGTTTTCTCCGAGGAAACCCTGTGTCTCTTGTGTTTATGATTGTTATGTTGTGCATGTTATTCTGTTAGTAGGATCCTAGATAATGTTTGAATGTAATTATCGAAAAATTAACATGGTATCAGAGTCGTGCTAAGAAGAAGACACTATGCATCTGTAGAAGCTAGGGATTCTTAATCTTTGGGTTTATCTCCTTATATCATCAAAGGAGGGAGGCTAGGATGACTCTCCTTGGAAGGGTGCATCTTTCTATCGAGACATAATTCAATTCTGAGCACTTTTAGTTTTTGGCCCGTCACTACTGTGGGAAATTAGGGTTTCAGAGAAAGTTGGAATTTTTGGAATCCGATACCATATCTGGATGCTCCTCAAGAAAATCGAATTTTAGAGACCAATAGCAAACTTTTTGGTTGGGCATAACCCCAATCATCATCAAACCCTAGTTCAGAATTTTGATCAGAAAGGTAGAAAATTAGGGTTTCTGCAAAAGTTGAAATTTTGGGAATCTGTGACCACGGCTGGATGCTCCTCAGAAAAATCAAAGTTTAGAGCACAATATAGAACCTTTTGACTAGGTAGAACCCTGGGAATTATCAAACCCTAGTTTGGGATTTTGTCTAGAAGATCCGGAAGTTTCAAAGGCAATTTTGAGGGGTCAAATTTTGCAGATTTCAAAATTGAAGTATACTAGCTTGATCAGCTTAGCAAGGTGCATCTTTCCATCCTTTCAGAAGTTTGGAATCCAATGTTTGAATTTTTAGGGTTTCTCTGACAAACCCTAATCCAGCTCCATATCCATTTTTCAGCAAATCAAGTGGTAAGACCTAAATATTTTATTTCCATTTGAGTTTCTCATTAAGATGTCTCACCACACCAAGATTCAGGATAAGCTTGAAGGAGCTGACAACTTATGAGCGTGGAAGTATAGGATTGGGTTAGTCCTAGAAGAGAATGATTTGGATACCTACATAAAACAAGAGGTTCCAGTTCCAGAGGGAGATGAGGCTAAGGCCTTACACAAGAAGAACTTTGTCAAAGCCAGGAAAATCATTACTAATTCTATAAAAGACCATCTCATACCCCATGTGTCTTCTCTAAAGACACCTAAGGAGATGTTTGACTCCTCGACCAAGTTGTTTGAAGGTAAGAATATAAATCGGAAGATGACTCTGCAAAATCAATTGAAAGGGGTAAAGTTCCAGACTGGAGAGACCATCCAATCCTACTTTACTAAAGTCTCTCAAATCAAAGAACAACTTGAAGGAGTAGATGAAGTAGTGGAGAATGGAGAAATTGTCATGACCACATTGAATGGCCTACCTAGGTCATGGGACTCCTTCATCTAAGGTATATGTGCAAGAAAGAAGTTGATCTCCTTCAGTAGACTATGGGAGGAATATTCACAAGAAGAAGCTAGGCTTATAGCTCGAGAAGAAAAGATGGGAAGTGAAGACCAAACTCTCATAGCTCACACCAAGAGAAGTAATCCCAAGAGGGAGCAATCTCATCACAAGAAATATTTTCACCACCATCAAAGAGATAAGAAAGATCTCAGATGCTTCACATGTAATTAGAAGGGACACTTTGCCGCAGATTGTCCCAAGAACAAAAAGGGCTTCAACAACAGCAACAAGAGGAACAACAAAAAGAGATATAATGATCATGCTGTTGAGGATGATGAACCTCCTAGGAAGAAGACTAAGGTAGAAAGTGAAGACGCTTCAAGTGATGATGAATATGTTCTAATCTTTGCTCTCACAGGTACTGTTACACATGTGTGTAATGATTGGATTATTGATAGTGGGGCTTCTAAACATATGATGGGATTCAAAGAATCTCTTATGGACCTATCTGAACATGAGTCACCTCATAAGGTGAAACTTGGGGATGACTATCAATACTCTATAAAAGGAAGTGGTGAAGACTCCTATAAGTTAGACTCTGGGAAGTCTTTAAAGATGCAAGATGTTCTATATGTACATGGACTCAAAAATTATCTTCTCTCCATATCATCTTTGGATGCAAAAGGGATGAGAGTTTCATTTGTGGATGGCCAAGTACTTATGTGGCCAAAAGGTAAGACCATAGATGATGCAGTAGTGATTGGAGAGCAAGAGGGAGGATTGTACAAATTGAAGGGACAACCTGAACATGCTATGGTACATGAATCCATGGAACCAAGTGAAATTTGGCATAGACGGCTTGCTCATGTACACTATAGAGCACTACCAATTGCAAGCAAAGCAGTAGAAGGTCTTCCTAAAATCCAGTCAAAGCATGAAGGTGTTTGCAAAGGATATGCAAAAGGAAAGAACACAAAGAAGGCATTTCCAAGCAGTGAAAGCAAGGCATAAGGAATCTTGAAAATTATCCACTCCGATGTATGCAGTCCGATGTCATCCAGTTCTCTGGGTGGGTATGTATATTATGTTTCTTTCATTAATGATTTCTCTAGGAAGACTTGGATTTGTTTCTTGAAGAACAAAGATGAAGTATTCAACAAATTAAAGGAATTCAAATCCTTGATAGAAAACCACACTGAAAAGAAGATCAAGACCTTTAGATATGACAATGGCAGAGAATTCACTTCAGAAGACTTCAAGAAGCCATGCAGTGATTCAAGGATTAAGAGGGAGTTGACCACTCCTTACAATCCACATCAAAATGGAGTTGCAGAAAGGAAGCAAAGATCGAGAGGGAGTCTGTTGATGTATATGTAACTTCGGAATGCATTTCACATATATGTATTTTGTATTCCTATAGAGATGTTATTATTCCTCTATATGGAAGTGGTTGTATTCCTATAGAGATGTTATTATTCCTCTATACGGAAGTGTCGTCATTTATATTGTAAGTGTCGTAACTTATACTTGATGGGTTATTAGACCACCTTGTTGGGGTCGGCCCTGTATAAGTCATGTGGGTCAAAGGGTTATTAGACTACCCTATTGGGGGTCGGCCATGTGGGTCAAAGGGTTATTAGACCACCCTAGTGGGGGCCGGCCCAGTTCGCATTATGTTAAGTAGTTAAGTTGCTATTCGCCTACGTAGACTGAAACTTCCGCAACTCGATGTAAGTTTTTCCATTATTCCATCCCGAATCGTTGGGTCGATGTGTCATCCATATTATATCGCTTTTCTACCCCGGTTGAGTGAACATTTACTCTATTCCATGATATTCTGCGTATAGGCCGACCTAATTGAGTAAAGGTCAAGTCATGTTAGTGTATAAATAGAGAGTGTGTCTCTCTCATTTTACACATTCTATTCTCTCACTCACACTTTGGAGAGTGGTGCACTTGTGGAGGAGGAGGCTCTGCTGCTAGGAGAAGACTATCTCTTGTATTCTGGCTGTATCATTGCTCTATCTATCTCTGAGGAAGTTATTGGGGTTTTTCACCTTTATGGTTTTCCCCAAGTAAACTATGTGTCTCTTGTGTGCTTGCATTATTGTGTCCATGATTGATATGCTGTACATGTTGTTCTCTCAATTAAGATCCTAGATCAGATTGAAGTAAATTCTGAAAATTTAACATGGTATCAGAGCTAGCCTGAAAGAAGGCATGATATGGCATGTATGACACTTGTTGCACTTACGATGCTAGGGCTTGATATAGCAAAAACCATCCATCGTAGAACTTTCGCTATAAATCCATTTTGGCCAAGTTTGTGGATCTGAAACTTTTACAAGTCAAAGATAAGATCCCCATATACCTTGTGTCCAAAGGACAACCTCTAATTCGTTGTACTTTGTGATTTATGATCTGTACAATATATGGTTTCTGCCTCTTCCAGATCTGAGTCAAAATCAGGTGACCTTGGAAAAAAGGTCATAACTTGGGCTAGGAAGCTCCAAATGAAATTTCATAAAAAGTGACAAGTATTAAACAGACTGTACTATCGCAGGAAAATTGTTCAGGGACTAAAGTTGAACTAGTGACACGTGGCACGCCGTACAAGTTCGCTCTCCTGTATTATCCCATAAACAGGCCACGTTGTGACACTTGGAATAATTCTCTCTCCGAGAATCCAATTGAGGTCAAACCTATCGAGATGTAAAGATGATAGGTCAGGATATCTCAATAAAAATGTTCAGAGGCCGAAGTTGAACCAACGACACGTGGCACGCCGTACAAGTTCTCTCTCCTGTATTATCCCATAAAGAGGTCACGTTACGACACTTGGCATAACTCTCTCTCAGAGAATCCAATTGAGTTCAAACCTATCGGGATGGAAAGATAACAGGTCGGGCTATCTCAGGAAAAAATTTTAGACCCTGTGGATCGAAAAGTTCGGAGTTAAACCAGAAACAATCAGGTACATATTTATGTCAAAATAGAATTATTTTTGAGTACCTTCATTCACGGCTTCCAGAATTTAGGTCTTCAGAGAAAGTTTGAATTTTTGTAATTGGAGACCACGGCTGGATGCTACTCATCAAAATCGAAATTTAGAGACCAAGATCAGATTTTTTGGTTGGGCAGAAGGTCGGGCTTGATCAAACCCCAGTTCAGGACTTTGATTAGAAAGATGGAAAATTAGGGCTTCTGCAAAAATTGGAATTTTGGAAATCTGTGACCACGGCTGGAAGCTCCTTAGAAAAATCGAAGCTTAGAGTTTTGAATAAAAGCTTTTGGTTGGGTGAAGCTCTGGGAAACACAAACCCTAATTCAAGGTCCTCCCCAGTGAATCCAGAAATCTAAAAGGCAATTTCGAGGGGTGAAACTTTGCAATTTTCAAATTCTGAATATACCAACTTGATCTGCTCATCAAGGTGCATATTTATATCCTTTCGGAAGTTTGAAATTCAAAGTTTGAATTTTTGTGGTTTCTTTGACAAACCCTAATCTAGCTCCAGGTCCAGTTCTTGCAAATCAAGTGGATTGGGTTAATCCTAGAAGAAGATGGATTGGTCACCTGCATAAGTGAAGAAGTTCCTGTCTCAGAGGGAGATGAGGCTAAGGCCTTCCATAAGAAGAATACAAGCGATCTTGATAGGTATGGCTTATAGGTATGTTTCATGGTTAAGTTTATCATATGTTTGTCTTCATATCATTACAATACAATCTTGATTAATTACTGGACTTGTCGTATCACCTTAATAGAAGATATTCATTGATTAAGGTTTTGACACTTATGATTGTACTAATGCATTGTGATGTTGTATGAGGTTTATGTTGTTTGCTAACATAAAAGGTACACCAAGAAAGTCAAATCATGTTCTACTTGAAGAACATATGCTCATGGTGACATGAAGACAACGATTCATCCATTGTCATGGATCACATAGAAGATCTACTTTCGAGGTATGTATAACTTAGTTCTACAATGGTTAACTTATGAGACATGCAGGTTACTAGCACAAGTTACTGAAGAGAACCAGAAGACATTATGCAGGTATGTTAGACATAACTAGATAGCATGCTAATCCAGGTATGTTTTTCCTATATCAAGCTAGAATCCTACCTTGTGTTAGGATCTTATACTATTGTGTTGTTGATAATGATTATTCATGAAGTCATAGGTTTGAATAATCATGGTTGTATGCATATTATGTTTCTTACCATAATTGATGATATGACTAACCAGAAGAATCATGAAGGTATAGGTTTGAATAATCACGGGTTTTATGCATATTATATCTCTTATCTTGATTGATGATTCAACTAACCAGAAGAGTCCTATGATCAAATAAGAATGTGTATGAGTAAAGGAAGACTTCCCTGAAACCTTGAATACTAATGTTTATTATCTGTGAATGATCATGAATATACATGTTTAAGATTATTGTGTTTTGATAGTATTAAGATTATACTAATAAATGTGCGATTATGTATGAGACATCAAGGATAACACAATGATGATACTAATAAGCATGCATAGTGATTAAGGATGTATGTAAGTTCAAGGACAAGTAATCCAGGAAGCACAGATCGAGAGGGAGCACACTCCAGTTGTTCCTACAAGAAAGCAAAGGAGCACACTTCAGTAGTTTTTGCAAGGATGCAGATATTCAGAGGGAGTTGACCACTTCTCACAATCCACATAAGAATGAAGTTGCAGAAAAGAAGCAAAGACTGAGAGGGAGTCAACCCAAAAAACAAAAAAAGATAAGTAATTGAATTGTCATTACTTGCATATTTTATTGTTTAAATAATATTGTTCAATGATGTATATACTGATGTTCCTAGAATTAGGTTGTGTATTATGCATATTAGAATAGTTGCTTTGATGAACAGTATACTACTAATATGCATGGGTAAGTGGCCTATGGCACTGTACAACATTCCATTGCTACTTAGAATGAAACCTCTTTGTTGACATGTTGGGAGTAGTGCAAACTCTTAACAATGTTATGCTAGAGATGGAAGGCATCTAGAAAGTTATCGTATGAATACAGGATATGGATTAATGTTGCATTGAAGCATTGGATGAAATAATTGCATGAATGTATGACATATGCCTTTATGTGTAAGACTTTGTTCTGAAACTATGAGAAGTTTCTAATCATTCAATTGAATTTGACTTGTAGGAAAGATTGTGCACAATCACCTACAAAAGAAGGACTACAACATTTGTTCCAGCAACAAAGTTCAAGAAAACTATCTATTGAAGATATTGAAGAATTTGAAGTTCCCAGGATCCATGATGTAGTAATATGATGAAGGAATACCAGTCTATCATGAAGAATGATTTCTGGGATGTGGTCCCAAGACCAAAAGGGAAGTTTATTGTGACTTCCAAGTGGATCTATAAGATCAAGCATGCTGCAGATGGTAGCATAGAGAAATACAAGGAAATATTTGTAGCTCATGGCTTCTCCCAGAAAGAGGGGATAGATTATGAAGAGATCTTTGCACCTGTAGCCTGATACACTTTCATCAGAATAGTACTTGCTCTGGCTATAGTGATGAAGTGGAAGATACACTAGATGGATGTCAAGACAACTTTCTTGAATGGTGTAGTTAAAGAGGAAGTGTATGTGGAGAATCCACTTGGTTTTGAGACACATGACAAGGAGTCATAGGTGTGCAGATTGAAGAAATACTTATATGGCTTGAAGCAAGCACCTAGGACATGGTACGACAGGATAGACAGCTTCTTGTCAAGTTTGGGATTTACCAAGAGTAAAGTGGATTCCAACCATTACTATAAGGTTGAGGAAGGCAACCAGTGATACTCCGATTATATGTGGATGACCTGTTTTTGATAGGAGAGGATAGGTTGATTGCCAATACGAAGAGGAAGCTTACTGTCAAGCTCAAGATGAAAGGCTTGGGTATGATGCATTACTTTCTAGGTATGGAGGTGTGGCAGAGTGCAGATGGAATATTCCTTGGACAAGGGAAGTATGCAGTAGATATCCTGAAGCGGTTCGGGATGATGGACTGCAAGGCCATGGCCACACCTATGGCATCGAACCTGAAGCTATTGAGTGATGCTTAATCAGATTTGATTGATGTCATGGTGTATCGTCAGATGATTGGGTCCTTGATGTACCTGACGAACACGAGACCAGATATTTGCTTTGCGGTGAACACCTTGAGCCAGTTTCTGACAGATCCTAGACATGTTCACCTGATTATTGTAAAGCATATTCTGAGGTACCTGAAGGGTACAATTGATTATGGGCTCAAGTATGATGCAAATCAAAAATTTAAGCTGGAGGGTTATGTTGATTCAAATTGGGTAGGTAGTGATGCAAATAGGAAGAGCACTTCGGGGTGTTGCTTCAGTATTGGATTAGGTGTGATCTCTTGGTTTAGCAGGAAGCAATCCTGCATAGCAGTAAGTACAGCCGAAGCAGAGTATGTAGCAGCTTGTTTTGCTAGTTTTCAGGCAGTATGGCTAAGGAAGCTACTGTCTGATTTATTTGATCTCCAGTTGGATGCTACCTATATCTATTGTGACAACTAGAGTTGTGTGAAGTTGTCGGAGAACCCGGTGTTCCATGACAGGTCGAAGCACATCGAGATAAAATATCACTATATCAGGGATATGGTGCAGAGAGGAGAAGTGAAGCTCTAGTATGTTGCGACAGATGAGCAGATTGCAGATGTGTTCACCAAACCACTAGTCAAAGTGAAGTTCAAGTACTTCAAAGAGAGACTTGGTGTTCTTCAGATAGAAGATACTTCAAGGAAGAAGTGATGGGACACATTTGCAGGAGCCATTCCAAGCATGGTGGTAGGAGGATCCTTCCCATGGATGTGGATGTAAGCGTTGTGTGATGAGCATCAGGACGATGCTCCATTTACTGCTATGTATGTTGATCAGGATGATCATGTGTGATGAGCATCAGGAAGATGCTCCAGATGATATGCATTAGGACGATGCTGTGACGATGATTAGGATGATCATGCGATGATGATATGCATCAGGACGATGCTGTGATGATTCTCAGGATGATCATGCGATGATGATATGCATTAGGACGATGTTGTGACAATGATCAGTATAATCATGCGATGATGATGTGCATCAAGATGATGTACTGCATGATGATGATCAATATGATCATGAGCATCGGGATGATGCTTTGTGCGAGGATGATCAGGTTGATATTGAGTATCAGGATGGTACTCTGTGGCCATGGATAGGTTGTGCAAGGGTAGCATGTAATACGTCCTGGAGATCCGGATAGGTTGTGCTAGTCATGTAAAAGGCCTCAGATGCCCTTTAGAGATCTTGATGGGAAATACACTCTTTTAAGGTTTTGCTAGACCACATGTAATACATCTTGGAGATCCGGACAGGTTGTGCTAGTCACGTAAAAGGCCTCAGATTCTCTATAGAGATCTTGCTGGGAAAGACACTCTTTTAAGGTTTTGTGGGGACCACATGTAATACGTCCTGGAGATCCAAACAGGTTGTGCTAGTCACGTAAAAGGCCTCGGATTGTTTTTAGAGATCTTATTGGGCAAGGCACTCTTTTAAGATTTTGTGGAGATCACATGTAATCAGTCCTGGAGATCCGGACAGGTTGTGCTAGTCATGTAAAAGGTCTCGGATGCTCTTTAGAGATCTTGCTGGGAAAGACACTCATTTAAGGTTTTGTGAAGGTCACATGTAAAAGATCTTGGGAGATCCGATAGGTTGAGCTATGTGCTCGTAAAATTCCTAGGATGCTCTTTCAAGGTTTTGTTGATGCACGTAATCAGCCCTGAGGATTCCATAGGATGGCCATCTCGCAGAGATGATGAAGATCTACAGGAGGCTAGGTCTACAACTAGCATGAAAAAGGGCTGGCTCTGTAAAACTTCCTATGACGAGAAAAATTGAGAGATAGCCCAGTGATCGAGATGACGAGTACAGCAGCAGTGACGATAATGCTTCGTGATCTAGTGACAATGATCCAGCTCCAAAATTGAAGACTTGTGGTGATATGTATTGATGACTTGTGTCTAGAGAATACCTTCCTGGTTAAGAGGGAGTGTTGATGTATTTGTAACTTCGGAAGATATTCTTCTATGTATTACATTTGTACTTTATTGTATCCCCAACGGAGATGTATCATTCCTCCGATTGAAAGTGTCATCATTTGTATTTGCAAGTGTCGCAAATATTATTGTAAGTGTCATAACTTATACTTGATGGGTTATTAGACCACCTTAGTGGGGTCGGCCTTGTATAAGTTGTGTGGGTCAAGGAGTTATTAGACCACCCTAGTGGGGTCAGTCTAGTTAGCATTATGTTAAGTGGTTAAGTTGGGGCCGACCTAGTTAGAGTTAAAAGTGAAGTGAAGTAAAGTATAAATAGAGAGTGAGTGTGTATCATTCTATTCATTCACTCACTCATCCAACTTGCATTAGTTGAGAGAGGAGTGCGCACAAGTGGAGTAGGAGTAGCTGTTGGAGTCGTCTATCTTTTGGGGATTGATCATTGTGATGTTTGTATTGGTGCTTATTCTATCTCTGAGGAAGTTGTCGGGTTTTTCACCTTCTTGGTTTTCTACGAGGAAACTCTGTGTCTCTCGTGTTTATGATTGTTATGTTGTGCATGTTATTCTCATCGTAGGATCCTAGATAATGTTTGAATGCAATTATCAAAAAATTAACATTTACTGCCTAAGACTTATGTTTCCTCCATTGACCATGTCAAAGGCATCAAGACCCATGTTTATTGCTCAGTTCCTCCTAATGGAATTGGCATATCAACTCATATGTCAAGGATACCGTCAAATGGTCTTGTATGATCATTTGAAGTGTATTTTATTACCATAAATTACTAGATAGTTCCTTTAGGATCTAAAGTTCAAATTTCCTCTCTTGTCCATGTCTAAGCACCGATACCTATACCTAGTCCTTAAAACCTTGCAAATTCCACACATATCCCTATTCTAAGGCCAAGGGTCCCCTTGAGAATTCATGTCGTGTGGTTGGAGGTGTCTACATTTCTATTAGCCTTGAATTTCTAAAAGTATCCTTTAGTGCCTAAGGTTTGATTTCCTCCCTTAACCATGTAAATGACTCCTAGTCCCATCCATATTGATCAAAATTTCATAATAATATTGATATACACACACATAGGCTAATAATACCCTTGCAAGTCCATGTACAGTGGTTTGAAGTGCTTTTATTGGCCATATATGTTTAAATGATTCATATAATATTTAAGGTAGAAGTTTCCTCCCTTGAGCATGTCTAGCGCCCCGAGACCCTACCTAGTGCTTAAATGTTCCTAGTGGAACTAATACCCATCAAACAATTTGATAATTAATTATTAAGTTGAATAAAAAAAATTAGCATTCAAACAACTAAATTTCAATTCAAAACACTTTTATCACCATCGTTATAATCTTAATAAATTAAAATTGATTATTTCAATAATAATTTTGTAAAATGCATTTATTTATTTATTTGAAGTGACATTAATATAAAAAGTAAACAATTGAATCATTTATTTTACAAAATAATATATATATATATATATATATATATATGGTGCAAAGCCTGATATTAAAACCATTTATTTGCTTGAATAAAATAAAAGATAAAAAATTGAAGTGGGTTATTTAGAAAATAATGACTTGTGAATTTGTTTTATGGTTGGTGCAAAACCTCATAGTTAAAATTTATTTGTAAGTGTGAATGTGCCAAAGGACTTATCACCTCCTTACTGTACTTGTCAAAGTATCTGTTAATTTTTGAGTGTTAATTTAACATACTCTAGGATCTTTACTGAGAGAATAACATGTATAGCATATCAAGCATAACAATGCATATCAATCACACCAAGCAATCACATGAGATAAAAGAAACACAAAGTTTCATCGGGGAAAACCATAAAGGTGAAAAACCCCACAACTTCCTCAGAGATAGAAAGAGCAATGATACAACCCAAGTACACAGAGATAATCCTCCTAACAGTTGAACCTCCTCCTCCACTAGTGCACCACTTTCTAGTGAGTGTAGAAGTGAATAATGAGATGATCAAATAGAGTGCTCCCACACTCTATTTATACTTGACTTGACCTTCCTAATAAACTAGCAGGGATGACTTGTCTAACTCAGTCTAATAACCCATGGTAATACTAATCAGGGCCGACCCCACACTTGGTGGTCTAATAACCCATCACATGCAAGTTGCGACACTTGCGAGACTTGTCAATACAAATGACGACACTTCCATATAAAGAAATAATAGCATCTCTATAGGAGTACAATATACATAGGTGAAATACATTCTGAAGTGATAATTACATCAACACTCCCTTCTAACTAGGAAGGTATTTCTCAACACAGATCTGCTAGCACAAGTCTTCTTCTCTGGATCATCGTCATCGTCATGGCTAATGCTATCTCAATCAATATCTGAATCTACTCGTCATAGGAAGTTCTACAGATCCAGTCCTTTTTAATACTAGATGTAGGCCCACCACCTGCAGGTCTTCATCACTAGCCATACTATCGAATCCTCAGGACTTATTACGTGCATTACAAAACCTTGCAAGAGCATCCCAGGCTGTTACGAGCATACAGCTCTACCTGTCGGATCTCGCAGGGACATATTATATGTGACCTCACCACAAATCCTCGCAAGAGCATCCCAGGCTGTTACGAGCACACAACTCTACCTAGTGGATCTCCCAAGGACATATTACATGTGGTCACCACAAAACCTCGAAAGAGCATCCCAGGACTTATTACGGGCACACAGCCCAACCTATCGGATATCCTAGGGCCATATTACATGTGGTCATGGAAACACCTCGCAAGAGCATCCCAAGACTTATAACGGGCACATATCCCAACCTATCGGATCTCCTAGGGACATATTATATGCCATAGGACAAAACCTCTCAAGAGCATCCCAGGACTTATTATGGGCACACAACCCAACCTGTCGGATCTCCCAGGGCCATATTATATGTCCTCCCAAGCAAAACCTCAAACGAGCATTTGCCAAATATCCCAGGGCCATATTATATGCCATAGGAAAAACCTCGAAAGAGTATCCGCAAACCTCTGAGGGCCATATTATATGCTTATCTGCACAACCTGTCCATGGCCATAGAGTATCAACCTTATACTCACCATACATCATCTTGATGTACATCATCACATGATCATCCTGATCATCATAGCATCATCCTGATACATATCATCTGGAGCAACATCCTGAAGCTCATCATCCATGATCATCTTGATCATATAGTGCATCCACCTGATGCATACCAAGTATCTACCTGATGCATATCATCATACATGATCTACCTGATCATACAATGTATCTACCTGATCATACAATGTATCTACCAGATACATATCATCATACATGATCTACCTGATCATACAATGTATCCACCTGATACATATAATCATACATGATCTACCTGATCATATAATGTATCCACCTAATACATATACAAATACATGATCCAACTGATCATATCCAGCATCCAACATGATGCATATACATATACATGTTCCAATTGATCATATCCAACATCCAACATGATGCATATACATATACATGATCCAATTGATCATCACAAGCATCCAACAGATGCATATATAGAGCAGTAACTAAAGCATCGTCCTTATGGTCATCATCTAGCACTTACATCCAAACCCATGGGAATGATCCTCCTCTCACCATGCTCGGAATGGCTCCTGCAAATGTGTCCATCACTTCTTCCTCGAAGTGTCATCAATCTGAAGAACATCGAGCTTCTCTCTGAAGTACTCGAACTTCACTCTGGCTAGTGGCTTCATCAACACATATGCAACCTTCTCATCTGTCGCAACATACAGGAGATTCACTACTCCTCTTTACACCATATCCCTGATATAGTGATATTTGATCTCAATGTGCTTTGACCTGTCGTGGAACATTGGGTTCTTAGATAGCTTCAGACAACTCTGGTTGTCATAAAAGATACCAGTACCATGCAACGGGAGATCAAATAACTCAGACAATAGCTTCCTTAGCCATACTGCCTCATAACTAGTCGAGCAAGCTGCAACATACTCTACTTCAATTGTACTCAGTGCTATGCAGGACTACTTCCTGCTAAACCAAGAGATCACACCTGATCCCATACTAAAGGAACACCCAGAAGTGCTCTTCCCATCTGCAACATTGCCTGCCCAGTCCGAATAAACATAACCCTGCACGTTAAACTTTTGATTTGCATCATACTTGATCCCATAATCAATTGTACCCTTCAGGTACCTCAAAATATGCTTTACAACAACTAGGTGAACACCTTTGGGATCCGTCAGGAACTGGCTCAATGTGTTCACCACAAAGAAAATATCTAGTCTCGTGTTCATCAGGTACATCAAGGACCCAATCATCTGACAATACACAGTGACATCAACTAGATCAGGTGAAGCAACACACAAAAGATTCAAGTTCGATGCCATAGGTGTGGCCATGGCCTTGCAGTCCATCATCCCGAACCTCTTCAGGATCTGTACTGCATACTTTCCTTGTCCAAGGAAGATCCCATCTGCACTTTGCCACACCTCCATGCCTAGAAAATAGTGCATCATACACAAGTCCTTAATCTTGAACTCGACAACAAGCTTCCTCTTGGTATCGGTAATCAATCCATCCTCACCTATAACAAACAAGTCATCCACATACAGAAGTAGTATCACAAGATTTCCTTCCTCAATCTTGTAGTAAAGGTTGGAATTTTCTTTACTCTTAATAAAGCCCAAACTGGATAGAAAGTTGTCTATCCTACCATACCAAGTCCTAGGTGCTTGCTTCAATCCATATGAGGCTTTCTTCAACCTGCACACATATGACTCCTTTTCATGTGTCTCAAAACCAAGTGGTTGCTCCGCATACAATTGCTCTTCAACTACACCATTCAAGAAAGCTATCTTGAAATCCATCTGGTGTATCTTCCATTTCATCACTGCAGCCAGAGCAAGTACTGATCTGATGGAAGTGTATCTGGATACAAGAGAAAAAGTCTCTTCATAGTCTATTCCCGCTTTCTGGGAGAAGCTACGAGCTACAAACCTTACTTTGTATTTTTCTATGCTACCATCTGGAGCATGCTTGATCTTATAGATCCACTTGGAAGTCACAATAGACTTCCCTTCTGGTCTTGGGACCACATCCCAAACATCATTCTTCATGATCGATGGATCATGGCATCATTACTTCATCCTGGATCCTGGGAACTTCAGATTCTTTAATAGATAGATTTGTTGCTGAACAAATGTTGTAGTCCTTGTTTTGTAGGTACTCGTATATGATCTTTCCTACAAAAACAAGTTAAATTGCATGATTAGAAACATCTCATAGTTTTCAGAACAAATTCTTACACATAAAGAAATATGTCATACAGTCATGCAATTAATTTAGCCAATGCTTCAACACAACATTTATCCATATCCCGTAACTTTCTAGATGCCTTCCAATCTCTACCAGAACATTGTTAAGAGTGTGCACAACTCCCAACATGTCAGCAAAGAGGTTTCATTCTAGATATGTAGCAATGGAATGTTATACAGTGCCATAGGCCACTTACCCATTACATACATATTAGTGGTATACTGTTCATTAATGCAATTATTCTAATATGCATGATACACAACCTAATTCTAGGAACATAAGTATATACATCATTGAACAATATTATTTAAACAATCAAATATACAAGAAATGACAATTCAAATACTTATCTTTGTTTGTTTGTTGGGTGGACTCCCTCTCAATATTTGTTTCCTTGTAGGAACTACTGGAGTGTGCTCCCTCTTGATCTTTGCTTCCTGAATTACTTGTCCTTGAACTTATATCCATCCTCAATCACTATGCATGCTTACTAGTATCATCATTGTGTTATCCTCGAGATCTCATACATAATCATACATTCATTAGTATAACCTTTATACTATCAAAACACAATAATCTTAAACATGTATAGTCATGATCATTTCAAACACAGATAATAAGCATTTGTATTCAAGGTTTATATAGGACTTTTCTGGTTAGTCATATCATTAATCAAAGTAAGGAACATAATATGCATAAACCCTAGATTACTCAAACTTGTAACTTCACGAGTATCATTATCAATCATACAGAAATATAAGATCCTTACATAAGGTAGGATTCTAACTTGATATAGGAAAAACATACCTGGTCATCATATTTGCTAGTTATGTCTAGCAATGTTTTCTTGGTCTCTTCAATGATCTGCATAGCTCATAATTTAACCATTGTAGAACCAAATTATACATACCTCTATGTGATCCATGACTATGGATGAGTCTTTGTCTTCATGTCATCATGGTCTTGATCTAGAGCTTGATTTGTACCTTTCATGTTAGTGGATAACATTCTCCTCATACAACACCACAGTTCATTAGTACAAACATAATACAATCATAAGTGTCATAGCCCTAATCAATGAATGTCTTCTTTCATGCATTCATACTTTTACTAGGGTGATAAGACAAGTCTAAAATTAAACAAGATTGTTACTAAACTCAATAACATGAAGACATCATATTATAAACTTAATCATGAACAAATTTCAAAACATACCTGTCAGATTGCTTGTAGTAGTTGTTGTTGTTGTTCCTTTTGTTCTTAGGACAATCAGAGGAAAAGTGTCCTCTTCTTGGTATGTGCTGTGAGAGCTTGATCTTCATTCCCATCTTCTTTTCTCGAGCTACAATCCGAGCTTCTTCCTGTGAGCATTCTTCCCACAGCTTACTGAAAGAGATATGTTTCTTCCTAGCACAAATTCCTTAGATGAAGGAATCCCATGACCTAGGAAGGCCATTAAGAGTGGTCATTACCACTTCTCCATTCTCTATAACTTCTCCCACAGCTTCAAATTGTTCTTTTATCTGGGAGACTATTATATAAAAAAATATATAAATACATTAATAATATACCTTAACATTAATATTAATATTAATAGATAATTAAAAATTAATAATTAATATCTATCAAAGAGTCATGACTTTACATTGGAAAGCCACGAAGGGACTTATATAAGTCCGACCATTGTAAATGTAAATCATCATCTATTATTCATCAATTATCAAATATGTAGCTTTTCAAGAATTCGTGGGAGTTAAAAAATTATTTGTGGGTTTCAGAAGTTTATATCGCTTCAGTGGTATCAGAGCCCCTTCTTGGGCAGTTCGTTGATTTGGATTTTGGCCAAATAATTTTGGGAGTTTCTCCAAATTAGGTCTTTGACCTAAAACAAATAAAAATAAAAAGAGAAGAAATATAGTGAGAGAAAAAAAAGTAAAAGTAAATTTTTTCTAAAAAAAAAGATCCCCTTCTTGGGCATTTCGTTGATTTGGCTTTGGGCCAAATAATTTCAGGAGTTTCTCCAAATTAGGTCTTTGACCTAAAACAAATAAAAATAAAAAGAGAAGAAAATAGTGAGAGAAAAAAAGTAAAATTAAAGTTTTTTCTAAAAAAAAAGAAGTGAGAAGAAGTAAAAAGGAAAAAAAAAAGAAGTAAAAGTAAAGTTTTGCTAAAAAATAAGATCTTGTCCTAAGAAAAAGAAAAGTAAAAAAAGAAGAAGTGAAATCGCATGTGGTTTCTTAATAAGTGGTTTTGGTTTTAATCTCCCACAACAAACAAAAAGTGAGATTTGAACCTAAGTGGGGAAGGTAACAATCATTCCTCCCAACCACCCAATCTACAACATTTTACATATATCAAGGGGAAAATAATATTAGAAGAAGGATCATATTGAATATTGTTTATTATAAAAAAGAAGGAGATATTGAATAAATTTCAAAGAAAACTCAAGAAGATGGGTTTTAATGTTGAAAAGAAGGGAAGGTTTCCTAGAACCTCACTGATGAATGTCTCAATACTATTTAGAGTTAAAGGGACACTTGCAGGGAAGGATGTCACCATCTCTATTGCCCCTAGTGAAATAAATAATTATATTACTGTTGAATTTGCTAACCATTTAGTGATTCTTGAATCAAATATAAGTGAAAGGCTAGACCTTTGGAACAGGAAGCAATTTCAAATAAGTGGATTAGAATTGAATGTTGGAGATTATATGGTCATATCTCAATTCACTGTTAATTCCTTATGGAGTTCTAATGGTAACATAGTTTTGGGGTTACCTTGGATTAAAAAATTGGGGACCTTGATTTTAAATGCTGAAAAGAAGTTTCTTACTTTTTCCTACAAGCAGAAGAGAATCACATTTCAAGATATTACAATAAAGTTAGATTTAGAAGCTCCAACATCTGAAGACTTCAAGGATATATCAAAGATGATTTCACAGGGTAATCAGAAGTCAGAACAAAAGAAGTAGAAAGAAGTTGAAAAGATTGTCACAGATAAAGAAGAAGAGATCTCTTGTTTAAGAGATCATAATCAGAAATTGCTTCTTCAAATAAAAAAGATGAAGGATAAAGCACAACAAAATCAAAATCTAGAAGAGGAGAATCGAGATCTTCAGAATAAACTATTAGAAAACATTGACGAAAATGGCCACCTCAAGAAGCACAAACAAGATCTAATGGATCAAATTGAGAAGCTTAAAGATGATAAGAATGCGCAAGAAGAAATGACCCAAAATATTACAAAAGAAAAAGACTCGTTAGACAATAAGTTGGAGCAAATTCAAAAGAGGAAATCAAAGCCCTTGGACTCAAAAATATATGTTGAGAAAAAAGAAGCAAATACAAATTCAGTCCCTGTCGTAGTTCAGAAAGAAAACAATCTGGTAAAAAAACAACAACAATAACTCCCTATCGACACCCCAACCATATAAACCAGTATCCTAAAAAGTGGGAATTGTCGAAAGATAATGGTACTAATGTGCTCAAAGCTCTCGACGATAGATCAATGGAGAATCCCAACAGTCAGCAACAAATCAATTTTCGATGGATTGATCCTTCAACATATCGGAAGTTATGTTCTACACTTAGAAGTTCATATCAACATGTTTCGTCAGCTATGACGTCACAAGGAATGGTGCGACAACATTATAAGGTTTTGAGGACAAAGCCTTTCTAAGAGAGAGGCAATGTTATATAAAATATATATATATAAATACATTAATAATATACCTTAACATTAACATTAATAGATAATTAACAATTAACAATTAATAATTATCAAAGAGTCATGACTTTACATTGGAAAGCCACGAAGGGACTTATATAAGTGCAACCATTGTAAATGTAAATCATCATCTGTTATTCATCAATTATCAAATATGTACCTTTTCAAGAATTCGTGGGAGTTAAAAACTTATTTGTGGGTTTCAGAAGATTATATCGCTTCAGTGTCATAGCCCTAATCAATGAATGTCTTCTTTCATGCATTCATACTTTTACTAGGGTGATAATACAAGTCTAAAATTAAAAAATATTGTTACTAAACTCAATAACATGAAGACAATCATATTATAAAATTAATCATGAACAAATTTCAAAACATATATGTCAGATTGCTTGTAGTATTTGTTGTTGTTGTTCATTTTGTTCTTAGGACAATCAGAGGAAAGGTGTCCTCTTCTTGGTATGTGCTGTGAGAGCTTGATCCTCATTCCCCATCTTCTCTTCTCGAGCTACAATCCGAGCTTCTTCCTGTGAGCATTCTTCCCACAACATTCTGAAAGAGATATGTTTCTTCCTAGCACAAATTCCTTGGATGAAGGAATCCCATGACCTATGAAGGCCATTAAGAGTGGTCATTACCACTTCTCCATTCTCTATAATTTCTCCCATAGCTTCAAGTTGTTCTTTTATCTGGGAGACTCTTGAAAAGTAAGACTGCATGGTCTCCGCATTCTGGATCTAGATGTTCTTTAGTTGATTCCTCAATGTCATCTTATGATATATGTTCTTCCCTTCAAATAGCTTGGTCAAGGAATCAAACATATCCTTAGGTGTCCTTAGGGAAGACACATGGGGTATGAGATGCTCCTTAATAGAATCAACAATGATTCTCTTGGTTTTGACCAAGTTCTTCTTGTGTGAAGCCTTAGCCTCATCTCCCTCTGGAACTGGAACCTCTTCACTTATATGAGTGTCCAATTCATTTTCTTCTAGGATTATCCCAATCCTATACTTCCATGCTTGGAAGTTATTAGCCCCTTCAAGATTATCCTCAAGCTTGGTGTGGTGAGACATATTAAAGAGTACGTCAAATGGAAATAGAAAAGATTTAGGTCTTACCACTTGATTTGAAGAAATCTGGATCTGGTGCTGGATTAAGGTTTGTCAGAGAAACCCTAAAAATTCAAACTTTGAATTTGAAACTTCTGAAAGGATAGAAAGATGCGCCTTGATGAGCTGATCAAGCTGGTATACTTAGAATTTGAAAACTACAAAGTTTCACCCCTCAAAATTGCCTTTTAGATTCCTGGATTCACTAGGGAGGACCCTGAGTTAGGGTTTGAGTTTCTCAGAGATTCACCCAACCAAAAGGTTCGATACAAAGCTCTAAACTTTGATTTTTTAGAGGATCTTTCAGCCATGGTCTCATATTTCAGAAATTCCAAATTTTGCAGAAACCCTAATTTTCGGCTTCATTAGACAGGACCCCAAACTAGGGTTTGATTTTCTCGGAGCTTCACCCAACCAAAAAGTTCGATCCAAAGCTCTAAACTTTGATTGTTCTGAGGATCTTCCAGCCATGGTCTCAAATTTCAGAAATTCCAACTTTTGCAGAAGCCCTAATTTCCAACTTCACTAGAGAGGACCCTAAACTAGGGTTTGATTTTCTCGGAGCTTCACCCAACCAAAAAATTCGATCCAAAGCTCTAGACTTCTACCTTTCTGAGGAGCATCCAGCCATTGTCTCAGATTTCAGAAATTCCACTTTTTGTGGAAACCCTAAGTTTTAGGGACCAAACGGAAAGTGCTCAGAATTGAATTCTGATTGGACAGAAAAATGTGCCTTGCTGAAGAGAGTCAATCTACCCTACCGCCTTTCAAGATCTGTGGAGAGAAACCCAATAAACAAGAAGCCCTAGCTTCCGCAACTGCATAGTGTCTTCTTCTCAAGTTAGCTCTAATACCATGTTAATTTTTTAGCATTAATTCAACATACTCTAGGATCTTTATTGAGACAATAACATGTACAGCATATCAAGCATAACAATGCATATCAATCATACCAAGCAATCACATGAGACAAAAGACACATAGAGTTTCACTGGGGAAAACCATAAAGGTGAAAAACCCCACAACTTCCTCAGAGATAGAAAGAGCAATGATACAACCCAAGTACATAGAGATAGTCCTCCTAGCAGCTGAACCTCCTCCTCCACTAGTGCACCACTTTCTAGTGAATGTAGAAGTGAATAATGAGATGATCAAATAGAGTGCTCCCGCACTCTATTTATACTTGACCTGACCTGCCTAATAAACTAGCAGGGCTAACTTGTCTAACTCAGTCTAATAACCCATGGTAATACTAATCAGGGTCGACCCCACACTTGGTGGTCTAATAACCCATCAAATGCAAGTTGTGACACTTGTCAATACAAATGACGACACTTCCATATAGATGAATAATAACATCTCTATAGGAGTACAATATACATAGGTGAAATACATTCTGAAGTTACAATTACATCAATAGTATCATACACCACTTCTCTAATTAACATATATGATGCGGCATGCCATTTCCAATAAGGTTAACAAATACTATCACCACTTTAACACCATATAATATAAGTGGTGTTAATATCCCCATATTAACACCACATAATATAAGTGAGACTAACTTGTGGTGCTAAAGATCTACGGATTAAAACCTAATAATGGTACTAATGTCCATCAACAAATTTAATAAACTCAACATAAATAATTTCAATTGAATAATCAAATTTCAGTTAAATAATTTGTATTGCTACTTTATAATATTCATAATTAAAAAAAGTTAATTTTTTATTGTTTGTCAATATTAAGGGTCTTAAGTGTTTATTTTTTAAATAGTATTAAAATGAATTATTTACAAAATAATTATTTGTGAACTTCTTGTGCTTGTGGTAGGACTCGTGAATGAATCAAATGAATTTAATTGTTTAATTAGTGTAAAAATAAGAAAATTGAATTTGTTGTGATTTTGGTGCAAAAACTCATAAATTAATCTTGATCATTTATTTGAATAACACAAATATAAATAATTAAATTAAAATATTTACAAAATGTTATGGTGAAAATCCTCATAAATAAAACTTACATGTACATGCCTATGTAACAAATAATTATAAGTACCACTTTGTGGTACTTGCCAACATGGCATTTCTCTTAATATACATGAGGAAAAACATAATTTCCAATAAACATTAACACCATCTTAACACCACAAAATATATGTGGTGCTAATACCACCACCTTAACACCACAAAATGTAAGTGGTGCTAATACCACCACCTTAACACCACAAAATTGTAATTGTTGCTAATAGCACCACCATAACACCATAAACTATAAGTGGTCCTAAAAGATGGATTTTCTTCTTGTGGTTGATTTGCTAAAATTTTCTTAATTGGATTGATGTGTGACATATGAAGATCTTTGAAGAGCAAAATGCTGCAGGCGAAGCTGTAAAATAATATCCCTTTGATCGAGCTGATGGCTTATGGGATTTCCTTGTCAATAGTTTTCTTTTTCATGATGCTCGAGAATCCGTCTGAATTTTGTGATGACTCAAACCGAAACCAGACATTTAATGTTGAACGATTGGACAATTTCAGTAAAATAATGCATGATGGGGAATTTCAAGGTCAGTGTCCACCAGTAAAACCGTTCAACTTTAATA
Organism: Larix kaempferi; assembly: GCA_027924585.1. NCBI lineage: Eukaryota > Viridiplantae > Streptophyta > Pinopsida > Pinales > Pinaceae > Larix > Larix kaempferi. The sequence continues at coordinate 1,283,317 of BSBM01001430.1, read as the reverse complement.
TACAATTCACTTTCATGACAAAGAAAGAAAACTTTATCATGTGTTTGTAAGTATTTCACTTTTCAGATACTTTAATACCTAGAAGTGCACACTACTACAAGGTGGGGCTATTTAAGACAATTTTTTAAGACGAAATTAACGTTTTGTCTTAAATTTTAGTTTAGATTACTTTTATATATTTTAGGATTTTTTAAGACAATGTTTAAGATGATTTTTTAAGACAAAATTAGAATTTGTCCTTTTATATATTTTAGGATTTTTTAAGACAATGTTTAAGACGATTTTTTAAGACAAAATTAGAATTTGTCTTAAATATATTTTAGGAATGTTTAAAAGTATATGTTTAGACAATATTAACATTTCATCTCAATATTGTTTTTTTTTAAGTTATTATTTTCTTATATAGAAACTAATTTTATGATTTATGGAGGGAAAATGAATTAGTTATGATTGTATGGAGGGAAAAGAAATTGGGGTTTTAAGTTATCTAACTCATCTTATTCAGCTTGCAGTGCTTGCATAGATATGTGAAGTGCTTTGAAGCTAAAGGTAGCTGCATCAAAGATGAAGGCGTAGCTTGTGTTCATCAATGAGGTGCGTGGACGCTGAAGGTATCTGAAGCATCAAAGATAAAGGTGATAGCCATACTTGTGGCTGGACAAGCTGAGATGAAATCTGAATAGCTGGTAAGCAAAATCTGTATCTATTAATTAATAGTATTATTATTTAGCAAAAATCTGTATGGTTTGATAGAGTTAGTTCTTGGGATCGATCTTTGTATTCCAATATATATACATTTGCTTCTTCATCATGGTAGTCTCTCTGCCTACATTCATTAACATAGTTTTAATGAATAGCAATAAACTACCTTTGCATCATGTATCAATGTGGTGGGGTAGTAAAAGCCATATAGCTGGTACTCTCTTGGAAGGATATCTTCGCTTTCCTGGATTATTAGGAGGTACAGGGGATTGATATCACTTGTGGTTGAACAAACGATGGTCTGTGAAGGGAAGGGATAGTAGTCACCAATAAGCAATCCAGCATACTGGCCCCCCTATTGCTGCTTTGGTTGCTCCTGAGCATGTAAAACCTATAAACTATGCCACAATTCTGATTTTCTCGATTATTATCCCACCCAATAAAGGTAGGAACCCATTTTTCCATACCGTGCAGCTTAAATTCTAGTTTATTCCATTGGCGGGTAGGTGGGGCATTAGTCGAGCTGTAGACTATCTGTTGTAGGTACACGGATCTATAGGTGAAGGGAAGTTGTTCAAATGGGGCTTAAGGAAAACAACTTACTGTTGGGAATACGGGTAACAAAATCTATCTCATCTAGTTTCAACAAGGTTAACATACCCGAAATAACATAAGTCAACCTTCTTAAGTACCACCGTTGGGAGAAGGCACTTAGTAGTTTGGTTCGAACAGTATAAGGAAAACCTTCTCATTCGTTGCTAGTTTCTGCTTAATATAATTATTTTTTAGGCATAATATTAATTATTGTTATCATAACAATGAAATGGATTTTCTCTTTACTGTAATATACCCTTTAAATAAATGTGTTTCTCTATGAGAACCCGGATTCCATTTAGCCACTAGTTTACATAGTTGACGTAGTCGATCCCGCTACTCGATGCCCTCGATGCCAGGAATAGATGCTGCTACTCATGCTTTCAATAAAAGAGTTGATGCGATGGCTTATTGTTTATTTGCGAACCCATGTGGATGCTTGTAATTGCCTCCATGTTTGTTACAACCATTTCTACCTCGCACTCTTTAATGAGATGTACTAATACATTCTCTAGTGCCTTTGTTCTAACCCAAATTAGAACTACTTTCACTAGCGAACAAAAACCCGTGCCCATGATAATTGGCCAAGTACTCCCAAAAACCCCCTCAAATAATCCTATCTATATATCTCTTGGCCCTCGAATTATCCTATTAGATTCTCCCAGTCTCCCCAAATCGCGGTAGATAAGTACGATTCGAAGGCTCAGTTGAAAGGGGAACTGCTGCCACCTCATAAGGCTGCTAATGCTGTGGGAAACTATAAATATATAATGCCACAAACCAGAACTAGGATTCCACTAACACACATGTTTCACAAGAACAATTATAGCTTTATAAGTACAACCTTTCCTTGTGCAATTTACAGCTTCCCTTTTAATCGTAGTGATCACTGTCCTTGTTTACCCGAGATCCATCATTGGATGGATGTTGTAGGAGCCAGTAATAGTATTAGTCCTCTTGCAGGGAAGCGGGGAGGGAAATCCGCAACCCCTAGAGATTCTCAGCCAGCAGTGGAGCATGATAGATTTTTATTTTGGTTCCTCCTGCATATATATCATTTGACAGATTTTATAATGAGTAGCAATAGTACATATTGATTTTTTGCACATACTTTTATTTGGTAATTTGGATTTGGTATCAACTTCATTTGTATTTGTGAGTTTCATTCTTGATGTGTTGGTATAATGTTTGGTTTTCTCTATATATATCTAGTGTGCTATCTAGAATACTAATATAATAATGTGCTTGGATTTGAAATACTAATCTACACTTGCCACTATTTATGAGAACAATTCTAAAACCAGATCTACACCATTTATTTTATATTCAATTTCTATTAAAGATCAAAGAATGCCCTATTGCAAGTCCCTCCATTTACAATTTCGGTTTGCTCGGTCAAAGAGTGTAGTGGATACACTAGGATTGCAGCCGCCCATTCAAGTAAGAAGCTCTCTATCTGTGCCAAGGGAAACAAAGTCATTAATGAAAAGAATGGCTAATCATTCTGAGCATGTTAAATTTAGTGGTTTTTCTAGTACTCAGACGTTCTTGATGCTTTCCATAAACAAATATAAGATTATTGTTCTATCTAGCTTCGATTTAATCCATTCTTACATACAAGGGTATGGGGGTTTGGCCTGGTATTGCTCATTAAATTTAGGGTTTGTGCTTTGGGTTGTATTCCTTCCCTTCACGCCAACAAATAAATCGTGCGTATCTCACATAGATCTATGGAAAGTCCAATGATCATATCACTTGTTCTGCTCAAGTTGCAACTTCATATTTCTTTAGATTACAGAGTCAACACACCTCTAAAAGAACATCGTGATCTGTATCAATGCTCAGTTGCATAATTCTTGTCAAGTTCGTCATGGTATTTTTTTTACTTCGTATCTAAGTCCATCTTCTCCATTGGGTGATCTCATCACCCATCAACAATGATCACTCCCGAACATTGAATTGTACTTTGAATGCAAAAATCTTCAAGGTATTGATGTCAGGGAATGTCCATGATCTTAGAGAGGCACAGTTCCACTAAACTGGTCGAGAACACTAATAACCCTCAAATTGTCTAGCAAAAGGCTGATACAAATGACTTCCCCCCCAAAAAATCTTGAAACTGAGATTAAACTCCATGAATGGGTTACTATGACATAGATAAATTAGAGAAAACGACCAAATTGGTAAGTCGTGACACCCCATTTATTGTTTTCATACAGTGCCGCATTTTCCTAAAATAATCTGAGATGTTCCCTAGACTGTAGGAAGGATTGCTCATGTTGATTCACCATGCTCATTTGTTCATGGTGAAATGGTTCTCCTCCATTTCTAGTTAGACACTACAAGAAAAAGGGTCATTGGTGAGGGTCCTACATATGACGAACCTTTAAGGGTTGTCATGAATGTCACATATGATGACGGTCCTTAAAACATCATCATTATAGGTTCCTTTTGAGATTGTCCTCTAAGGTTCGTCACCAAATCCCTTTCCAGTGACACTTTTAGTGAGGGTTGTTAAAAGCCCATTATTGGTGACACTTCTGGTGAGAATATTTTATTAGCCCTCACTAATACTTGTTTATTTTACTTTTGGTGAGTGTAGAAAATGTTTGTCACCAATTATCATTATAATTGGTTTTTGACGACACTATGTGAGCGTTGCTATATTTTTCGACTAAAGATAATGGTTTAAGACAGCTAGTATTGTTATGGATTCTTTGTAATTAATATGTTTCCAAAGTCATACTAGTCACAATACCCACTCATAAGGTCTATAAGCAATCTCTAGTGGTTTTCCATAAGAAACCACTAGCAATTTATAAGTACCATTCCAAAATGGATCCATAAGCAATCTGATCTTTTGGGTATTCGACATCAACAAAAATTATTCATATATCATGTTAGATTGTACTTCGATGCTTTGAAACCCATTGGAATTAATGGACGGATGCCTACTCATCCATGTTCTACTCCAACACCTTAATTCACATGGTTTGGATTGCATCACGAATGGTTTGGTTGAAGAATTTGCAGTTCAACATGTTTTAGCATACAATTACAGGCTTGGCTCAAGCCTGTAGAATCTCCAGTTTCTGTGTTTTTTAAATATTTAAGTAAAATCGTGAAAATGAACAGAACCTTGATACTATCTTGGATTCATCCCTCCCAATACAAGCAAACTTTCAGTTCTATTTGGAATTTTTCTTTTCAAGTTGTAGATATAATGATTTCTTCCAACAAAGTTATATCTTTAAAATCCATGGAGGATCTGTATTTGCATGATTGGAAGGATTGGATCTTGGTTTTATCCCCTGCCTATGTGGTATGCTATTCAAAGTCTTCTCTGAATTTGCACAAGTATTGTTCTAGTAGGGTTAAATTCAATATATTTTTCCTAATAATGTGTATAAATTCTAGCATATAAGAATGATTTGTATACATTTCAATTAGCTTTTCAAGGTCATTTCATGGCTTATTATACAACGTGACCTATCAAACCAAGTCTTTTTGTTCAAATAATTTCCATAAATGGAATGACCGTTAACTCATTACTTTTTGGACAAATGGGTATATGTTGATTTGACCCCATCAATTGTCGTAATTAGCTCTAGCCTTTTGTCACATGTATGAACAATTATATTTATACCCGATTTGAAAGTTTTCTTTCTTTGTTATGCATAAGTCTGCACGATAATACCAATTTGGGTTAAAGGATATTGGTTTGATCAGCTAACTTCCTTTCAGCAGAGAAAGTTTCAGTTGGCATGGCTGTTGCACGTAGGGAGGAGCCATATTCCATTGAACTGTTGGATGAAGATCCCTCTAGTAAGAGGATTTTTCAACAAATTGGATTGTATGCATTTTTTAGTAAATTCCGAGGGCACAACGAAGATGTGACCAAGGAATTTGCTCTCAATTTCGATGGAGCTTGTTGTAACATTCGGGGGTTTCTGCTTCCAGTTTCAGAAATGTCCATTGCTCTCGCTGCAGGCTTACCACAAATAGGGGAAAAATGGATTAAAGTTGGTCGTTTGAGAAACCCTGACTCTTGGAAACAGTTTGTGAAAGTGGCTAATTCTAGTATTTATTGGAAGAAGGGATCTAAACGCAACTATTTCACTGTTGAATGGGGTAATGTCATTTACTTTTTGCAGAAATATTTGACTTTTGAAGGACGATATAGCCTTATATTTCTTTATCATATTCGGATTCTCCTTCACATCAAAGGAGAAGAATTGATGAACATTCCATACTTTTTGTGGAAGAACCTGTCTAAAGTGGCTTGAGCTTGCCAAAAGCATCCTGATCAGCGACTCAGTAATAGCTTGTATCATCATGGATTAATTAAGTTGTTGATATCGTGGAGGAATTAAAAAATAGCAACCTAAGTGGGAACAATTTTTAGTGGAAAAGGGGTTTCAGGAGCAGATTAATGATGATCCTTAAGATTTTGTATCACCCCCCCAGCATTTCGGACATGATTTGATCCAGCACTAACATTTTCTAAACCAATTCAATCCTAACCATCTCCAAAGAGGCATAGAGATGATGAAGAGGTTAATAAAATTTCAAGTATAGTGAGAAGAAGATCTGCAAGGATAGAAGGCATTTCTGAACAAGGTATTGAAAAAGTTAGAATATCTGAAGATATGTTATCAACAATACCCCAACATCTAAGAACTTGTTATACATAGAGACAAAATTTAGAGTCAACACCCCGGCCAAAATTGGAAGCTACTCAGTTTCAAGACCAAGCTCAGAGGGAAGAAGACGAATCTAATCAAGTGGTAAGGCCTGATTCTCCTGGTTTAATTTCAAGTAAGTTACAGAAGAGGATTAATAAACTTAAGAAGCAAGTTCGTGAATTTCAAGTTTTGGATAGATATGTTAAAAATGAAAATGAAAAGTTAAAACAAAGGAGTAGACAATTACAGAGAAAGAATGATGTTCTTAAGAAAAGACTAAAATTTTTGAGAAGTCAAGCTCACCGATGGAGTTTGCAAAACAAAAGGTTGAGGAAACAAAATAAATTGCTTAGAGATAAATCAATACTAAAGGAATCAGTACCACTAGCTGAGGATAATACAAGTTTGGAATTATTGGTTACAATAGTTGTAGAAAACATTCTTCCTTCTTCCTCTAAAAGTTCTGAAGATAAAGAGAAAGTCATAGAAGTTCTCTATGAGTTTTTTAATCAAATTTTTGATGATGTTTGGACTAATACCCTGGATTTAGCATCAGCTGAAGTAAATATTGTTAAATGGACTGGAAGAAATGATGAATTATATTACTTGGGCCTTATTTATCAACAATGATATAAATTTGAAGTACAACGTATGCAGGAAACTTGGTTTTCTACTTACTTGGTTCAAGAACAAAATTGGAAGTCCAAGATACAGTATTTATGATAGCAATTAATGATTAAAGAAGAAGAAAAGAGGAAAATGTTTCAATTTGCTGAGCAAGACATTTCTTGTAGAAGTCCTACTAGAATTTATTCAATGTACCTGCATGAACAATGGGTAGGCCTTCAGATGATGAGATTGAATAATAACAAAAAGTTCATGTTAGGAAATGTTGATGAATTTGTGGATATTTATAATGACTCATCTACAAGGGAAAAGGATTTGTTGTGTGAACTTTATTAGTTTAAATTCTTTCTAGAACATGAATTGGAACGTAATCCCGATCCTATAGTAGGAGATATTCAGTTACGAGCCTTTTCATCTTTTATCCAGAATCAAATTAAATGGGAAATAGGGATGAAATTATTTTATAACTTGGAATTCCAGTTTGAACTTCATGTCAGAGGAGAGCATCCAGATCCTGAAGTAGCCTTTTCTAGTCACAGTGAATTCCTCATGGATCCTATGAGGGTGAAACAATTTAGAATGAATTAGAGATCATCGTTACATAGTTTTGAAGAACTTAGATCTTGTGGGACTTTGACCTCTTTGAAGGCCTCAGATACTTGTTGGAATTTGCTTCCTCCAATATTCAAACAACAAGACCCCATGGGATACCCCTTTTTCTAGGTTTCCTTTTCAAGAACAAGTTTTTATGTGAATTCTCTACGAATAAATGGTACTCAATGGCTTGGGTTAAGGTTCCATTTTCTTTTGCTCCGATGCAGCAAAAATGAGTACAGTGTTACTGGGAAGTGGTATGATTTTGCAGAGAACTCTTCATGGATGGAAGTGGATCGTCATTTAGGCTTTCGAGAAAGAAATTAAGTAAGTCACCAAACTTATAGTTCGACCAAGCTACCTCAGAATTTACTACGGGGGGAATAAGTTGCATAGGGACATGCAACAAACTTCCTTCTAGGGAATATGTTTGGTGCTTGAATTGTCTATGTTTTAACCCCTATTTTGACCATTTTTGTGTCCTCTGAAATGTCCTTTAACCTCCTGTATTGTTATTTACCTTTCTTTTGACATCAAAGATCAAGGCTCATTGTAACTTTTTTAATCACTTTTAAATCTATTATGCTTATTATGCTATAGAAATGTTCACACACAGATATAATTATTATGCTATAGAAATGTTCATTGTAACTTTGTAATCACATTTAAAAATCTATTATGTTTATTATGCTTATTTTGTTTATAAACATATTTGCACAAATCCAACATGATACCTGATTTTTCACACACATATATGTGTTCTATATTCTCCTTCTAAGAAAGTAGAACCCATAAAGATTCCAGCCTCCTAACCATCATTTTTCCATCCTCTCTCTCTCTCACCTCTAATGCTCAACGGAATGCACGATATACTTGGAAACATAACTTGTAGCTAAATAACAAACTTCCTACTATTGTAGAAATTTCTCCCTACGGATAGGTAGAAACTCTCTTAGGTTAAAGTAGACTTTAACTGACTTTAAATTAAGACAAAAAGATAACAAATGCTACCTTGAATTCCTAGATCTATTCAAACATCTCAAGATTATATTGCTGAAAGAAACGGAAGAGATCTAACTGACCTTCAATTCAATTGCTCGTCCTAGTGGTTGCTCCAATTTCCAAGTCCTCGCGAATGAACCTGTCAGAATGAAACCAAGATATAAGCATGTACGATCCTCTAGCAACTTGAAATATGAGTTAGGATCTAAATCTATAACAGATACAAATCATATGATTGAAATAAGATCAACATACATGATTTGGGAAACAAGAAAATTTATGTTTTATTACCAACTTGAAGTCACTTACAATGGTTTCTTGATGTCCAAGCCAATCCTCTAGCTCCAAGTGCTTCCTCTAGCTATCTCTACAGAAGTCTGAAGATCACAGGTTTGATACCCCAAAATTCCTCCCTTTGGCCCATGGAAAGATTCTCTCTTATAGCACATGAGAAGGTTAACCAATAAGAGAGAAGTGTGGATCTATGGAGGGTTTAGTGGATCAGGCCAGCTAAACAAAGAAGGAGTTAGGATCGAACCAAAGGTGGTAATCCCAACAAAATCTCCTTGAAGATTGAATCCCAAAGTCCAAGGAAAAAAGGCTAATTTCGGACTACCGCGCCCCTACGAATAAGCATAACGCGGTAGTAACACGCCCCAGAGAAGGAGCAAAGCGTGGTAGTGCTGACTACCGCGCCCCTGTAGATGTGCAGGGAGCGGTAGTGCTCACAAATAGGACTAAGTTGGGTTGGCAGATGGCAAAAAAAGGTTTTTCTTTCAGTGTTCAGTCAATGGTTTTCACTTTGGATGTTCAGATGATCTTTAAGGGAAACTGTCGTTTAGGTCGCTAGTGCAAGGATGCGACACTAATACATAATGTGTAATATTGAGGTATAACAGATGCCCCCTAAAGTGTGAGGTTAGAAGAGACTGATGGCCGAAAGACTTTACAAATATGGTTCGAAGATAGCATTGAGGGGAGCAACAAGGAGCTGAAACAGAAACAAAATATTAGATATACCACCGAGGTGGGCATCCCCATGCTCGAAAACAATTGACTCAAAGCATGGCTGCCAACCAATACATTACAGATCCATGAGTACTAAGATGATATAGACTGTAGACAAATCATGGCTACTATGAACAAGCGTATATCCATGAGACAATAATGGCACAGCCACGACCGATACATAAGTGGATCTGTGTGACAATACAAAGGAAATCTCCATTGCAACCTGGACATAATCAAAATACAAAAGGGTATCTAGGGTCTTCTACCTGATTGCAAACGATACTAATATATCCATGTGATTACAAGGTGTTGAAGTTGAACATGGTAGAAACCATTTGATTACCAGTCAATGATGTAAACCCTTAACAAATGCGAGGGAAATCACCAATGATGGCAATGATCCCCAAGGTATCTATAGTACATCTCAATGAAATGTGAATAAAGGAGTTGATGTCGAGCATTCGAGAGATCATTCAATCAAAGGTCAATGATGAAAACCTACTATCGAACATGAGGAAACCTTCTATTGAGGCATGCAGGTACCAAGGTACTAGTGGTTTGTAATATTCCTTTTTCAAATTTTTTTAAAATGCCCAATTTTCCACTTTTTTCCTTGGTTCGACCTTTGACTAGTTTGGATCTCTAGGTCCCAAATTTGCCCCAAATGATCCCAAATATTCTGAGAAGGTATATGAATGATATTAGAACATAAATATGTGTTTCAGGGATGCCTTTGGACCTTTAAAATACTTCTGCAAATCCTCTTTCAATTCTGATCAATGTAGGTAACTTTACTAGTGATTTTCCTTTGACTAGTATTGGCCTCTAGGTCTCAAATTGACTCCAAATGCCTTCAAATATTCAAGGAAGGTGTATGAATGATATTAGAACTTGAATATGATGTTTATGGATGACATATGTCCACAAAAATACCTCTGCAAACTCTCTTAATATTCTGGACCAATTATGCAATTTTACTAGTGATTTGGGGTTCAAATCCCCCTGGGGTAAGTACTGAAAATGGCTTCCCAAATGCCTCCAAACCCACTCAAATTTATGAACAGAGGTATGTAATGTGTTAATTATCTTATTAAAGTCTCATATGCACCATTAATGGATTATTACAAATGTTCTCACCCTCTCCCATTCAACTGCAAAAAATCCCCAATTCAACCCTTGGGGAAATGGCACTATTTCACCTCCCAATAGAACTAAATTGAGTAAAAATGCTTCAAATGCTCAAGTACAGTACATGAAACTTGTAGAAGACATCCATGGCAGTATATTGATCACAAATATATCAGAGAATCATCCATTCATTCGAAATCATCATCAATACATTGGTTCACAACAAGGTAGTGGGGAAATGGCATTGTTCTTCCATTAAAAATGAGATTTATACATTTCTACTTGGAATTTCGACCTGAAACTTTTTGGAGATGAATAACAGAGTATTTAATTCATATTAAAAAAGAAATGGGGCATTAAAAGCTTCCCCAAAGAGTACAATAGCTCACCAAAAACGCCCTCCCTCAAGGATCAAGAATATGCCATCAAAACTGGAAATGGTTGAAGGAGTGAGCTGCAATAGAAGAAACCATGAGCTTCCATGTAGCTTACACCTGCAAATAAAGACTCCATTAAACCTCCAAATGAAAGGTCTGAATGGCCTTTCCAATTACCAACTTGGATGGGAATCTTTCACCCTCGAAATTGGCTAAGGCAAGAAACTAGTCATCCACTAGCTCTCCCTCTTCACAAATGCAATTGCAAATTCTACAAATGATCAAAAGCTGGTTTCATTCTTTGTTATTTAAATTTATAAACTTCTAATGTCCTCCATGGGTCGAATTCCTTCCAAGAGACTCATGCCAACTCAAGTTGGGAAGAGATTCCAAAGAACGCCACTTGTACAACAATTCCTAGTCTCCCACTTCCACCAAATCACATGTGGAAGCATCTTAGCTTCCCTAACACCCTTGAGCGCCCTCTTGGAGTCTATTTTTAGCCCTGACATGTCATATATGTCATATGTCAGCCTTCAGGTCTGATTTGTGTCATAGGTGTCATAGCATCTTCATCATTGTTGTCATAGAGCTAGGGAATCTAGCCCAAGTGTCTCACTAGCTCCAAATTGCCTCTTCCTCTTCCATGGGAGTTAATCTTCCTCTATATTTTGACCTTGGATGAGTCATGCAATGAATAATACCTTTTGGAATCCCCCAAGTATGTTACCATTCACCTTGAATTCGAATTGGTGAGAGAATGATGCCAAGTGTAGTGGGGAAATCTAGCCATATGTGGGTCCCACTTCCTCCATGTGTCTTCATGATGAAATGCCACTTTGATTTTCACTTGTATATATTTATTTGTCTCCTTTATTAAATATTTATGCCATTCTAATGTTCAAACATCATTTATTATCCCCATTATTCCAAATCCCAAAGCTTCCACCCCAAACCTAGGAAACTAGTAATTTTCCTCCTTGGCAATTATTTGACCTTTAGCATCAATTTGACAAACTCTAATGAATAGGGCCAATGTTATTAGGCCATTTTGACCCAATACCAAATTTGGGACATGACATGGTTGACTCCTAAGTCGAATTCCTATATAGTGATTTGGTGTCGACAGGAAAAGACTCGTCAAAGGTGGGCCATAATGATTCCCACATCATCGACATGAAATCAGAACGAGAGATAGTGTGGACCGATGAAACAATAGAATATGTATTGACACAAAGGGAAGGTTTGACATGAAGTGTAGGTGGACTCAAGGTAATAACCCTTTGAACATATAATGGCATGAAACAGAGCTTGGCAGCAAGGACTGCTTGAACCGACAAAACCACAGGAAGTGTGAACTCATAGAAATAATGAGGATGCATGATCACAATGATGACACTATCAGCAAGAATGAATACCCAAAACAGACAAGGTGAGGATGCATGCCATGTTCAAAGGTGACAACTCACAAGCTGCCAACAAGGTAAACTTGACTCATTTTCCCATTTTCCCCCGACATGATGGACGAGTACCTCTTTTTTTTTTTACGAGCTTGAGGAGGATAACAGATGCTCAATATAGCTCATCTCATAGATGAGTCCGATCTCACATGTTTTACGAAATTGAGAAAGGAGAGGTTCCACCCAAAGTGGGCCCTTCGATTTTGAATTTTAACGAGTCCAAGTAAGGAAAACTCGGTCGTCATTTCATGTTTAGAGAGTTTGAAAAGAACTAAAGAAGACTCCAATGGTCATTTTTCGTAAAGTTAGCCTCATCGCCCGAAAAAGGGTAAAACAACACGGAAGAGGACTCTTCCAGTCATGATTGGCTGGAGTATTCTTTTTTCGTAAGTAGTGCCCCCTAGTCTGAAAAAGGGGTAAACTATCACCAAGGAGATGATCATTCAAATCCTTTTACAAGCATGAACGAATCAATTTTGCTTGGCCATTTTTTCCTATTTTAGGAGTTTGAAAAGAGCTTAAAGAGGACTCCATGTACAACTTTGTCATGGTTGATGACCGAGTACGATAAAGGAAAAGTAAACTCGGCACAGTTCCTTTTCCGTAAATAGTCTAGTGAGGTCGGATAAAGTGATAAACCTATACTCGTTAGACACACCTTTTTACTCAAATTTTTAACGAGCACAACAATGGTATCAAAAGCACTTGGAATCTTTTTCATGTTTGGATCCAGAGCACGAAAAAGGAAAAAGCAAGCTCAAACCACTTTTCATGTTTTTAACCAGAGCACAAAAAAGTGAAAAGTAAGCTCAAACACCATCTTACTATTTTAACGAGCTCAAAGATAGGTTGGAAGAATGCTCATGATGTCTGCTTCATTTTTTAACGAGCTTGTAACAAAAAATGAACTATGCTCAGAATAATTTTCATGGTTTAATGAGCTCGAAACCTAAAAAGGAAAGTATGCTCAAAAATGTTCCCAATGGTGAACTTCTTCCCGTCATGAAATCCAAAGGTTGGTATATGCCCCCCAACATGATTGCTAGAAGTAAGTGACTTATCTCCAATGTGGTGTGGAGAGGCGATCAAGCTGACTTCAACGTAACTTCCAGAGGTTGAAGACATGCCACCAAGCTTCATTTCATTCGCCTAAGGTATAGGCGAGTGAAAAGAAGGTTCAGGTACTAAGTCTACGAGGAGACTCGACTCAAAGGGAAAGGATATGTTTCATTTTTTAACGAGTTTGACACGGGAATAGAACTCTGCTCAAACTACTGGTTTCATATTTTTAACAAGCTTGAATCCAAAGGTAAACTTTGCTCAAGGTTAAGGCCCATTGATGGGTTCCTTCCCAACATGATGACCAGAGGTTGGTAAATGCCCCCAGCACGATTGCTAACGGTGAAACATGCCCCCCAAGCTTCGTTTTGTCTGACTACTCTTATTCCTTACCCAAAAATCCTGGCTACTAATCCGAATGTGTTCACCAGGGGGGCTAGGGAGAACCAGGACCAAGTGACCCAAGTAGATGAAATGAAGGTTCAAATCCTAACTCTAGCGAGAGACTCAAACAAATGGAAGGGAGATCTATTTCATTTTTACACAAGCTTGAAATAGATAATAACAATGCTTGAAAGGGTCCTTTTTATTTTTTAATGAGCTTAAAATAGAAAGAAATTATGCTCAAAGGTAGTTTCATTTTTACGCAAGCTTGAAACCGAACGTAAACTATGCTTGGGATTGGTTTCATTTTTACACAAGCTTAAAACCAAAAGTAAACTGTGCTTGAGGGTTGGTTTCATTTTTTAATGAGTTTGAAACAAAGAATAAACTATGCTCGTAGGAACCTATTTCATTTTTTAACGAGCTTGACATAGAAATTTCTCCCTACGAATAGGTAGAAACTCTCTTAGGTTAAAGTAGACTTTAACTGATTCTAAACTAAGAAAAAAAGATAACAAATGCTACCTTGAATTCCTAGATCTAAACAAACATCTCAAGATTATATTGCTGAAAGAAATGGAAGAGATCTAACTGACCTTCGATTCAATTGCTCGTCCTAGTGGTTGCTCCAATCTCCAAGTCCTCGTGAATGAACCTGTCAGAATGAAACCAAGATACAAGCATGTATGATCCTCTAACAACTTGAATATGAGTTAGGATCTAAATCTATAACATATACAAATCATATGATTGAAACAAAATCAACATACATGATTTGGGAAACAAGACAAGTTATGTTTTATTACCAACTTGAAGTCACTTACAATGGTTGCTTGATGTCCAAGACAATCCTCCAGCTCCAAGTGCTTCCTCTAGCTATCTCTGTAGAAGTCTAAAGATCATAGGTTTGATACCCCAAAAGTCCTCTCTTTGTCCCATGGAAAGCTTCTCTCTTATAGCACATGGGAAGCTTAACCAATAAGAGAGAAGTGTAGATCTATGGAGGTTTTATTGGATCAGGCCAACTAAACAAAGAAGGAGTTAGGATCGAACCAAAGGTGGTAATCCCAACAAAATCTCCTCGAAGATTGAATCCCAAAGTCCAAGGAAAAAAGGCTAATTTCAGACTACCGCGCCCTTACCACTGAGCAAAACACTGTAGTACCACACCCCAGAGAAGGAGCAAAGCGAAGTCGTGCTGAATACCGTGCCCCTGTAGATGTGCAGGGATCGGTAGTGCTCACAAACAGGGCTAAGTTGGGTTGGCAGATGGCAGAAAAAGGTTTTGCTTTCAGTGTTCAGTCAATGGTTTTCACTATGGATGTTCAGATGATCTTTAAGGGAAACTGTCGTTTAGGTCGCTAGTGCAAGGATGCGACACTAAGACATAATGTGTAATATTGAGGTATAACACCTACATTTATGCAATTAACTCCTAAAGTTCTTGTAATTGTAATTGTCATTATTATGTTAAAATTTATTTTCATACTTAAGACTGTTTAATAATGTATATCTACAGGCTTGGCCTAATCCTATAAGTTGAGTTGTTGTTTATAATTACATATGCACAAATGAAATCGGACACATGGGTCTTATTTGGAATCGTTTCACCTAGCCCATCCTCCTATTGGTTGCTCCGAGTTCATTCTGATGTAGATTGTCCTTGAGCAAGCTTGAACTCAAGCAGCCTATTGTCAATACTTTTGTATATCCACAAGCTAATTCTTCATTGTTTATGGAATTACTAGAACATTCCCAAATAGCTTCAAAGCCTTCAAATCTTCCTTTGAACAGTTCTCAAATATATTCACAAATTATTGTGCCAAAAAACATGCTTCAGGCAATTCTTCAATTCTTCTCTTAGGTTTGTAGAGTTCCTATAGAGATCATCCCCCCATTCTCATAACTCTCTAGACTGCTTACTTTCATCAGCTGTAGGTTAGTCTTTCCTTTTCCTTAGTTCCGAGATAGATTTTCTCCTCAGGACATTTAAAATGTGTCTTCTCGATGATTGATACAACAAACTAAGTCATACAATCAGATACCATCAGCAGGTGAAGATATTTATGTCAATCATATCCAAGGCTAGAGGAAGTCATTTACAACAAACATCTAGTAAATTCATAAAAGGTAATCCTATGTCAATTTTCCAAACATCAACTTGTTGATTGACTTAATTTGCTATCCATACTCCCCCTATCAATCAGATCATCATCATCAAACTCCTTTTCAAATCAGGTTGAGTAATATTCTCTTCAAAGTATACTTCTGCAACTGTTTTAAGCATTTCGGGCTCCCCTTATCAACATGCATCTTCCTTGAGTCACATAGGGCCAAATTGTATTACTTCATACTTTACAAACTTCATCCCTTCCTGTTTTCCTTTTGTTAATGTTAGCAATCCAATCCTAGGACCTGTTTCTTAGCGACCACCATATACCTTTGAGTCCATCCTCCAACAATGAACTCAAGGTGTACCTAAGGTATTTGAGAGACCTTAAGCTTGGCTTGCCATATGAAATCCATCTTCTTTGCACAAATATACTTCATTCTTGTGATGCTCGCAAGGGCCTATCTTCATTTCCTCATATGCCCGCAGTTCGTCCTTTTCCAGATGCCTGTAAGGGCTCCTCATAGATCCCATAAAATGCCCACAAGGGGCTCCACAAAATTCCCACAGAGGCCTTATGCAATGCCCGTAAGGGGCTTCAAATGCCCGCAGAGGCTTTATATAATGCCCACAAGGGGATTCAAATGCCCGCAGAGGCTTTATACAATGCCCGCAATGGGCTTCAAATGCCCGCAAAGGCCTTATACAATGCCCGCAAGGGGCTTCAAATGCCCACAAATGAACCATTAGAAATGCCCGCAGCCTGCTTTCATAAATGCCCGCAGAGGCTTACTTCAAACATGCCCACAGCTCCAGGATATGCCCACACAACCCTTAAAATATGCCCACATGGGAAGTTTGAAAATCCCACAATGAGGGATTCAAGAATGCCCACAAGGGCTCTTGAATGCCCTTAAATTATGCCCGCAGGCTCCTCTTAAATATGCCCATAGGGGCACTTTGAAATGCCCGCAGGTCCCTTATAAAATGCTCATTGTCATGCCCGCAAAGTGTCCTTAGTCATGATTTCTTGTCATCATCAACTTCATGCTTGCCAAGTCCTCAATCTTTGTCATTTTCCAAGTCATCAACTTCATGCTTGTTTGACCTTTGCCATGTCATGTTCTTTGATGTCTTTGTCTTGTCCTTCATTTTCTAGTCAAGTCTTTATCATCAATCCTCCATGTCACCTTTTCCATGTCTTTGTCCTCCATCTTGTTTTCCATGCTTGTCCATGCTTGTCATACTTTGTCCTTTACCATGCTATGTCCTTGTTCTTTGTCCTCTGCCATGTCTTGTCATTTTCCATTGTCATTCACCTTTGTCATTAATGCGGTGTCATCAATGACAACCTTGCTTATCACGGATTTATTGCATATTGGTCGCAGAACAAAGAAATCACTTTTTCTGCCTAGAGTAGAGGATATGTCGATTCTTTGAATCTTGACAGATCTCTCTCTAACCTCTAATGCTCAAAGGCATGCACGATATACTTGGAAACATAACTTGTAGCTAAATAACAAACTCCCTACATTTATGGAACTAACTCCTAAAGTTCTTGTAATTGTAATTGTCATTGTTATGTTAAAATTTATTTTCATACTTAAGACAGTTTAATAACGTATATCTACAGGCTTGGCCTAAGCTTGTAAGTTGAGTTGTTGTTTATAATTACATATGCACAAATGGAAATTAGACACATGGGTCTTATTTGGAATCGTGTCACCTAGCCCATCCTCCTGTTGGTTGCTCCGAGTTCATTCTGATGTAGATTGTCCTTGAGCAAGCTTGAACTCAAGAAGCCTATTGTCAATACTTTTGTATATCCACATGCTTAATATGCCCGCAAGAGGTCTAAGGAGAATTCAAATAGATCTATTTGGGTGTTGTTGTAGGTGTGTTATGTGTCTTGGGGATGACCAAATAGATGAAAAGCTACAACAACTAATTGTCTATGGGCCTACCTTTCACTTGGAGTACATTGACAAGTTCCTTGCAAACAATAACACATGTCCACTTTGTCTCATTACCTCTATACCCTTGAACACATAAAATTATCTCATTACAACTGTTACTCACAAAAACTACAACTAGAGTATAGCAAGACATTAGACAACGGAGTATGAACTTGTTCTAGTAGGAATACAAAATTTCATTGACATTCTTTTCAATCTTTTATCAATTCAATGTCATTGCTTTTCCAAAGTATAAAACTGTTAATTGCATCCGCTAAATACTTGCATTGATTACTTCTATTCTTAAGCTTGATTTCATAATCAGGATCAACTAGAATTGATTGTGGGCACACAAGATAATATCCTTCGCCTAATGATTCCCCATTAGGCATGACAAAGTTTGGTTCAATTCTTTTTATGTAACCCTTTGCAAATTTCAATTGACCATTAAAATATGCCAGTAAACATTTTTTTCCATTCAATCCCGCATCTGAAGATGGTAATTGTGGTTGAACCTGCCAATAAACAAATTCCTATGAGATTCCTCGGAATAAGAAGGGAATATTAAACATAAAACTAAAGAGGCTTAGAACTTACCTATTGTATTGATTTTCCAATTGGGTCACGATTATGTTCTGCCGAAGTCAATGGAGTTTGTTTTGTCAAAGCATGATTAAGAATCAGAGAAGCCTTTTAGTAAATAAATATTTGTAATATATAGTGAAGTAATGATTATAACATTGCACTAAATATTAAATAGTTTCAAAACTCACCGTTGACTTTGGAGTATGAAATGTATTAGATGGTCAGGAGCCATTGTATTTTTTTCCAATGAACCTTGACTAGGATGATTCTGGAGACTCTCCTAAAAAATAAATACTTGTGAGCGATTTTCAAAGAATGGAAAATAAAAATGGAAAAAATAAGAGTTGGTTTAAGAAACTACATGGATTGGGGTGACTATATTAAGAGGTGACAGTTGTGGAGGTCCTTGATTTGATTCAACATATGACATGGCAATATTACTCTGCCAATATAAAAGTTTGCATGAGATATCATGAAATCAGAAGATAAAGGGTTAGGATGCAAAAACAATAATTCATATATTACACACCCTACAACAATACAATCATATTCATGTTAGCATTATGATTTTGAAATCCAAAACTTCAAAGATGGCCTACATAAAAAATTAAAGTCTCACATGCAATCCTTACATTGTTGGATTTTGGAACAACTCTACCACTTTCTTTCCCCACCTCCATGGCAAGTTTGCATTCCATTAATTCTTCAACATCTTCTTTCAATATTTCGAGTTCCTTGTATTTTTCTCTTAATTTATCTTCAGTATTATGCAATTACTTCTTGTAGGAATGCTCTTTTCCAAATAATATAGTTAGAGTGACTCTGAATCCAACCCCACGTACATGAACCCTCCTCTCAGGCCCCAAAACTATAGCAAGGGAATCTTGCTTTGTAGCATATGTAGGAGACACTGAATCATTTTGTGCTGATTCAATTTGATTCTAGAAATGTCAACATTTCAACAAACTCATATAAGAAACATCATTAACTCTAAAAAAAAGCATAAATGATACAAGAATAGGTTCAGAACTTACTATTTTCTCCGCAATGAATGATGACATTGGAGTGCCATCCTTCCTTTTATGTCATTTCATCCACACATCAACCCTAGTTATAGGCTTATCATTTGGACCATGAGATTGATTCTAGTATCAACAAATACAACAATCTAGTTAACTATATTTAAAGTTGTTAATTGTGAACAAATAATAGAATTTGTTACAACTTACAAGGTCATCTTCAACCCTAAAGTAACCTCTATGGCCAGAAGTGTGGGCAGGGATAAATTTAAGGACCCGTACTTATTTAAAAGCGTATAAACCTTGGCAAATCTTACCAATTCTTAAGATGTCAACTATAAAATATTTGGCGATATTTTTCTAAAATTATTTCAATTTCTAAGGATTTTATATAGTTTATATAATAATTTGGCGATTTTTAGAGTGAAAAAAGTTTACCCCATCAAAATTGGGCGAAATGGGGCATCAAAAAATGACAATTTGCGAATCGTTTTTTGGAAAAAAACATGGAAAAATAGCCCATGGGCTAAATTTCGCCCCTAAAATTATCCTTGAGTGTGGGTATCTTGTTCTAATGCCCTATTTTCCTTATTTGATTTTGACTTCTACTGGCTACTAACTTCTCGTGGATTCCAATCACCTAGAGCCCCGACCATAACCTTTGCACTATGCATCAAATAAGCATAGTGAGAATATTCCTTATAAAGACATATAAACGTAACTGTGTTGCCAACGTGGGATAAATCCCAATATGAAAAATCAATCTACACTGTCGATTATTTGATCCAACGATCCTTGAGTCTCCTGCCTGTAATTCTGCTTCTAAATTCATATACTTGTTGTCCAGACCCTCGTCGCTCTCCTCCTAAAGCCTTTTAATATGATCATAAGTGAAGGAATAAACCTTGGCTCCATAAGAAATCACTGCATATTTGACATATTTTGACACAATTTCTCCATATTTATAAGATCTGCAATGGCGGTGGAGGAAAAATTGTTATAGAAAAACAAAGCAACTTTCTTGCCCACAAGATCAGATACCGGGACCTGGTCACCTGTATTGTTTGATCACAAAGTTACGCTCATCAGAAACTAAGAGTGACTCCAGGGTTTGCAATTCTGAGGACTTGCACTACGGTGTAGCTTCTTATAATCGGATTGCAAGTCATGATCACGATCTCTGCTATCTTCCCTTGCAAACAGGTGCCAAAGAGAAGATACATGTGATAATAATAGAGCTCCAAGAGTTCCATCAAAATCTTGACACACATCCCTCGAGTAACAATGAAGCGGTCTAAATTCTTCCAGTATAAATAAATCTGGCAAGAGATTCTTAACAATGTTAAAGCTTTAAAGGATTTAATCCTAATGCTACACGCAAGCAATTGGCTTCTGCAATTTTTGGGTCAGGATGGTCTGTTCCATCAGCTACTTGATTAATTTCAAGTTGCTCAAACTCCAATGCTTGTTTCCTTTGTTATGCTTCTTCCTCACCAATGGACTAAGTGGAGTAGAAGCAGAACAGAGGACACAATGGACTAAGTTGATCCACCAATGGACTTTCATAACCCCAATATATTTGTCATCTTCCTTATCATCAAGTCATTAAAAGCTTCTTTCCATCAATGCCAATCCTGTATAACTGCCATATTGCCAATAGGGGCGTCTCAAGACATGGGAAAATATTTTAAAAAAGGGATGGATTGGTCCTAGCAGATGTTGTTTGTGAATGCAGAATGATGAAACCATAAAACATCTTCTTGTGGACTACAAATTCATGAAAGGTGTTTGGAAATTATGCTGCACAGCTCTAAATATTGAGCAGATGTGGGGTTCTGAGAATTTTGATATAAATTTGGTTAACTAGTTTAGAATCTATAAATATCACCATTTAATCCCTATTTAGATTCCAATAATTTTCCTTGAATAAATTCTGTGATTTTTGCTAACTAGATATTGGAGAGATTGACTCAGTTGTTTAGAAGACGTCTGTAACTTTTGGAAAGAGAGAATCTGCATTTTTTGTTTGGATTTGTGAGTAAGTGGATTTCTAGTAACGATACATCTGGAAAATTCTGGTAACCCTATTCTAAGCTAACCCGTGGACAAAACTACTGCAATTTCTTTAACTACTGAATTCCTGTAGCACGTATCTTTCCAGGGCTCTGAAATTTTACACATGAAATATTGTAGTACA
Organism: Larix kaempferi; assembly: GCA_027924585.1. Classification (NCBI taxonomy): domain Eukaryota; kingdom Viridiplantae; phylum Streptophyta; class Pinopsida; order Pinales; family Pinaceae; genus Larix; species Larix kaempferi. The sequence continues at coordinate 1,261,828 of BSBM01001430.1, read as the reverse complement.
GTTATGGTGAGATTTTATTTTATTCCATTTTGAATGAATATTAAGAGGTGTTTATGGCAAGAATGTTGTTGACTCAAACCCAGTCGGCACAGGTTCCACTCACTGTCGACATCCAACCCACCACGATCTCCCTAAGCACCGGCCCAGACAGGTTTTACCCCATCCAAAAACACTTGTGAAGCAGATGAGCTCTCACCCAAGATGTTTAAGGGAGAGTCGATGGAACCATGTTTCCGTCGAATGAAGGATGATGTTTGCGCAAACAATCACTTAAAATTATTGCGACATTCAAAAATAGATATATGCATTTAAGTTCGACATCATTGTATCCATAGCATCATTCAACAGAAGCATTCACCACAGCACGTATAATAGTAAATCATTAATTGCAGTAAGACAACATAGCATTATTCATCTATCGCAACAGGCATTACCATAAGTGAACAAAAGATACACAGGGATTTCACAAAACAACTCTATCATGTCATATTAACTCAGCAAAACCCAGATACAATATCTCCGCAAAACACAGATCTTGCAGATAACAATTATAGATGCATGCCAAGATCAGATCTCGCTTTCACGTTCTTCTTAGGTACCTCAACACATATGACTCTATGACTATAAATAGGCTTCCACCTTTAAATTGCTTCTCCACTTACTAACAACTTCCTAACTGATGCTTTGAACAAATGACCCAAAATCTAATTGACACGGTACAAATGACCCAAAAAACCGCATACTGCAGTACAATTAACCCAAAATTACATAAAATACTATTCAAATGACCCAAAACCCGCATGCTGCGGTCCAACCAACTCAAAAATACATAAAATATTCTCCTTTGCGCCCAGATTTCCGCCTTCTATGATATCTTCTAACTTGTTGCAGCATCCGCGATGCTGACTTACCATACCGCCTGCCAACAGGCCCCCAACAATCTTGTGGCTCTCCCTCAAGCCATGTCAGGTGGACATGGCGTACTCACTGGTCTTGACTCGGAAATGTTCGTACTACTGCCGGATTTTGTTGACCTGCTGCATGACTGTTGCAGCATTTTCCTTACTGTTATCAAGGTCCATTGCCAGAGGGTGGCCACATAAGTGTTTGTCAACTCTCTACTTCATCCTACCCTCCTCAATGTCACGATCAATTTTATCATCCATTGGTGTCCTTGTCAATTCCTGGTCTGATTCATGGTGACTCTACTGGTCCTGTGCCGATAGCCAATCATTTAGGCCTTTCGCTGGTTCTCCAGCCTCAATCTCTTCCAACCCCATGGGTTCGCGCCATTCTGGCGGCTAATCATTCACAATAAAATCCAGCGCTTATGTCCTCACCTTGTAAGGGGTCAACAACCACTGCTTAACTAGGTCACGTATGGCTTGCACATAAATGGCGTGCAGCTAAATAACGAACACCATAATCAGCTTAAACTTTGTCGTGGTTTCCTCAGATAATCGAGGCACCTGTACTACTGCATCATAGAGCATCTCCCAATAAATCCAGAACTGCAATGTGCAATCCTGGAGTCGTTCTTGCTCATGTACCCACCACAAGTTTTGATATCGCGCACCCCGACGCTCTTTCGTGGCTACAACCTCCATACCTTGGTAAGCGCTGGGCTCCTTCCAGGAAACAAGTGCGATCAAAATTAACATCCAGCTATACGTGAAGGAGCCCTTCCCAACTTGGACAATGACGGCATCCTCCACCAACGGGTTCAGCAAAAATAAGGACCAATTCATCTAAACGCCTGCCACACATTGCTCTGCACATGCCACGACCCCCGAATTGCACTGATTAAGTCGACCGCCCGGACCACTTTGCAGGATAATATATTAGATCCAGTGAGAACCTCCTTATCGTTGATACTGCTAGTGCAATAACCACGACTATCCCGCTCCAAGCCATAGCACTTAACCAACTGCACCACCCTCTTTTTCTCATTCTCCTTCCCTCAGAAGTATTGTGACGAATCTACCCCATCTTTGGGCGACCCGGTAATGCTCGCAATCATGTCAACAATGACTGAAATCTCTGTGTCCAACCACAATGAACTGTCGTGGAAGCAAACTAGCAGCTGCTTCACGCAAGCATTAACCTCCGTTAATCGCTCGAAATGCGGCATGTTAATGAGCCCCAACAATCCGGCCTGGTTCAAACTCTGTGCTCAGTCTTGTGGAATCGACATCGTAGTGAGTTGCGACCCTAGCACATAGGGGTCTGATGTAATTTCTGGATAGGCCACCATATCGTGATCATCATACTTCAGGCGCATCAATGCCACCATGATATCAACAGAGCACTCCATTCCAGTAGGGAGCGCTGGCATCCTCAATGGGTACCTCTTATTTTTTTTCACCTTGTGAGCTAGGGCACCCAGCCGACTAGGGGGGACATACCTAGGGATGTCGACAACAAACAATGCCTCCCATGCAGCAGACTCATTAATTCTTCGACTAGACTGTCCCACCTGCACTTGAACCTCTTCCGCCACCGCAGTGGATGACCTGAGCTGCCGCTTTCTCTACGGGGACTCAGAATGCTAACCTCCCAGACACTTCTTGCCGATAACTGACGCTCCAACTGGCATGTTGGCAACTTCCTCCTCAAGGTCTACTTCCTCCTCAACAACAACAAGAATGAGGGGAGACTCTACTTCACTGGATATTTCAACTGTCTCCAGCTCTCCTCGCATACCCAACTCAACTTGTCAAACTCCAAGGGATGGTGCAACGCCACTCACAATCCTAGCTCAATGCATAGCAATCGTACTATGCAAGTTCAAATGAACCTTTCCCAACTCACAAATTGTCTCAACAATCAGCAACGACACTCTGCAACTCTGCACAATCTTGCACACTTAGCAACTGAATTCTCTCGGTGCCTTTCGACCAACTTCAACCCGTTCTCATAGCATCCAACTCAATCCTTCATAATCATTACTAAATCCTGCATTAACTCAGCCTAAATTCTGTATTAATGACCCAAATCCACCATAGATCTTGTGAGCCGATCGACCAGATCCATCATTAATGCCCATCATTCCTGAAAGTTTCATTAATTAACTGCCTATCACTTCCTACATTTATTACTGATTTGAATCTGTTGTAGACTGCTTCTAACTCATAGAACACGATTCCCTGCTTGCGTGTTCCTGTGCCTTTCAGTGCGGCATTTTTTTTTTTTTCCTGATGCGACTCAGGCATCGCACTATTCCAAGCCTGACCTGTAGGGCTTCAACCTGCTACCATTAATCAGTTTTGGGAGCATCGCTCCATCCAACTGCTGCAACTATACTGCGCCTCTTGAAGTGATGCTACTGATGCGATATGGACCAAGCCAATGCATCTGCAAATTTCTTAGGTGTTTCATAAACTTGCTGTCATACAACAACACCAAGTCATTCTTTTGAAAATATTTGTTTTTTATGAGGTGATCATGGCAAGCCTTCTAGCGATCCTTCTCCACCCCCTGGTGGAATCCTGTAATAAAGCGATCTTCCTCCAGCTATACTAACTGCGCTAGACGTTCTTCTAATGCTATTGCAGCATCCATACTTGTCGATGTTGCAATGTGCAGAATCAGAATGATGTACTACATTGGCATAATCACTTCTTGTCCATATACCAAGTTGAATGGTGTCTGTTTGGTCAACCTTTTACACATGGTGTGATACGCCCATAAGACTGCCAGGATTTTCAGATCCCAGTCATCGCAGTTCGCATTGCACACCTTTGTCAGTGCATGTTCCAATATTTTGTTGAAAGCTTCCACCATGCCATTTGCATGTGGATGATATGGCATACTCTTTTTATGTTGTATCTGCAGTTCCTCTGTCAATGCACTGATGGTGCGATTGAGAAAGTGGCTGCCTTGATCACTCAACAATATTTTCGAGCAACCGAAGCGAGTGACACTGTTGTCAAACAAAAACCATGCAGTTGTGGCTGCGGAACAATCAACGACTGGTGTAGCCTCCACCCATTTTGTCAAATAATTTGTCGTTGTGATGATGTATCTTGCACCAGTGCACTTCCCAGGTGGGCTGATTGGTCCCATGAAATCCACTATACATTTTTCAAATGGCTGCAGTGTCAGTTGAGGTACCAACGACATCTCATCCCTCCTAGATGGCTTCCTGGTTCTCTGACAAACATCGTAGGACCGCGCATATTCTGTCGAATCGGTGTGCAGCATAGGCCACTAGAGAGCCACCTGAAACACCTTTCTAGCAGTCTCCCGACTGCGATACTTCCCCCTAGCCACTCCTGCATGTTCTTCTGATAAGATCTTCCCTTGCTCATGAGGTAACACGCATTATCGCAATATCTCATCTAAGCCCAAGTTGTATAATTCACCTACGATTAGCTAGAAATCTGCATCCTTGACCACCAACTGCTTCTTTTGAATCATGGTGAATTCCTCTGGTGCAGTACCTGTCGCTAGAAACTGAATGATTTCTTCAAAATAGCCATCATCTACTTCAACCTTAAATAGTTGCGCATCAAGCAGCCCGTCTTCAATGTTAGTTGGCTCCTCTCCTGTCTCAATCCACGATAGATGATCAGGGCCAGCATTCAACCACCTTAGCTTCACAATTATTTCAAAATCGAACTCCTGAAAAAGAAGTAGCTAGCGACATATTCCCCCCCCCTAACACAGGCTTATTGACCAGGTACTTCAATGCAGAGTGGTCTATAAAAATCTTAAAATGTCCTCCCAATAAGTAGTGTTAGAACTTCTACAGCGCATAGACCATTGCTAGGTCTTCCCTCTTGGTAGTGGGGTAATTCCTTTCGATCGATGACAACTTCCGGCTTACGAAAGCAATGGGGTGATCGAGATCCCCCTCTCATGGCTGGGCAAGCACCACTCCCAGCGCGATCGATGAGGCATCGATGTGAACATGGAATTCCTTACTCTAGTTTGGAAATACAAGTATTGGTGCCGAATCCATCTTCACCTTCAGCATCTAAAAGCTATCTTGACATTCAGGGCTCCATTGAAATACCACATCTTTCTTCAATAGCTTCTCCATAGGGATGGTGATCGCTGCATATCCCCTGATGAACTTGTGATAATACCCAGTATGGTCCAACGTCGCTCTCAACTGCTTAACGTTAGTCAGCGGTGTTAAGCTCAAAATGAGCGCAATATTTGCTGGATCGACTAGCAACCCTTGTTTGCACACAATGTGACCCAGCAATATCCCAAACGGTGCACAAAAAATGCACTTCTTCAAATTCAATGATATCTGATGTTGTTGACAGCGGTCCAGCATCAACCGCAGATTGTCCAGATGATCACGGATCAAACCATAGACTCTCCAATCATCCATGTACACCTGCAAAAACTTCTGAATGAAATCGTGAAATGTGGCAACAACAACCCGCGAGAATATCGCAGGTGCGTTCTTCAACCCAAACGGCATCACAGTATAGTGAAAACAACCCCATTCTGTCACAAAAGTCATCTTGTGGCGGTCTTCTTTTGCAATGCAAATTTGATGATAGCCTGAGAACCCATCCAAGAAAGAATACATCTCCTGGCCACACACACCTTCAAGTACTTCATCAGTAAACAGGGTCGAAAAGGGATCATGCAAGCAGGCATCATTCAACTTCCACAAATCGACACAAATGTGCACCTTGCCAGTCTTCTTGTCCTGAACCACCATAGGACTGATCCATTCTGACTCTTCAACTGGTTCAATGATACCAGCATCCAACATGCGATCAAGTTCTACCTTGAACCTCTCCTTATGTCGCGGATTCATCCGGTATGGTCGCTGCCTAATCGGTTTAGCATCTAGTTTCAAGGGGATCTTCATCTCCCCTAGATCACCCAAAATACCTTTCATCTCAGAAAACTTCATAGGAAAGAAGTCTTGGAATTCATGCAACAAGTCAGTGACCTTTCCCATCATCTCATCATCCCAATAATCTCCAACATTCACGAGCTTGGGAGTGGCCTCCGTCCAAATATTGATCTTACGGATCTTCAAGGGCTGGCTAATCGGATCACCTAGTGCATCAGGTGCTACCACATCACGACTCCCTTCAGACTCAGGAATATTGACATTCCGCGGATCATCACCGTCTTCGGGCTCACCGGTGATATTGTAACATTACATCATGGATTGCATCTAGAAATGCACATGCAGATTTGTGGGATATGATACCGGAACAACCTTCAGAACCACATTGCGGATGAACTGCAATGCATTATCTACATTAGGGTTGGCATCCACGAAGATGAACATATGAGTGAAGCATACTGTCAACTCCACCCAATTGGTAATTTATCCTCGCAACTCAGCAGTAGTATACCATGATTGCGGCATCTCGTATAAAGTATGGATAAATTCATGGACCCACTCATCTCAGGGTCGCGATTCCCACAATGTCTAACACTCCCTCAAATGACTTCCAAGGTTATTTCGACCATCACATTTCCCTGTGTGGTAAACCTCGGTATCGCCGAATCAAACCGTCATCAATATCCTGCATTGCGACCATCCACTAATTGATTTTTTGTGTGTCGCCCACCAGCGTGCTGGAGCATCCTTCAGTTCTTCTTCTAATGCCAGCAGTCGCTGGGGTTCTGAAACTCTTTCCTCGAACTCTGCGAGAAAGTTTGACAAGCTAGGAAATCCCTCATATACTGGTAGTGTAACCGTTTCAGTCGCAATGCAGCATAATGATTCGTGACTAACCCGCACTTGTGGAGCGATACCTCATGCAAGCGGTTCTGCCAATGTTCTAACGCATCATTAGAGTCGAAAGACGCAGAGCTATCACTGCGCCATCCCAGCTCACCATTGGCAGTCGAATGAATATAGTCTTCGAAAATGTTGAATGCATGGTCCCATCCACTGGAATCTTCGTCCTTCACTGGCTCAATGTATCTGTGTCCTTTAGCTGAATCCAACGGGGCTATGAATCTGAGATCACAGTTTTCAAAAGTCATCATCTGCCGCTTGAACTTGATTACCACTCCACTGTCATTAGCCCATCCGATCCCCAGCAACACGGGATGTTAAATTTTCAGAATTTACTTCAATCTGATCTAGGATCTTAACTGAGAGAACAACATGTACAGCATATCTACAGCATATCAATCATGGAGAAAAAAATGCAAGCACACAAGAGACACAAAGATTTACTTGGGGAAAACCATAAAGGTGAAAAACCCCAATAACTTCCTCAGAGATAGATAGAGCAATGATACAACCAACCATAAGAGATAGACACAACCTAGCAGCAGATCCTTCTCCTCCATAAGTGCGCCACTCCTCCTTCAGTGCATGTGTGAGAAGTGAGTGAGCAAATAGAGTGCCTCCCGCACTCTATTTATACTTGACTTGACTTGCCTTTTTACCTAACTCATGTAGGCTCGAACTTAACCACATAACATAATGCTGACTGGGCCGACCTCCAATAGGGTGGTCTAATAACCCTTTGACCCACATGGCCGACCCCCAATAGGGTGGTCTAATAACCCTTCGACCCACATGACTTATACAGGGCCGACCCCAACAAGGTGGTCTAATAACCCATCAAGTATAAGTTACGACACTTACAATATAAATGACGACACTTCCGTATAGAGGAATAATACCATCTCTATAGGAGTACATACAACATATATGAAATACATTCCGAATTTACATATACATCAACACTCCCTCTTAACTAGGAAGGTATTTCTCAGCACAGTTCTTCTAGCACAAGTCATCTTCTCTGGATCATCGTCACTGGATAATTGTCATTGAGTCATCATCATCGTCACTGCTGCTGCTATCTCAATCAATCTATGAATCTACTCGTCATAGGAAGTTCTACAGAGCCAGTCCTTTTTCATACTGGATGTAGGCCCACCACCTGCAGGTCTTCATCATCACTGGCCATACTGTGGAATCCTCAGGACTTATTACGTGTGTCACAAAACCTGGCTGCAGCATCCCAGGCTATTATGAGCACACAGCTCTACCTGTAGGATCTCCCAGGAGCACATTACATGTGACCCATCACAAAACCTGGCTGAAGCATCCCAGGCTGTTACGAGCACGCGGCTCTACCTGTCGGATCTCCCAGGAGCACATTAAATGTGATCTCACCACAAAACCTCGAAAGGGCATCCTAGGACTGATTACGGGCACACAGCCCAACCTATCGGATCTCCCAGGGCGCTATTACATGCCATAGGACAAAACCTCGCAAGAGCATCTGCCAGATATCCCAGGGCGCTATTACATGCCATAGGCAAAACCTCGAAAGACTATCTGCAGATCTCCCAGGGCACCGAATTATATGTCCTCCCAGAGCAAAACCTCGAAAGAGCATTTTCCAGATGTCCCAGGGGACCGATATTACATGCCATAGGAAAAACCTCGAAAGACCATCTGCAAATCTCCCAGGGCACCGGATTACATGCTCATCTGCACAACCTGATCCACGGCCACAGAGTATCAACCTGATACTCACCATACATCATCCTGATGTATCCATGATCATCCTGATCATCACTGCAACATCCTGCTGCATGTCATCTGGAGCAACATCTTGAAGCTCGTCATCTATGATCATCCTGATCATCACTGCAACATCCTGTTGCATGTCATCTGGAGCAACATCCTGAAGCTCATCATCTATGATCATCCTGATCATCACTACAACATCCTGCTGCATGTCATCATACCTGATCCACCTGATCATCAATGCATCTACCTGATGCATACCAAGTATCTACCTGATACATATCATCATACATGATCCTCCTGATCATCAATGTATCCACCTGATACAAATACATATCACCATACATGATCCACCTGATCATACAATGTATCCACCTGATATATATACAGATACATGGTCCAAGCATCCAACATGATGCATACATACATACATAAAATGATCCAACTAATCATATCCAGCATCCAACATGATGCGTACATAAAATGATCCAATTGATCATATCCAACATCCACATGATGCGAACATACATACATAAAATGATCCAACTGATCATATCCAGCATCCAACATGATGCGTACATACATACATAAAATGATCCAACTGATCATATCCAGCATCCAACATGATGCGTACATACATACATAAAATGATCCAACTGATCATATCCAGCATCCAACATGATGCGTACATACATACATAAAATGATCCAACTGATCATATCCAAGCAGAAACCAGAACATCATCCTGATGCTCATCATCCAGCGCTTACATCCACAGCCATGTGAAGGATCCTCCTTCCAATCATGCTTGGAATAGCTTCAGCAAATGTGTCCATCACTTCTTCCTCGAAGTGTCCTCGATCTGAAGAACGCCAAGCCTCTCTCTGAAGTACTTGAACTTCACTCTGGCTAGTGGCTTCGTCAACACATCTGCAATCTGCTCGTCCGTCACAACATACAGAAGCTTCACAGCTCCTCTCTGCACCATATCCCTGATATAGTGATATTTGATCTCTATGTGTTTCGACCTGTCATGAAACACTGGGTTCTCGGACAGCTTCACACAATTCTGGTTATCACAGAAGATACCAGTAGCTTCCAACGGGAGATCAAATAACTCAGACAGTAGCTTCCGTATCCATACTACCTCACAACTAGCTGAACAGGCTGCAACATACTCTACCTCAACTGTACTCAGTGCTAAGTAGGACTGCTTCCTGCTAAACTAAGAGATCACACCTGATCCCATACTGAAGCAACACCCAGATGTGCTCTTCCTATCTGCAGCACTGCCAGCCCAATCTGAATAACCCTGCAGGTTAAACTTTTGATTCACCTCATACCTGAGCCCATAATCCACTGTACCCTTCAGGTACCTCAGAACATGCTTTACAGCAACCAGGTGAACACTCCTCGGATCCGTTAGGAACTGGCTCAATGTGTTCACAACAAAGCAAATGTCTGGTCTCGTGTTCGTCAGGTACATCAAGGACCCAATCATCTGACGATACATGGAGACATCAACTGGCTCAGATGAAGCATCACATAGAAGCTTCAGATTTGATGCCATAGGTGTGGCCATGGCCTTGTAGTCCATCATCCCGAACCTCTTCAGGATCTCTACTGCATACTTCCCTTGTCCAAGGAAGATTCCATCACTCTGCCACACCTCCATGCCAAAAACAAATAGTGCATCAACCCCAAGTTCTGCACATATATATGACTACACCATGCTGTCTTGAAATTCATCTGGTGCATCTTCTATTTCATCACTTTTATATTTCTCAATGCTGCCATCTGCAACATGCTTGATCTGATAGTTCCATATGGAAGTCATAACAAAGTTCCCTTCAGGTCTTGGGACTACATCCCAAACATCATTCTTCATGATCGACGGATCATGGCATTCTATTTCTTCATCCCAGATCCTGGGAACTTAAATATCTTCAATAAATATCTTTGTTGCTGGAACAAATGTTGTAGTCCTTTTGTAGGTGAAGATATGCGGTCTTTCCTACAAAACAGGTTAAATTGCATGATTAGAAACATCTCATAGTTTTCAGAACAAATTCTTACACATAAAGAAATATGTCATACAGTCATGCAATTATCTTAGCCAATGCTTCAATACAACATTTATCCATATCCCGTAACTTTCTAGATGCCTTCCAATCTCTACCAGAACATTGTTAAGAGTGTGCACAACTCCCAACATGTCAGCAAAGAGGTTTCATTCTAGATAAGTAGCAATGGAATGTTGTACAGTGCCATAGGCCACTTACCCATGTATATTAGAGTAGTATATTGTTCATCAATGCAACTATTCTAATATGCACAATACATATCCTAAGTCTAGGAACATGAGCATATACATCATTGAACAATTTTATTTAAACAAACACATATGCAAGAAATGATATTTAAAATACTTATCTTTGTTTGTTCGTTGGGTGGACTCCCTCTGAGTCTTCGCTTCCTTGCAGAAGCTACTGGAGTCCTAATCTGAAGGAGCTTCTTCTACACCTTTTGATGTGGAATGTAGAGAGATGGTCAACTCCCTCTGAATATTTGCATCCTTTCATAAACCACTGGAGTGTACTCCCTCTTGATCTTTGCTCCCTGGTTTACCTGTCCTTGAACTTATATACATTCTCGATCCCTATGCATGCTTGTTAGTATCATCATTGTGTTATACTCTAGGTCTAATATAAAATCATACATTCATTAGTATACTATTAAAACACAATAATCTCAAGCATGTATAGTCATGATCATTTCAAACAGAAATAATAAGCATTATCATTCAAGGTTTATGTAGGATTCTTATGGTTAGTCAAATCATAAGAAGCATAACATGTCTAAACCTGTAATTACTCAAACCTATGACTCTTCAGGTTAGTTGAATCATCAATCAAGATAAGAGATATAATATGCATAAAACCTATGATTATTCAAACCTATACCTTCATGATTCTTCTGGTTAGTCATATCATCAATTATGGTAAGAAATATAATATGCATACAGCCATGACTTATTCAAACCTACGACTTCATGAATAATCATTATCAAACAACACAACAGTATAAGATCCTAACACAAGGTAGGATTCTAGCTTGATATAGGAAAAACATACCTGGATTAGCATGCTAGCTATTTATGTCTAACATACCCGTATAATGTCTTTTGTTTCTCTTCAGTGACTTGTGCTAGTAACCTGCATGTCTCATAAGTTAACCATTGTATAAACAAGTTATGCATACCTCGAGAGTAGATCTTCATGACAATGGATGAATCCTTGTCTTCATGTCACCATGATCATATGTTCTTGAAGTAGAACATGATTTGTCTTTCTTGGTGTACCTTTTGTGTTAGTAGACAATATAAACCTCATACAACACCATAATGCATTAGTATAATCATAAGTGTCAACACCCTAACCAAAGAATATCTTCTATTGTGCATTCATAATTTTGTTAAGGTGATACGACAAATCTAAAATCAAGATTGTACTAACCGTAATAACATGAAGACAAACATACCATGAACTTAATCATGAACAAATATCAAAACATACCTCAATGAGTCATACCTATCGAGATTGCTTGTAATATTCTTATGTAAGGCCTTAGCCTCATCTCCCTCTGAAACAGGAACTTCTTTACTTATGCAGGTGACCAATCCATTTTCTTCTGGGATTAACCCAATCCACTTGATTTGCAAGAACTGGACCTGGAGCTGGATATGGGTTTGTCAGAGAAACCCCAAAAATTCAAACTTTGAATTTCAAACTTTTGAAAGGATAGAAATATGCGCCTTGATGAGCCGATCAAGCTAGTATATTTAGAATTTGAAAACTGCAAAGTTTTACTCCTCAATTTTGCCTTTGAAACTTTCGGATTCACTGGACGTGACCCTGAACTTGGGTTTGATGAAGCCCACTCTTCTTGTCAATCAAAAGGTTTGATCCAAAGCTCTAAGCTTCTATTTTTCTGAGGAGCTTCCAGTCGTGGTCACAGATTTCAAAAATTCCCATTTTTATAGAAGCCCTAATTTTCCACTTTTCTGATCAAAGTCCCGAACTAGGGTTTGATCAAACCCGACCTTCTGCCCAACCAAAAATTCTAATATTGGTCTCTAAATTTCTATTTTGATGAGTATCATTCAGCCGTGGTCTCCGATTACAAAAATTCCAACTTTCTCCAAAGCCTAAAATTCCGGAAGCCATGAATGAAGGTACTCAAAAATAATTATGTTTTGACAGAAATATGTACCTGATTGTTTCTGGTGTAACTCCAAAATTTTCAATCCATAGGGTCTGAAAAAAGTTTCCTAAGATATCCTGACCTGTTACCTTTCCATCTTGATAGGTCTGACCTCAATTGGATTCTCTGAGAGAGAGTTATGCCAAGTGTCGCAACGTGACCTGTTTATGGGATAAAATAGTAGAGAGAACTTGTACGGCATGCCACGTGTCACTATTTCCACTTCGGCCTCTGAACACTTTTCTTGACATAGCTCGGCCTATTGTCTGTCCATCTTGACAGGTCTGACCTCAATTGGACTCTCTAAGAGAGAGTTATGCTAAATGTCGCAACATGACTTGTTTATGGGATAATACAGGAGTGCAAACTTGTACGGCGTTCCACGTGTCACTGGTTCCACTTCGGCCTCTTAAAACGTTTTCTGAGATAGTACAGACTGTGTACTACCTGTCACTTTTTACGAAATTTCATTTGGATCTTCCTAGCCCAGGTTATGACCTTTTTCCCAAGGTCACCTGATTTTGACTCAGATCTGGAAGAGGCAGAAACCCTATATTGTACAGATCATAAATCACAAAGTACAACGAATTAGAGGTTTTCCTTTGGACACAAGGTACCTGGGGATCTTAGCTTTGGCCTGTAACAATTTCAGATCCGAACAATTTTCCAAAACGGATTTATAGCGAAAGTGCTACGATGACTGGTTTTTTTTCTATATCAAGCCCTAGCATCGTAAATGCAACAAGTGTCATACATGCCATATCATGCCTTCTTTCAGGCTAGCTCTGATACCATGTTAAATTTTCAGAATTTACTTCAATCTGATCTAGGATCTTAACTGAGAGAACAACATGTACAGCATATCTATAGCATATCAATCATGGAGAAAAAAATGCAAGCACACAAGAGACACAAAGATTTACTTGGGGAAAACCATAAAGGTGAAAAACCCCAATAACTTCCTCAGAGATAGATAGAGCAATGATACAACCAACCATAAGAGATAGACACAACCTAGCAGCAGATCCTCCTCCTCCATAAGTGCGCCACTCCTCCTTGAGTGCATGTGTGAGAAGTGAGTGAGCAAATAGAGTGCCTCCCGCACTCTATTTATACTTGACTTGACTTGCCTTTTTACCTAACTCATGTAGGCTCGAACTTAACCACATAACATAATGCTGACTGGGCCGACCCTCAATAGGGTGGTCTAATAACCCTTTGACCCACATGGCCGACCCCCAATAGGGTGGTCTAATAACCCTTCGACCCACATGACTTATACAGGGCCGACCCCAACAAGGTGGTCTAATAACCCATCAAGTATAAGTTAGGACACTTACAATATAAATGATGACACTTCCATATAGAGGAATAATACCATCTATATAGGAGTACATACAACATATATGAAATAAATTCCGAAGTTACATATACATCAACAATACCATCTCTATAGGAGTACATACAACATATATGAAATACATTCCGAAGTTACATATACATCAACACGGGATATGAGCTTCCTCCTTTAACCACTTCGATGACGTCAAAGTCAGCATAAGTCTTCATGCACTCAATGTCCACCACCAGGCATGGGACTCTCCCAATTGGTGTCACCTTAGCGTGATTAGCTAACTGGAGCTGTACAGGAGACCAGCTCAATGGGGGGCTCGCCATTTTCTGCCATGCCTGCTTCGTTAAGATGTTGACATCCAAACCAAGATCCAGAATAACTGAATCAACATCATAGTCCCCAATTTGTATGTTCATGCGCATCTCCTTACTGATCTTCCGTCACTATAAGGAGTTTACCATGGACTCTCGACGTCCCCTGGTTGGTCATTGCAGCAACCCCTCGATCTCAACTAGAGCAGTAGGATCTCTTGCCAACAATAAGCACCTCTGAAAAAATTTCTGCAAGGTTCCAGACGGCGCTGACGGACCTGCCTCTGAAGTAGTATAAAAAGAAAGGGGCATGTCGCAGATAATAGCTTTACCACGATCCTGGTCCATCGCACGACGTGCATGAAAAAATGTATCACGCTCAGACTCAATGTCAAATGATACCTTCTTCTTCCCGGATAATCGAATGAGTGGATGTGAACTATCCCCTCCGGTCGGTGCACCTCCATGAGTGATAACTACAACAACCGCATCTTGTGGTCTGGGCTCTGCAGAAATCATCGCAACACTCGCACCCTGATTCTGGTTCAGCAGGGGATTCCCTCGTTGGTTCACATTCAGATTAACATTCTGATTCAGGCGTTGGTTCTGGTTCTGCGCCGGTTGCTGCACCTAATTCTGTATTGGCTACTGTGCCTGATTATGATTCCGCAACTATGGAACGTTTCCTGCATGCCATCGTGGAATCAATTGTGGGAAATTCTCCACTATGTGATATGCAAGAAAACAAAATGTACACTTTGTCTGCAGTAGTGGTCAATCTCACTGGTAGTGTCCCCATACCGCACAGTGATAGCACTGAAGAGGTCTGCGACCTCCTCATCCTCCTCCATGACTAAATCCTCTGCCACATCCACCCCAGTATCCTCCCTAGAATCCACCCTATTGTTGGTACTGTGGTTGATTGTACTGTTGCTGCATCAAAGCTGGTTGCATGCCCTACCCTTGCTGCACATACTGCGGTTGCTGAATGTACTGTGGCTATTGTGGAGCCATTTGCATTGAAGCATATCGCGACATAAACTGTTGTGGTTGTTGCTGCGGTACAAACTATACCTGCCGTTGAGTTAGTGGCTAGGCTACCTGCGACTGCAGTTGCGGTTGTTGTACGACACGCTAATCGTCCTTTACATAGAATGCATCGTACGTTCTCTCATGAAGCAACCCATATGCCCGACAATCTTTGTCGTCACGTCCCACAAATTTATAGAATGTGCAATACATATTCATCGATTTTGTGACCATCTTCTGCATGTATGGATATTCCTCATGGCGGTGCCCATATACCTGACAAACGCGACACCACAGTATGCCAGCACCATTCAACATATTTGGTGCTCCTGAAACCAGATGATTGCGGAAGTCAGGGCAGTTGTCCTTAGTATGCCCTTCTCCTCAACATCGCATACACCATACTTCTTCACGTTGCTCCTTGCCCTTCTTCAGATCTTGTATCTCTATGGTCAAGGTAGCCAGCTGCATCTCTATCTGCGACATCCCAACTTCATTTTCACCAATTAGCGATGCCTCCAGCTGCATTGCAATCTCCAGAGCTTCACTGGGAATTGTAATGTTATGTTGTATCAATGGTAGTCGAATGTGCGGAAGTAGTGCAACAATGAACCATTCTTTATGTTGGACAGTGCTCATATCAAAACTAACCCTCACCATCAGCGTCTTGAACCGCTGGTCAAAATCACACAATGTTTCATTGGGATATTGCTTAATTTCTTTCAATTCTGTAATGTATTGTGCTTTGGACTTGGTTTTCTTGAACTCTGCAATCAATATGTTCCTGATATCATCTAACGTCTTCTCTGGAGCTCCTGTAGGGACTAGAACAAACTTCATAAACTAGTCTAATGCACGACCTCGCAGAGTTGTCGCTAGCTGTCCTTTCTTAGCATTATCATCAATGTTGTTTTACGGTCCATACTTCTTCATATAAAAACCAGTACTACTCAGGGTTATCTATCCCATTCCCATGGAACAGCGGTAGCTTAGCATCCTCGCCCGCCATCCTAGGCTTCCTTCCTGCAGTTGTTGAACTACTAGCAATCAGGTTTTGTTGACTCGATGGAGTTGAAGTTGTGTTTCTCACTGGTTGACAGATAGTGAGTGGAGGGTGGGTACGTTGCTGCTGGGGTTTGGTCCTGCCTCTATCCTAGGCGTAGCCTGGTTGTCCTTATCTGGACTGTGAGGTCGCTTTGTCCCATGTGGTCTTCCTTCGCGAACTTGCGGTTCGATCGCAGTAGGACCTTCTCCTATCCTCTCCCTCTTTTCCTGTTGAAACCTTGCTCCTCACCTTGTAAGACCACTCTCTTCCTTAGCTTCGCTCACAGTCTCGTCATGACCTGTAGCCATCTACCCCTTATCATTCCATGTACCGCCCCCCTGCTATCGCGATACCCACGGCCTCCGCCCACTTGGTTGTTTACTGATCTAGATGCATCATCAATATACCCTTCTCGTAAATAAGCATCTTAATGGACAGTTGGAGCGACAGCAGAAACCTTTCCCGGGGTTCGTGGAAGAAATATCTTTTAGCTTCACTATAAGACTTTTGCATATCAACCGCAAATTCAGTGATATACCCTTCCAAGATTGATCCAGGAGGATCTAAGAAGGCAAAATTTTGAAGTCCTCCAATCTCAGCAAAACTAGCACTATATCGAAGGGCTCGTCGAGACGATTCCAACGACGTTCGTTTCACCTCAAACGGACTCCGTATGAGAAATTTATCGCGTTCTGTTCCATAAGGTCAACAGGCAAATTTGGCAAAAAGAGGTGCCACGTGGCACCACTGACAAGGTGACACGTGCCATCCATACTGTACAAACATGATGATGTGGCACCACTCAGAGGATGACACATGGCATCCATACAGTACAGACCAATCACAAGGTGACATGTGGCATGATGACATGGCATGCTAAATGGCATGATGATGCGGTATGATGACATGGCATGCTGATGTGGCATGATGACATGGCATGATAATGTGTCATGATGATGTGGCATTCTGACATGGCATGATGACATGGCATGCTGATGTGGCATGATGACATGGCATGATGATGTGGCATGGTGACATGGCATGATGAAGTGGCATGATGACTAGCATGCATGCATTTGTGCTTGAAATGAGTTTTAGGAAATTCATGCATTTACTCATGAGAAATTGTAAAATGATTAATATTTGAAGTGAGTGGAAAAATTACTCACATATTACTCATTTATTTTATTCCTTGAGTTGTTATGAAGTTAATGCATGGTTGTAACCAAAAACAAACATGCCATATTTGTAAAGAAGTTGTAACAAGTTGGTTTATGGTTGAAAAAAAACCAACATGCTATTTAAAAGAAGGATTTTGGTATGTAATGGATTATTGTTGGATTTTGTAAATGTCATTATGGGGAAGTAACTAAATGTGAAAACCCATGGACATGTGGGCATGAACCATATTTTTGGTTTATGTTCTTAAAAGCCCAACCACATGGAAACCAACTTAGGGAAGTTGTAACCAAGGCCAAGATAGGCAAATTAGTTGCAACCAAAGGAATCCATGAGAGTCATGTGAAGAAGGGAAAGCCAACCTATATAAACCCATTCATTTGCCATTTCCCACTCATGCTTTGGAGTAGAGACTTTGTAGCTAAAGGAGAGAAGGGAGATTGTGTAGCTCTGCAGGAGGAAGGTACGAGTGTTTATACTCGTTTTACACCATCTTCAGGCTTCGGAGTTGCTGGAAGCAGTCTTGTTGTGTTTTGGGCAGCGGTTCTCTTCCTGGCCATTGTCGCCAAGGTATCATTGTATCATTGCCATGTATTTTGCCTTTATGCTGAGATTATAAATCGGCCCTCCTATTGAGAAGCAGGCCCGGAGACGTAGTCCATCCTGGACGAACTCCGTTATCAACTTGTTGTCTTTATGTGTGTATTGTCTATGTTGTTTGGTTCTCTTCTTATGGATTTGTGAGCTTCATTCATGCTCTTTATGCAATTCATGTTAACGTCATAGAGTAGCAAAGATCTTGTTTCCGGATCAAAGATGCTATCAAGCCACACTTTGACAGCCCGCGATGCTTTGTTGTCGACTTCCTGCAGTTCTTGGATCATCTCCAGGGTCCAAGTCATCGGTTCACCACCTTGAAAGTTCCTCTTCTGGAAGTTCCATAGCATCATTCAACTAAAGCATTCACCGAAGCACGTATAACAGTAAATCATTAATTGCAGTAAGACAACATAGCAGTATTCATCTATCGCAACAGGCATTACCATAAGTGAACAAAAGATACACAGGGATTTCACAAAACAACTCTATCATGTCATATTAACTCATCAAAACCCAGATACAATATCTCTGCAAAACACAGATCTCGCAGATAACAATTACAGACGCATGCCAAGATCAAATCTCACTTTCACGTTCTTCTTAGGTACCTCAACACATAGGACTCTATGACTATAAATAGGCTTCCACCTTTACATTGCTTGTCCACTTAGTAACAACTTCCTAAAAGATGCTTTGAGCAAATGACCCAAAATCTAATTGACACGGTCCAAATGACCCAAAAACCTGCATACTACGGTACAATTGACCCAAAATTACATAATATACGGTCCAAATGACCCAAAACCCGCATGCTGCGGTCCAACCGACTCGAAAATACATAAAATATTCTCCTTTGTGCACAGCTTTCCACCTTCCGCGATATCTTCTAACTTGTCGTAGCATTCACGATGTTGACTTACCAAATCGCCTACCGACAAATGTACCCAGGACTAGTTTTGAACTTTGTCTAATATTGCTAGATTAGGGAACGGAGCAGGTCTACCCATCTCCTGCATCAACAAGGGTGGAAATGGGTGGAAACAAGGGTGGCACCACATGTGTTTTCAAAATTGACTTGGGAGAAAAATGCATGTACGCCTACTTATTTCAAATCCCCAATTTGATGATGTAATGTATTTGAATATCTAGTTCATGAATTGACAAAAACAAGTGACAAGATAAAAAAAAATGTCTTTGCAAAAGGCCAATTATCCACGGTAAATGTCATTTGCAAATATGGATTTTAAAATACTATTAAATTTTGAAATACTCATCATATTTCATCTCGGGAAAGGGACAGTAAGGACAAAACAATAGTATTAGCAATATAGTACAAGCAGTAGTACAAGGCAATGGTACTTCTTTTTGTTTCAATGGGTTAAGATTGTCTGTTGTAAGAGAGATTGCTTCTCATTTCCTCTAGTCTTCATAGATTTCTAACTCCAATGCCAAGAAATAAATGTTTTCAATTAAAATATTGTTGAATAGAGATGAGCTTTGTTCCTATTTATATTACAAGATGAATAAAAATTTGGAGGGAAATCTAAACACTAAAAACAATGGAGGGAAATATAAATCCAAACATTCTTTTTTTGACAATAGATGTTCCTATCTCCATTTACAAATGTTTCTATTTTTGCCAAATTATTATATAAAGTACATAAAATACTTAGAAATTAGAAAAAAAACTATAAAAGTATCACCAAATATTTTATAGTTAGAATTTAAGAATTGGTTGGATTTTCCAAGACCTATACATTTTTAAGTATGGATCCTTAAAATTTTACCAGGTAGTCATGTTTATAGAAGATACACAAGCCACTAAAAAAAGGCACAACTAGAAGGAAAGCATATGGATTTGAAAAAACATAAAGTTAGCATCTTCACATGTATGAGTAAAATCATTAGTCAAACAATATAATTTCTCAATCAAACTAATGGTGTGAAAAAAAAGTCTATAATGGTCAGTGTAATGCATTGGTTTTCTATTAATGTTAACCCTTCTCCTACAAAAGCTAATGCAACAATCAAATAAAGTTGAAATGGATCTACTTAAACTTCATTGCCTACAACACATTCTCACACCATAAAAGAGGTGCCAAGACCTAGTATACCATCTAAGTAAAGACATTTAAAAACATATATATGAACCTCCATGGTGAGGTATGCCTTCAAATATGAAAAAGTTCCTCTAAATATGTGGAAATTCTTGGTTAGTAATGCGAAAGGTCTCTTGAGTAAATTCTCACCCTCATCCATGCTATTGATTTGCTTCCTTGATCAAACATGATTGATGCCTAAGATAAGATCAAACCAAAATGTGTGATCCAAGGTTCTTCTCATGGATTGCAATTATCACTATTCTAAAAATACCCTATCCATTAATATGATTATACGTTGAGGAATTACCACCCTTACAAATGCAAAAAATAACCATGCATTTTAACCTTGGTGTTTTCACCAACTATTAGACTATTGTAACCACATAGATGGCTTGAATCAAATGAACCATAAGCTGGATGCATTCCTCAAACTCTTTATTTTTTATGTTTGTAGGATTGGTGATACATTCTCCATGGACTAGTAGAATGGTGCGTCTCTTCCTACACTGGAAGAGTGGGTGGACATTATAACAATTGTGTTGTTATGTGATGATCAGTCCCACTCCCTATCGATGTCGACATAGTGGTTAGAGCCCCTAACGAGTCCCAATCCGTGTCGATGAGGACACATTAATGGGTAGTAGCCATGCATTTTCTTATGACACACCCATGATGAGTCCCACTCTTTGTCGGTGAGGACATAATGGGTAGAGGCCTTGAGATGTCTAGGGACACCTTCACAATGTTGAGGGTTGGCACTCACCTAATTTATCCCTTGATGGTGGTAGAAATACTTAATGATGGTGGATTGAATTGGTTTCCTTGATGGGTGTTACATGTGTCATAAGTATAGAGAAGTATGTATGTGGTTGCGAGCACCTCACCTAACATTGGAATATTGGTCATGATGTGTGACCCCTAACTTAACTTGTTGGTTAAGTCATTCTTGTGTGGGATCATATACTTATTGGAGGCTTACCCCTACCATGCCTTATTTTAGGCTAACTATGATACCATGTTAGTTTTTCAGAAATTTCAATCTGATCTAGGATCTTAACTGAGAGAATAACATGTACAGCATATCTACAGTATATCAATCATGGACACAATAATGCAAGCATACAAGAGACACAGAGTTTCACCAGGGAAAACCAAGAAGGTGAAAAACCCCGCAACTTCCTCAGAGATAGATAGAACAATGATACAACCCAAGTACAAGAGATAATCCTCCTAGCAGCAGCTACTCCTCCTCCACTAGTGCGCCACTCTCCAATGAGTGTATGAGTGAGAAAGTGAAATGATCAAATAGAGTGCCTCCCACACTCTATTTATACATGACTTGACTTTCCTAATGCACTCTATTTATACATGACTTGACTTTCCTAATAACCTTTACTAGGCCGGCCTCAACTTAACCACATAACATAATGCTGACAGGGCCAACCCCCAATAGGGTGGTCTAATAACCCTTTAACCCACATGACTTATATAGGGAAAACCCCATCAAGGTGGTCTAATAACCCATCAAGTATAAGTTACGACACTTACAATATAAATGATGACACTTCCGTATAGAGGAATAATAACATCTCTATAAGAATACAATATACATATATGTGAAATACATTCCGAAGTTACAATTACATCAACACTCCCTCTTAACTAGGAAGGTAGTTCGCGACACAGATTTTCTAGCACAAGCCTTCTTCTCTGGATCATCATCATTGGATCATCGTCATCGAATCATCGTCATCATCACTGCTGCTGCTATCTCAATCAATCTCTGATCTACTTGTCATAGGAAGTTCTACAGAGCCAGTCCTCATTCATACTGGATGTAGGACCACCACTTGCAGGTATCATCATCACTGGCCATACTGTGGAATCTTCGGGACTTATTACGTGAGTCAACAAAACCTCGAAAGAGCATCCCAAGACTTTTACGAGCACACAGCTCAACCTATCGAATCTCCCAGGACCTTTTATATGCCACTGCACAACCTATCCATGGAAACATAGTATCATCCTGATACTCATGATCATACTTATCATAACATCATCTAGGAAGCACAGTCCAGATGCACACAATACAACACTTACACTCACCGGCATGGGAAGACACACTCCAACCATCCGGGAAGGGCTCAGCACTCACATCAATGCACACGGGAGAACACATCTAGCACCATGTCGAAAAGGCTCTACACTTACATCAACGCACATGGGAGAACACATCTACCACCATGTCGGAAGGGCTCTGCACTTAAATCAATGCACATGGGAGAACACATCTACCACCATGTCGGAAATGCTCTGCACTTACATCAACGCACATGGGAGAACACATCTACCACCATGTCGGAAAGGCTCTGCACTTACATCAACGCACATGGGAGAACACATCTACCACCATGTCGGAAAGGCTCTGTGCATCTGTTGTCTTCGGACTCATCACACATGATCCACCTGATCATGTCAAAGCATCGACCTGATTCATGTCATCATAGTATGATCATCCTGATCATCAATGCATCCACCTGATACATATCATAATACATGATCTACCTAATCATACAATGTATCCACCTAATACATATCAACATATATGATCTACCTGATTATACAATGTATCTACCTGATACATATCAACATACATGATCCTCCTGATCATATAATGTATCTACCTGATACATACACAAATACATGATCCACCTAATCATACAACATATCCACCTGATACATATCATCATACATGATCTACCTGATCATACAAGTATCCACTTGATACATACATAAGTACATGATCTACCTGATCATACAATGCATCCACCTGATACATGCATAAGTACATGATCTACTTGATCATATCAAGCATCCAACATGATGCATATACAAATGCATGATCCACCTGATCATATCAGGCATCCAACATGATGCATATACATATACATGATCCAACTGATCATAACAAGCATCAAACATGATGCATATACATATACATGATCCAACTAATCATAACAATCATCCAACACGATGCATATAGAGCAGTAACTGGAGCATCATCCTGATACTCATTACACAGCGCTTATATCCATAGCCATGGGAAGGATCCTCCTCTCACCATTCTGGGAATGGCTCCTGCAAATGTGTCCATCACTTCTTCCTCGAAGCATCGTCAATCTGAAGAACACCAAGCCTCTCTCTGAAGTACTCAAACTTCACTCTGGTTAGTGGTTTCATCAGTACATCTGCAACCTGCTCATTCGTCGCAACATACAGGAGCTTCATTGCTCCTCTCTGCACCATATCCCTGATATAGTGATATTTGATCTCAATGTGCTTAGACCTGTCATGGAACACTGAGTTCTCAGAAAGCTTCACACAACTCTGGTTGTCACAAAAGATACCAGTAGCATCCAATAGGAGATCAAATAACTCTGACAATAGCTTCCTCAGCCATACTGCCTCACAACTAGCCGAACAAGCTACAACATACTCTGCCTTAGCTATAATCAGTGTTATGCAGGACTACTTCCTGCTAAACCATGAGATCACACCCGATCCCATACTCAAGCAACACCCAGATGTGCTCTTCCTATCTACAACACTGCTTGCCCAGTCTGAATTAACATAACCCTATAGGTTCAACTTTTGATTCGCATCATACTTGAGCCCATAATCAATTGTACCCTTCAGGTACCTCAGAATATGCTTTACAGAAACCAGGTGAACACCTCTCGGATCCATCAGAAACTGGCTCAATGTGTTCACCGCAAAGAAAATATCTCGTCAGGTACATGAAGGACCCAATCATCTGACGATACACCGTGACATCAACTGACTCAGATGAAGCATCACATAGAAGCTTCAGGTTTGATGCCATAGGTGTGGCCATGGCCTTGCAGTCCATCATCTCGAACCTCTTCAGGATCTCTACTGCATACTTCCCTTGTCCAAGGAAGATCCCATTTGCACTCTGCCACATCTCCATGCCTAGAAAATAGTGCATCATCCCCAAGTCCTTCATCTCGAACTCGGAAGCAAGCTTCCTCTTGGTGTCGGCAATTAACCCATCCTCACTTGTTACCAATAGGTCATCCACATACAATAGTAGTATCACAGGATTGCCTTCCTCAACCTTGTAGTAAAGGTTGGAATCCGCTTTACTCTTGGTAAAGCCCAAACTAGATAGAAAGTTGTCTATCCTACCATAGCAAGTCCTAGGAGCTTGCTTCAAGCCATACAAGGCTTTCTTCAACCTGCACACATATGACTCCCTGTCATATGTCTCAAAACCGAGTGGCTGCTACACATACACTTCCTCTTCGACTACACCATTCAAGAAAGCTGTCTTGACATCCATCTGGTGTATCTTCCATTTCATCACTGTAGCCAGAGCAAGTACTCATCTGATGGAAGAGTATCTGGATACAGGTGCAAAAGTCTCTTCATAGTCTATTCCCTCTTTCTGAGAGAAGCCACGAGCTACAAAACCTCGCTTTGTATTTTTCTATGCTACCATCTGCAGCATGCTTGATCTTATAGATCCACTTGGAAGTCACAACAGACTTCTCTTCAGGTATTGGGACTGCATCCCAAACATCATTCTTCATGATCAACTAGTACTCCTCAATCATGGTGTTCTTCCCGAATCCTGGGAAATTCAATATCTTCAATAGATAACTTTGTTGTTGAACAAATGTTGTAGTCCTTCTTTTGTAGGTGATGCTATACGATCGTTCCTACAAAACAAGTTAAATTGCATGTTTAGAAAACATCTCATAGTTTTCAGAACAAATTCTTACACATAAATAAATATGTCATACATTATCTTAGCCAATGCTTCAATACAACATTTATCCATATCCCGTAACTTTCTAGATGCCTTCCAATCTCTACTAGAACATTGTTAAGAGTGTGCACAACTCCCAACATGTCAGCAAAAAGGTTTCATTCTAGATAAGTAGCAATGGAATGTTGTACAGTTCCATAGGCCACTTACCCATCAAATGCATATTAGTAGTATATTGTTCATTAATGCAATTATTCTAATATGCATAATAGACAACCTAAGCCTAGGAACATAAGTGTATACATCATAACAATCAAATATACAAGAAATGATAATTTAAATACTTATCTTTTTTTGTTGTTGTTGGGTGGACTCCCTCTCAATCTTTGCTTCCTTGTAGGAACTATTGGAGTGTGCTCCCTCTTCATCTGGATTATCTGTCCTATCCATCCTGGACCACTATGCATGCTTAAATGTGCACTAGTGTCATGATTGTGCCATTCTCAAGATCTCATGCATAATCATACATTCATTAGTATAATCTCAAAACAAGATAATCTTAAACATGTATAGTCAAGATCATTTCATACACAGATAATTTATCACAATTCTTTTACTCATGCATATTCCTATTTGACCATAGGACTTTTCTGGTTAGTCATATCATCAATCAAAGTAAGAAGCATAATATGCCTAAACCCCTGATTACTCAAACCTATAAATTCATGAATAATCATTATCAATCATACCAAGTATACTTATATAAGAGATCCTAACACAAGGTAGGATTCTGACTTGATATAGGAAAAACATACCTGGATTAGCATGCTAGCTAGATATGTCTAACATACCCGCATAATGTCTTCTTGTTCTCTTCAATGACTTGTGCTAGTAACCTGCATATCTCATAGGTTAACCATTATAGAACCAAGTTATACATACCTCATAAGTAGATCTTCTATGTGATCCATGACAACGGATGAATCTTTGTCTTCATGTCACCATGGTCATATTTTCTTGAACTAGAACATGATTTGTCTTTCTTGATGTACCTTTCATGTTAGCGGACAACATCAACCTCATACAACACCACAATGCATTAGTACAATCATAAGTGCCAAAACCCTAGTCAATGAATATCTTCTATCATGTGTTCATATTTTTATTAAGGTGATACAACAAGTCTAAAATGAATCAAGATTGTACTAATCTTAATGAAGACAAACATATCATAAACTTAATCATGAACAGATTTCGAAATATACCCGTAAGTCATACTTGTCGAGTTTGCTTGTAATCTTCTTATGTAAGGCCTTAGCCTCATCTCCCTCTGAAACAGGAACTTCTTCACTTATGCAGGTGACCAATCCATTCTCTTATAGGATTAACCCAATCCACTTGATTTGCAGAAACTGGATCTGGAGCTAGATTAGGGTTTCTAAGGGAAACCCTAAAAATTCCAACTTTGAATTTCAAACTTCTGAAAGGATAGAAAGATATGCCTTGATGAGATGATCAACTTGGTATACTCATAATTTGAAAACTGAAAAGTTTCACCCCTCAAAATTGCCTTTTAGATTTCTGGATTCACTAGGGAGGACCCTAAACTAGGGTTTGATTTTCTCGGAGCTTAACACAACCAAATAGTTTGATCCAAAGCTCTAAACTTTGATTTTTCCAAGGAGCTTCAAGCTATGGTCACAGATTTCAAAAACTCCCATTTTTGCAAAAGCCCTAATTTTTCACTTTTCCAATCAAAATCCCGAACTAGGGTTTGATCAAGCCCGGCCTTCTGCCCAACCAAAAAATTCGATCTTGGTCTCTAAATTTCAATTTTGATGAGGAGCATCCAGCCGTGATCTCCGATACAAAAAATTACAACATTCTCTGAAACCCTAAATTCCCAGAGCCAT
The DNA here is from genome assembly GCA_027924585.1 of Larix kaempferi. Lineage (NCBI taxonomy): Eukaryota > Viridiplantae > Streptophyta > Pinopsida > Pinales > Pinaceae > Larix > Larix kaempferi. Next base: position 1,234,755 of record BSBM01001430.1, on the reverse strand, counting down.
GAATGAAGGTGCTCCAAATCCAATTCTGTTTTGACAGAAATATGCACCTGATTGTTTCTAACATAACTCCAAAATTTCAGATCTACAGGGTCTGAAAATTATTAGTGTGGTAGCCTGGCCTGTTATCTTTCCAACCCCACATATATGACCTCAAATGGATTCTTTGAGATAGATTTATGCTAAGTGTCGCAACGTGACCTTTTTATGGGATAAAACAGGAGAGCGAACTTGTATGGAGTGCCATGTGTCACTGGTTCAATATCGGCCTTTGAAAATAATACCTATGAAAGTATAGTCAGTTCCCTACCTGCCATGTTTTACAAAATTTCAATTGGATCTTCCTAGCCCAAGTTGTGACCTTTTTTCCTAGGTCACATGTTTATGACTGAGATATGGAAGAGACAAAAACCCTATATTGTACAGATCATAAATCTGAAAGTACAACGAATTAGAGGCTCTCCTTTGGAAACAAGGTACATGGGGATCTTATCTTCGACTTGTAATATTTTCAGATCCTGAAACCTCGCCGAAATGAATTTGTAGCGAAAGTGCTCTGATGACTGGTTTTTTCTATATCAAGCCCTAGCTTTGCAAGTGCAACAAGTGTCATAAATGCCATACCATGCCTTCTTTCAGGCTAGCTCTGATACCATGTTAGTTTTTCAGAAATTTCAATCTGATCGAGGATCTTAACTGAGAGAATAACATGTATAGCATATCTATAGTATATCAATCATGGACACAATAATGTAAGCACACAAGAGACACAGAGTTTCACCAGGGAAAACCAAGAAGGTGAAAAACCCCGCAACTTCCTCAAAGATAGATAGAGCAATGATAAAACCCAAGTACAAGAGATAGTCCTCCTAGCAGCAACTTCTCCTCCTCCACTAGTGCGCCACTCTCCAATGAGTGTATGAGTGAGAAAGTGAAATGATCAAATAGAGTGCCTCCCGCACTCTATTTATACATGACTTGACTTGCCTAATAACCTTTACTAGGTCGGCCTCAACTTAACCACATAGCATAATGCTGATAGGGCCGACCCCCAATAGGGTGGTCTAATAACCCTTTAACCCACATGACTTATACAGGGCCGACCCCATCAAGGTGGTCTAATAACCCATCAAGTATAAGTTACGACACTTACAATATAAATGACGACACTTCCGTATAGAGGAAAAAAACATCTCTATAGGAATACAATATACATATATTTGAAATACATTCTGAAGTTACAATTATATCAACATCCATTTCTATAAGTGTCGTTCATTTCGTCAGTTTCGTTTACCATTTTGTCCTTATGCAAATCATCATGTGTTTTTTCAAACATTAAGATACATCAAAACTCAAAGGACCACTTTTTTAAAGTTTATTCAGTCAGTCACTCGACAAGTGCCCTCAAAGTTTACCATCATTCTAGGGGAATTAAAAAAAACAACATTAAAAAATAGTTGTTAGAAGGGAAATTAAGTCATGAAGGAATTATAAAAGTCTTTTTTATGAAAAGTTTATATGTCCACTTTAAGTTATACAAGTCTTCATTTAAAAGGTTGGTGGACATCATTTTAAAAAATGGGATTTTCAAGTTATAAAAAGGGTTTTATTAAATGCTATTTATTTTGTAAAAGGTTAAAAAAATGGGTTAGCATATTTTTTAATATAGTTTTGAAAAAAGGCTTAGTAAATGATAAGGAGAAGAATAACGTTTCTAGTCATAAAAAAAGTTAGTTTTGAGAAATGTGAGAAGTAGTCGTGTGTTCGTTAGAGAATGATGGTAAATAGGAGAGAAAGAGTAGATCTCGAAACCCCTGTATGGAAAAGAATGGCTATAGCTTGAGTTGAAAGAGAGAACGAAGAACCCCTAGTTCAAAAAGGATATTTTGCATTAAGTGGTTTCCTTTTACTGAGGTGTTGCATTACCCTAGTAAACTCGACTTTTCTAGGGGGTGATAAAGAAGGAAGGATGAAAGACCAAGAAAGAGAGAATAAAATGAAGTTGAAGGCCTATCTCAACCATGGAAGAAGGTGGATGAGCTAGAACAAGTGTCACAGTTTAGAAAAGAAAAAAATCAAACAATTAAGGAGATAGAACAGAAGAGAAAAAGTAGAAGTTTCCATAGAAAATGAACAATAGCTGATGGGATACTTCTCAAAGTCATACTTGTTCAAGGATGTAACAGAGATGGCATATGAGATTGAGGTAGGACAAAAGAATTTTTTTCCACCACAATTTTTAACTAGTAAGAACTATGATATGTGGGTTATTAAATTGCACGCAAGATTACGTGTAGAAGACATCTGGGATATTGTGAAGAATGGGTTTGAAGAACCGGCCTATGAGGTCATGTCTCAAGATTAGAAGAAGAATGATGATGTAGCATCGTCTCTCATTCGACAAGGATTGAATGAGAGCGCTTTTCCTAGGATTGAAGAAGCAGCAAACACCAAAGAAGCTTGGAGTATTATGAAAACATAGTACAATGAAAAGGGGAGCAATCTGAGCAACATATTGTAGAATATTTCCATGTTCAAAGAAGCATATGTGTCTAAAGCAGAGCTACTGGAAAAGTAGAATGAATAATATGTGTGTTCTATAGAGCAAGAGCATAGAGAAGTTGGTGAATCCGACAGTGTTCAGCCACATGTGGATGATGGTTACAAAATTTCCAATGTGGTAGTCCATGCCTTGGTAAATATAGTGATGTCTATTGTCGATAATCATAATGAAGAAGTTTCCAATGAAGCAACCAATGAATCCCACTGTGTAGATGCAGAAGATGATGAAATTGCCAATGTGTTGGTGAAGCTGTCAATGAAGTAGACAGTAATTTAGCTAATCCAACAAATATTATTGATGAAAATGAAGAAACTACCAGTGAAAAAAATTCCTTGGTGAATTGAATCTAGAATATGGTAAAGTAAATCTCATTGTGTAGGTGGATGATGTAGATGCAGATGATAATGAAGCTAATGTTGAAGCAAAGGTAGATATAGCTGAAGTTGCAAAAGAAACAAATGAAAAAAGTAGAGAAGATGAGACATCAAAAGTAATGAACAATGAAACAACTAAGGAAGATGTGCCATGGGGTACAATTGTTTTTACTAGTGGTTTATTTGATTTTTGTAGGCATAAAATATCTTCAAGAATGTAACCAAATTGAAGATGGTGCAAGAAGAAAGGTTGAAGAAGAGATGAAGGCAGCCATGAATGCTCTTTGTTAACTCTCCAGGAGTCTTCCTAGGTTGCACTCGGATGAGCCTGGTAACTTAAACTTATCTTGAAGGATGGGGTAAATGTGGATCAAGTTGGATGACTGAGATCGAAAATTACATGCTCAAAACATACAGGGATGCATTCAAAGAGACAAGGCTTTAGCCACTGGTGTTCAGGAAGTTGTAAAAGATAGACAGAAGAACTCTTATCGTGCTAGAAAACTCATACATACAACATATATATATAAATCGAAAATCACGATAAGCAAAGAGCATTGAATATCCAGTTCTCAATACGAAGATAGGATTACAGCTATCTGGCATAGACAAATGGAAACTCACGAAATAGATAGTTCACTACAAGTATAAAAGATATAAGAAAGAAAACTCAACACACATATGGCAAAAGAAACTTATATAAATGATATGTAACCAGAAGTTTGATAATACAAGTTAAGAAAAGTTTCTCCAAAATCGAACCCCTGTTCTACATACTTCATGGGCTTTATAGCCTTTACAAACTTTTTTCAGATCCTGAAAAGATGGATTGAATCTGCTAAAAATAACAACCAAGAACAGTTTTATGAAAGATGTGATAGTGTATTATGATCAAAGTAACTGATACCTGCTGATACACCTATATTCGACAGTTAAAACGAGCCTCTGGGAGCTGGAAGACGAGTTTGAACCGTTGCCTGCAAAAACATGTAGGTGCCTTTTTCTAAAAATAAACAGGAATATTCCTCTGTTTACCTTGCTGGCGTCCTCAGGCTGGAACCAAAGGTGATCATGGTGCCTTGAACGTTTATCAATTCCCTGGAAAAAACACCTTTAAGATGCTCGGACCAAACAAAAAATGGTTTTGATGCCCCAAGACAGACCACTGCGTTTTTTGCATTTTCGATAGCTAGCAAAAATGGGCTCGAAGGTGATAAGCTATGGAAAACCCCTCATTCAGTGGTTAATTAATTAATTTTAGCGTTTCGCCTAAACCACCGAATCGCCCTCAAGTGTTTGAAACTTGCCTCTACTTCCGGTAGCTAGGGGAGTCCTGCCTGTTTATCATAAACTATCGAATCTGGGTTTCGGCAGCTAATGAACAATTTTTATGTTAGCCTAAGTTGCCGAAAACAGTGTATGGCCTAGCCTGCAAAATTTTTCCAAAATGCGCTTTCTGACCTTTGCTACTCCTCTCCCTGCTACTTGGTTTCCTCTTCCTCCCGGGCCAAAGTTGGAGTGTCAGCAAAATTGATTGCAACGGTTGCTAAGGTGTCGAGGTCTGACTTCACCTTGGGATAGGGATTCTGAGTTTTTTCCTTACCCTCCAGAGACTCAACCTTTCTCCTCAGCCTGATATTTTCTCTGATCAACCTAATGTTTCTTCCTCTCACTTTGCCATGTTTTTTGGTCAACCCCTGAAAAGAAATATACACCTCATTATCTCTTTCAGTCAACCTCTCATTTCTCTCCTTGATGACTCTCTAGAGTATCTCAAGTTCATACGCCTGCTTGAGGAGTCGATTAATTTTCTATGAGGCAGAACTCTTTGCTTTATGAATTAATTCTTCAGCTACTTGCTAACCTTGTTCCTCCACAGATGTAGGGGAAGGTAAGTTTGCACATTCAAATTTCTGCTCTTCCACAGGTGTAGGAGAAGGCAAGTTAATATAGGGGGTCTCCTATTCCATCACAGATAGAGCTGCTTCCTAGAGCTTTTGCTCCCTCGCCACCTCCTTATTTCCTGCTCCAACTTCATGCAAATCATCCTCCTCGGATTCGATATAAGGGAGGTTCAAAAGGTTTGCATTCCTTAAAGGGATCTCTTCTGAAATAGCTCCCTCGTCCTCAATCTTGCTTTTGAATTCTAATTTCCTTTTGTATTTCTTCACCTTGGGGGCTGAGGAAAGGGGTTCGGTTGTAATTGGGGAGATAGCCCTCCTCTTCATTTTCCCACTTCTAAGGGTGGAAAACTTCTTTCCATCTTCCGGTCGCAATTCTGTTTCGAAACCACTCCAGAAAAGGAAGAAAGCCCAGTTCATGTTTTTCCTTTGCAACAACTCAGAAACTATGAGTTTGATCAAACCATGGTGGTACAATCTACCTGCAATTTTGGTTGGCTGGGATTTGATTTGATGTGCCATTTTGGTCAGGCTCTTGTGGAGGTAAAAAGGGAGATTTAAGGGGCTCTTGCCAGTGAAGTGATCCAGTAATCTAAAATGGTAAATCAACACCCTATTATACTTGCCTTCACAGGTTATGTAAACCAGAATCGACTTCAATTGAAGCTGCCATTTATCCTCTGAATATGACATAGGAATGTCTTTCTTCCATACTAGGTTCTTATGCTCAGGTTTCAGATAGGATTGAAATTCAAAATCCTTTGTGATAGTGGTCTTAAACTAGTTTTCTCCGGTCGTTGGAAGTTCTGTCACCTGGGCTATAAGGGCCTCGTCCACCTGGAATTCCTCCTTGCCTATTACTGCCCTATTGCCGTCAAACGTGAGGGAAAATGCTTCGGCCACCTGTTGATGAGAACCCTGTAGTTTTTTGCAAAAATTATAGCAGCTGGCAGTTTTGAAGAATTGACATACCTCGAGGTGCACCTCCAAGTAGCAGATATCGTTCAATTCCTTTCTCAGGGCCACTCCTCCTCCTTTCTTCATTTGTAACCTACTCGCTAGTGCCTGCTGCTGAAAACGGGACTGAGCGAGAGACGTGAAATCAGAGAGAAAACAAGTTCAATCGTTGTGGTGAGGGTGAAATAGGAAAGGTGGTGTGGCTTTTCGGGAAATGAATCCGAGGGGGTGAAAAGGTGGTTAATCATGAGGGCGTAATGATGGCTACTGCAGCATGTTTATACTAGATGAATGAAGTTTTAGAACGCTGATATGTGGAGAGGAAACGAGGTCTGTCTGGCCAGAGGTATGACGATGGCGTCCGGCCTCACCTTGGAGCAGATCATGTATTCGCTGAAGTGACCCTTTCGGTGGCTAAGCCATAGTGAATTTCCTTTAAAATACAACCAAACCCCTGATTTGATGTGTCCACCGATTGACGTCGACTCAGTTTCGGTAGCCAATAATCTGCTTTTAACCCTGTATGCTACCGAAAAACAATCTTCACCAATGCTTTTTTATTTTAGTGGTTGTAGACAATCCATCCTTTGGATGGTAAGCTATGAAAAAATACCCTCCTTTTCAGTGGCTAATGAGCACCATCATGTTCACCCAAGCCACCGAAAATGGCCCCATGGATCACGAAAATTACTTTGCTTTCGGCAGCTATGGAAGGTTTCATTCTTGAACTACGAACTGCGGAAAATATATACCCTTCAGTGGCTAATGAACACCATCGTATTCGCCCAAGCCACTGAAAATTGTCCCACGACTCACGTTGTCAGCTTGCCCCTTTCGGTAGTTGGAGCGTTTCATCTTTCGCGTAGCAAGCTACCAAAAGTGGGGTTTTCGGTAGCTAATGAACCATCGATAGGCCCGCCTAAGCTACTGAAACCTGAAAATTCTATTTGGAGAAGAGCAACTTCAACAGTTATTTCAAGCTTCATTACATAATCCAATCCTATGCTATGCAACTTCAAATAAAATAAAATGAAAAGACCAAACTTCTATCTCCTAAACAAGTGCCTAGCCTAACTTATTTAGGGAGATAACATCTGGCTCCTACTCAGGGATGGAAACCTCCCTGCAAGGTTCCAAGAACCACAGATCTAATGCCTTTCCCCTGAAAACAAAAACTCAAAACCTATATTCTAGTGTCCATTGGGCATGGAGTTATTTTGCAAACCAAAACCTAAAACCTAAAAACAGAAACAGTAATTACAATGACTAGGCTGTGAAGCCTCAGATGAAATAAAGTTTCAAAAAACGCCCATTGACTGGGCCACCAAACATCTCTTGACCTTCCAGACTTTGCAGTTTGAAAGTATTGTTCTGTTGTGCTTGAGTTATTACGTAAGGACCTGTCTAGAGAGAATCAAACTTACTGTGCTTTCCTTTGTCCTGCCTAGGGGCATCCCATTTCAGCACCCAGTCTCCCACCTGAAAACTGTCCATCTTTGCCTTCTTGTCGAAAGTGCTTTTTATTCTTTCCTGATGAGCTTCTGACCTTTCCACCACTTGTTCTCTAGTCTACTGCAATTCAACCAAATCGAGCATTCTCCTCACCATGTCATTTGGTTCATCTTGTTCCTCCTGAATAAATTTAGTCATAGGAAGGATTAGCTGAACTGGGAAAATGGCATCAGTACCATAAACCAATCTAAAGGGAGAGGTCCCTATGGATTTCTTATTTGTCACCCTATCATCCCAAAGAGCAAATTTTAGCTTTGAATCCCAACTCCTTTGATTTTCCTCCAATAGTTTTTTGATGATCCTGACTAGACTTTTATTGGAGGACTCAGCGAGGCCATTGCCTTGAGGGTAGTATGGAGTAGAGTGAACCAATTGGATTCCCATGGAATCGCACATGTGAACTAATGCTTAATCTTTGAAGGCTGGTGCATTATCGGTTACCAACCTTTTTGGGAAACCAAATCTGACAAGGATGTTTTCATAGAGAAACTTCATGATAACCTGACGATTAGCGTTTTTGGTGGGAATTGCCTCTATCCACTTGGTGAAATAATCAGTGGCTACTAGGATCAATCTATGTTGACCACTGGATGAAGGATTGATCTCCCCTATGAAGTCAAGGCCCTATTGCTGGAATGGACCATTAACCACAATAGGTTTCAGGGGTAGGGATTTCAGCTGCTATTTTCCTGTGAATCTTTGGCATTTGTCACAAGCTTTCACGAAAGTGTATACGTCCAAAAACAGAATAGGCCCAACAGTACCCAGCCCTTAGAATCTCGTGAGCTGTAGTCTTCCAGTAATGATGTCCCCCACACATGCTTGAGTGGAAGTGATGCATGACTTGGACTGATTCTTCTTTATCTAGACATCTTAACAGAATGCCAGCAGGATCTTTCCAATACAGCAGATTACCACTTATGCAGAATTTTACAGATTTAAGCTTGAGAGATCGTGCCTAGGTTGTAATAAGTCCAAGCGGAACTTCTAAAGTTTGCAGGAAACGAATGATACCTGAATACCATTCGCATGAGAGCAAGTTTTCAGCCACATGTTGGCTGTTACATTGTTCTGCTGCAGCTACCTCTGTTGGAAAATTTGTAGAATTTATTCTGATGAAATTAATGTCTAATAGTTTGCAATTCTCTTCAGCCATCAGCTTGGCCAGACCTTGACCCTTTATTAACCTGGTGGGTTTGACCTCTATTTCAAATTCAATCAGCTTGGCAATCCATTTGGCCCTCTTGCCATCAATGTCAGGTTGAGTTAAAACGTCCTTTACAGAAGCTAAAGGGACATAGGCTATAACTTTTGCACGTAGAATATAAATTCGGAATGCTTTTAATGATTTAATCAGGGCATAGGTTTGTTTCTCTATGGAATCGTACTTCATCTCAACATCCCTCAATGTTTTGCTGAAGAAGGCAATTGGATGATCAAGCCCTTCGTATTCTTTCTGTAGTAAGACTGCTGCAACTATATCATGGGAAGCAAAAGAGAAAATATAGAACACCTTGGTGTAATCTGGACTAATCAGGGTAGGAGCTTCCATGATAGCCTGCTTGATGGCTTCGAAAGAGTGCCTCGCATTTTCTGTCCATTTGGTTTCAGCTCCGTTTTTTATCATGGAGGTTATGTGTTTTACCAACTCAAAAAAAATTGGAATAAACCTCATGACGAAATTTATCTTACCCAGGAAAGATTGAATGTCCTTCTTCGACCTTGGTATAGATACCTTCTGAATCGCTTCAACCCGAACTGGATCAATCCTTATGCCCTACGCTGAGACTATGTGACCCGGGAGCTTTCCCTCCCCGAGAGCAAACTAAGACTTCTTAGGATTCAAAGAGATTCCAAATTGTCTGCATTTCAGAAAGACCTCCCTCAGGTGCTGCAAATGCTCTTCGTGACTATCAAAGTATACTATGATATCATCGAGGTATATGAGGACAAACTTATCCTTAATCCCCACAAACACTATATCCATGGCCCTATGAAAAGTGGCCCCTGCATTCATCAGTCCAAAAGGAATCTTGGCGTACATGAAGGTATCCCAGGGAGTGGTGAAGGCTGTCTTCTCCTGATAATCGGGGTGTACAAAAATTTGATTATAGCCCGAGAAGCCATCTAGAAATGACATGACCCTAGCTCTTGATACTCTCTGTAGTAAATGCTCCATCTTGGGAAGAGGGTAGTTATCTTTTTGGGAGCCTTTGTTTAGGTTCCTGAAATCGACACATAACCTGACTTCACCATTCTTCTTCCTTACTATCACTAAATTTGCAACCCATTTAGAATACCTTAGCGGGATTATGATCTTAGCATCAAGGAGTTTTTTTATTTCCCTCTCAATCACAGGTAACAAGAGAGGGTTGATAGGCCTTAGCTTCTGTTTAAAAGGGGTGGTGCCCTTTTCCAGTGGAATTATGTGTTGAATGGTGTCTTCATCATAAGTTTTCAGGTCACTGTATTCCCAAGCCGCAGTAACCTGACCTTTGATTAGCTATCAACTCAGTGGACATATTTATGAATTTAGGGTGGTCCTGGATGCCTATATTATGTTCATGGACAACTAGGTCTTTTTCCTTATTCACGGGTTTAAAGGGGATATCATTATGGTCAAACAGCCTTTCGAGAGGTACTAGGCCCCTAGGTATATGATTTCCTAGCAATTGAACAATGTCATGTTGGCCTATTTTCCCTTTCAATTTAGATCTCTGAGATTCTTCTGTATTCAAGTTTTCTTGGTCAATATGCATGTCATAAAATTCGTCAACAACCTGGAGAAACCTACTAAGCTCATCATCATTCTCAAAAACTTTCCAAAATTTGACATTATTTGGTAGGGATGGCCTGTACCTGACTTGGATATCATAGTTCAACTTGGGAGGCATGGGAGGAACGAACGTGCTAGCGAAGACAGCAAGGGAATCAGCCAGGTGGTTCATGGCTCACGGGATATAAGAAATATCAAAAAACATGAAGGAATCTCTGAGTTTCCATACCTCATCTTTGTATGACTTCAGTCTGACGTTCTTATTCTGATAATTTCCATTCACTTGTTGTATGATGAGCTCTGCATCTCCAAATATTTTCAGGCACATTATTCCCATCTCTTTGGCAGCCTTGACTCCCAACAGCAAAGCCTCATATTCTGCTATATTATTTGTAGTTTTGAAATCCATTTTATAAGACAAATGGGTAACATCCTTCAGAGGCGAGATCAAGGCCACACCTGCACCTGCTGAATCCTGGGTACTGGCACCATAAAAAAATATGCTCCACATAGCAGTGGTTACTTCCTTAGGTTGCTGACTAGTAGGCTTTGTGAGTTGTAAAGGGGTTGGATGATCATCATCTATTTGCAGGCTGCATGCTCCAAACTTTGTATCCATTGCGTAAATGGGATGATTTACAGAATTCTTCTCATTGTTGATGATATAAGCTAGTCGGTTTTCCCTGTAGAGCCTTTTAGTTTCACCTCCAAACATAAGAATGGTAGCATAAGTCAGATCCGTATGTAGGGTACCCCCTAGTCGTTTACTCCACAATCGGGACAAGAGGATACCAAACTTAGGTGGGATGTCAGAAACCACTACATTCATTACCGGGATTTTTGAAGGTAGCTGAGTCAGGTTTATGACAAAATCCTTTATGAGGCCCAAGCATCTGACTCTTCTGGAGTCAAAAGAGAAGAGATCATGATTTGTAATGCTAAGCCCGAGTTCATCCATCACTGCTTTAGGCATGAGATTGTGAGAGGCACCTGAGTCAAGTAAGCAATTGTGAAGGATTTTGTCGTGGATGTTTAAGGAGATATAGAATGGTGGGCAGGACCCGTCCAGTTCTTCAACCATGGGGCCTAGGGTAACTGAGGGCTTATCATCTTATAAATTCACAAAGTCAGCATCTATGGGCATCTTTGGCTGAAGGGATTTCAATATAGATGACTTAAAGGAATCGTTTTCATCAACTCAATTAGTGGGAAAAGGGATTTTTATTTTCTAAATCTAAGATTCGATATTGGAGTAGTGTCAAGAATTCTTGCCTCTTGAGCTGGAGCTGTAAGTTGGACAGGATCTGGGACAGCTCGCTGAGATGGTCTTTGCTGCTATTTTGCGGGATCAACCACCTGTTTTGCGGGAGCAACCACCTGTTTTGCAGGAGCAGCAGGCTGCTGTTTTGAAAGAGTGACGGGCTATTTTGCAGGAGCAGCAGGCTGCTTCGTGGGTGCAGGAGACTTCTTCCCAGGAGCAAGGGTTAAAGGTTTCTTAGCAACAGTCCTGGACCTCAAATCATACCTCCTTTGATCGTCAGCCTGATACAGTGATTTGTTCATTCATGAGGGCTTCCTCATAATTAGATTGTGTCAGGAAGGAGGGGCCAACCTTATCCTGCATTCAATTAATATTGTCTTCTTCCTCTTCTCCTTCCTGAATAAGCTCATGTTCCTCTTCTAATACCGCATGCTGGAAAGGGGCTCTAATCCTTTGTTCTTCAGCAAGATTCCTATCTCTCTGGAGGATTTGAGCCTGTGGGTCGTTCCTTCTGTAAGGGGGAGCATTAGTGTTCCTGGGAACAAATTCATTTGGACCTTTACTCTTTGCAGGTTGCTGGCCTTGCACTTTCAGCTTGGACATTTCGGAGGCCAAGTTGTCTAGTATTTTGGCCATTTTTTCCAAGTTGGTTTTTGACGAGGAGGAAGAATCTGGAGTTTTCCCTTTTTATCGATTTTCCCTTTGAGGATCTTAGATGCGGCCATATTAGAATCGACTTCGAGCGCAGCATCTTGCATGAGCAATAAAGAGGCATATCTTCTTTCTCGGAGATGAAGACAAAAATCAGGATTGAAAGCATTTGCATAAGTAATCCTAGCTGAGGTATCTGTGGGTTTGATCTCCGCAGGTATTTTGCTAAACATTTTATTAAACCTCTTGGTGAAAGCAAACACAGACTCGACACTTTCTCTCTTCAAATTGTCAAATTATGTGAGGTAATAAAGGTGGTCTCTTCTTTCCCCCCAATGCTTAAAAAAAAATTCATCTAGGGCTTCGATATCATTTATTGACCCAGCAAGTAATTCTTTGAACCACTTCCTGGCCTGGCCATCTAGACTTTGCACAAACACCCTAGTCCATACATCCTCATGCTCAATATTTATGTTCTCAGCATAGCTATATAATGCCTCTAGGTGTTCTTCAGCTGTGAAATCTCCCTCTCCAGTGAACTTAGGCATGTACTTTTGGTAATCTCCAGTAGGCATAATAGCAAGGGGATTAGGCAAATTTAGAGGGGCATACCTAGCAATGAGGATCTTTTCCATTTTGGTCAGAGGAACAACAATAGTGGATGTGGGTACTAAAAGGGTGGCAGAAGATGTTTTTGGTGTGGGCTGTGGCTGAGGGAGTATACGTAATGATGAAGGTGGGGGTTCTGATTTAGTGGAATCGCCAAGATTTGGGGTGAAACAAATTGATGGCTGTTCTGGAGAATAGGATTTCTTACCGGACTGTGCAAGTAACAAGGACAACCTTTCTTCAAGCTAGTCTAAAAGGTCCTGGAAAATGTTTTCAATGGCAAGTATGTTGGTGTAAACAAAAGGGTACTTCTCTTCTGGTTCAGTCAGTAAGGGCTGCAGGTAAGAGGAACAGCCTTCTTCTTTAATGGATTCTAGGATTTCTTTTCCTAGGTTAGCTTGGGTAGCAGATTCAGGACTAGGGTCTTGGGCAGCAGAAATGGGTGAGGATACTTGAGTCCATAAGTCTTCTGATCTACTTATAGTTTCTTGTGAACCAGCTGTTTCAGGGAATGAGGATTCAAAAGGAGTTTCATTTGATGAGACAAAAGAACTACCTCTGGTAGTGCCTGATGTAGTTCCCCTTGTGGATCTGGAAATCTGTCTCTGTGTAGCCCTTCCTCTCCTTCCAATCTGTTGAAGGTCTGAAACAGGTGTCACTGGTGTCCTTTGAGGATTTTCTCTTGTACTTGGTCTTCTTGAAGCCACTTCGTTCCAATGGAGTCGCCAGATAGATGATTACAACCGAAATAATGCCTAGGATTTGTCTATCATCAAAGCTAGAACTATGTCATCTCCCAGGGAAGCTGCTGCTTCAATAATCTTTCCCCGGCAACGGCGCTAATTTGTTAACTCTCCAGGAGTCTTCCTAGGTTGCACTCGGATGAGCCTAGTAACTTAAACTTATCTTGAAGTATGGGGTAAATGTGGATCAAGTTGGATGACTGAGATCGAAACTTACATGCTCAAAACATACAAGGATGCATTCAAATAGACAAGGCTTTAGCCACTGGTGTTCAGGAAGTTGTAAAAGATAGACAGAAGAACTCTTATCGTGCTAGAAAACTCATACATACAATATATATATATAAATGGCAAATCATGATAAGCAAAGGGCATTGAATATCCATTTCTCAATACGAAGATAGGATTACAGCTATCTGGCATAGACAAATGGAAACTCACGAAATAGACAGTTCACTACAAGTATAAAAGATATAAGAAGGAAAACTGAACACACATATGGAAAAATAAGCTTATATAAATTATATGTAACTAGAAGTCTGATAATACAAGTTAAGCAAAGTTTCTCCAAAATCGAACCCCTGTTCTACATACTTCATGGGCTTTATAGCCTTTACAAACTTTTTTCAGATCCTGAAAAGATGGATCGAATCTGCTAAAAATAACAACTAAGAACAGTTTTATGAAAGATGTGACAATGTATTATGATCAAAGTAACTGATACTTGCTGATACACCTATATTCGACAGTTGAAACGAGCCTCTAGGATCTAGAAGACGAGTTTGAACCGCTGCCTACAAAAACCTGTAGGTGTCTTTTTCTAAAAATAAACAGGAATATTCCTCTGTTTACCTTGCTGGCATCCTCAGTCTGGAACCAAAGGTGATCATGATGCCTTGAACGTTTATCAATCCCCTGTAAAAAACACCTTTAAGATGCTTGGACCAACCTAAAAAAGGTTTTGATGCCCCAAGATAGACCACTGCGTTTTTTTCATTTTCGGTAGCTAGCAAAGATGGGCTCGAAGGTGATAAGCTACGGAAAACCCCCCATTCGGTGATTAATGAATTAATTTTAGCATTTCGCCTAAACCACCGAATCGCCCCTAGGTGTTTGAAACTTTCCTCTACTTCTGGTAGCTAGGGGAGTCCTGCCTGTATATCGTAAACTACCGAATCTGGGTTTCGGCAACTAATGAACAATTTTTATGTTCGCTTAAGCTGCCGAAAACAGTGTACGGCCCAGCCTGCAAAAGTTTTCCAAAACTGCGCTTTCTGACCTTTGCTACTCCTCTCCCTGCAGCTTGGTTTCCTCTTCCTCCAAGGACAAAGCTGGAGTGTCAGCAAAATTGATTGCAGCGGTTGCTAAGGTGTCGAGGTCTAACTGCACCTTGGGCTGGGGATTTTGAGTTTTTTCCTCACCCTCCAGAGACTCGACCTTTCTCCTCACCCTGATATTTTCTTTAATCAACCTAATGTTTCTTCCTCTCATTTTGCCATGTTTTTTGGTCAACCCCTCAAAAGAAACATACAACTCATTATATCTTTCAGTCAGCCTCTCATTTCTCTCCTTGATAACTCTTTGGAGTATCTCGATTTCATACGCCTGCTTGAGGAATCAATTAATTTTCTGTGAGGTAGAACTCTTTGCTTTATGAATTAATTCTTCGGCTACCTGCTGACCTTGTTCCTCCACAGGTGTAGGGGAAGGTAAGTTTGCACATTCAAATTTATGCTCTTCCACAGGTGTAGGAGAAGGCAAGTTAATATAGGGGGTCTCTTGTTCCATCATAGACATAGCTGCTTCCTGGAGCTCTTGTTCCCTCGCCACCTCCTTATTTCCTGCTCCAGCTTCCTGCAAATCATCCTCCTCAGAGTCGGTACAAGGGAGGTTCAAAAAGTTTGCATTCCTTGAATGGATCTCTTCTGAAACAGCTCCCTCATCCTCAGTCTTGCTTTTGAATTCTAATTTCCTTTTGTATTTCTTCACCTTGGGGGCTGACGAAAGGGGGTCGGTTGTAATTGGGGAGATAGCCCTCCTCTTCCTTTTCCCACTTCTAGGGGTGGAAAACTTCTTTCCATCTTTCGGTTGCAATTTTGTTTCAAAACCACTCCAGAAAAGAAATAAAGCCCAGTTCATGTTTTTCCTTTGCAACAACTCGGAAACTATGAGTTTGATCAAACCATGGTGGTACAATCTACCTGCAATTTTGGTTGCCTGGGCTTTGACTTGATGTGACATTTTGGTCAGGCTCTTGTGGAGGTAAAAAGGGAGATTTAAGGGGCTCTTGCCAGTGAAGTGATCCATTAATCTAAAATGGTAAATCAGCACCCTGTTATACCTACCTTCACAGGTTATGTAAACCAGAATTGACTTCAATAGAAGCTACCATTTATCCTCCAGATATGACATAGGAATATCTTTCTTCCATACCAGGTTCTTATGCTCAGGTTTCAGATAGGATTGAAATTTGAAATCCTTTGTGACAGTGGTCTTAAACCAGTTTTCTCTGGTCGTTGGAAGTTCTGTCACCTAGGCTATAAGGGCCTCGTCCACGTGGAATTCCTCCTTGCCTATTACCGCCCTATTGATGTCAAACATGAGGGAAAATGCTTCAGCCACCTGTTGATGAGAACCCTGTAGTTCTTTGCAAAAATTATAGCAGTCGACATTTTTGAAGAATTGACATACCTTAGGGTGCGCCTCCAAGTAGCAGATGTCGTTCAATTCCTTTCTCAGGGCCGCTCCTCCTCCTTTCTTCATTTGCAACCTACTCATTGGCGCCTGCTGCTGAAAACGGGACTGAGGAAGAGACGCAAAATCAGAGAGAAAACGAGTTCAATCGTCGTGGTGAGGGTGAAAGAGGAAAGGTGGTGTGGCTTTTCGGGAACTAACTCCGAGGGGGTGAAAAGGTGGTTAATCATGAGGGCGTAATGATGGCTACTGCAGCATGATTATACTGG
Source organism: Larix kaempferi (assembly GCA_027924585.1). NCBI lineage: Eukaryota > Viridiplantae > Streptophyta > Pinopsida > Pinales > Pinaceae > Larix > Larix kaempferi. Next base: position 1,218,445 of record BSBM01001430.1, on the reverse strand, counting down.
AGGAACGAAATTTTAGAATGCTGATATGCGGAGAGGAAACGAGGTCCATCTGGCTAGAGGTATGACGATGGCGTTCGGCCTCACCTTGGAACAAATCATGTATTCGCTGAAGTGACCCTTTCAGCAGCTAAGCCATAATGAATTTCCTTTAAAATATGACCAAACCCCTGTTTTGACGTGTCCACCGATTGACGCCAGCTCAGTTTCGGTAGCCAATAATCTGCTTTTAACCCTATATGCTACTGGAAAACAATCTTCACCAATGCTTTTTGCTTTCGGTGGCTGTAGACAATCCAACCTTTGGATGGTAAGCTACGAAAAAGTATCCACCTTTTCGGTGGCTAATGAACACCATCATGTTCGCCCAAGCCATTGAAAAAGACCCCATGGATCACGGAAATGACTTTGCTTTCGGCAGCTACGGAAGGTTTCATTCTTGAACTGTGAACTGCAGAAAATATATACCCTTCAGTGGCTAATGAACACCATCGTATTCGCCCAAGCCACCGAAAACTGTCCCACGACTCACGTTGTAAGCTTGCCCCTTTCGGTAGTTGGAGCATTTCATCTTTCGCGTAGCAAGCTGCCAAAAGTGGGGTTTTCGGTAGCTAATGAACCATCAATAGGCCCGCCTAAGCTACCGAAACCTGAAAATTCTATTTGGAGAAGAGCAACTTCAACAGTTATTTCAAGCTTCATTACATAATCTAATCCTATGCTACGCAACTTCAAATAAAATAAAATGAAAAGACCAAACTTCTATCTCCTAAACAAGCGCCTAGCCTAACTTATTTGGGGAGATAACACTCTTGAAAATGGATTAGAGGAATATGACATGGAGACATATTGTAATTTTCTTTTTGAAGATCTTGTTGATAAGATCTTTATGAGGTGGAGTCTTGAAAATAATCTTTTTCTATTAGTCATTTTGGAATTGTGTTGAAAAATATGAGGATGAGAGTATGTCACATGATGAGCACAACAATTGGGTTTCAAATATGCTCACATTATAGCATTTGAAGATTGAGATTGTAGCCTTTGGTATGACAGGCATTCAATGTTTGAATGCTGTCAAGTAGATTGAAGAATTTGCAGATGAAGTTGGAAGCAAGTCTAAAGGTGAAGCTGAAGAAGAAGAGATATCCAAAGTTCAAACATTGAAAGCATCAAAGTTTGGAGCATACAGTACAAGAAGAAGTTGCATTAGCATATAGAAACAAAGAAAGTGAAAATGAAGATGTTTGAATAAAGTTAGCCAAGCAAAGACATAGACACAAACCAACAAACATTCACACTCATGATTTTACATTCACATTTATGATTTTTGATATAAGCCTAAGCCTTAGAAGCAATACTTTTTAGTATGCTTTAGTTTGATTGTTTGTTTAGTGGTCATAATTAATTAAGAGAGGGACTCTTGAAGAATAGTAATTACTCCAACTAGCTAGTTAGTTGACCATTTAAAAAGTGCATGGCAAAGAAAGAAACCATCAACATGTGTTTGTAAATTTTTAACTTTTCAGATACTTTAATACCCAGCAGTGCAAGAGGAAACTGCCAGCCGGTCAAAATGCATTGCAACAATACGCCACTTTTAATTCTCCCATCTAATCTGAATGGAAATATTGCAAACATATTTTCTCGTATATATAACGTTCTGTCCTGTAACTACAAATATCAAATGATCCAATAATGTTGATGTTGATGCCGATTATAGGAGAGTGACATCCATTTCAAAACTGGACTCTGGCCAACACTTACAAGTAGGAAAAACTCTCAATCAATCCTCCTGTGTTGCAATAATTATATTGTGCGGATCAGCTACCCACCGCCACGCCAAGCTGGGTCCATCCGACCTGCGTTTCATTATTCCTTTTTTCTGTTCATTCCAAGTCAAAACTACAGTGGTTCATGCATTACAGCACATACATCAGGGCCCAACTAAAAGTCTCAGGTCGCCATGAACAAGCAGTTAATTACCTTGATCCGAGAGCTAACAGCAACCATCGTACCGTCTATATCGCTCTTATATTGGAAGGTTACAGACGTAGCAAATGATTAATTAAATAACTGACAGTAATTACAGTAATGGCAGTAATGGAATAGTTGTTGGTGAAATACCATTATTAAAAACTGAGAAAGTTCGCTATAACTCGATTGTGTGCCAGAAGCATCACATAACTCATCTTTGTCAACTCAAAATTTTGTATGATTCTCAAACTTAAGAGAGCTTGAACAAAATAGGAATCATCAAATATCTCATGCTTCAAAATAAAAGAAAGTGCTTAAAGCGCCTCAATGAGTTTTGGTAGGTCACCAATTAGGTAGTTAAAAAAATAAGGTCATGGAGGAACATTCATATTGGTTCACAATTCACTTAATTTATTACTTATCTATGTTGGGGGATATCAATATTGGTTCACAATTCACTTAACTTATGATGTATTGATGTTAACAGACTCCAAGTGGCTGTGATAATTTAGAGTGTAAATAAAATAGTGAAGTGATATTGATATGTTTGTCTTTGTGTTAAAATTACATAGTGAAGTGAACATATTTCTATTTTGTGATAAGTTGATGAAAGAATTTTATAGAATGCATAAAGCTCGGCTCATATGGGATATCTCAGGTTTGCTCTGGGTGTTTCTTCATTACGTTATCCCTACTATGTGTTCAAGTGGTTGCATTAAGGCTTATAGAATTACAACCCACTCAAGTTTTAGATGTGTTTGCATGCTTGATGAATTATAAGAGGAGGATTTGCACTTTAGATTTGAAGAGAACAGCAAAGCATATCAGACTAAAAGTAATTTAGGATTTTCATCATTCCAGTGTTCAATATGTTAAGTTATAGAATTATGAGAGGAGGTTTTCCCTACTAAACTAAAAACAATTTGGGTATTTCTTCATTCTAGTGATTCAATATGCTAGAAGCTTAACATGTTCAAAATGTAGAGTTGGAAGCTAAAGTGGCAATACAAGGTTACCAAATTCAAAGACCAGTTACAATTTTAGAGTTGGAAAGATTAACTCAAATTGAAATACTTCTCCCCATCAAGGCTCAATTGGCTCCATCAAGGAGATGGAGATTTAGGAAGACATAATTCATTAGAGATATGGAGATTTGAAAAATTAAGTGACCTCAAATTTCATCGGAGAGGATCATTTGAAACCCACAATGGGAAATATTTTCACTAAATCATTCACATTTTATGCATAATCATCCAATAATATTGTTAGGATAGTTTGTTAGAAAATATAGAAGTAGGATATTTAGTTGAAATCCCACCATGGGAATGATTTTCACTAAATTATTCATGGTTTTTTTGCATCAACATTCAATAATATTGTTAGCATCTAGTTTTCTATAAAATATAGTAGGATATTCAATTTTGTGAAGAAAAATGTGAAGAAACTCTTATTGTAGTCAAGCACCAAATTTGGAATTTTTGAATCCTTTGGAAAAATTTATTAACTTGTATAGTATAGTTGTATCTCTCTTTTAATACAAATAATACCTTTTGAGTTTTAAAAAAAGGTTTAATAGACTTACTTATTAATATTTTTTATTACTAAAAAAGTTAGTGTTGCCCATCGATCAAGGAGGTCTTAATATGATACGATGAAGGAAACTAAAAATATGAGACTGCCTAAACTATAATATATGACTAAACTATAATATATGCACGATGTCACTCAATATAGTTTGGACTTCCAAAAGCACCATAGGTGAATTCTTACAATTTGAAATCTTAGAGCCACACTCGTAAAAAAAATTTGAACCCATGCCTTCATTTTAATACAATATTGATCACCTCAATACTTTCCATTAAATCACCTCACTATTACTTGTTAAAAAATGACAATCTATAAAATATGAATAGTGCATTGATTTTGACAATGGCACACAACATAGTTACCAACTTTCACAATAAATCTCTATACTCTTCTTTCTTTAATTTCACATGTAAGTGTTCTTTATACCATATTTCCAAAAAGTTGTGTTATCAATAACACACGTTTTTTAAAGCTAGTTTTTTTTGACATCATGAATCTTATTAGGCATGAATCTTCTTAGGTCTATGGTGACATGTTTTTTTCAAATGTTTCATTTTCAATCATTTTTATTTTATTTTTAATTTTTCAATGTTGTTAAATTTAAAGTTTTTTAAATGATAAAAATATTCATTTAATTACATATTCTTAATTAATTCACAATATCATATATTTTAAATACAATTTTCAATATTACTTTTTAACGTTGTTTGCTTTTAGTTGTATCCAAATAACACTAGTTATAAATATTTAACCATAAAATACATCTAAAAGATAGTCATGATGAAAAACATATATATTTTAGAATTTTTTTTTTTTTTTAAATGTTATGTGAAATAATACATTTTTATGTTCAAATTAAAAAAAAAAAAAAACATTTTTTTTATATTTTTATTATTATAAATTGTATATATATATATATAAATGATAATATTTAGTAATCCAAAAATTAAACTAGATAATATGTTAAAAACATATTAGAAAGATTCATACTGAAACAATTGTTTCAATGTATAGATATTTAATATTAATATAAAATTTCAAGGACCAAAATATTATAAATATAACTCATGAAGAATATATCAAATTGGATTTTCTTCAAAGATGTCTTGAAACTAATTAAGAATATCTAATATACCGAATTCATAATTTTCAATAGGTACATTTCATGTTTTAGGAGATCAAATTTCTTCTTGCATATCATTCTACTCTTCAATCCAGTCTTCTATGTATAGAAGTTTAAAGTGATCATGTCCAAACAACCCTTTTAATGTTGGTTGAAACTCCTTTGACATTTTTACCACATGATTCCCTAAAATTTGTTCAAACCCACTTCTTGCATTTCATATCAAAGAGATTTAGTAGAATGACCAGTTCTTTGTTTAATAAAATTGCATTGTAGTGTATCATTTTCAATGGATATGCAATTTCTTCCAGCTTTATATAAGCAACATACTAATCAATTCAATAAACATGCCATTAGCATCAAATTTAGTGTTATTCAATTGGACATCGTCATTTGGTGTTAATGCGAATGTTGTTTGGAATTTGAAAATTGCACAAAGTATTGTGCCAAGTTTAGTGCCAAGTATTGTTCCTAAATTAGTGCCTAGAGTAGCATCGACCTATAGATTTTTCTTATATATTTTTGCACCAAATTTAGCATCAATGCTTACTATTGTGCGTGATTTCACATCAAACATGAAGACATTGTTTGCACCAAGTTTAGATTCTAAACTTTTTCTTCTAATTTAACATCTAACATGGAATCAACTTTTGCTTCTACTATGGCTTCCATTGGCACACCACATTTTATTTCCATTATAGCTAGGTCACATTAGCACCATGTTTGGATTCCATTATAGTGTCGAATTTGGATTCCAAATATTATAGTGCCAAGTTTGGATACCACTAAAGCACCTAGTTTTGCTTCCATTTTCATACCAAACTTTGATTCCATAGTAGCAGTACATAGTAGCAGTAGTAGCAGTAGTTTTTTTCCAATTCATCACTTAGTTTTGCTTCCATTTTCACATCAAACTTTACTTCCACATTGGCACCATATTTTTCTTCCAATTTAGTGTCACATTTTTCTTTCACTTTGTTGTCAAGATTTGTTTCCACCTTATCGTCATTTGTTGCTTCCACTTTAATGTCAATATTTTCCCTTACAACATCTTAATTAGCACATGATTTTTATTTCTTTATAATTTTCAATGTATCACAAGTTTAGCTTCCACTTTAGACCTAGGTTTGGCTTGTATTGTAATGTCACTTTTTCTACCATATTTAAATTACATCTTAACTCTACCTTTATTTTATTCATTGTAATAATTTCAATTAAGTTAATGGAGTATATCATAGTTCTTAAATAAAATACATCAATATTAATAAGAAGATAACACAATTTAAATTTATATCATAACATTTATGAATAAATTTAAGAGATATGGACAACATCCATCCAAATTAACAATATCATCATATTTAGAAATTTACCATTAAAAAAATCAACAACTTCAATGTATATATATATAACATGTTTATCATCATCATCTTTAAGTAAGTCAAGTGCAAATATAATGTGAAATATATCATCATATCATAAGTAGTTATTATAAAATTGTAATAAGAAAATATATATATATATATATATATATATCATCAAGTATACAAAAGTCAAAATGGTATAGGTATCATCATGATACCTTAACAAAAAGCCATGTAATATGCATCTAGATCATTGTAAAAGTTGGTATACAATCCTTGTAGCATGGAGATAGTAATGATTATTGGTATCCTTATAACAATGTCACTAAACCACCACCATCCTTGTTATAACATCACCATCATTATCATCACCGACATCTTATCCAAACTCAACAATGTTTGGATCATCATTAATCAAATCATCATCCTTGTTATAACATCACCATCATTATCATCACCTACATCTTATCCAAACTCAACAATGTTGTTTGGCATCATTAGTCAAATCATCATCTCCAATGTTTTGAAATTAAAACAAATATTCAATATTAAAAGTTAAAATTGATTTAATTCTATAATACATATTTGTGTTATATTGTTAATATTACATCATACGAAAGTGTAAATTTATTTTAAAAATAACTATGTACACACATTAATATGAAAATATAAAAAAACATAAAAAAAAATTGGAAAAATAGAAGTAAATGAGAATTTCATTATGACATATACACAAATATAATTTAAGAAGTATGAAATGTCAATGGGCCAAATCTTATCATCAACCTATAATAGGATTATTATTTCCTTTAACATTCTAATTTGGAGTGAAAATGATAACCAGTGATAATGGATCTTTTATTATTGGATTGTCATGGAAAATATAGTAACATGTGTCCGTCATAGTGGAGGTGGATAAATTGATAAATCGACAAAGACTGCCCATTTTATTTTATTTTAGTCCATACAAAAGGTTGATAACATAGTGGAAAAGTTTAGGAGGGAAATAGTTAGATTGCACAATGCACCCAAATCAATTGGATTAGTTCAAGACAAGGTTTAATTCAAACTTTTGTAATAATCTATATTTCCAAGAATTACGCATACATATTAATTTGAGTAAACCTTACCATCCATGGTATAAAACACAAACAAAAGGGGTGTATTAGATAAATGAGGTACAAGCTTCACGTGTGTGATAATAATTTATTAGATAATTTATACAAGTGGAAATATTACATACATTTAGTTGGGTTTGCATATAATAATGATTATCATGCATCTTTAGGAATAAACCCATTTGAATCCTTGTATAGTTGAACATGAAACACTATAGTAACCTAGGGCAACCCAAGATATAAAATCAAGATTGAACAATAATTTTTCATCGAGTTGAAAGAGGGGGTTTCCAAAATAAAATAGAATTTAAAAGAAATACAATTCATGTCAAAAAGTTGTGTTGATAAATAAAAAATGCACAAGTAATTTAATGTTTGAAAACATATATTTTTCAAGATGGATCCAAGGAATGTCTCATTGAATATTAGGAATTATACAAAGTTATGACTTGATATTTTGGGAAATTTGAAGTTTTATTTATGGTAGGACCAATTGTAAATAGATTTGCAATGCATGCAAATATTAGAGATAATATTTTTTTTTATGTATTTCTACTTAAGAATGATGTAGATTGTCATAGCACTTGATAGGTCGTTCATCCGAGTGGAACATAAGGGAGAGTTTCAAACAAATTATTTATGTATTCTCTATAACAGATTCACAATGTTTTGGAATGTACTAAACCAACCATAAGCCCGCTTGTGGTATAATTGAACCACTATGGGTTAGATGAGGTCAATTGAGCAATGGAGGATATGATTATGAGTGCATACCCATTTTAATAAATATTTTGATGCCACACTATTATCAGTAATATTTCAAGGGAGAGAGGAACGTAGTATCTCAAGTTTGAACCTAGAATTATGCTTGTTCATATTGCATACATGTATCCTAATGTGTTGAGATACATGGTATTAGTTCATAAAACACCTATGAGGTTGTTGGGGTTAGGACCACCAAAAGAAGAAAAATTAAGTATCAACAAAGATATGCAAGCATAAGAAGGGGATTGCTTGGTTATCAGGGTAATTAAGCAAGCACATGGAATAGTATTATGATTAGAAGAATATTGAAAAGTAGTAGATACTTCTGAATGATTATGAACATATTGTAAAGAGTTTGTGGAATTAAAAGAAAGGGATTTTCTTTTGATCATACAATGGGTAGATATTGTTAATAGGTATTTTTCATTGGGAGGAGAGGTTTTCCCACTATAATTTAAGCTTCAATGATTGGGATGTTTTCCTTTATCTTATTAATTTAAATTTATTATTAATAATTAATTATAGTTGATGTTTTTATGTGATTATGTATGAAGTTAAAGTAAGGGCATTCTGACTAATTAAATAGACAATAGCTTGGGGGTATTCCAAATGGAGACTCTACAACATAGTATGATTAATCATACAACTATGAACTTCAAGATAGGAAGTCTTAACAAATGAACTCTAATATTAATTTTGGGAGGCAATCCTATGAAAAGAGGAAACAAAGAAGTTACTACAAATTAGATGAAAAAATGTTTCCTTGAAGGATATAAACCCAACAGAAGGTTCGAAAAATAGTAAAAGGAGGGGAAGAAGATCAGCATGAACTTGAAATTTGGATAAATCCCATGGGATATATTGACTAAAATAAATCATCTCAAGAAATACTAGAATCTATTGATCCAGGAAGAATCAACCAATCACAACCGAAAAAACCCAATGACAATCATTATGAAAGAAATACCAATATAGTTACAGGACAAACAAATTTACGACAAGTACTATTATTCCATGCATTCATGTATGGATAGGATAATATATTTATCCTCAATTACATATGTAAGGTGATAAGATAAATAAACCTAGGCAAGCAATGGGAAATTTTAAAGGGACATTCTAAGGACTAGTTCTAATATGGTCCTAAAGATGTGAGAGGAATGAAACCTTTCAAACCTGTCTAGAGGTCATATAAAAAAATTTGAATGTCTATTCATAACTAGAAGAAAAACCATTCATGTTTTCTCAATTTAAAGATATTAGACAATGTAAAGGAGCAACTATATCGCATTATAATGCTAGATTTCAGAGCCCGATTTAATAGTTGGAGATGATGTACCCAAAGTAATGAAGATAAACTATTTTATTACTAGATTGCTAGTTGTAATTAGATCACATGTATGGACAATGAACTCCAAAAAATATAATTATGCAGTTATATATATGGAGGGTGGGATTCTCAGAGATGATAGACAGAGAAAGAACAAGAAGGAAGAGAAATATGAACAACTACAAAGGATTGAAGGTATAAATGAATACGTTAAATGAAACAAAGCAGGATGGACCAAAATTTGTAGTATAACAACAATATGAGGACAGTTAAGTGTCTATAGGATCCAGAAATATGAACATATTCATCTATTTTTGAACTCATAGTGCCATCAATCATTGTTGGAAAAACTATCTAGAGAATCCTAGAAACCAATAAGGCCCCTACAATCCTAAATTTTAAAATAATAATAGTTGGGAAGCACCATGGAGCCAAGGTTTTGTATTATGAAAATACCAATTCATCTAGAAAATATAAGCCCAATCGGGAGCCTAAACTACAATACAAATGCTAAGGAAATATAGCCTACAAATGCTACACCTATGGGAATTTGGGACATACAACAAATAATTGTTTTTAGCATCACTGGAGTAACAATATCTTCACTATGTTGATCAAGGGATCACAAAACCAAACAGTGGCTCATGCTATTTAAAGAAGCCTAGGAAAAAAGATGGAATATGATCCAAATTGAACATTAAACAAAGGAATACCAAATCGTGTCCCTAGCATGGATAGAAGGTTACTCTCAACCACCTTCCAATATATAAGAAGATTTGTATTTTGACCCAAAATGCAGTATATCAAGAATAAATCCAAGTAATAATGGACCAAAACTGTAAATAAAAGACATAATTGTTGTGAAAAGAACACAAGGGTAGTCAAACACAAGACCTAGTCACACAACTAAAGAAACTGACAACCAACAAGTATTACCTATAGAAAATAAAATATTTCTTTGACTACCTACTGCACATGTAGGAAGACTAGAATTAAACCCTAACGGAAACACGGGTATGTAAAATTAGTTCCATCTTTCAAAAAGAATTACAAATATCAACAATAGTAATGGATAAACAAATAGGTGATGTAGTATTAAACCCTAAGGCCAAAAAATATATTATTTCCTCTGGATTATGGGTAGTAATGTGAAAACCATAATAGAAAGATAAGACAGTGATCATATTGTTAGATAATACCACATATATACTTCTATGAAGACTATAATCATCTAAAACTGATGTTTGTGGTATCAAGGGATGGATAACATTTGAAGTATTGATGTTACCTAGAGAAGAATACAAGGTACTATTTGGAAGAACATGGATATATGCCATAAGAGGCATGGTATGTTCCAATAAAGTACTCATATTTATAAAAGGGACAATAAAGGTGATAATACTACTAGACAAAAAAAGAAAGTAGTAGAAGGAGATCTCAATGCCATAGATAAGGAGGAATGATCAATCCCACTAGCAAATAGGGAAAATATCTACAAAATGACTAAAGAAACCAAACTAGGTCTTGATGAGCACGGTGTACTCCATACGAAAGTTTTTTTAGGGAATATTCTAATTGTGAAAATCCTCACAGTAGATCTAAGAGCTGATGTATACCTCACAATGAAAGAATTTAGGAATAAGATTAAGAGTGGTCAATGCATTAAAATGAGCAACAGAATAATAATACAGTAGAAATCAGATAGAAGCAAAATAACTTCACACACACTAATTCATTAATCACAAATGGACAAATAAATAATACAATGCATGTGGAATTCGAATGCCAAGGTTGCAATTTGAATTGGCCTTCATGGAGTGATCAAAAGATCACTGAAGTGTCATCGGAGCAAAACTAGTAGCCTATCTCATCATCAGTGGAGTCATCAATGCTCAAGTAACTGTCAACAATCAGTCAAACTAAGTCTAACTGAGTGTGGTAGGTGTAATTGAGTGTAACTGGAACTAACTGAATGAAGGAGGCTCAGTGGAGGGCGCATGAGGAGCTAACTGGAGTCAGAATGAGCAGTCTAGTCACACTAGAGGTCCATCAGAGTGGTAAGGTCAGTTAAGAGTGAATCAAGCCTGAAATCAAGGAGAGAACTCAGTTAACTGAAGACAACTGGACTGGTAGGTGAAGAAGGGCACCTTTGTCAAGTGGATGGTGAGATGTGGGTGCATCACTGGATAGCAGGGCTCAATCTGAGTGGAAATAAGCTCCCGAGTGCTGGAAGACTAGGGACTAGGTGCTGGAGGTGTCAACCTGATGACTGGGCAACATGCAGATGCATGCCATGCATGTAGAATGCATGCTGCATGTAGGAATGCATGCAAGATTGAAAATGCAAAGGATGAAAATGATGGTAGGACTAGGATGGAGTATGGAATATCCTAACACCCCCCCTTAATCCATTCTGGGTCCTGGTGACTAAGACCAAAGGTCACCCAATACAATGAATAATAACATTCAATAAACCAAGGAAATGGGGAAAACCTCATGGGAAAAATACCCCCCCTCAAAATAGACTGTAAGGAACACACAAAAATAAATGCTCCAAACTCAAGTAGGTGTGATGCTTGGTCATATGTCTGGAGGTATCTTCTTCTTGGGAAGAAGTGGATCATGCTCAGAAAGCATGTAATTGTACTTTCTCTTCAGATCGAATGTGATGAGAACAAATCCAAAAGTATGAGGATGATCCTTCAACCTGTGATTTGAATCAGCTGAGGTAGGATCAAATCTATGAATGTGCAGATAGTTTTTTGTCTTCTCCTTCGAACCATCATGGGTGAGATTATGCCAAAAAGAACCATCACATGATTGCTTGAAATCCAAATCAGATTTAAGACTTGAAGAATGGTTTCTTGAGATCTCCTTTGAACCAGCAGGGGTGAGATCAAAACCATCATATGCATGAGGAATTATCCCAAGTAGTGATTGCTTAGAATCTAAATTAGATCCAAAACTTGAATCATGGTTTCTTGAGATCTCCTTTGAACCAGTAGGGTTAAGATCAAAACCATGATATGCATGAGAAATTATCCCAAGCAAATGGCAATGGCCATAATCTTCAATAACCTTATGAAAGTATGAGATAATGATCATATAGTAGTACATAAGAGGTGAGTGATCAAGGAGAGCGAATGAATTACCTCCAATGCTTGATTTTACCTCCGAAACATTCAATGGATCATGATGCAAACCAACAGACTCTGGTGCAAGAGAGGATTTATGACCTTCTACAATTTCTAGAGTGTGAGCTGGCATAGAATTCGAAATAGAATAAATTTGGAGCTTGAGTGTAGAATCTGCAAGTTCTTCTTCTTTGTGGACAACTTTAATATGAGATATGTTTGATACTAGTTCATGATCAATGATATCATCAAGGAGGGCGAATGCATCACTTTGCTTGCTCTTGAAAGGGTTTGGACCAATCCCTTCATTCTGTCTGCCAAATCTTTCATCCAGATGGGCCCATAGCTCTTTTGGGGATTCAACATCAATGTATTGGTGTACCATGCATCGAGGAATAGAAAACATCATGGTTGCATGGACATGGTCACCTTTATTTAACCAATCAATCTCTTCTTCAGAGGATTTGAACTCTCTTTCAAAACAATAATCAAAGAGACCATTTCTCTTCAAATGTGCTATCATATTTGATTTCCATTCATCATAGTTGAATGGAAAAAGAAGATCATAGTTGAATGGAGGAGAATAGATTTCTTCTGAATACATGGAAGTTGTAGAAGACTTACAAAAACAATAGAAATATTTGCAACTGCTACTGCTGCAAAAGTGCAGAAACTGCTGCAACTATTGCACTCGAAATCTTGATAATAAGCTGTAAAAAGCTCTCAGGAATGGAGATAAACAATACTCTCAACATGCTCTGATACAATGTGAAAATCCTCACAATAGATCTAAGAGTTGATGTATACCTCACAATGAAAGAATTTAGGAATAAGATTAAGAGTGGTCAATGCAGTAAAATGAGCAACAGAATAATAATATAGTAGAACTCTGATAGAAGCAAAATAACTTCACAGACACTAATTCATTAATCACAAATGGACAAATAAATAATACAATGCATAAGGAATTTGAATGCCAAGATGGAAATTCAAATTGGCCTTCATGGAGTGATCAAAAGATTACTGAAGTGTCATTGGAGCACAACTAGTAGTCTATATCATCATCAGTGGAGTCATCAATGCTCAAGTATCAACCATCAGTCAAACTGAGTCTAACTGAGTGTGGTAGGTTTAACTGAGTGTAACTGGAACTAACTAAATGAAGGAGGCTCAGTTGAGGGCGCATGAGGAGCTAACTGGAGTCAGAATGAGCAGTCTAGTCACACTGGAGGTCCATCGAAGTGGTAAGGTCAGTTAAGAGTGAGTCAAGCCTAAAATCAAGGAGAGAACTCAATTCACTGAAGACAACAGGACTAGTAGGTGAAGAAGGGTGCCTTTGTCAAGTGGATGGTGAGATGTGGACGCATCACTGGCTAGGAGGGTTCAATCTGAGTGGAAATAAGCTCCTGAGTGCTGGAAGACTAGGGACTAGGTGTTGGAGGTGTCAACCTGATGACTAGGCAGCATGCAGATGCATGCAGAATGCATGTTGCATGCAGGAATGCATGCAAGATTGAAAATGCAAAGGATGAAAATGTTGGTAGGACTAGGATGGAGTATAGGAATATCCTAACACTAATAATTCATTAAGAGAACAATCTCATGAAAATCATGATGTGTACCCAGGATACATTTAAAAACCTATGGAAGATGGAAATTATGAAGATTTAGGAAGATGGGGATAACATAACAACACATATGAAAAAATTTAAAAAATAGATGCACTTTTAATCTTAGGAAGAGAAGGCACTAAAATTCCTTGACATACTAGGAATGTGCATTTCTAATGGTGGCTTACACATTGTTAATTTAGAATAGACATTACACGGGGAAAAATTAATGCACTCTTTTGATTTATATTCCAACAACTAAGGGAGAAATATATTGCATATATTATAAGGTTGTTTGAAAAACAAACTTATGCATGTTAATGCAAATCAAATTGAAACAAATACAAAACTGTGGAGACCCTGATGAAGTCTCCATACACATCCTACCAGTACTCAAGATGAATTTGTATATAAATGGTATTCCCATTAGGAAAGTATGAAGGAAACAAAGGAGTGGAAGTAGTTATGGTAGAGATTCCAAGAGGACATCAATAAAGGGCACATTGATGACAATAACAAATTACAAACAATACTGGTGAAAATGGATCAATTCACAAGAAACTACAATTATTAGAATAACAATAAAATAGTATTCAACATATCAATAAAATAAAGAGAAACATTGATAACCAAGAAATATGAGATAGAAAAAATATTACACAAGGGAAATAAAAACTCATCAATTAATCTATATAAGCTACAAACAACTAAGGAGATATTTATAAAGGTGAATATAGAAAACAAAAAGAGAAGGTAAAGAACTTTCATATGTATAAATAAGTTATTGGGATGAAAAATTTGGTATCAAAAGCCATTGCATAAAATTATGATGGATTGAAAGGGATATTATGTAATATCCCCAATCTAATTAACATATATATTTGTGAATATTAACTGAACTCCTAACTCAAGAAATCGAAATTCCTCAAGACTAGGTGTGTTTACTACATACTAGACATAGGGAGACATGCTTGGAATAGGATTTAGTTAGTGCAACCCATGAGGAGTGGTTTGGGACCTATGTTATAGAAATTTTCGGGTCTGATATGAAGGGTCATCTATTAGACCTATACATGTCTTATTTGTGACTTTTCACAAACAATTTGCTCGCACTCTTAACCCCACACTGTGAATAGCAAGAAATTGACAATTTGAAACTAGTCTTCTCCCAACTTGTTCCCAAACACTTCTAGGACTTGAATAATGTCTCAAGGAGTGAATATTGGGTTTGCAAAAAAATCAGGAAAATATTCAGCAAGACTTGGAATAAGGTGCATCTATCCTTACTTTGAGAGTGAGGACATTTTTTGGGTATGCCACACCTAGGTAGACTCCTTTGGCTAAACCAAAGGATTCAAGGAAATATTCCTAGGACTTATGTGGAAACCCCAAAAAAATTGGTGCATCACTGGAAGTAACTAAACATAAGTTCCATATATCAGGTTATAAGATTCATTGGTTCAACAATTATGAGTTAGTTTTGCAAGGTTTGGTGACTAGGAAGAAATTCGGTTTAAGGGAGGTGAAACTAGTCAATTTCCAAGTGTTTCCAAATGATACCTAAAGGTCACGATTTTCAGATATGAAGTCATGGATGGGTTCATGCACATGTTAATTTACTGATAATACCTTTTTCAGAAGTTTGGAATCATTTGGTAAGATTTATTACAACCAAACTCAAAACTAGTAAAATTTTGCATAGGAATTGTGCACCATGTTTTCCAATTAATTTCTAATGGTGCAAAAGGGTCACAAATTATGGATATGATGCTTGGATGGGGTTCAAATAAGTTTATGAAGAATTTAAAAACTATTATTAAGGTCTATAGAAGCACATTTGACAGGTGTTAAAATCCAACATTAAGATATACCAATTATTGCCATGAATTGCAAAATAGAGAGAAAGTTGCATGAGAATAGAAACAAGAGAAGTAGGAGGAACATAATTTATTTATTCATGTGATATAATGACCAGAATAATACATTAAATTTATTTGGTTACATCCATCATGGCTCATGGGAGCGACATCCATCATTTTCTTGGACTGCTTCTAGAAGAACTATTGGAAATCACACTAGAATTGGATCCTGCTAGCTCTAGCTTACTAATTCGATATCGAAGGGTAGAAGGAACATTATGGTACTATTGTAGCACCTTATGGTTATGTTTTAGGATCAATATTTTCAATGAGAAGGATTGGATGTCCAAATTCTCTCTCACTAGCTAATATTTCTCTCAAATGGCTACAATGGATTGAAGGGGCACATCTCCTAATTAGTTGCAAGGGGCACATCACCCAAGCAATGAAAAGTGAAAATATTATCGAGATCACAAGGATAACAAAAAAAATGGCCAAAATATGAAAATGGGTGTACTCATCCTCTTTTTATAAACATCAAGTAGCTCCATTAGAATTTTCTCATGAAAATATTAATAAAATAATAATTACCATTATTTACATGAGAGATTAGAAGTTAGCCTCCCTTTCCAATTCGAAATTAGGAAAATATTTCCTACATTCTTCGGTGATTTATTGGAAATTTTCTTCTTAAGGCCGATTTTCCTGCTTTTAGTAAAAATTTGGAAAATTCTGCTTTCCTTGAGTTTCTGTCGCCTTCCTACTTTTCAATGCTTTCATGCTTTTCATATTCTTTCATGTTTTTCATTGATTTTTCCATATTCCTTGAGTGGAAAATATCATATGGGTCCCTTCACATTCCTAAACTCTCTCCTTATCCAAATTAATCAAATATTGCATTAATAATAATTATCATAAATAATTATCCATGAGAGAATGGACCTGAGCCTATTTTCCTAATGCTACTTGGCCCAATATTATTTTTTCCTTGCAAGCAATTCAAATTGGATGTGCATACTTTAACATTGGGGAAACAATTTATTTATGTGGCCCACCTTGATTCCCATTTGGACTTTGCAACATAACAACTAATCCTCTTTCACATGAGTTAGGGTTTTTCACCTTATTCTTAGATTTCCCACTTGTGAAGCTTACCAACCTTACGATTATTTTCACCAATAATTTCGACCACATGCTTAATTGATGAGTCAACCTTTTCCCACCATCTCCTTCATGTGCCTACCTTGTCTCATTAGCTCCAATTTTGTATTATTTCTAACTTTGGACATTAGGATTAACAATTATTTGACCCTTAGCTCCTTTTTTCACAACTATCATGAACTTAGCTAAGTGACTTAGGCCATTGTGGTCCTTAGAAAAATTTGGGGATATTAGAATTCCTCCCCTCCCAAGATTGCTTTTCCTTAAGAAAAATTAATCAACTCCACAAAATTTCAAATCCAACCAATCACTTTTCACATCAAGATATGTTGTTTCTTAATAGTCTAGCATTGGAATTCAAAATCCCAATCTAAGCTCAAAGTGAATCCACCATGCTTTTGTTGCACCACTCTGATTGTAAGAACATCCCCAAGGAATATATTTATGTCCTCTGTAACTATTTTTTCAACCCATCTGAAATAACTGAGAAGAATCCCAAGGTCCCAACTGAACTTGATGAATGCAAGGTGTTTATAACAATCACCCTTGCACTGCATAGTCTTTGCATAAGGAATCTTGTGAAGACTCCCAAACTGGAAAATATATATATATATATATATATATATATATATATATATATATATATATATATATATATATATATATATATATATATATATCATGTCCATCCATCATAAGGTTTACTAGCTAGGAAACTGAAACAGAAATCACCATAGATGGACTCCTGGAAATCATTGTTGGCTCGCTCGCTAATGCCAACAATTAAATTGCTACACCAAGAAATGTTAGGATTCCATTTCTTGTGTTGTAATCTTCCAAATATAACTACCATTGGTAGGAGTCTCTCACTCCTAGCTATGCTAGGATCCCATGGTTTATGTAGCATTCCACTTGAAAACTTGGTCATCTGGAACAATTTGTCATTCCAAAGGATGTCAGGATTCCATAACCAAGTTGGAAGTGACATCACTTCCAATGCTTCTGAAAAATATTGCCATGTAATTTCATACCCAATCCTCATGTGCATGTGTGCTGGAGGTATCTAATGGCTGCAAAAAATATTTGTGTTTTTTTTCACATGTCAGGGCAATGTCAATTATAACAAAAATTCCATTACAAAAACAAAGGAAGCCTTTACCTCCCAGATTCTTTATTTCAATGATGCCTCTATCCACCCAATCAATGAATGAATAAGAATTTTTTTGTTGATCCATATGGAATGTGATCATCCACCTCCTCCAGAGCAAAGTATTTCTTCCATATAGGAATCTCATGAGGTTTCTCATTCAACTATTGAATGCCAAATAGCCTTCTACTGATGCAAGCAAGACATGTGCATCCTTGATCCTTCATTTTAGTGATGTATTCATCTACCCAATCCATGAATAGATGATCACATTTT